>OZ025297.1:332763774-333963774 GCA_964019185.1 Maratus speculifer
AAGTTTAAGATTTTTTTCAAAATCTGTCCGTTTACAAGAAGAAATTTTTCATGCAACAAATCTGTCAACAAATAGATGAAAAGTATTTATACTTGCAACGCCAAGTCTTAGATCTGGGAATGGATTTATAATAGATTTGATAATGTTTAAAAAATAAATTAAAAAGAAATGGTTGGTTTTTTTTCTTTTCAAATTCATGAACGATAAAAACATTCTTTAAGAATCCACAAAAAACCTTGAGAAAATTCATGATAGCTAAATCGTATTCAAAAGTTGGGATATGTTCCCAAGTTTTCCAATTTCCTCTTTTGTCAACTTTCCAGTTTTTTTTTTACGATATATTATCCGAACGGGTCCATTTATGTGCCATGGGAAATCGGTCGATGCCTCCGCTATCATTTTTTGAGAGCGATTATTTTTGTGTCATTAGGCATTGTATCATACATTTGTGCCATAAGATATTGTATCCATTTTTTGTCATTAGACATTATTAAACTTTTATTCCTAATTTCTGGTTTTTCGCTATTTACGAGGACCAGTTTATTTAGCTTAATCCTTTCGGGTCTGATGTACTATTATTAGTACTTGTCTTTTAATTGAGTATTATTTTGTTTCAGCAAATACATTAGTACCTATATTAATTTAGTAAGTTTGTATACATTTTCTGTTTGATTTCATTAACGTTTAGACATTTAGTAATAATAATAAATATTTGCATAATTCTCTATGCACCGTTTGCGATTCTTTTATTTTAAACATATATTTTACTCTTTGAATTTAAAATAAAGATTAGTTTCCTGAAAGAATTATGTGTAATAAAACACAAAAATTATTAGAAAGCTGTAATATCAGTTAAATATTGTTGTAATATAATATTTTCTAAAAATCTTTAAGAACTCTTCCTTAGTCTGTTGTATATGAATATGAATTGGATAATGCACAAAACTACAGCATTCGTTATGTTTCAGACAATGAAATATTCGTTAAACTCTAATTAATCTATTTGCATAGCTAGTGTTAATGTTATTAACGTAAAAATAGCTTTTTATAAAAATTGAAAAAAAAAAACGAACCCTAAAAGGTTAAGTTGAAAGTAATTTACTAGAAAAACTCCATTTTTACTTTTTATATTGTCTATTGTTTATTAGTATTTTTTTCCTATAGCGATTATGTTAGCCATTATTTATAAGACGTACTTTTCTAACAAGATTTGAATTTATTACATATTGGTGAATTTTAAATTACTTGTTTTTAAGATAATATGCCTACACTCAAATTGCCGTTTTTAAGAAAAATTTCGTTTTTGTTTTAATTATTTTAAACTGAAGTTCAAATATTTAGATTTCCAAAAATGCTCTACTTTTGGTTCTAGGATAATAAGGAGCATATTTATTGCCCAAAATATAAACTTATATACAAATTTTTTTATGCTGTATTAAAATCTTAACTTGCATTTTTCCTTGTTTACGCATACTAAAACCACATTTCTTAAGAAAAAAAAAAAAAAATGTAGTCAAATAAACATTGATCACAAGAATTTGCTCATCTACTGGTATATTATAAAACAAAATACAGCTTTTAAATATATGGCGGGTGATTCTAAACTAATGCTACAAAATTTAAAGGGAGATAGTACATATCAAGATAAGCAACAATAAATGGGAAACTAAGGGTCCCAAACGTCTTCCGAAGGAGATGGGCGCCATTGAAGTTTAGGGTGCAAATTTTCAAGAAAATATACGAAACGGAAAAATTGGTCGATTTATTTGCGGTTTTCGCTAAAACTTCTCTTTATGTCAGTAGTTTTTTTTTTTTAATAAAATAAAATAAATAAAAATTAAATTAAAAAATGCCGATAGAAGGTGTTTAAGACTTTATAGTAACGAACAACTATTTGTTATCGCTTTTTTTTTTAATCTCATTAAATACTTTTAAAAGCTTAGGCTTAATTTAAATTTAGAGCTGAAGATCAGAGTCGGTGGGGGTGGTTAAGTAGCGCGAACTGAGGTATGTTCAAGAGTTAAAATTTACCCCCCCCCCCTTTTCCTCCTGAACACAGTTCAGTTTGCGTTACTTAACGACTCCCAGCGATTCAGATTTTGAGCTCAAAATTTAAGTCTAAGCTTTTGAAGATATTTAAGGACATGCAAAAATAACGGTAAAAAATAGTTTTTTCTTACTCCAAAGTCTAAAGTGCCCTCTATCGGCATTTTTGAACGTTATATTTAAAATTTATTTTCAAGAAAATGCTGACATAAAGAATAGTTTTAGGGAAAGCTACAAACGAATCCATCAATTTTTCCGTTTTTTTATAATAATTTGAAATTGTGAACATTAAAGTTTAAGGTCACTATCTCAAGATCACTATGTCAAGTTCCACAAAATTCATGTCACATACAGACAAACAGATTCACAGACTCTTTCTTTCTGAATATTCTGAATAATTATACTTTTGTTGTTATTTCATTGTAAACCATCTGAGAATAAAATCCGCTATATTTTTTCCCCGAACGACAGGGTATACATTCATTCATTGTATAAGATACTAAAACCTCATACAATTCCGTCCAACCATTTTCACAAGAACATAATTAAAAGATGTAAAATAACTATTTTGAGTAAAATTATTTAAAACTGCTGTATATTGCTGTGTATAAACCGAGAATTTTCAAGTATTTCTTTGGCTCGAAAAGGGGTAAATGGGCTTACATAAGAGTCTAAAAAAAATTCCAAAATGTCTTAAACAAAAAATGTTGTAATTATAAAAAAACAAAAAAATAAATTACAAATTTCGAAAAATAGTTTAATATTGCACACTTACATAATGAACAACAACAACAAAAAAATTAAATTAATTAATTAATTAAAATAAACTTGCCAGTCATCTTTTACTATCCAATTTATCATCAGAATTTTCAAACAACTCGTCGAAATAGTTTTCTTTTATTGGTACATCCGGATGAATATTGTCAGTATCTAATTCATCATCATTGCCATTTTTGTCAAAAATGACATCATCTTCATTTCCATCCATCGCATTACTGATGCAATATTTTTTGGAAGATTGGACGATTATTTTTTGTGATAATTAAACGAAAGATTCTTTCTCCCATTTAGAAATAGCAACGATGTCATTTTTTTAAAATTACCGCTACTTGTCACAGCTGCAATCTCCAGATGACATCCATTGAATCCATTTCAAACGGAACCTAACTTTTAATGACTTATTTAGAAAATCTTCCGAATATTGAAGAATTGAAGTAAGGCACTGAGGATCTACCATAGATCTCCATGAGATATCAATATTTTCGGAGAGCATTTTTTCTTAATGCATAACAAAAGTGCTAAATTTTTGATATCCTGTATTTTTCATGAGATTTATTTAACATCGGCTTATGTACGTGTTTCCGATTTTGGGAGATTTATAGGATATATAATAGAAGAAATATACGATAATTGTTTATTTTGTCGTATATGCTTGCTGAAGCTCTTTTTATCATCTTTGTTATAACGCAAATTTTCGAATATGATTATGTTCAAAATATTTTAAGTTAATTGAGTATGAAAATGTGTAAATGAATTTTTTATTTTAAAGTTACTAGATCTTTTAATAGATTAATTAAATGCTCAAAAAATGTTTGTAAAATTTGTATTTGACATTGCTTCAATTTCTTTTCTAGGTAAGATTTAATCCCATCAATCTATCTCTTTCTCTAATGAAAGGTATGATGAATTATTTTCCGTTATAATTGTTTATTGCTTGTTTTTTTTTTTTTTTTTTTTTTTTTTTTTTTTGGCTTGGTTATTTTTTTAATCAGGGACTTATTATTTTAAGTAAGTGTATTAACTGCTCTAGAATAAATAAGTAACTAAATTGCATCCCCGTACAAGATACCAATTCCCTATAACAGCAATACAGCTTATCCTCCTCAGTCCTGAGACAAATATTATGGAGAACCACAAGAAAAGAAAAATTAATAATAAAAATTAAAATAAAATAAAATAATTATAATACATCTTCGAACATGTATCAATCAACATATCTATGTTTATGATATGCACGCATTTATTTAAAAAGTGTAGTAGTCAGGGATGTAGTGGAGGGTATACGGAGGTATACGCCATATACTTTCTAGATTCTTTTAAATGACACCGTATATCTATGCTTCTCAGAAAAGCTACAACTCATTATATCTATTGTATACTGGCGCGTATACCTTCTGCTTAAAACGCATAACCTCCGTTTTTTACGACTGCATTACTGCTATCTGTAATTTTAACAATTCTAGAAGAATTTAAATTAATTTAAAGGTTTTCTTAAGTGTCTCAATCAGGCGCCATCAGGACTGAGGAGGTTAAAGCAATAAGAAAACAAATGTCTGGGAAATTATACAAAGAACGTCAAGGCATCAAGTTGACAGCGATTCCATGTCTGGAATCAATCATAGTCCTAATTTAACATGCATTCATTTAATATATACAAACGGAGGAAGAATAGGTCGAATTTGTAATAACTCGATGATTAACTTTAATAGTTAAGAAACACAAAAGTTTATTGTGCACTGACTCTGCTCAAAAAAAAAACATTCTAGAGATTTTGTCTATAAAAAATAACTCTGCATAGCAACTTTTAAAAACTTAGAAACTGATGCTTAATCCTGAACTTCACATAGCCATTTCAAGCAAATCTTATTTGATATCTGAAGTCAACGTCTAGTAAAAACTAGACTAAACCTGATGTCTTACATACTTGCAAATACATATATTAACTTAGTTATGAGGGTACATAGCTTTGCCCAGTAGTGTATTGTATAGTAATAAAGAAAATTGAGAGTATGCGCTATAATGCAATGAATGTATGCTAGAGAGTGTATGCTATAGCCATGGAGGCTGGGCAGTTACTTAAAACTTCCTGAAGGTAGACGGCGTGTACCAACGTATACTCTTTCCACTACATCCCTGGCTTTGCTCATTGAATGATAGGTATTATCAGACCTTACGCTACTACCATTGTTAGCTGAATTCTACGGCCTATGAATTGTCATTACATTAATTATCCGCTGAACACCAAGTCTTGAAGAACGAAACTGTCCGGATCTGAACTTTAACCTGATGTAAATTTTGTATTTTACTACACGACTTGTAGACATTTCGGCGACGCATCCTAAATAGTCAATGTTTTTATAGTCTATGGGAGGGAATAAAAAATATTTAAAAATCCATGATAATAGAAACAGACATCATATAAATGGTGACATAACACTTCATGTCAGCATGAATAATATTTTTTTTTCAATCATTTATTTATGAGCTACTTGTTCTTAAATTGTCCATTACATTCAATTTACACTGACGTTGAATCATAATGCTCCCTTTAACGAAAGATGCGTATCCCATGCAGCAAAATTCAATCAATCCTTTTTAGATGCATTCGTAATATGCGGAAGCACTTGTAGTCGTCGTTCAGTCCGTCCGTTCATCTGTCCGGATATAATAGAGCAAAAACTATCCAACCGAATCGTTTGAAATTTAAAATATGTAATTGTTGCATAATTTTGTCGAGTCATTTCTAATTTTATGAATATTGGATAGATAGTTTAATTACAGGGACAGTCAAAAGTATTCCGTTACATTACGGTCAATGGGAAAACATTGTTTCAAGTTCATTTTAATGGTTACTTTCAAACAGAATAAATTAATATGCAATTACTGAAGTGCATTACAATATACATTCTCTGCAGTATGCGATACAAATTTGTTTTTATTATTCATTTACAGAGCTACACAAAAGAATTCCATTACATAATGATATATGGGAAAACATTATTTTCAGCGTATTTCAATCATGTTAAATCATTTCACATATAATGGAATTGATAAACGTTACTGAGATTTATTACAAGTTTCTTCCTGTATATGGTAGAAAGTGGTAACAATATTTACAGGGACTCACAAAAGGTAGCGGATACTATGCTGTACCAGAACTACTGTATGTTACAGAGTTATGCTGGAAGTGCATTTTTAATTAGGATATGAGTTTTTAAGTTTAACTATATTTTTGCATATTGAGTGTATAAATTCTGTAGATCATACATAGTAGTGTATTACATTGAGTGTATAAATTCTGTAGATCATACACAGGGTAACACAACAGAACCTGTAAGAGTTATAGAGTATGAATGAAAATAGCTTAGAAGTGGTTTTCGAATGAGTTACATATTTTATACGATATCTCATGAGAGGTAATGATTCTTGGTTTGTCATGTTGATTACGTCTTATTTAAGATGAAGTATTATTATTTTCGTATTACTGATTTGAAGATATATAATCGCAGTTTGTATGCAGGCATTTTTGCATAAAAGATTAATTTACTGCAAATGTATCAAGCTCTGAATATTTATAAAACTAGTTATAGTACGAACGCACCTAATTTGCGACGTTTGGCGTGCAACTTACACCTTAATTTAATAGTTGAAAGCAATAGAGATTAATGGGGAAACTGCCACAATACAACAATCTCTACAACATTGCCTGTTTCATGATAAGTGTACTTTTATCATAAACGATATTTTGTGTTTATCTTAATTAACAACATTTGTTACTTAAAAAAAATCGGCATTCTTTTCTTCTGGCACGAAAACAATAAAAATATTCCATTAAAATCCATGAATTCATCTGCAAAAGTTTAATATAGTTTCAACTTATTCAACACTTGAAACTATTTCCAATTTTTCTGTTTTCTATGTTATTTCGATTTTATTTTGTATATTATTTATTTTATTATTTAACCATTTATTTTACAATAACGTATATTTTATCTCAAAGAAAGCCATTTTTATAAATTGTTCACCATGTCTACAAGAGATGCCAAATTCTCGAAAATTTTAAAGTAATGAGAAATACCGCTTTTTTCTTCTTCTCAGTTTATTTTTCTGATTTTTTTTTTCTTTTGCAAATAAACTTGATACATAAAACATTATTTAAAAAAATATTTATGCGTCCTACGAAAATATGGATAGAAAATTTTTACAAAATTTTAGAATAAATCGAATTTAAGTTTTCGAAAAGAAATATGAATCGAATTTTACAAAATGAATGGGGACTTAGCCATTGAGGTCAGAGGTAGATGGCGGTGCAGTATGCAGTAAAATCGGTTAGCAATATGATGAACGTTATCCCTCAAGTTTAAATGTTCTCATTAAGCCCCCTCTCCCCAAAAAATCACGTGGGACAGCAAACGAATTCTTTGACATCAACGGAGCATTTCTTTCTGTAAATGAAATTGATCTGCTTATATTTAAGCATTCTAACGTAGCATTTCATTGTAGTATGAATAAAAAAATTGATTATTAATGTGTATATATATATATATATATATATATATATATATATATATATGTATATATATATAAAGGATGTCCCTAAACAAATGGTATATACGCTAGGGGGTGACAGAACACATCAAGACGACTGATAGTAAATAGGAAACCAAGGGTCCCAAACGTTTTCCAAAGGAGATAGCCGCCATTAAAGTTTGGGGTCCAAAATTTCAAATACACATAAAAAACGGAAAAAATGGTCGATTGATTTGCGGTTTTCACTAAAATTATTATTTATGTTGGTATTTTCTTGAAAATAACTTATAAAGATAAATTTCGAAAAATGCCGATAGAGGGCGCTTTAGACTGAAATAATGAAAAACTATTTTTTGCATCTCATTAAATAGTTTCGTAAGCTTAGACTTAGTTGGAAGCGGTTAAGTAGCACAAACTTAACTGTGTTCAGAGGGTTTAAATTTCAAATGATTATAAAAACGGAAAAATTGGTCGATTCATTTGCGATTTTCCCTAAAACTATTCTTTATGTCGGTATTTTATTGAAAATCAATTATAAAGATAAATTTCAAAAAACCGATAGAGGGCGCTTTAGACTTTGGATTAACAAAATAATCCATCCTAATACTATTTTTTGCCGTTATTTTTTGCATCTCATTAAATGGTTTCTTAGGCTTAGATTTAAACTTAAATTTTGAGCTCAAAATCTGAATAGTTGGGAGTGGTTAAGTAGCACAAACTGAACTGTGTTCAGAGGGTTTAAATTTCAAGCGAAACGGAAAACTATAAAAAACGGAAAAATTAGTCGATTCGTTTGCGGTTTTTGCTAAAACTACTCTTTAAATCAGTGTTTTCTTGAAAATAAATTTTAAAGCTAAATTTCACAAAATGCCGATAGAGGGCGCCTTAGACATTGGAGTAGCGTACAACTATTTTTATCTGTTATTTTTTTAATCTCATTAAATGCTTTCAAATGCATAGATTTAAATTTTGAGATCAAATTCTCAGTCGTTGCGAGTGTTTAATTAGCGCAAAAGTGAACTGTGTTCGAGGGGAGGGAGGGGGGTTAAATTTCAACTCCTGAACACACTTCAGTTTGCGCTTCTTAACCCCTCCCAACGATTCAGAATTTGAGTTCAAAATTTAAGTTTAAATCTAAGATTTCGAAAACATTTAACAAGTTTTGGAAAGCGTTTAATTAGATACAACAAAAAACGGTTAAAATTTGTTGTTGGTTACTCTGAAGTTTAAAGTGCCCTCTAACGGAATTTTTTGAAATTTATCTTTAAAATTCATTTTCAAGAAGATACTGAGTAAAGAATAGTTTTATTTTAAACCGCAAACGAATCGACCAATTTTTCCGTTTTTTATTATCATTTGAACTTTGAACCCTCTGAACACAGCTCAATTTATGTTACTTAACCACTCCCAACTATTCAGATTTTGAGCTCAAAATTTAAGTCTAAGTTTACGAAAACATTTAATGAGATGCAAAAAATAACGTAAAAAGTAGTTGTTCGTTAGTCCAAATTTTAAATCGCCCTCTATCGGCAATTTTTGAAATTTATCTTTATAATTCATTTTCAATAAAATACCGACCTAAAGAATAGTTTTAGTGAAAACCGCAAATGAATCGACCAATTTTTCCGTTTCTTATAATCATTTGAAATTTAAACCCTCTGAACACAGTTAAGTTTGTGCTACTTAACCGCTTCCAACTATTCAGATTTTGAGCTCAAAATTTAAGTTTAAGTCTAAGCTTACGAAACCATTTAATGAGATGCAAAAAACCACGGCAAAAAATAGTTTTTCATTATTTCAAAGTCTAAAGCGCCCTCTATCGGCATTTTTCGAAATTTATCTTTATAATTTATTTTCAAGAAAATACCAACATAAAGAATAATTTTAGTGAAAACCGCAAATCAATCGACCAATTTTTCCGTTTTTTATGTGTATTTGAAATTTTGGACCCCAAACTTTAATGGCGGCTATCTCCTTTGAAAACGTTTGGGACCCTTGGTTTCCTATTTACTATTACTCGTCTTGATGTTTTCTATCACCCCCTAGCGTATATACCATTTGTTTAGGGACACCCTGTATATATATATATATATATATATATATATATATATGTGTGTGTGTGTGTGTGTGTGTGTGTGTGTATATATATATATATATACATATATATATATATATATATATATATATATATATATATATATATATATATATATATATATATATATATATATATATATATATATATTTTTACGAAAGCACGTGGTCGTGTGTGCACGTGGAGAGACTTTCCCTCTTTCCCACTTTTATACTTAACCAATGGACCTTCAAAGTCAATCAAGGAAATTCCTTAGCATAATAAACCGGTGTAGCAAATTTGAAACAAATCAAATAATTCAGCATGAAAAACCTTTTAAACTAAATTAAGAGGGGGACTTGCCCCCTTTCCCCCTTTACTGCTCAACCAATGAACCTCCAAATCTAATCAGCGAAGCTCCTTATCAGAATAAACAGTTGTGTAAAATTTGAAGCAAATCAAATAATTCTGCATGAAAAAAATGTATCTAAATTAAGGTGATGGGAGGATTTGCCCTCATCACCCCTTTACCTAATGAATGAACTCCCAAATCTAACGAAGGAAGTGCCTTACCTGAGTGTATATAGAAAAAAAAAAAAATCGTATATTTCTTTCAGGGATTATTGCGTTACGTACATATGTACATAAATACATACGTACATACAGAACAAGGTTATAACGTTAGCTCTCAGGCTTTGATAGACTGTGAGCTAAAAGGTGTTAAAAATAAAATAAAAACTGTGTCAACATTAAAATGTACTATGTTTACATTTTGATCACACTCATACATTAAAAAAAAAAAAAAAAAAAAAAAAAAAAACTGAGGAAAGGAATTTAAGTATCGGCAACTCTGTGTAATTTAAAGTGGAAATGGTTGAACTCAAAACAATTTTTCACACAGTGTTAACCAATCCTATTGTTTAAATTCATGGTATGGAAATAATTAAAGAACTGATTTTTTCGCGATTTTTCTCCACTAAAAGAAACTCTCTAAAGAACACAGATTCATTCCCCTTTCAAAATAAATAAATAAATCAGTGTTCTTTTTCTTTCTTCTGAAACTAATGAACAATAAAAATATTCAAAGAGATTCCGCAAAAATGTCTACGACAATTTAAGATGTAGTTTCATCCTCTTCA
Organism: Maratus speculifer; assembly: GCA_964019185.1. Taxonomy (NCBI): domain Eukaryota; kingdom Metazoa; phylum Arthropoda; class Arachnida; order Araneae; family Salticidae; genus Maratus; species Maratus speculifer. The sequence continues at coordinate 332,774,344 of OZ025297.1, forward strand.
AAACTTTGAACGGTTTCCTAATTTAATTTATCTATTTTTTGATAACGTTCCAGTTTTCTTTAAGAGAAAACATATTTTATTATAAAGAGGATATTTATGGCAGACCATTCGATGCTTCCACTATCATTTTTAGAGAGCAATTACTTTTATGTCATTTGACACTGTATTACTTTTATGTCATTAGGCAATGAATTACTTTTATGTCAATAGAGATTGTATTACTTTTTCGCATTAGACATTATGTAACGCTATGCCATTAAATGTTATTTAAATAACAGATTCTGTTGTCAATTTCTGATTTCATGCTTTTTAGAAGATAAGTTACTTGTCAGAAGTGAAAGGGGTGTAAAGCCTTCAATGAAGACCGGGCAGCGTGGTGCGGTTACTTCGATAAGGCGCTGGCTCATGTATGAATTAATAGAAACATTTTATTAAATGTAATAATAAATTCTTGGTTACATAAGTCACATTCACAAGCATTAATAATTTAGATTATGAAGGATTCTAGTTTCAATAAAAGTCAGTCAGATGAAAATATAGTCAATAGTCCCTGACCAAAGAATATCAGTCTATATCGTAGATTCACAACGAGTATCATAATAACGAGTAAATCAACTGTTCATTACAAGGTGGTGTCTTTGTTCAATTTATGACCTGACTTCAGTCACTTTATCATACTCCAATATCCGGAGTAATATACCTTGACCCTCAGCTAATACCGCTGAACTGTCAAGCCTCTTTCCTGGAGAGAAAAAGTTCCTCTTCTCCAGAACAGGTATTCCAATCTTCCTCTCTGGCTTCCGAGAACAAGACTCCCTCTCCTCTCCTCCTCATCTTCTCTCGACCCCCCGTAAAAACCTTCGGTTATTTTTTTGTCCACTTAGAACTTATTTTTCTTATGTCATTAACAAATTGTGTTCTTATTGGTTGTGTCGAGTTTCAATTTTGCTGTGCAATATTTTGTTCAGTCCGTGGTAGATTTTCTGAATTTCACCTGACCGATGACTTCAAAGTGGCGACCCTCCGGCGCGCCCATTCTCCGCTTGTCTAAAAAACTGTCTATCGCGAAGATGGATTGTGATGCATTTCTTCTTTTTGCTTTTCCGACCATGTGTGGAACTTTTTTAAATTTTAGACTTTGAGAGTTTTTCTCTCGCAAATTCTTACAATTTCTTACAGGGGATTTTCTGTAAAAGAAAATTGTGAAGATTTTAGTGGTTTATTTAAATAGTTTTGTAACAGCTTTAATTAAATTAATTAGAACTTTTACTTCTTATTAATGCCTAAATTGTTTTTTTCGTTAAAATTAAAATTTTGGATTTCCCACCATTTTTAAAAGAATAATTTTTATCTCATTTTATTAAACAATTTGTCTCTTGAAAGAAGTTATATCTTCATATTTATTGGTGTGAGCCCGGCGATCTAAAAATATGCCATTGGGCATTAATGGATTAATTGCAAAGAAATTTTTAAAAGAAAAAACAAAATAGTTGCCTTTTTTTAAACTATGAGAAATGAAACTTTTTTATTTGAAAAGAAAGAACTTTTTCGCCAAATGAAAGGAAGCTAATCCAATTAAGCTTAATCCTGGTACAAAATTATTGCTAAGCTTTAATAATATAGATTAATATATATTAAAAAATTACTAATGTGATATGTGATGTAAATGCGGTTTTTCATAAAAAAAAAAAAAAAAAAAAAAAAAAAAAAAAAAGAATTTACTTATCTATAAAAAGTTAAAATTTTTTAATATTAAAAAAAAGTTGTTTTAAAGAATAATAAAAAAATGCAAAAAATGTATAAGTTTCGTCCTACTTAAAATTTTGGAACTATTCCCATTTTTCTCTTTTTGGAACAACATTCGAGTATTTTTTTTTTAAGACAAAATCCATATATTTAAAACACCTGGCTGTTTTTTTGGTCATCAGCCCTGAGCTTTCTACTGGCCCGATTTTGATAATTATTTTTTTAAATGAAAGCTGTTTATATGTAGATGTGTCCATTCTGGCTGATTTTTAATTTATTTCATTTTTATATTTTATTTTTAATTTTAAAAGCTTTTTCATGACATTTCTTCAAAACAGTGGCAACAGGTTAAGCTTTTCTCAAAATTTATTTTGTTTCATTATTTTCCACCAATCAGGAGTTAGATCTTATCGGTGAATGTATAATCGCATTTCAAACAAACAAACAAAAAAAATATAGAATAAAGGTTTTCGTTAAATTTAATGATAATAAAATGATTACACATAGTTATTCCCTGCAATACACAGATTATTTACTGAGTAATATTATTAAGTATTATGTAAATAAAATAACAGAAGATAAACATTAATAAAATATAATATCTAAAGTGAAATTTTGTCGATGGAGAAAATGTCGTCATACAGAAACCAGATAAATTTATTCCATGAATATAATATACATTGTTATAGCTGTGTCAGTGATGATGTCATATTCACTGACTTTAATTCCTGCATCTAAATAAAGTGAACTTCTATTAAAGGACCGTGATGTGCACAAATGAAAATATTTCTATAAACTGCGCCATTTCTATTTAATTATAATGAATATTTTATGAAACTAAAGAATTCTTAAATAACTGCATAAATCACGCTTTTATTTAAGAAAAGATTAGTATTTCTGAAGGTGTAAATGATGTCATATTAGAAAAAAAACAAGTTGGAAATTGCACGTAAAGCGTAGCAAATGAGGTGCGTTCGTTGATAACGAAGTTTTAAAGTATTCAGATCTTGCTGATATAGTAGAGCGTACTTTGGATACAGTACAGGGTCGAAATCTTTGTGTTCCTGTAAATATGCAGGGAGTAATTCTTATTATACTTCATTAACGTATATCTTATTCATAAAATGCGAAGTAGTTTAATATAATTAAAACACCCCCCCCCCCCCCCAAACAATGTTTCCCCGTATAACATTATTTAGTGGAATACATTTGTGTGGCCCTGTAATTTAATAATAAATATTCTTTGCATCACAGATTATACAAAATGTATTTTTAGTACATATTTCATAGATTCATGTCGATTCTATTATATTCAAATGAGTGTAACACCATTAAAATGCATTTGAAACTTTTTTCCCCATTGACCGTAATGTAACGGAATACTTTTGATTGTCCCTGTAATTGATCAATGCATCCGATTTTCATAACATTTGAAATGACTCGACAAAATTATGTAATAAATATACGTTTTAAATTTCAAACGATTAAAATGCATTTGAAACTTTTTTCCCCATTGACCGTAATGTAACGGAATCCTTTTGATTGTCCCTGTAATTGATCAATGCATCCGGTTTTCATAACATTTGAAATAACTCGACAAAATTATGTAATAAATATACGTTTTAAATTTCAAACGATTAAAATGCTTTTGAAACTTTTTCCCCATTGACCTAATGTAACGGAATCCTTTTGATTGTCCCTGTAATTGATCTATCCATACGATTTTCATAAAATTTGAAATGACTCGACAAAATTATGCAATAAATATTCGTTTTAAATTTCAAACGATTAAAACCCATTTGAAACTTTTTCCCCCATTGACCGTAATGTAACAGAATCCTTTTGATTAACCCTGTAATTGATCTATGCATTCGATTTTCATAAAATTTGAAATGACTCAACAAAATTATGTAATAATTATGTATTTTAAATTTCAAACGATTCGGTTGGGTAGTTTTTGTGTTGTTATATGCGGACGGACAGACAGACGGACAGACAGACAGACAGACAGACGGACGGACTGAGCGACAACAATAGGTGCTACGTATTTACATAATTACGAACGCACCTAAAAAGAATAAAACTTGTGATAAGCCGGTATTACTATATTTCTATCTTACCCAATATAAAAAAATAATTAAAATCATTTCATTGTATTAAGTTACTGTTTAAAATAAAAAAAATCTGCATTTCAGCAACAAATACAAAATTTTTATTCTTTTTAATAACAGAAATATCGTTTTTTTTTTTCGTTGCCATAACAATAAAATTTATTTTTACAAGTTCATGGAGGATACAAACCAATAAATAAATTAAATTTATTGCAAGTGCTGTAAATGTGTAGTGCGTTGGTTAAGCAGTTTAGTAAGTCCCTGTTTCTATTATAATTAAAATGTTTCATTGATATTATAATTATTGTACAGTTATCAAGCGATATTTAAACGGAGAAAAAATAAACTATGCAGATATTTTTGAATTCGAATTCCGGGGTATAATATTAACTTCCTAAATAATTTGGCATTTAAATAATATTTAAAATTTAGAAACCGCATTAAAAAAAAGATTTGTAGCTGAAGTTGTCTAATATAATGATTTATGAGTTGTTTTCCTTATTTTTTGTTATTTTCTGAAGTTTGTGTAACTTCATCATGAAAAGCTATGTTATCCCTATTTTAAGAGGTGGCAATTGTTTATTTCGCTCAGTATTTTATTGTCTATATAAGATTGACATATATCATACCTAATATATATTCTTTTAAGTCAAGTTTCGACGGGTGCAGCTAGTGTATATTATAACAATTAAAATGTTTTTTACGCATTGGGAAGTTCTTTTAAATTAAAATATTTTGCGGAAATGATTTTATTTTATTTTATTTTATTAGTTTTTATACCAATTGACATCAATAAAAGAATAGCTTCCTTTGTAAATTTTGTTTTTAAGATTTAGGATGTTAGGTTAGTATATAGTTATAACAAAATTTTCTAATAGAATTTTTTATTTTATTTAACCACAGGAAGATATTAAAAATTCTGCGATTAACGCTTAAGGATTTTTAATCTGAAGAAAACATATTACTCAAAAATTTCTATTCTGAAATCTAATAAGAAATCTAATAAGAAATACTTACCAGTTTTAAATTGCTATTGTTACCTACCCATCCATATAATATAAAATAAAGAAATCAAGTGCTCGCTTGAAAATATTACTGCATACACAGGTTAACGCTCTGAAATATTTTACATACATACAATAAAATATAAAAGGCTGGTAATCGTTGAAAAGTTTATGGGAGAAGTCATATTTTGTGGTCTTTAGCCAGTTTTTTTATAGTTCATGTGGTGAACAGCTAATGCGATCAATATGTTCAAAATCGGCGTCCGTTATACTCGAACGATATTTGTTCTTCAAAAAATTCATTTTCGAGGGAGTTCTTTCTCATATATGTGTGGAGCGAAACATATCCAGGCTTTTACCCATAATAACCAGGTTAATAGCTATTTTTTTTTTTACAATTTCCCTACTTTCTTTTTAAACATGTTTACCCCAAAATATTTTTAGGGGATGCAGTTTCACACATTTGCAAGAAAATATCTTCTTCCTAATCAACTATATCTCCATTTGAAATAAATGTTTTTCAAGACTCAACAATTTCGCAGCCATCTCAAAGCATTCTGCCAGCTAGGGTAACTATAAATGGCGATCTAGCCCTTGCCGGCGCAGAGTACTTTCAATACTTAAGTATTTAAATTAATGATGGACACCGGAATTTGAAAACAACTTTATTTATAAATAAGAAATGCTATATTTCACGCATCTAATAAACCGAAATTTTTACTAAAATTCTGGTGTCAATGGGGCCTGTGGGAATTAAAATTAAGTGCTTTCATAGACATGCCACCGCAGCTCAAGAAACTTACTTAAGTTACTTGAGTTACTTACGTGCTTACTTAAGTTACTTACTTACTTACGTACTTATTTAAGTTACTTACTTACTTACTTTTTCTTACTTCAAGGGGTTAAAGAAGTAGGACAAAATACCTATCCCGGCAAAGTCTTGGTATCTTGCTTCTAATTCCTTCACAAGATCTGATATAAAACTTTAGGAGTACCATATAGTGTGTATTTTGGTATTCTTATTTTTAGATTCAAGAATTTTCGAAAAATGAATGAATTCTTCATTTGAAATATCTTTTCTCGGCGATCCAGGCCTCGCCCTTCTGTGGTCCGACTTTTGCCGACCGTTGATATACACTGTGAATGTCATTTAAGCCGTGTAAGTTTGTTTTCAGCATAAATTTATTATTGAGCATGAAGTATTTAAGAGTATTATAGTTATTCTTTAATTTTTTTAGTAGCAAATTCTGTTGCTAAAATTTTGAAATGGTTGACTATCACCAGAATTTGCAAGTAAATTTGTATGAAAATTGCCTTACTGTTTTTCTTCATTTTCATTATAAAAGCAAAATTTTACAATGACACACTTTTGTTATTTAGATATTAAAATTAAATGATATAAATAATATCCACCACTAGCCTTCAAAGTTTTATGATAAGTTTTATGTTATTAATCATACATCCATTAAAAAAAATCGTTTATTAATTACGGAAAAGTCTAAATTTTTTAATTATTGTTAGAAACCATTAAATATTATTATTAGATATTTTTACAGACATTATTAGATACTTTCATGGATATTATTAGATAATATTATATACCTCAGTAAAAGAGGTACTTTTATGTCATTAATCATATATCCATTTTAAAACAAAAATTTGCGAGTTACAGAGTTAAAAGAGTTGTGATTACTTTTATGTTATTAGTCTTAGAATTCGTTATAAAAACAAGATTTTATTAAAATATTTTAATGCACTTTTTGCATCTAAATATTAAAATTAAGTCTTATAAATAATGTACTACCACCTGTATTCAAAGGTTTGTGATTATTTTCATTTGATTATTCATGTATCCATTTAAAAAGCAAATTTTTCTAAATGTTTTTAGTACACTTTTGACATTTAAATACTACCTTTGACAATAAAGTTCGGTGAATTAATTCAGAACGACCGATCTGGCAACACTGGGGAAACAAAACGCTGCACCTGCATAGAGGCAAGTGTTGACATCTTCCCTCACCGTTGTTCAGTTGAGCGTCGTTTATGTTCTGTATAAGACGTACTTTACTAAGTGCTTGTTCAGTATGTTGGTTCTTAACTGTGAACAGGATAATGAACGAATCAAATGATCAGTTTAAAGTTTGGTTTTAAGCTCTGCAAGACACCGAATTAAATTCATGAAGGGTGGTGCAAATTGAACATCCACCATACTCGCCAGATCTGAATCCTCCAGTGTTCTTCCTATTTTCACCCCTCAAACTCTGTTTGAAAGAGATTTGACCATATTGCTGACATTCAATGAAACGTGACGAAGCTTTTGAACTCCATTCCAAAACTAGACTTCTTGCGAATTTCCCTGGACATGTAATAACAGATCTCAGCGGTGCATAGTTATGGGTGATGACTATTTCGAAGGCTGGTATGGTAACTTTCGTTAATATTTGATGTATATTAATGCTACAGGACTATTCACCGAACTTTATTGTCAGAGGTAGTATTAAAATTAAGTGATATTAATAATATTCCTCTACACTCATTGAAAGATTTGCGTTTACTGTATGTCATTAGTCGTATTTTTAAATAGTTAATTATTATTATTTTTAAATATTACACTTTTAGCATTGGGATATTAAAAATTACGCGATATAAATAATATACCATCACGTTAATTTAAAGGGTTGCAATTAATTTTATGTCATTAGTCTTATAATTCGTTTTAAAAACAAGATTGTATTAAAATATTCTAGTGCATTTTGGTATTTGGATATTAAAATTATGTAATTCAAATAAAAAAATCACTATCCTTATTGAAAGATTTACGTTTACTTTTTTGTCATTGATTGTATATCAGTTTTTAAAAGCAATTTTTTATTAAAGATTTTTATTGCACTTTTGCCTTTGGATATCAAAAGTAGGTGATATAACTAAAATAACATCACCCTCATTTAAAGATTTATGATTACTTTTATATTATTAGTCTTATAATTCCCTTAAAAAAGCAAAATTTTATTAAAATATTCTGTTGCACTTTTTGCATCTGGATATTAAAATTAAGTGGTATAAATGAATATGAAAATGAAATAAATAAATTAAGGGTCTAGAACCTTCAAAGGGCTCTGTCTTTTCTTATGTTATTAAACATGTATCGATTTTAAAATCAAATTTTTACTAAAACACTCTAGTGCAGATTTGGTGTTTGGATATTAAAATTACGTGCTATGAGTGATATATCACCCCATTCGTTGAAAGGGCTACGATTGCTTTTATGTCATTAGTTTTATAATCCGCTTCAAAAATAAAATTTTGTTAAAAAATTCTAGTGTGCTTTTGACATTTGTATATTAAAATTAAATAGTATAAATATCATACCACCACACTCATTCAAAGTGCTATGATTTCTTTTATGTCATTCGTCGCATACCTCTTTTAAAGATTTAAACTTTGTTTATTTAAATACGAAAAATTTGAATTTTTTAATACAAAAAATAAACAGCTCTATTTTTTAAATAATGAAGATAAATATATTTTATCACAAAGCCTTCAAATCTGGAGAACAAATTTAACACAAATTTCGTAGTGTTCAAAATTTTGGAACTATTCCCGATTTTTCAAACTTTATATTTCTTTTATTTGGTCATCTTTTACTATCTTTAACTTATATATTATCATAATTGGAATATTTTGAACAATAAGAAATTCCTTTTATGTTTCTCCCTAAAGTTTTTTCTTCAGCTATTACTTCAATGGTTTTTGATTGAAAAAAAATATATATGTAATGTCTTTTTAATCATTCAAGCTTATTTTTGACATAGGTTAATAGTTAGATTTAATGATATTTATTCATTTAATTCCTTCTTTAATGATTACGTTTATGTTATTAGCAGTTTTTACATTTTGAAAATTTAATTTACCGATTATTTAATTACGCAGACTTCCAATTTCTTAATAAAATGGACTTGCCAAAAATCGAACTAAGAAAACAAAATGAATGAACGAAAGAAAAGAAAAGCTGTGACATTTTTAAAGATGATTATATGTCAGGTGAAGAGACGTGAAACATCGATGAAAATTTTAAGCAGTTCGAATTACTAAAAAAGATTTTTTTTTTTTTTTGAGTGTCAGATAAGGTTTTTCCTTTATTGATAGCATGAAGAATTATTTTTCTTTAATCGAAAAATTTGAACTTTGTCATCGAACCCAGATAGTTTAAATAACCCGCAGTTAACTGCATATAAAAAATGAATTTCACTTTAAAAAAATAATGAAAATGAAAATATTTTGCCATAAAAAACCATAAAAAATACCGAAAGTATTTCATACAGACATCTGCGTAATTCATATTTTTGGAACTGTTCCCAACTTTTTAAACTTGTGATCTTTTTAAAAGACATTTGGCATCCCTTACGACATTATATACATATTATCATAATGGTAATATTTTTGAGCTACGAAGAACTTGATGTTTTTTCAAATGTTTTTCGACAGCGATTACTTTTATGTCAACTGATATTATTGAAAGAATATGTTCTCTTGACAGTTTCTTAAGTCATATCATTCCATAAGTTTCAAACATGTAGATTATTTCTGGCCGAAATTCATCGTTACATTTTAATGATCTGAAATATTGTCACTTTTATTTATCGATCAGTTCTATGTCATTATACTTGTTTATTAAGCAGTGGTTTTCACAAGTTTGTTAAAATTTAATATAAGGTATCCTGTATCCTGGTGTAATAACGCCACGTTAAGGTTCTGCCAATTTTCACAGCTTTGTTTTAGAGTTTTTTTTTCAATCAAATGTAGGATTTGATGCAGAAATTTATTGGCTATGTGTAAAAGAAAAAATATTTTAGCAGACATGTATTCGTAAAATGTAATGGCATGCTTTCTTGACCAATGCTATATGGCGTTATTATCCGCCTCTGTGGGTAATAAAGCCATACGAACAAAACTATAAAATAAGATTTAATAATGACATGTAAATTGTCCAATTCTAAAGATACGAACTCTACAGACCTAGAAATTCAGAAATATGAAAAAATTAACAGCACTTAGGACATAAAAATTTCTCTTTATCCGTTTTGGTTTTTCAGCAATGACAGTAATGCTCTCTCGTGCATAAAATACAAAAATAAACTCTCTTTGGATGTAATACCAGTACTAAAAAGAATTAGCCGGATTAATTATGCTAGTGGATGACATTATTATCCCAGTATACTTATTGCGCAATATATTTAAAGTACATACTACCTCGCAAACTTATTCAAAATCTTCAACAACATTTTGATAATACATGAAATAAAATACAAATTTATGTAGTAAACGAAGTATTTTCTAATAAATATATAGCCTTCAAATCACAGAACTCGCAAAATTTAGTTCGGGCCTTAACTTTTACATGCTTTTTCCAACGATAAGTTCTAGAAATGGAACAAATTAGCTTTTAGCGATTGTTTATGATTCAGTCTCTTAACCTAGAACTTATAGGTGTTCCCTCTCTGATTCCTTCATAATTACCCGAATATTAGAACTAAACGTTATTACCCACCCTGGCGTAATTACTACAGGACACCTTATATTAATAAAATTGCTTTGCGTTAGAGTCCTGCATCGGTTCGGGTAACACGATTTTGTTCAGATTTTCATCTGACCCTTGGTTTGGATCGGGGTGGAGGGGTACTAATTTGTTTTCACGCCAGTCAGGTTGATTTTTATTGCTTCGGGATCGAGTCGATTTCGCGATGGTTTCAACACTTTATCGCTGGGTTACGGTTTATTCTATTCTCTAAAAGAAAGTTCAAAATTTTACTTGAGATGAAAATTCTAATTAGAACGATCATATATTATATGTTCATTTTATTACATTAGATAAAACTGATGTAAAAAATGCAGTTGTAGGATACATTCGCATAGTTTCATTAAAATATAGATTAGTTTTCTTTCATTCCAGATTTTGGAATATAGAAAATTTCGGTCGGGTTTTGACGTAACAAAAATTTGGGTCGGATTTCGACGTGACGAAAACTTGGTTCGAATTTCACCATAACGAAATTAACCCCCTTTGTGGTGAAATATTTCCAAATTCAAGGAGGATTTGCTTGCCATAGCCATAAGTATGTAAATAAAATTTCGGTTCAATTCTATGCATATCTTCATGCACTTTTCCATGGTAAAATAATATAGATGTCACAGAAATCACTATTATAGCGTTCTCTTCTGGCAGAATATCTCCAAATTCAAAGAGGACCACTCGTAATTTGTTTCAGTTCAAAGCATAATTTGCTACACTTTTCAGTGATAAATGGCGACACATGGACACACGGACTGACAGACAAACATTTCGTCGTATATACATGTTTTTAATGGTCTTTGATCCCTAAAACGCATAAATTCCCCGAAAATTGTATTTTCGGAGAATTTCAATATTTTCAATATTTTATTATAGTATAGATAGAAGAAAGAAAAAAAGGTTGAAAAGCACTGAATTAGATAACTTATACGTCTTCTCTACAATCACCTTTCCATTATTTTTTGGTCCTAATTTCTTTGTAATGTCTTGGTGCAAATATTTTCGATTATATAAAATATGTTATTTATAGCTTAAACGACGCAGCTACAAGAGAAGGGCTTTAAAACCTCCAGCTCCGGGAGATTGAAATTTCAAATATATAACTTATGCACTAATTTTGTCGAGTCTTTCAAATTTCATGAAAATCGGATGTATAATTTAATTACAATGAGAATCAAAAGTATTCCGTTACACCACGGCCAATGGGGAATAAATAGTTTTAAGTGCATTTTAATATTGCACTATTTCGAACATAATAAAATCGATATGCATCTATAAAGTATGTACTAAAATATATATTATGTGCATTCTGTGGTGAAAAGAATATTTTCTATTAATTTACAGGACTACACAAGAGTATTCTATTGCATAATGGTATGGGGGGAAACATTGTATGGGGCGTACTTTAATTATATTAAACTATTCCACATTTTATGAAACTGATATATGTTGCTGAGGTTTATTACAAGTTACTTCCTGTATAATAGAAAGCAGACAGTATTTACAGGGGCACATAAAATATTTCGGATGCTCTACTGTATCTGTTGACACTGCTCATTTCTAGAGAACAGTTTTTAATCCTAGAAGATTCGAGCTATATAAGTTCGTGTTTGTTTTCTTTAAAAAATATTCCACTTGGCATTTTTTCTATTTATTTCCACGTCACACACACATATATAGTTGAACAGACACTAACACTAATATTTACATAGAAAAGATACATATTTTTAAGGGGAAGTAAAATATTCTTCCTCGCATCGAGAATTCGTAACAACTTCTACGTTTTAAAACTAAACATTGCGCCACAGGTGGCTTTCCATTGGCGACCGCACGGCGCCTTTGGGTTGCTTCACACGTGATTTGTAACACCTTGCCCCCCCATGAACCTATGGGGTTCATTACAACACATGTTGCAATACGATACATTAAATCAAATACAAATTTCAAAATATAATAAGAATATACATAATTTAAACACTTTAAGAATTCTGGACATACACTTCAACTAGAATAATAAAAGAATAGATTATAATGCAAATTTCACTAAAACAGTCAATTGTCATTGAGTTCCAAATTATAGAGTAATTGCACCGGTCTTCTCAAAACAGATTTTTGAGTTTTTATTTTGCAGGCCCTCACCTTGCCGTCTCTTCCAGGAAAGGTTTCTATAATTTTACCTAAACTCCAGAAATTTCTGGGTAAACTATCGTCTTTTATTAAGACAATATCGTTTATTTTAAATTGGGGAATATTAGTTTTGTTTATACTTTGGTGGGCTGATCTCAAATTTAATGAATACTCTCCCTTCCATCGGGACCAAAACAATCTCATCAATTTTTCTCGATAATTGTAAGATTTAAGCAATTCTTTCCTGGAAGAGAAATTCGAGTCAAGGTGCAGGCGTGCTGGAGGGAGAGAAGTTATTCTTCTCCTTATCAAAAAATGTGCTGGGCACAATGGTACGGGGTCCTGGCTTTCATCACTCATGTAAGTGATGGGTCTATAATTTATGGTGCCTTCTATTTCAGCTACTATGGTGGACAGTTCGTTATAAGTTAATGATGCTTTGCCTAGCGTTATTCGTAGGGCTGTTTTAACACTTTGCACCATCCTTTCGTAAAAGCCACCCCACCAGGCGGCTTTTTCTACTATATATTTCCATTTTATTTTATGGGAAGCAAAAAATTCTTTCACCTCTGGATGAGCTACTAAGCTCCAAAGTTTCTTTAATTCTAGTTCAGCACGTTTAAATGTACGTGCATTGTCGGAATAAATTACGGAGCATAAACCCCGTCTAGCGATGAACCTTCTAAATGCGAGTAAGAAGGCTTGCGTAGATAAACTGTCTACCAGTTCCAAATGAACATTTCTTGTTACAGCACAGGTAAGAAGTAGAATATATTGTTTACTTGTCTTATCTTTTACGAATAAGGGACCTGCGAAGTCACATCCTAGAATATTAAATGGTGGAGACTGTTCAATACGATCAGGTGGCAACGGAGCTACTGTCTGGTCTCCTGGATTCGCAGAAAATCGTTTGCAGACAACACATTTCTTGAGTAGATCCTTTATCGTTTTTCTGGCTTTTAGAAGCCAGAACCTTTCTCTGATTTCGACAAGCGTATGTGTCACTGAAGAATGATACACTTTCTCATGTGCATTCCAAATAATTAACTCAGCTAATTTAGTTTTGGGCGGCAGAATAATCGGATACTTTTCATTTTCTAGCAAGACGTTAGATTTTGAAAGTCGCCCTGAAACACGTAAGATTCCTTCAGCATCCAGAAAAGGATTTAATTTTATGAGACTAGAATCTCTAGGAAGGGGTTTTGCCTTTTCCAAACATTTAATTTCTACAAAGTATTTTTCATTTTGAATTTGTTTTATCCAATAATTTTCCGCTTCCTGGAGTTCTTCCAGTGTTAAAGTGTCTCGATTATCTTGTTTATGCCTAGTCAAATTTATGAAACGCAATACATAGGCTGTTATTCTCAACAATTTATTTAAATTAGAATATTTATTAATGTCGATGATTCTTTCACGAGTAATAACCGAGTTCACGACAATTTCATCCTTGGATTCCATTTCAATGTTAGAAAAAGAAGATTTTACGTTATTGTCACGTTTTGGCCAAAAATTTTCGGATTTACTTAGCCAATCCGGGCCATGCCACCAGTGCTTATTACTGGCTAATTCTTTAGAAGAGAGTACTCTAGTGAGCATATCAGCTGGATTATCTTTACTGCTCACATGCCTCCATTCACTGGGGTCAGAATTTTCTTGTATCTCCGCTACCCTGTTTGCAACAAAAGGCTTCCATTTGGCAGCAGAGTTTTTGATCCAGTTCAACGTTATTGTGGAGTCCGTCCAGAATACTACTCTTTGAATGTTATTGAAAACATTTTTTAAATGGCTGGCTATTCTGGCAGCTATTAATGCACCTAGAAGCTCTAATCTCAGCAAAGTGATTCTTTTTAAAGGGGCCACATGAGCTTTAGAAATTACAAAACAAGTTTTAGAAAAGCCCTCGGAAGTCTGGTATTTGAAGTAGCCCACTGCCCCGTAAGATTTTAACGAAGCATCAGAAAAAAGATGAAGTTGAACTTTATTATCTAAAATATTATCTGTGTTAAAATAATACCTGGGTATCTGAATCTTTTCTAACAGTTTTATTTCGCTATACCATTTTTAGTATTTTTCTTTAAATTCTTTAGGAAGTGTGTCGTCTCATTCTAAACCGCGTTCCCATAACTCTTGAAGAAGTAATTTAATTCTAATTAAGAATGGCGATATGAATCCGATAGGATCGAATATTTTGGCAGCGCTGAGCAAAACATGTCTTTTGGTGTATTCCAAATTATCACCATCTGACATAAACGCCTTAAAATCTATTGACAGGACGTCTTTTATATTATCCCAATTAAGTCCCAGAATTTTTAATTTTGAATGACTTTCGTCTGTTTCTATAACTGGGTTACTATTCTTCCATAATTCCCTTAGTTCTAAAGAATTTGTATTAAACTTTCTCAAGTTCATATTCGCATCCTTAAGTATTGAGACAGCAGAAGCTGATAAATTGAAAGCTTCTTGAACTGTCGGAGCCCCATATGCCAAATCGTCCACGTATAAAAAATTATCTAACATGTTATAAGCAATAGGATTAATTTCTTTGTACTTTCTAATATGTTTCTTAATTGTCGAAGCCAACACGTACGGGGAGCTCGTGACGCCAAAACAATGTCGGTTAAAATGATATAAAGTCACAGGCTTATCTATGTCACAATCATCAAAGTATAAAAAACACAAATAATTCCTGTCCTCTTTAGACACTTCTATTTGCAAGAATGCTCTAGCAATATCGCCCAAAAAAGCAATTTTATGAGACCTGAAATTTAATATTATGTCAATTAAATTAGGATTTAAATTTTCTCCAGCGAAAAGACAATCATTTAAACCTTTTTCATTATTTCTTTTACTGCTAGCATCATAAACAATTCTTGATTTCGTACTAGAAGAATCTGGTCTAAAAATAATTTGGTGTGGCATTACGTAACCAATAAAGCAATTACTATCGCACTTTTGAATAATACCTTCACTTAATTGTTCTTTCATAATTTCGTTATATTTCTGAAATAAAGATTTATTACCCCTTAATCTCTTTTCCAGACCCACAAATCTCTGTTTCGCAACTTCGCAATTATTTGATAAACTTTGTTTGTTTACTTGAGACGACCATAAAAGTGGCGCGATATACCTTTGATTCTCGAAAATTATTTCCCTCTGAAATTGCGTTAACTACCTCATATTTTTCGTCGTTTTGAATATCAGTAGGAAAGGATAAAAAATTATCCACATCCCACAATTTTCTTAAATCATTGTTGATGTACAAATGACCTTAAAACAAGAAGTTCTATTTACATTATTGCTATGCATTCGTCCAATTAAAGTTTTTCCAAATATTGTTGGTTGAATAAATAAATATTTATTGATTTTCTCTACCCCTCCCGTGATTGTCGCAAACATATAATCACATCCCAATAATATTTGTACAGTCTTTTCATTAATAAATCTGTCAGCAAACTCATTTTCATCTAAACGGAATTTATTTATGTGCTGCGAATCAATGTGCGAT
Source organism: Maratus speculifer (assembly GCA_964019185.1). Lineage (NCBI taxonomy): Eukaryota > Metazoa > Arthropoda > Arachnida > Araneae > Salticidae > Maratus > Maratus speculifer. Next base: position 332,790,406 of record OZ025297.1, read on the forward strand.
TTTACTTGAGTCGCACTAATTATTTCTGACACGAGCGCCTGAACTGTTATCCTTTCATACGGAGGATGACGACTAATTATAGTAATATCCACTAAATCATACTCTTGTTCTATGGCGTTACGATTCGCGAAAGTATAAACTAGCAATTTCTCTCTTTTTATTGGGTTTAGTTTTAAAGCAGTTGCTAAATTCTTTGCAATAAATGTGCGCGAAGATGCAGAGTCATATAATAGCCTTGTACTTAATTTCTTGGAATCTCCCATTACCTGTATGCACGCCGTTTGCAAAATTGTCGAATATTTTTCTGGAAAATTTTGAGTTTTAATAACAGATGATAAAACCGCTTGATTTTCTTGATTTTGTACAATTTCTGATTTTTTAGTATTCTCAACGGGACTAATTTCAGAGGATTTCTTAGCGGGGCAAAACAAATAATTATGTTGAAAACTCTTGCATAACTCACACGGTTGTATTTTAGCTTTACAAAGAGATAATAACTGGTTCTTATAAAAACATCGGTAACATCTTCCTTCATTTTTTTAACTTATAACGCTTTTGTTCATCCGTCATTTCCTTACAGTTTAAACTATTATGATTCGAATTACAGAATACACAAACATTTTTTACGACTGTGTTCAGCGCAACTGAAGTGGGAAAATTACCCTTTGTTCTGGCAGGAGCATTTTTTTTCCATCGAGATTTTTCTGGACTTTTTAAGGAATTTCCTGATATAACAGTTGCCGCTTCCCTTGAATCAATCTCAAATTTTATAAATTTCATTAACTCATTAACATCCCCCGGCTTTTCGTTATCCTTTTTCCTTTGAAATTCAATTACCAAATTATGAGGTAATTGCCTTAAAATGATAGGGATTAGTAAATATCCAAAATTGTCCGTAGCTACTCCTATCGTCTGCAAATTTCTAATGTTTATTTCGCATTCATCATACAAATCTCTCAACATTTTTGTATTCGAGCACTTCCTGATCGGTTCGATTTTTAATAATTTATTTATAAAACCGCTAATTAAAATTTCCGTTTTACCATATCTTTTTTCTAGTAAATCTAACGAGTGATCGTAATTACTTTCTGTTAGGGCTAATCCAGATACCGTTTTATAGGCTTCACCAGACAAAAATGATTTCAAATATATTAATTTTTCTATTTTTGTCAAGTTATCATTAACATCAATAGTATTTTTAAAACTATTGATAAATTCAAGAAATGTATTAGGATCGCCTTTAAAATTCGGAATATTTAATTTTGGCAAATTTACAGTAGGCAATCGTGTACTAACATAAGGAACCGTACTAGCGTTTGACAACGAACTAGCGTTTCTCGATTCAACATCATTTTTAAATTTCTTCAAATTTGTTTTTATTTTAAATTTTGTTTCATTAATAGTATCATTATAATCGATACTATTTTGAACTTCCGTTTCTAAATTCGTATTATCAGTGATGAATTCTTCGATTTTCAAATTAATTTCCTTTAATTCTAATTGTTTTTCCTCCAAATTTATCAAAAATTCCGAAAGCTTATCAATATTATCTTTATTTTCAAAATCAATATCTTCAATAAACGACTCGACCTTTGTTATTAGTTTAGTTAATGACGTTTTCATAACTTTACGCTTAGCCTTTAATTTTTCAAGATTCATGCTTAGAAATAAATAATTACAGTACCTTTTTTCTGCCGAGATTTCGAGCTTCGTTTCGGTAATCTTGAAATCGCACTTCCGGATCGAGAAATCTTGTTTAATCCATATTAATGTTCCATTTTAATAGTCCATTTGCCGGGAATTCGGCACCATGTTGACACTCCTCATTTCTAGAGAACAGTTTTTAATCCTAGAAGATTCGAGCTATATAAGTTCGTGTTTGTTTTCTTTAAAAAGATATTCCACTTGGCATTTTTTCTATTTATTTACACGTCACACACATATATAGTTGAACAGACACTAACACTAATATTTACATAGAAAAGATACATATTTTTACGGGGAAGTAAAATATTCTTCCTCGCATCGAGAATTTGTAACAACTTCTACGTTTTAAAACAAAACATTGCGCCACAGGTGGCTTTCCATTGGCGACCGCACGGCGCCTTTGGGTTGCTTCACACGTGATTTTTAACAGTATCCGAAGTGTTCTATACTATTACAACAACATCTGAATATTTTTAAAACTTCGTTATAGTACGAAAGCACCTCACTTGCTACGCTTGACGCGCAATTTCCGACTTGTTTTTTATTGTGTATATTTCAAACAATGAACTCGAGTTTCCTTACAAAAATAGAGCAATACTAATATCGGTTCATTAAATCATTAATAATTTGAGTCAATGTCGTGTCATACAATCGATTCTCTTTATTCCATTCAATACAAAAGCTTGGATGATTAGAAAATGTAATAGACGTGTTCATTTAATTAATCGGGGTGCATTTCAAATATATTAAAATTAAAAGACTTAGAAATGGTTTAGCTTTTCAATTAATTAAAATCTTATTCTGAAGTTCCTTTTCCGTAAAGAATTAGTTTTTGTGTATTTTCTGTAGCGTAAATGTTTAATAATAGCATTTGTGACAATTAATTTTATCATGAGAAACCTTTGTGTTTTAATGTTAACTTATCAGCCGTAAATTTTATGATAATAAAATAATTATATACTGAGAGGTTTATCTTTCACTGTCTTTATAATAACAATGAGTTAGAACACAGGTTTCCGAATTACAAATTGTAGGTGAAAACCATACGCACACACATACAGTAAAAACTATAAGGACAGTAAAAAATACTAATTTTTTTTTATAAATTTCAAAACAAATGAAACTTTTTTCTTATAATATGTATAATCAAGCTGAGAAGCTTATAAATAAGTAAACAAAATTCATCTGTGAGTATTTTATTATAAAAATAAAATAATTGTACAAACAATAAAAAGAATATTGCCCAGTTAAACTGATGGCATTGAGCTCACAGGCTAGGCATACTAATTGTACATTACAGCCTTGTATTTTCAAGGGTTAATTCCGTTCGAAAAAAAAATAATAAGAAGGGGAAACAGCTCTCCCCTTTTTTCCTTTTTTGTACTTAATCATTGAACCTCCTAAACTATCAAGGCCATGCTTTATTATATAAAAAATTTATATTCAAAATTCAGAGCAAATCGGATAATTCTTAATAAAAACCCATTTAGCATTTATAAAATTTAAGAGGAGTTATCCCCGTCTTTTATACTTAACCATTAAATTTCCAAAACTATTCCGAGATTTGAACGAAATCTGACAATTCTGCTTAAAAAACCCATTTATATAAATTAAGAGGAGGTGCATTAGAATCCCCGTTCCTCCTGTTTATACTTATTGAATAAACATCTAATAACAGTCACTGAATCTCCTCATCAGAATGATCCTATATCTAAATTTTGAACGAAAACTGTTAATTCAGCATGAAAATCCCGTTTATATCAATTAAGGGGAGGGGCATGAGCCCCCGTTCCCCCTCTTATACATATCGAATGAACTCCAAAAACTAATCAGGGAAGTGCCTTATCAGGATATACCTATATACAGAATTTCAAGTGGATTCGATATTTTTATCATGAGTTATCGCGTTATGCATGTACGAACGTACGAACATACACACAGAACGGACGGGCACATACGTTCTCAGGCTATGATAGCATGTGAGCTAAAAACCACTTTTGCCTGTGTAAAAACTTTAAGGACACCAAAACAAATATTACAAAGAAACAAATATTTAATGCATTAGGCTCTCACCTTTGAATTTAATGATTGCAAATATTCCATCATTCCTCGACATCATATATTTTTGACGCAGTTCGGGCTTATTTTTGTACTATTCATCATCTGTTGTAGATCTGAGTTCTGATTCTGAAGAAATATGCCTTCCATTTCTAAAAAATCACCTTACTAGATATCCCCATAAGTTATCGATAGGATTAAAATCAAGATTTATGAGCGGTAATTGCAAAGCTTCTTTTTTTTTAATAGAACTAAAGTTTTTTCTCACAACTTCTGTGGGTCGGCGCATTATCTCGCTGTTATATCCGGTTTTCTTCTTACCAGAAGTGTTGCAAAATATGAAAGATAGTCAGAAAGAGTATGTGTGTGTGTCTTTGAATTAAATTTCCCTGAAATATATACAAGTAACACCACGTCGTTCAATAGAAAGAAGCCCCATGTTCCATCTAATCCACCACCTAACTGATGCCTTAATGAAATCTCTTTTTCTCTTCTTAAATCATTCCAATATTATTTCCAGTCATCAGGACCATTTAAATTTAAATTCTTTTCATCCGAGAAAATTAATTAAATTAATTTAAGAAAAGAAAAAGAGATTTTATTAAAACAGCAGTTAGGTGGCAGATTCATTGCACATGGAGCTGTTTTTCGTTCAACGACGTGGTGTCATTTATATATCTTTCAGGATAATTTAATTCAAAGACACACATACAAACGCTTTTTGACCATCTTTCATTTGTTTCAACACTTCTGGCATAAAAAAACGGATATAACAGCAAGATAATGCACCTATCCACACAAGTTGTGATATAAAACTTTAATTCTGTAAGAAAAATATTGAAGTTGCGCAATGGCCGGTCAGAAATCCTGATTTTGATCCTATCGATATATTATGGGGAGATCCAAAAGACGAGTTTATATAAATAAAAGGCATTTTCTTCAGCAATTTTCTTCAGAATTACAATTGAAGATGAACTGTACAAAAACAAACCAGAAATGTGCTAAAAATTAATGATGCCGAGAACTAATGGGGTATTTGCTATCATTAAACTTATAGGTGGGTGCATAATACATTAAATATTTGTTTCTTCGGTTACTATATCGAATTTATTGTGCTGTCCTTAAAGGTTTTACACAGGCAAAAATAGTGTTTTTTTGTACAATTACTTTATTTTTACAATAACATACTCACGGTCTAATTTTGTTGACTTTTTTACTAGCTTTATAGCTTGATGATACATATTATAAGAAAAAAAATTTCATTTGTTTGAAATTTATAAATAATAATAATAATAATAATAATAATAATAATAATAATAATAATAATAATAATAATAATAATAATAATAATAATAATATTTTTACACGCACTGTTTACAGGGTGATTCAGCTCGTCGGTGACAAACTTTAAGGATCGATAGAGCACACCTAGACGAACATTTTTGAATAGGGAATGTAGGGTCCCTGACGCGATGGTAAGGCGCTAGGCGCTTTCGAAAATTTGGGTGCCGAAATTCGAAACGTCATAAAAACTAGGGAAATGGTTAGATTTTCTTGCTTGTTGCGTCGAAATGATTCTGTTTGTTTAGACTTTCTTCAGTACCAATTTGATAAGCGTATCTCTTAAAACATGGATAGGGGGCGCTGCAGACTTTGGAGAGCTAGACAATAACTTTAAGCCCGTTATTTTGATAATTTAACACATGCTCGCCAAAGTTTATACTCTAACTTAAAGTTTGAACCCAAAAGTAGAGCCCTGCAAAAAGCGTAAGAGCCGGAATAAAATGTCAAAGTACAGGGTGGTCGAAACTCGAAGGCTCCTAAGAGATAAACAAACAGATTTCTTGACTTATGGCATGCATTTTCATGATTCTGTTTGCTGGGGCTCTCTGAAACTCAGTTGAACGGTACAAAAAGAAACATCGATAGGGGGCGCTTTGGGCAAAAAACATAATTCGTTGACATTTCGGACGCTAACTGGAAACGGGGCGCTACGATCAGTTAGTAATAATGAAAACACATTTTCTACCTCTGCTCAACACTTCTGAATAAATTTAGACCAAAAACATCAATGATACTGGAAATTTATTTACAAAAAATAACACTACAGAAGATGCTCGAAATTTCGACCTTGGGCCATGATGCAGGCTTCGCACCTCCGTCGCATTGAGGAGTGTGTGTTTCCAACAATGCCAGGAGTATCTCTGATCTGCCCTGCAGCTGCCACAATGCGCGCCACAAGTTCTTCAGCACTGCTGACAGGTGTATGGTATACCTCGGCCTTCAGGTAACCCCAAAGGAAGAAATCCAAGCAGGTGAGGTCTGGTGATCAGGCAGGCCAGTGAACTGGACCCCCACGCCCGATCCACCGCTGGCCATACCTTGCGTTTAGATGGAGACGCACGTCGTTCGTGTAATGGGCCGGAGCTCCATCGTGCTGGAACCACATCTGGCGACGCGAACCTTCGGGTACGTGCGCCTCCTCCAGAAGCTGCGGCAGCACTTGATCCAGGAAAATCAGGTAATTTCCACCTGTCAGCCGTTCAGGTAACAAATAAGGGCCAATGAGGCAATCCCCCAGAATGCCGGCCCACACATTTACTGAGAAACGCTCCTGGGCTGCTCGGCTTCTGGTTTCATGTGGATTTTCATCACACCACACATGACTGTTGTGGGCGTTCCACATTCCCTCCCGGCTGAAGGTGGACTCGTCCGTAAACAAAATGCTGTTTACAAAACGGGGATCCCTGGATCTCATCGCCAAGTACCATCTTGAGAATTCCACTCGAGGGCCAAAATCCTGCTCTCTGAGCAACTGCACCCGCTGGATGTGGTAGGGGTGCAGATTCCGGGAACGTAAGATGCGCCACGCAGTTGCTTGCGAAATGCCAACATGTCTGGCGATATCTCTCGTGCTAAGACCTGGGTTGTCCTCAACCAGGTTAAGCACAGCCTCTTCGTTGTCGGGGGTGCTCACTGATCGCTCCCGTTCAGGCCTGCCTCCGTCGAAAGATCCCGTTGTGGACAACCTCTGGTGTACTCGAGCGAAGAAGGCATGGCAGGGGATTTGCCTGTTGGGGTAACGCTCGGCGTACAACCGCTGAGCGGCTCGTCCATTACAACCAGCAGCGCCATACGCCAAATGCATGTCAGCCAATTCAGAGTTTGTGTACCGTTCCATCCTACTACCGATCTGCAGACAAGTAACCCGAAGCTTAAGTAGGTACCGCACGTTCAAAAGACGTGTCTGCGCATACAACTACGTCATCTCGCGTTGTCGTCTACGCATTACGTATCTTTTGCATATCGATATGGTACGATATCTTTTGCATAAATCAGCAAAAAGCACCTTATGTAAATTTTATTGCGCGCATTGTGCATGATTGAAACCAGCTATGTTTGTTAAAAAAAACAAACAAACTGCAGTTTTAATAGCTTCTTATGATAAGTAAATTACTCTCTTGTTTTGTTTCTAACTGATCGTAGCGCCCCGTTTCCAGTTAGCGTCCGAAATGTCAACGAATTATGTTTTTTGCCCAAAGCGCCCCCTATCGATGTTTCTTTTTGTACCGTTCAACTGAGTTTCAGAGAGCCCCAGCAAACAGAATCATGAAAATGCATGCCATAAGTCAAGAAATCTGTTTGTTTATCTCTTAGGAGCCTTCGAGTTTCGACCACCCTGTACTTTGACATTTTATTCCGGCTCTTACGCTTTTTGCAGGGCTCTACTTTTGGGTTCAAACTTTAAGTTAGAGTATAAACTTTGGCGAGCATGTGTTAAATTATCAAAATAACGGGCTTAAAGTTGTTGTCTAGCTCTCCAAAGTCTGCCGCGCCCCCTATCCATGTTTTAAGAGATACGCTTATCAAATTGGTACTGAAGAAAGTCTAAACAAACAGAATCATTTCGATGCAACAAGCAAGAAAATCTAACCATTTCCCTAGTTTTTATGACGTTTCGAATTTCGGCACCCAAATTTTCGAAAGCGCCTAGCGCCTTACCATCGTGTCAGGGACCCTACATTCCCTATTCAAAAATGTTCGTCTAGGTGTGCTCTATCGATCCTTAAAGTTTGTCACCGACGAGCTGAATCACCCTGTATATGTATATTATTGAAATAATAGTTAATCTCTAACCATTTTTTACTTTTAATACACATATTTTATTTCGATTCTTCGGCAACAATCATTTTTATGTGAAAAATAGCAATTGCGTATTAAAATAATGATTTGAAATATTTTTAAAGCGATATTTTCGCATCAGCCTCGTCTCAGGAGTAGAAGAAATTGCCAAAGATCACTAGTCTTAAAACGCAGTTCGATTAGATGTCTTAAATTTGTTTTTTACTTTATATTATTATTTGTTTTATTGATTAAAACAGCCGTGAGCACCTTTAGTCACACGGCACACATGACGTTGACAGCTCTGTTCTTCCCAAACGATGATTAGCAAAGAAGTTCTCTTCAGATGCTCACTCGATCTGACGCCATGTGATTTCTACCTATGGAGGTTCACAAAGGATCGTGTTTATGTACCTCCACCACCAGCTAAACTACTGCAGCTGTTACAACAATGACCCCACAAACACTAATAAACTTTTGGGAAGAACTGAGCTATGGATTTGATGCGTGTCGTGCGACGAAAGGTGTTCACATTGAACACTTGTAAGCTTGTAGGTAAAACTGATAAAGTTGCTCTTTCATTTTATGTATTAATTATAATTTTAAGTTTAATGCAATAAATACTATCAAGCATTAAACTCCGACATTCATTTAGAAACACCCCCGTATACTGGTTTCTGATTAAAGGGTAAAAAGTGTTTTTTCAATTGATAGTTACTCGGAAAGAGATATTAGTAGTAGGAAAAGGACAGTACGGGCTCAGGAGCAGGCGGGGCTGCGGGGCCGTCCCGCCTGCGGTGCCTCCTGCGGTACCTCCATGCCTCCGGCTGCCCCGCCTGCGGTCCCTCCTGCGCCCACCGTGACACCGCCACTCTCCTGCCCCCACTATGCATCCCCCTCCACGAACGCCCCCTAGTGGAAAAAAGGAACATTCTATTATAACAGGATAGGTGAACGACCTTCCCTAATTAAAAATATTATCAATCACATCTCAACACAGAATCATACTATATGATGAAGATTAAATTTATATTTGAATTTTGAACAACCGTAATTTTAATGAGTATTATTAATTAAGCGAAACAATTAAAATCTCAGTTTTTAACCATTTTATTTAGATTTCTTCAACTACAAGATGGGATTATCAATTTAACACAAGAAAGTTAAACATATATTTGAATTTTGCTTGATAGACATCTTAATGAGTAGTATTAATTAAATAAAAACAATAGAAAGTATCAAGTTTTATAGAAAAAGACTGATTTCTTATGATTTTTATCAACTATATGATCAATGTAACGACTTAAAAGTTGAAAGTTAAACGTACATCCTAGTTTTTCAACAGCTATAATCTTAATGAGTATCGTTAATTAAGTAAAAAAACAATGGAAAATATCCAGTTTTATAGAAAAGACTGATTTCTTACGATTTTTATCAACTTAAAAGAGAAAAGTTAAACGTACATTTCAGTTTTTCAACAGCTATAATCTTAATGAGTATCGTTAATTAAGTAAAAAACAATGAAAAATATCAAGTTTTATAGAAAATGACTGATTTCTTACGATTTTTTCAACTCAAACTTCAGACTCTCAATTTGATAGAAAGAAATTTAAGCATGCATTCCAGTTTTGGACAACCATTTCCTTCATGAACATTATTAATTAAGCAAAACAACAGAAAATATTAAATTTTTAACTGATTTCTTCATATTTTTTTATTATTTTTTTTAATATAAAATCAGAATACACAACTTAAAATAGAAATTTAAACATTTTTTTTTAGTTTTTTAACAGTCGTTACCTCAAAGAATTTCGATAATTGAACAATTAACAAAGGAAACTAATGATTTTTTAACGAAAAAAGACGAATTAAACGAATTTGGTTAACTTTTACTCTAATTGGAAATTTCATCGTACTTTATTATATACCAACTAAGTAGAATTTTAATACATAAACGAATAATTTAAAGAAATCCTCAACACGCAAATGTGAACCTGCAGAGCATTTCCTATTACGTCATATCTAAACTAAAACTTTTTTCTGCAACCTCTCCATGCATGTACTCCAAGTAGGGGAAACACACAATAGAGTTCTGACGTCACAACTTACAAAGGTATACAAAAAAAATGTTTACGTTCAAGTAAAAGTATCGCATAGAGAGAAAAAAGAAGACATTTAAACTATTTATCCATTCTAGTTTTATAACAGTTACCACAACATCACCAAATTAAAATTTGAAGTCATAATGAGTGTAATTAATTAAGCAAAATAATAGAAATATTAGTTTTTCAGTGAGGAAAAGACGAATTTAAACAAATTTTATTAGTTTTACACTAGTTTAATAATAATTTTAAGAGGAAAAAGACGAATTTAAACTTTTTTTTTTTTTTTAGTTTTACACTATTTTTTCTCATCTCCAACACGGATATATCAATTTTAACAGAAGAATTAAACGTATATTTTAGTTTTTAACAACAAAATCTTAACAAGTATCATTAATTAAACAAAAATAAATATCAGTTTTAAAGAAAAGACGAATTTGAATAATTTTACACTAGTATTTTCAAAAGCAACATGGAAATATCAATACTTATTCACATATTTCACTTATTCACTGTATTCAATACTATATTTAATAAATTTGGATACACTTTAAGAATTTCCTAATCTATAATTATATATTAGCTGTGTATTTAATGTTACCCATGTTTTCATCATTAGTTCATAATCGTGAATTTTGTACTTTAAATACCATGTATTCAGGTTCAGATTATTTTTACTTGAAATCATACAGAATTTTTTAACAGAGTTTGTTTTTGAAATCATTGAAGCAACTGTATTTAATATTTTTAACACCAATTTTCTAACATTTTCTAACATTTTCCGATTATACATTCTTCAGAAGTACATTTCTAAATGCTACAATCACTTTACATATCGAAAAGATATCATTGAAGCAACTGTATTTAATATTTTTAACACCAATTTTCTAAGATTTTTTAACATTTTCCGGTTATACATTCCTCAAAAGTATGTATTTTAAACAATAGAAAATATTAATTTTAAGAATAAAAAGACGAATTTAAACAAATTTTATTAGTTTTACACTATTTTTTCTCATCTCCAACACGGATATATCAATTTTAACAGAATTAAACGTATATATTAGTTTTTAAGAACAAAAATGTAATAAGTATCATTAATTAAACAAAAAATAAATATCAATTTTCAAGAAAAGACAATTTTTTACACAAATTTTCAACTTTGAAATACATTTGTTTACATATATTGTTACAATATATTACTAAACTTAAACTTTTTAAAAAGTTTGAATGTCTTTACAAAGGGTTAATATTTATATTTTTCACGTCTTGACTGCATTCGAAATCTTACAACAAAAGTATACTTTTATTATTATTATTATTATTCTAGAAAACCTAAAAAGTCATTTCTTGCTGCTTTAAACACTTGACATATTAAAACTACTCTGAGATATTCTACCCATATAATTAATCAAATTAGAACATGATTTATCTTACACTTCAAAATTTCTGAATTTTTACAATACTTATTTTCATCAAACTTTATTCTTGATCCTATATATTTTAACAGTACAGAATTTTAACATCTGTTTTTATCTACTTATCAGAAACTTATTAAAACACCCAGCAACATTTTCCAAATATGAATATTATCTTTACAGTTTAATAATACAAAACATACACGAATACAAAGTTTAATTTTTACAAACATTTCATATTTCAAACCAAACTTTTCGAAATTTTCACATCATAAGAGCAAACATTAGATGAACTTTTTAACATCAATATTGCTTAGATCTTTTCATCATAACTTTTAATTATGATAATTATCCATTTTTAGGTTGATTGTCGAAAAACTGTATCTGAAATTACATAAACTTAATGTAAAAAACCATGTTCTCACACAATTTCTTGAAATTCAACAAAGAATTGACTATTACTTATCTATTATTCTTATTAAATACTTATCTACATCAATATCGACTCTCGATAGTATATAGATATTTCATCATTACACACTTACAACTCTTTTCAAACGTTTATCAGAAAAATAAGTCAATCAAAGTCTAAAAGTTATCACACCTGTTCCTCAGAAATATTACTATCATATGAAACAATAAAGAAAATTAATAGATATTTAATATTTAATAACCTCATACGTGAAATTACTGTCGAATGAGAATACTAATAATCTATAAAATCAACTGTTGAACAAAAAAATAGTACAGATTACCGAAAATTCAAATGTTTTTTCTGCAAAAGTTACAAAAATTAACAAATGAATGACAAGTTAGAGAAATAACTAAAAAAGTTAATGAACATATTTACAAATTTATTAAAATCACACCTTTAATCACACCTTTTTCTGGATTACAAACCACAATTTCTTGAAAAATTTAACACCGAATTTGTAAGATTTTAATCCTAGTATTACATACACTCAATAAATATTCAAAATTAACAAAAAAAATAATTTTTTAGTCTCATCAATAAGCAGAAATTCTATATTAAAAGAATATTTTCATATTAGTACTTATAAAAATGAGAGTTTACAAACTGATTTTCATAATTTTATCACATTTAAACTTAATATTTTACATAAAACATTATTTAATCAAATTTTATGCTTTCTAATTCAGTAAAATTCAATACTTTTTTAGTTTTTAAACCAATACCACGATATTTATTTACATCAAACTTGATTCTTCACCTTTTATATTTCCACATTACACACGTGAGATAAATACTAACTTGGATCAGGAGTTGAAGTCAATTGATTCCATTCGATTTTCATCATGTACGCATTGCTCCTACACGAAATTTCTTATTGCTATAATCATCTAATGTATTAAAACTAATCTACTCATATTTTTAATCAATTCATCAGATGTTTCATCTCGCACTTCTGAATTATCGTGCATCAAGTTGCTTAAAATATAAATACTATCTTTATAGTTTTAATGATATATAGTATACATGGTTTATCTTGAGTTAGCACTTCCATAGTATTAATCAAATTATATGTTTCATCTTGCACTTGATCTTAATGATTTCATCTTGCATCTGAATTATCGTCCATCGAGTTTTTTTTTTAATAATAATATATTTATAGTTTTTGATTATACATAGCATGTACGAATACAATCTTTAATTTTAACATTTCATATTTCAAATAACCTATTCCCGAAACCAAGCTATGTGAATTTTACCACAATGCTTATTATCATAGAATAATTTGTGTTTCACACTTTTCTAAAAATTATCAGATATGTACCCCTCAGAGAAATTACTATCGTATGAATAAATGAAGAAAATTTAATTTATATTAAATGTACACGAAATTGATTGCAATATACATGTATTTAATAAAAATAAATAAATAAGCGATTATTTATACATTAAACCTTTACTAAATATATATTTCTTTCATTATACAGATGTTTCAACAAGATGAACCAAAACAGCAGCAAACTTCAGAAATGAATCATCCGAATGATTCATCCCTAGCACATGTAGCGTTAACGAATAACACATATGTGAGTACTTATATGAGAAATACTAGAATTCGTATATGAAACGTAATTAGAGTAAATACAAAATGATTTGTCTTACTACCTACACTTTAACAAGTGCTTTTTACTTATATTATTGAAGAGAATCCTAACTGTGTCCATTTATTTCTATTACAGATGTGCTCTATTTGCTACAAACACTTCTTAAGTAAATGGAATTTAACAGAACATGCAAAAATCTATACAGGTGAAAAACCTTTCACTTGGAAAGATTACCATAAATGCTGTTTTCAAGGAAACGTGAATCAAAAATGCACACATCATCATATAAAGCATCGTCAGATATATGTAAACTTAGTGAATATATTCAAAAATTAGTCAGACTTTTGAAGAATTTAGAAATAAAGGAAGCTATTTAGACTATTTATCCATCATATTTTCACAACACTTACCACAATATCTCAAACTTAAAATTTGGAAGACACACACACTGCTGAAAAGTAATTTTGTGATTCTTCTAACCAGTATGAATGTATAGATATTATTTTGTATTGTATTCTTTAAATGCTCACATTAAATATTCTTTTATATGCATATATCGTTGTGTTTATTTTTCTAATACCTATTACATTAATGAAATACATAACATTTTAAGTGAAATAACACTCTCACAATTTAAAAAATGCATAAGAACATACAAAAAATAAGCAGATGTATGAAAAAATATGCAAGTTTACAAAATAATTTCATTGTTTTCTAGAAATATTAACAAAAAATATTTACAATATGAAAAAATTGCAAAAGTGAAAAGAAAAAACACGAATGTAAAAACAAAAACCACAAAGTGAAAAACTCATAACAAAGTTTTTGAAAAAAATATTTACAACAAAACTTTTTTTTTACAAAAACCAAAACTTCCAAAAAAATTTTTTTCAAAAAATTTTTTTTTTCAAAATAAGTTTTTACAAAAGTAAAAAAAAAGAAAATCACAACGTTAAAAAAATGAAAAATTTTTGTTAAAAAAAGTGTAAAAAAATTGCAAAAAAAAGTTGCAAAAATTTAAAAAAAAGTAATGAAAAAAGTCTCAAAAATTTTGTTGTTTTTAATAGCAAATGCAATGGTTTCGCCATTGCATATTGCATTAAAACCAATGAAATTTTTGAAGCCTTTTTCATTACTTTTTTTTAAATTTTTGCAACTTTTTTTTGCAATTTTTTTACACTTTTTTTAACAAAAATTTTTCATTTTTTTAACGTTGTGATTTTCTTTTTTTTTACTTTTGTAAAAACTTATTTTGAAAAAAAAAATTTTTTGTAAAAAATGTTTTTGAAAAAAAAATTTTTTTGAAAAAAATTTTTTTGGAAGTTTTGGTTTTTGTAAAAAAAAAGTTTTGTTGTAAATATTTTTTTCAAAAACTTTGTTATGAGTTTTTCACTTTGTGGTTTTTGTTTTTACATTCGTGTTTTTTCTTTTCACTTTTGCAATTTTTTCATATTGTAAATATTTTTTGTTAATATTTCTAGAAAACAATGAAATTATTTTGTAAACTTGCATATTTTTTCATACATCTGCTTATTTTTTGTATGTTCTTATGCATTTTTTAAGTTGTGAGAGTGTTATTTCACTTAAAATGTTATGTATTTCATTAATGTAATAGGTATTAGAAAAATAAACACAACGATATATGCATATAAAAGAATATTTAATGTGAGCATTTAAAGAATACAATACAAAATAATATCTATACATTCATACTGGTTAGAAGAATCACAAAATTACTTTTCAGCAGTGTGTGTGTCTTCCAAATTTTAAGTTTGAGATATTGTGGTAAGTGTTGTGAAAATATGATGGATAAATAGCCTAAATATCTTCCTTTATTTCTAAATTCTACAAAAGTCTGACTAATTTTTGAATATCTTCACTAAGTTTACATATATCTGACGATGCTTTATATGATGATGTGTGCATTTTTGATTCACGTTTCCTTGAAAACAGCATTTATGGTAATCTTTCCAAGTGAAAGGTTTTTCACCTGTATAGATTTTTGCATGTTCTGTTAAATTCCATTTACTTAAGAAGTGTTTGTAGCAAATAGAGCACATCTGTAATAGAAATAAATGGACACAGTTAGGATTCTCTTCAATAATATAAGTAAAAAGCACTTGTTAAAGTGTAGGTAGTAAGACAAATCATTTTGTATTTACTCTAATTACGTTTCATATACGAATTCTAGTATTTCTCATATAAGTACTCACATATGTGTTATTCGTTAACGCTACATGTGCTAGGGATGAATCATTCGGATCATTCATTTCTGAAGTTTGCTGCTGTTTTGGTTCATCTTGTTGAAACATCTGTATAATGAAAGAAATATATATTTAGTAAAGGTTTAATGTATAAATAATCGCTTATTTATTTATTTTTATTAAATACATGTATATTGCAATCAATTTCGTGTACATTTAATATAAATTAAATTTTCTTCATTTATTCATACGATAGTAATTTCTCTGAGGGGTACATATCTGATAATTTTTAGAAAAGTGTGAAACACAAATTATTCTATGATAATAAGCATTGTGGTAAAATTCACATAGCTTGGTTTCGGGAATAGGTTATTTGAAATATGAAATGTTAAAATTAAAGATTGTATTCGTACATGCTATGTATAATCAAAAACTATAAATATATTATTATTAAAAAAAAACTCGATGGACGATAATTCAGATGCAAGATGAAATCATTAAGATCAAGTGCAAGATGAAACATATAATTTGATTAATACTATGGAAGTGCTAACTCAAGATAAACCATGTATACTATATATCATTAAAACTATAAAGATAGTATTTATATTTTAAGCAACTTGATGCACGATAATTCAGAAGTGCGAGATGAAACATCTGATGAATTGATTAAAAATATGAGTAGATTAGTTTTAATACATTAGATGATTATAGCAATAAGAAATTTCGTGTAGGAGCAATGCGTACATGATGAAAATCGAATGGAATCAATTGACTTCAACTCCTGATCCAAGTTAGTATTTATCTCACGTGTGTAATGTGGAAATATAAAAGGTGAAGAATCAAGTTTGATGTAAATAAATATCGTGGTATTGGTTTAAAAACTAAAAAAGTATTGAATTTTACTGAATTAGAAAGCATAAAATTTGATTAAATAATGTTTTATGTAAAATATTAAGTTTAAATGTGATAAAATTATGAAAATCAGTTTGTAAACTCTCATTTTTATAAGTACTAATATGAAAATATTCTTTTAATATAGAATTTCTGCTTATTGATGAGACTAAAAAATTATTTTTTTTGTTAATTTTGAATATTTATTGAGTGTATGTAATACTAGGATTAAAATCTTACAAATTCGGTGTTAAATTTTTCAAGAAATTGTGGTTTGTAATCCAGAAAAAGGTGTGATTAAAGGTGTGATTTTAATAAATTTGTAAATATGTTCATTAACTTTTTTAGTTATTTCTCTAACTTGTCATTCATTTGTTAATTTTTGTAACTTTTGCAGAAAAAACATTTGAATTTTCGGTAATCTGTACTATTTTTTTGTTCAACAGTTGATTTTATAGATTATTAGTATTCTCATTCGACAGTAATTTCACGTATGAGGTTATTAAATATTAAATATCTATTAATTTTCTTTATTGTTTCATATGATAGTAATATTTCTGAGGAACAGGTGTGATAACTTTTAGACTTTGATTGACTTATTTTTCTGATAAACGTTTGAAAAGAGTTGTAAGTGTGTAATGATGAAATATCTATATACTATCGAGAGTCGATATTGATGTAGATAAGTATTTAATAAGAATAATAGATAAGTAATAGTCAATTCTTTGTTGAATTTCAAGAAATTGTGTGAGAACATGGTTTTTTACATTAAGTTTATGTAATTTCAGATACAGTTTTTCGACAATCAACCTAAAAATGGATAATTATCATAATTAAAAGTTATGATGAAAAGATCTAAGCAATATTGATGTTAAAAAGTTCATCTAATGTTTGCTCTTATGATGTGAAAATTTCGAAAAGTTTGGTTTGAAATATGAAATGTTTGTAAAAATTAAACTTTGTATTCGTGTATGTTTTGTATTATTAAACTGTAAAGATAATATTCATATTTGGAAAATGTTGCTGGGTGTTTTAATAAGTTTCTGATAAGTAGATAAAAACAGATGTTAAAATTCTGTACTGTTAAAATATATAGGATCAAGAATAAAGTTTGATGAAAATAAGTATTGTAAAAATTCAGAAATTTTGAAGTGTAAGATAAATCATGTTCTAATTTGATTAATTATATGGGTAGAATATCTCAGAGTAGTTTTAATATGTCAAGTGTTTAAAGCAGCAAGAAATGACTTTTTAGGTTTTCTAGAATAATAATAATAATAATAAAAGTATACTTTTGTTGTAAGATTTCGAATGCAGTCAAGACGTGAAAAATATAAATATTAACCCTTTGTAAAGACATTCAAACTTTTTAAAAAGTTTAAGTTTAGTAATATATTGTAACAATATATGTAAACAAATGTATTTCAAAGTTGAAAATTTGTGTAAAAAATTGTCTTTTCTTGAAAATTGATATTTATTTTTTGTTTAATTAATGATACTTATTACATTTTTGTTCTTAAAAACTAATATATACGTTTAATTCTGTTAAAATTGATATATCCGTGTTGGAGATGAGAAAAAATAGTGTAAAACTAATAAAATTTGTTTAAATTCGTCTTTTTATTCTTAAAATTAATATTTTCTATTGTTTAAAATACATACTTTTGAGGAATGTATAACCGGAAAATGTTAAAAAATCTTAGAAAATTGGTGTTAAAAATATTAAATACAGTTGCTTCAATGATATCTTTTCGATATGTAAAGTGATTGTAGCATTTAGAAATGTACTTCTGAAGAATGTATAATCGGAAAATGTTAGAAAATGTTAGAAAATTGGTGTTAAAAATATTAAATACAGTTGCTTCAATGATTTCAAAAACAAACTCTGTTAAAAAATTCTGTATGATTTCAAGTAAAAATAATCTGAACCTGAATACATGGTATTTAAAGTACAAAATTCACGATTATGAACTAATGATGAAAACATGGGTAACATTAAATACACAGCTAATATATAATTATAGATTAGGAAATTCTTAAAGTGTATCCAAATTTATTAAATATAGTATTGAATACAGTGAATAAGTGAAATATGTGAATAAGTATTGATATTTCCATGTTGCTTTTGAAAATACTAGTGTAAAATTATTCAAATTCGTCTTTTCTTTAAAACTGATATTTATTTTTGTTTAATTAATGATACTTGTTAAGATTTTGTTGTTAAAAACTAAAATATACGTTTAATTCTTCTGTTAAAATTGATATATCCGTGTTGGAGATGAGAAAAAATAGTGTAAAACTAAAAAAAAAAAAAAAGTTTAAATTCGTCTTTTTCCTCTTAAAATTATTATTAAACTAGTGTAAAACTAATAAAATTTGTTTAAATTCGTCTTTTCCTCACTGAAAAACTAATATTTCTATTATTTTGCTTAATTAATTACACTCATTATGACTTCAAATTTTAATTTGGTGATGTTGTGGTAACTGTTATAAAACTAGAATGGATAAATAGTTTAAATGTCTTCTTTTTTCTCTCTATGCGATACTTTTACTTGAACGTAAACATTTTTTTTGTATACCTTTGTAAGTTGTGACGTCAGAACTCTATTGTGTGTTTCCCCTACTTGGAGTACATGCATGGAGAGGTTGCAGAAAAAAGTTTTAGTTTAGATATGACGTAATAGGAAATGCTCTGCAGGTTCACATTTGCGTGTTGAGGATTTCTTTAAATTATTCGTTTATGTATTAAAATTCTACTTAGTTGGTATATAATAAAGTACGATGAAATTTCCAATTAGAGTAAAAGTTAACCAAATTCGTTTAATTCGTCTTTTTTCGTTAAAAAATCATTAGTTTCCTTTGTTAATTGTTCAATTATCGAAATTCTTTGAGGTAACGACTGTTAAAAAACTAAAAAAAAATGTTTAAATTTCTATTTTAAGTTGTGTATTCTGATTTTATATTAAAAAAAATAATAAAAAAATATGAAGAAATCAGTTAAAAATTTAATATTTTCTGTTGTTTTGCTTAATTAATAATGTTCATGAAGGAAATGGTTGTCCAAAACTGGAATGCATGCTTAAATTTCTTTCTATCAAATTGAGAGTCTGAAGTTTGAGTTGAAAAAATCGTAAGAAATCAGTCATTTTCTATAAAACTTGATATTTTTCATTGTTTTTTACTTAATTAACGATACTCATTAAGATTATAGCTGTTGAAAAACTGAAATGTACGTTTAACTTTTCTCTTTTAAGTTGATAAAAATCGTAACAAATCAGTCTTTTCTATAAAACTGGATATTTTCCATTGTTTTTTTACTTAATTAACGATACTCATTAAGATTATAGCTGTTGAAAAACTAGGATGTACGTTTAACTTTCAACTTTTAAGTCGTTACATTGATCATATAGTTGATAAAAATCATAAGAAATCAGTCTTTTTCTATAAAACTTGATACTTTCTATTGTTTTTATTTAATTAATACTACTCATTAAGATGTCTATCAAGCAAAATTCAAATATATGTTTAACTTTCTTGTGTTAAATTGATAATCCCATCTTGTAGTTGAAGAAATCTAAATAAAATGGTTAAAAACTGAGATTTTAATTGTTTCGCTTAATTAATAATACTCATTAAAATTACGGTTGTTCAAAATTCAAATATAAATTTAATCTTCATCATATAGTATGATTCTGTGTTGAGATGTGATTGATAATATTTTTAATTAGGGAAGGTCGTTCACCTATCCTGTTATAATAGAATGTTCCTTTTTTCCACTAGGGGGCGTTCGTGGAGGGGGATGCATAGTGGGGGCAGGAGAGTTGCGGTGTCACGGTGGGCGCAGGAGGGACCGCAGGCGGGGCAGCCGGAGGCATGGAGGTACCGCAGGAGGCACCGCAGGCGGGACGGCCCCGCAGCCCCGCCTGCTCCTGAGCCCGTACTGTCCTTTTCCTACTACTGATATTGTATATTTTCCTTCATTAAGGAGCATTTATCTTTTTTTTAGAGTGAAGGGGAGAGAGGGGGGGATGGGACAGTGGTGGGAATAGGACAGTAGGTTTTTTTTCCTTTAAGTATAACTTTAAAGATTTCATCAATCACACGCATGATTAAGCAATGAAAGCCCAATCTTCAAATGATATTTTTTTTTTTTTTTTTTTTTTTTATCTGTATATGCTTGCAATTGCATCAAGGAAAATATTATTTCACGAATTAAAAGTAAATTTGCTTCATATACTTTTCATGATTCCTGTATATCAATGACTTTTATTTGCATAGATGTAATAGTTTCCTTATTTATAGAACATTATATTGTATATTATCCATAATTTAAACTAAACCTAAAAGCAGCATTTTTCTTTATACAAGTAGTTTAACACAAACCAAGGAAGTGGTTAAGAATAGAACATGCCAGTAAATGTCCAATTCCTATTTTTTAATAGTCCTGTTTTATTTTTCCCTAAATTGCTAACATACAAGAATTTGTAGAGGATAATGTTTTAATTACAACCTATATAGTATATTCATTTACTTCAAAATGTAAATATATTGAATTGGTGATTTTTTAATGTCATCTATGACTGACAATCCTGAATTTTTATTCCAGTCATGAAGATACTGGAATTTTATATTGTGGCACATACATTATTAACCTACAATCTTTGATTGATTGCATATCTATCCGAAACTAGACTATTTGGGTCTTATAACTTTGTTTTATTGCTGTCCCATACCTCCCTGTTAACGAGGATATATGGAGCAAATTTTGAAACTTACAATTTCTTTAATTATAGAATAGCTTTCGCATGTTATGTTTCTAAATTGTTTAGGAAGATTAAAAAGTTTTTCACCTTGCACTCTATAAATTGAAATTTTTGTTTTTGTGTCAAACAAAATTGATTTTTTCGTTTATAAAAAATACCTCACACCAACCCACCCTCCCCTATTTGAAACAATGAACTCGAGTTTTCTTTACAACAATAGAGTAACTTTAATATCGGTTCATTAAATTGAGTCTCTATGGTGTTATACAATTGATTCCCTTTATTCCATTCAATACAAGAACTTCGGTGATTAGTAAATGCAATAGACGTGTCCATTTAATTAATCGAGCTGCACTTCAGATATTCAATATGTTATTGTTAAGCAGCTTAGATATGTTTAGCTTTTCAATTAATTTGTATCTTATTCTGAAGTTTATTTTCTGTAAAGAAGTAGTTATTGTGTATCTTCCACAGCGTAAATGTTGAATAATAGCATCTGTAGCAATTAATTTTATTATAACAAATCTTTGTGATTAACTTTAACATCCAATCGTGAAGTTTATTATATTAAGGGAGTCCAGGACGCATTTTAAAATAATTTTTTATCAGTTAAAATTTTGAATTTTTTTTATGGTTAAATATATCATTTGTAAGCAAAATTACATGGTAAAATTTCTCATAACTTTTAATAAAATGTAAAATTTAAACTTTATTAAGAAAGTGGGATTAAAAAATTTAAATTAAGCTGATTTTAAATAAAACAATTTTAAATAAATTAAAATTTATTTAAAATTGTTATAAGTCGAAATATTACTTGTAAAATTTCAAATTTTTCATTTAAATAAGCAGAAGCATATAAGTTTTAATTTGATTCAGCATTTGTAGGAATATTAATAAAAAAATAAAACATATTTAAAATAAAAATTTTAAAGAAAAAATTAACTTTTTTTAATTATATTTTTAAAAGTAATCTTTTTTTCCAATTTTCTGAATCAAAATTAAAGTAAACAATTGAAAAAGAGATATGTTCAAAATTTGAACTATTTACCTTTAACGGTTCTTGACTTATCACAATTTAAATACGAGAAATGATGAAAAACCCATCATGATAAAAAATGCATTTTTAGAAGAAGTCGTTTTATGCAAAACGGTTACTTAAAAGGTAGATTTTGAAAACAAACCTAAAGAAACAAACAAAAAATATATCCTATTCTAAATAAGATAGAAACATGATTTAAACGTCATATTAATCAGGAAAAAAAATAATATTTTTTTAATTTGACGATTTCATTGTCTCCCGGACCCCCTTAAAATAATTATGTCATTGAGATGTTTATCATTGTGCTTCTAATAATATTGATGTACGATATAATATGTTTTAAAATGAATGCATATAAACCAATTAGTTTTCAAATGTACAATTGTTTTTCTTTTTTTCTTTTTTTTTTTTTTTTTAAGAAAAAATACTGCGAATTTTCTTTTGAAAATTTGAGTCAACCCGAATCCGATCCAAAATAATTCAAATCTGGCCCAAAACCTTCCCGAACTTGAAAGTTTTAAAGGCAATCTGACCTGAAGACAATCAGCAACGAAAATAATTAACGTCAACACAATCTGGTCCGATGCAGTGTTGCCAGTTGGGCTACTTATTTTAAATTCAGATTCTTGACTGGCACCACTTTTTTGAAATAGTAAAATGCACCTTATTTAATGACATATTAACAAAGGCGGAAATAAACGGAATTTTGCCATTTCAAAAAAGTATTGCGAATTGAGAAATCTGAATTTAAAAAAAGTTGCCCACTGGCAATACTGGTCCGATGCAGGACACCAAGTCCAAGTAACTTCCAGCGTACGATACTTTCAGATACTGATACCTGATAATTTAATGTTATTATCACTTGACGAAAACCAGATACTAAGGTTGTCTGATCGAAATATGCTAGCCGGTTATCAGCCCAGAAAGCTTAAATGGTATACCATTGGCAATTTAAGTCAAGGATCTGGGTTAGAGTCCCAGCTTGGCTATATTATCGTTTAGTTAGAAAAATTCATTTCTTGTGATAACATTGCCAATCACCATAACTGTGTTTAAAAAATTAATGGTACTCTTAATATTATGTTTAACTTTTTGGATAAGAGCAACACTTACTGAAAAAAAGGGGGGGGATGAAGAAGTAAAAAATTAATAACTTCGTCAATTCACTAGATATCAAATCCGCTTGAATTTATTATAAATCTTATTATTATTATCACTTACTTTTATAGAGACAAGTTTTTCATAGTACAAATCTTATAGCAAATACAAATTAAAAATACATAGCGACTGAAGAAAAAAGTGTCGTAATAACGTGATTCTGATAAAACTATCTCTTACAGAAAAATGAATTAAAAAACTTGTCAAAAGTAGGCAGATAAAATTATTAAAGTGGGTTTATCTCTATATTTAGTTTTTGTTGGCGAAAGTTGTACTTAACTTCGAAATCTGCTTATGCGTGTAGGCCGAGCTGGCAGGGATTTTTTTTTTTTCATTCATGTAACTTACGTTCAACGCCGCACACCTGAAAAATTCGATCAAAAAGAGCAGGTTATGTGCCGGAATAAACAGTAATTCCATTCAGAATGATAAAGCAATAGAGATTCAGCGTTATGTAATATTGTACCAATACTATAAAAAACTCCAAAAAACTTGCTATAACCATACTATACCATAGTATCTGTTTCAGTACACTAATAGTATTTTCTGTGCTTTTACATTATATGTCAGCGTAATTTAATAAACGCGCAAATATGAAAGCACTTTAATTTAATACAAAAGGAAACTTTATTAGCAGCACCGACCGTATTGTAATTTATCGCTATCATCCCCTCACTTTCTACCTTCTTGTGATAATATTTTATATTGTTTTTCAATTATGTTATTTTTGGGCCTACAAAAGATATTCATTTGTTTATCTGTTACGAAGTCTAAGCGATAACATCTTTTTGCGGCTGATAAAGAAACATTTTATTACTATTCGGTTTACTTTACAAGGCGTGTAGGGAATGTCGTTTCTTATCTTTAGTTAAGGTCATGAATGTTTGGATTAATTATGTTTTCCCTCCATTCTACAGATTTCAAACAACAATTATATGTATCATAACACAGTAAAAGTATTATTGCTTAAGCATATAATTTTCATAGGGAAACATCTGGACATCGTATCATCCTAAATTATTGATTTGTAAGTATAAGCACTATAAATAATATTATTCTAATTTATCAATTATTTTGATCATGTTTACTTTCTTTCTTTCTTTTTTTTTTCTTTTTTTTTTGTTATCATATATTATTATAAACTTATACAAAAACACAAAAGACTCACAGCACAACTAACGAAAGGCATAGTCTATGTTCTCCTTATAATTCTCTTTTTTTCTTTTTTTAATTTAAATTTTAAATTAAAAATTTAATTTTAATATTAAAGAAATTTTTCTTTATTTATATTTATATAATGAGCTAAAAGGTAATTCTGAAATGCGGTAACACCACAGAAGACGATTAAATTGCTCACCATTTTATATGAAGCCTTGTCATCCATTCGTTGTAGTAATCCATAGCAACTGATCCGTTGGCTTTCATTCGCACCGCATCTTTTGGGAAATCATGTAATTCCTTAGGAGGCACACAACTGTTCATCAAAAATATAGTCTGCACTATTTTCTCGCACCTTTGGAGACACGTGGAAATTTACTAAGCTGAGCAAATGTTCATATAAAAATAGTTGCACGTTGTTCACTATGTTGAGCGTAACTGTTCGTATAAAAATATAGTCTGCACTGTCATCTCGCACCTTTGCAGACACGTGAAATTTTCTAAGCTGAGCAAATATTCATATAAAGAATAGTTTATGAGAATGATGCACATTGTTCACTATGTTGAGCGTAACTGTTCATAAAAAATAATAGTCTGCCATATCGTCACGCACTGCCATCTGGAGTTGCCTGAAATTCATTATGTTGATGTTGTAAGTTCCAGTAATTTTCAGACATTCATTTTTTCTTTTCGCAAATTTGATCATATGTCAAAGAAACTTGGATGCTTGTCAAATCATGGGCTTCCCCGTTCCGGAGATGATTTTCGCTTACAAAACTTTTCTATTTACTACCTACATAGCTGGGACCAAGAACTGTATTCATCTTAGATTCTTTTTACGGAGAGAACTCCATTTCTTTTTTTTGTGTTTGTTTGTTTCCTCCCCAAAACCTTTTTTTTCTTTTCATTGGTCTTCTGCTATCGCTTTGATTGGGGGGCCATTGCATCGCACTTCTTATTGGCCGGCTTGATTAGTAGGGAGTTCATCCCTTTCGGCCACTAAAAAAAAACCCTTTTTTTTCTTCCCACGGGTTGCATAAAATCATCGGACACCTATCCAATTCTCCCTCCTGTGGGCGTTTCTCGGCTGTAAATTCTGTTATTGTTAGCTTCTGCGCGTAATGTCAAAATTGTAGACAGTCTGGGTTTTTTTTACAACCTTGCCATTGTTACGTCTGAATTTTTATGGTGAGCAATTGAATTCCCACTTGGGTGTTCCTTGTTAACCGTTCGTTCTTACCGAACGTTATAGAGTCATAAAGTTTGTAGCTTTAATTACAAAAAAATAGCTTTCATCTTTTCCTGAAACCTAAAGTTATTATTACAACTCGAATGAATGAAACGAACTTAAAATGAATATTAGTGAATAGAATGAATTTAAAACTTTACTTTAATCAATGATTCTTTTTTTCTTTTTTTTTATATACGAATATTTATGTATTTTCGCTTTAGTTGTGCTTAATCATTCTTTATATGTACATATTTAATGTAGCAATGTTGTGACGATTCGTCACTACAACGCTCAAACAAGGTAAAGTGATATATTTTATTCTGTTAAAATATGAAATTGATAATCTAACTCTGCTAAATAATTTATCAAATGCGTTCCGGGAAATTTTTAATATGTCTATTGATCTTAGAAAAATAATTTCTGATACTTTCAGGGAAAAAATATTAAATTATTTATATTTGCTTACACAATTTAGGAAATGTAACAATGCCTTGAAATAAACTTAATATCACGAAGTTTTATTAACCCTTCACTAAACGATTTATTCAATTTTTATGAAAAAAATTATTTGAAAGCTATATATCGGTCTAATAATGAGAAAACTAGGAAAAAAGAGTAAATTTCAAAATTTCAGCTAAACTTGATATTTTATGGCGTAAACTGTGTAAACACAATTAGGTTGTTTTAATACTGTATTGCTATATTTCAAAATAATATGGGCTTAAATGAATTAATTTTGTCTGCTTAACACGCTGCAACCTTCTTTATATCAATATTTGTAAGTATTCAGTAAAAATAAGAAAAGTAAATTTTGCCTTAACCCTTTCGGGTCTGGTGTACTATTAATAGTACATGTTTTTTCATGGAGTATTATTTTATTTGAACAATTACTTAATTACTTTTGACTTCTAGAAATGATAGTATATGGCGATGTCTTTCTTATTATGACTTCATTTATACTTCGGGACTTTGTAATAATAATAATAATAATAAAAGTTTACTTAATTCTCTTTGCACCGTTGGTGATTTCTTTATTTTATACAAGTATATAATTCGTTAAATTTAAAATATAAGTTATCTTTCTGAACCAGTCATGTGTGGTAAACCGCGAAAAATATTAGAAACTTGTAATATCCTCTGAAATCCTCTTGTAATACTTTATTTTCCAAACGTTTTCAAAAACTCTTCCTTAATTTATTATCCTATAAATATGAACTGAATAGTATACAAAGTAAGTACATTCGTTAGATTTTAGACAGTGAGATAATATTTAAACTTCAGTAAGTATATTTGGACAGCTACTATTAACGTTATTAAAGTAAAATTAATTTTGTTCTCAAATTGGAAAAAAATTCGGACCTAAAAGGTTTAATAGCTTAATATTTTTTTTTTCCTAAAAAAAAAAAAAAAAAAAAAAAAAAAAAAAAAAAAAAAATCCCTAAAAAAAAAAAAAAAAAAAAAAAAAAAAAAATTTTTTTTTTTTTTTTTTCTTTTTGTCAAATGCAGCCATCTGACATGAACAAAATAAGTGTTATTCCATTCTCTGTACTGTTCGTAATTAGTTACAGCGATCCTATTGGCAAAATTCATAGCCCATAATGAGAATTATAGTGTTTTTAGGCATGTGCCAAATGTGGTCCACGGTACAGTGAAGAGTTAAAATATGATATCGTATTCTATCAAACTAAAATAATTTACCACTATGTGATTATATGGAAATCTTTTTAAGGAAACAATTTACCTTTCAACAATTTCTTTTAGTTTTTAAAGTGGGGTTGAACAAAAAACACTACATTTTGAAAATAAAATAACTGTATATTTAATTGAAATTTTAAAATGATTTTTTTAAATGCATATTTTGAAATCCCTACAGCTTTTTTAGACATTGATATTTTTGCCTAATAGTTTTTTAGACTTTCAAATGTGTGTTACACACTGCTTTCCTTAGATTCTCTAGGTGTGGAACAAAAGATGCCCATACAAGGTAAAGTGATATATTTCATTCGATTAAAATATGATAATCTAATTACACTAAAATAATTTATAAAATGCATTTCTTATTCTAGTATTTTATTTATCTATTTATATTTTGAGAAAATCATTCTTTTTATGCTTTCTGGAAAAAAAAAATTCTTTAATTATTTATATTAACTTACACAATTTGGCCCTTTTAATTATGTCTAAAGGTAAATTTAATATTACGAAATTACATTAAAATATGATAAACAAACTAAAATAATTTTTCAATGCGTGAGCTTTTTGGAAGTATTTCTAAGCTCCTGAAAATGTCGACAAATGTTATAAAATTGCTTTTCAAGAAAAATATACTTATTTAATTAATTTTAGTAGCTTAATAAATTTTAGCATTCATAAAAACATACTTATATCATGAAATATTTAATTCCTTAGCCATCGAAAGATATTGTGTTTTTTTATTTAATTTTCTTGCGATAATATTTCTCATTGTTTCTTCAATTATGTTACTTTTCTTTCACCGACAAACTTTGCTTTGTTTATCTATTACCGACTCTAAGTGATAATGTACTTCTGCCTGATAAATGACCATTTATAACTAACTACTCAAAGACTTTACAAAGCGTGTAAGAAAAGTAATTGCTTAAATGTCTTTAGTCGTGAGCGTTTAGATTTAATATATGCTTTTCCTCGATTCTTCAGATGTGAAACAAAAGATGCACATCCAAGGTAAAGTGATATATTTCATTCGATAAAAATATGATATCGATAATCTAATTCAATTAAAATAATTTACCAAATGCATTTCCTGTTTGAGAAATCTTTTATTTGTGTATTGATATTTCCAAAAAATTATTCTTGTTATGTTTTCAGAAAAAAATATTTTTCTTTAATGGTTTATATTAACTTGCACAATTTGGCCAATTTAATTATGCCTAAAAATAAATTTAATATTACGAAATTTTATTAAAGTATGGTATTGACAATCTGACAAACTAAAATAATTTGCCAATGCGTGTGCTTTTTGGAAACATTTCTAATCTCATAAAAATGTCGATTAATGCTCATAAAATTACTTTCCTTGCTTTTAAGAAACAAATATTTATTTAATCAATTTTAGTAGCTTAGTAGATTTTATCATTCATAAAAAATATATTTAATATCATGAAAAATGCAATTCATTAGCTATCGAAAGATAGTGTATATTTTCTTTTCTTGCGATAATATTTCACATTGTTCTTCAATTATGTTACTTTTGTTTCCACGACTAACTTTCCTTTGTTTATCTGTTACCGACTCTAAGTGATAACTTATTTGTGCCTGATAAATGAACATTTATAACTATTCAGAGACTTTACAAAGCATGTAGGAAAAGTGATTACTTAAATTTTTTTAGTTGTGTAGGTTTAGCTTTAATATGCTTTCCCCCGATTCTTCAAATGTGAAACAAAAGATGCACATCCAAGGTAAAGTGATATATTTCATTCGATAAAAATATGATATCGATAATCTAATTCGATTAAAATAATTTACCAAATGCATTTCCTGTTTGAGAAATTCTTTATTTGTCTATTTATGTTTTGAGAAAATTATTTTTTATGTTTTGAGGAAAGAAAAAATATTTAATGGTTTATATTAGCATACGCAACTTGGCCAATATAATTATGCCTAAAAGTAAACTTAACCCCTTGGAGACGAGCTACCGATATACCTATCGTATAAAATGTTCAGAATCCTTGTGTCAACCAGTAAAATTCTTCTGTAAAACTTTCCTTATTTAATCAGAGCATTTTCTCGATTCAATAATGCACAAATTTCTGTTTTTAAAAATCGGTGACAAAAGATTAAAAAAATTTGTAAAAGGCTCACGTCCCGAAGATGTTAATATTACGATATTTCATTAAAATATGATATCGATAATCTGACAAGCTAAAATAATTTGCCAATGCGTGGGTTATTTGGAGATGTTCCTATGTCGATTAATGTTAATTAAATTACTTTTAATGGCTTTAAGAAAAATATATTTATTTAATTAATTTTAGTAGCTTAGTAAATTTTATCATTTATAAAAGTATGCTTAATTATCATGAAAAATGTACTTCATTAGCTATCGAAAGATATCGTTATATTTTCTTTTCTTACTATAATATTTCACATTATTCTTCAGTTATGCTACTTTTGTTTCCCCGAAAAATACTTTATTTTGTTTATTTATTACCAACTCTAAGTGATAACGTATTTATGCTTAATAAAGGAGCATTTACCGGGTGTCCCAAAATGACTGATGGATTTTAAAATTCAATAACTTGCAAACGGTGACAGCTATTTAAAAAATTTTTGCAGGAGAGTTATATATAATGTCAGGAGTTTTTTTCCCGTAATTTTTTATTTTAGTTCGCATCTCAAACAATAGGTGGCGCTGACGGCGATTGAAGGCCAGAACGACGTTTCCCTCAGCATTGATCACCTGGCCTTCAATCGCCGTCAGCGCCACCCGCCACCTATTGTTTGAGATGCGAACTAAAATAAAAAAAACTCCTGACATTATACATAACCCTCCTGCAAAAATTTTTTAAATAGCTGTCACCGTTTGCAAGTTATTGAATTTTAAAATCCATCAGTCATTTTTGGGATACCCGGTATGTATCTATTTAGAGACTTTACAAAGTGCATTGCTTAAATGTCTTTAGTCATGAACATTCAAATTAAATATGCTTTCCCTCGATTCTTCAGATGTGAAACAAAAGATGCACATCCAAGGTAAAGTGATATATTTCATTCGATAAAATTATGATATCAATAATCTAACGCTTCTAAAGTGATTTAATTATTATTTGTCTATTGATTTTGAGGAAATGTTTTTTATTTTTAATAATTTCATGGAAAAAAAATATACCTTTAATGATTTATATTAGTTTACACAGCTTGAAAAATCTAATTATACCTAAAAGTAAACTTAATATCACGAAATTTAAAATTAAAAAACGAGTTTCACATGCCTGCTTCAGATATTACTTTTAATCATAGATTATATTCTGTTATTTTGTTTATATATATTACTTAATATTATTTCTCATCAAGCAATCTGTGTTACCGGGTATTTACTGTGTGATTGCACGCATTTATTTTATTATGGTTAAATTTTATTAAAACAATTATTTTCTTTTAAATACGATGGCACATTCACTGATGAAATCACGCTTGTGAATGGTGGAATGTAATAGAGAAAAAGGTATTTATATAATAGCAGGAAAAGCTTAACATAATTGCAGTCATTTTGATAAAATGTCACCAAAATCTTTCAAAATTAAAAATAAAATATAAAAACGTAAATAAATAAAAAAATAGCAGGAATCGACACATTTACAAATGAATAGCTTTCATTTAAAAAAATAGATATACGAATCGGTTTAATAGGAAGCTACGGGCTGATGGCTAAAAAAACAACCTGTTTTTTTTTTTTTTTTAATATATAGGTAGATAAGTTCATTAAAATGTGATATCGGTAATCTGCCAAACTAAAATAATTCGCCAATGAGTATCATGTTTGGAAATCTTAAGTTCATAAAAATATCGTTCAATGATAATAAAGTTACTTTTTATGCTTTCAAGAAAAAGTATATTTAACACTTTCGGATCCGATGTACTATTAATAGTACATGTTTTTTCACCGAGTATTATTTTGTTTTAACAATTCTGTTGCTTTCGTATATGGATGATTCTTCGATAAGTGGGTAATTTCTGTCTCTTAGGGTTACATGCTGTTTTTTGTCATTCATATAGTTGTTTTTTAGCATAAAATGTATTTTGTAATGTATTTCTACAATTTCAAAAAGTATTTTCGAGAAAATAACTGTAAATTTTACTGCAATATTATTTTAAACATTCAAATTGTCACTTCTGTCTCTTGTCCCTCACCTCATGTACTGATCTTCTGGAACAATTTTAAGTGTAATGACAGACTATTTTTAACAATTTTACCAAGAAAAATAAAAATCTATACTCCAAAGTACATAATAAAGTATTTTTATCGTAAATTAAAAATAGTTTTACATTTGTTCTGAGAAACGCTGTACCCCAGTTTTAATGTCACTACTGTCCCTTTGTATAAAACATCGAAAATGACCACCAGGTCACCAGATAAAATTTGGTGAACAGGTGCATTTAGTAGAAAAAGCCATCTTAATTGTCCAGAAAAACACATGACACAATTCAAAGGATTTCAACAATCGTTACAAGCTACAAAATTGATATAAAGATAAGAATATGTTTATTACTTGTCACTACTGTCCCCTACTTAAACTGTCCTTGTTATTGTTTTTATTTATTTATTATTTTGTCATGATGTAACATACTTTTGCATAGTACAAAATATCATATTGCAGTCTTACTAAGCCTAACTTACTATGTACACAGTGTAACGGACGGTTGCCCGTACTGGGGATTATTTGTGACTGTCGTGGGGATGTGCTGGTTGAATGAATACATAACTCGAGATATAAGTTAAAACCCGTTTATTTAAACTGTTAGGGCTCAGGAGAAGTGGAGCTTTCAGTTCGTTATTAGTCACAATACTAAAAGATTAAACTCATAAATATACTCACAGCTCCGGCACTAGACTCAGCCGGGGCACTTCGAATCAACTTCCCACTTAGACTTCAGCTAAATTGCTAGATAAAAGCTTTATTAGACAGCCCGTGGCTGTAAAACGCTCTTTGTTATCTAAAATACTCGACGTAATAAAACTATATCTTACCACGGCGATCTCCTTGAATAGCTCCGCTTTGAACAAACTCACTCGGCAAACGCTGCTAGCTATCTCACTTCGAAACTCCTAATAATAACTCGCTATAACTCAGTCTAATTCAATCCACTGCTTGTCGGCTTACGCCGCTTCTCACCTCCTAGCTGGCTTGCGCCGCTACACACACTTTCTTGACACTCAAAGCTTGTATATGCTGCAAACTGAGATAAGATAAATTTGCATACTGCTTCTAACCGCGACATAACTTGTAGAAACCGAGGAAGACACACACGCTCTAGAAAGTTGAAGTAAAAGAGAGGATAGATGTCGCTTCCACGCTACACATGTTAAATCATTGACGTCACGATTTCACAAAAATGCTAGAGAGCCTTTATCACAAAGGTCACTCCCTCACAACAGAAGCAATTTTCTTATTTTTGTCACTACTTTCCCTGTCACTTCTGTCCCCTCTTAAATTATTTATTTGAGGATTCAATCTCCGAAGGAGATATTAATGCCATATATGACTTGAAGACAAAGGATACAGTGATATCATCTATTCTAAATATATTAATCTAAATTTTACTAAAATCCTGGTTTATAAAGTAAACAACTATCTTGGGGACAGTAGTGACATTGATTACCAAATTATTGGGTTATTCGGAAAGTCCTTTCCGTTTGGGAAAATCAATTCGCACCGGAAAAATTTTTTCATTAATATCTAAGTATTAGATATCGGAAACAATATCTAATAATTAAATAACAGAATTTTCCGGTGCGAATTGAATTTAACAAACGGAAAGGACTTTCCGAACAATCCGATAATTTATAAAATAATTTTTACAAAAATATATAAAGATTAAAGTTTATGCCGGAGTGTTGTTTATTACTCAGTAGCATATGCTGTATCTAATTATTAAAAAATATTGTTTAAAATTAGATTTTTATTTTTCACCAAATCAATGAGTGAAATTACCCACTTATTAAAGAATCACCTATATAGAAATGATAGTATGGCTGTGTCTTTCTTATAACGACTTTATTTACGTTCTGACATTTAGTAATAACAATAATAATAAAAGTTAGCTTAATTCTCTTTGCACCGTTAGCGATTTTTTATTCTATGCATATATTTCAGTCTTTAAATTAAAAATATAGGTTACTTTTCTGAACAAATCATGTGTCATAAAATGCAAAAACGTTAGATAATTCTAATACGATATTTTCCAATTTTTTTTAAAATTCTTCCTTAACCTAGAATCATATCAATATGAATTGAATAGTACACAAAAGAAGTATGTATATTGTAAGATTTCAGACAATGAGATAATATCTATACATTAGTAAATCTATGAGGGCAATTTGGAAAGTAACCTCCGTTTATGAATTTAAAAAAAACTAATGAAAGGAAACATGTTTTATTACTTACGTATGAAAGACACGTTCTTCAGCTACTTCTCAACATAATTGACGTATTAATTAAAACAATTATCATAAAGGTAAATCAGCTTTGAAGTTCCATCGTCACAGACTTCTGCCGCCGGCCTATTCAACAGCGATTATTTTTAAATTCAACTCGCACCGCTCTTTCAATCCAAGGAATTTTAACATATTTTTCTATATAATTTGCTGATAAATGTACTACCAAAAATGTTTAAAAAAATAGTGGGTCAAGTAAAATATTACGAGAGCAATTCGGAAACTAATTTTCGTTTTGTTGTATAAATGAAAAACACGCCTATTTTCAACAATTTTTTTAATTTACATATCAAAGGTACAGCTGTCTTCTATTTTTCAACATAGTCACCATGTACATTCAAGCTCTTGTCATACCGTTTTACCAACTTACCAATCCCTTCTGAATAAAACTTAGCTGTCTGCAAATTCAGCCAACTTGTCACAGCTGTTTGAGGTTCCACATCGTCAGCGAAGTGCTGTGCTCCAAGCCACTTCTTCATTTCCTTGAACAGATGAAAATCAGAAGGAGCCAAGTCAGGGCTGTAGGGGGGGGGGATGATTAAACACGTCCCATTCGAATTGGCGCAAAAGATTTTGTGTTCTCTGAGCACTGCGAGGGCGAATGTTATCGTGCAAGAACACAATTCCAGATGTCAGCAGGCCGCGACCTTTGTTCTGGATGGCTCTTTTCAGTTTCTTCAAAGTGTTACAGTAAACTTCAGAATTTATTGTCTTACTATGTTTCATGAATTCGACCAGCAAGATACCATGAGCATCCCAAAACACGGTTAACATAATCTTCCTTGATGTCAAAGTTTGACGGGCTGTCCTTTGGAGAGCCGGTATGACCCCATGCCATTCACTGTTGCTTTGTTTCAGCATTTACATACGCAATCCAAGTCTCGTCACTAGTCACTATTCTATTCAAAAGCTTCTCCCCTTCCTTGTTGTACCGGGAAAGAAAGTCTAAGGTAGCGCCCATTCGAATAATTTTGTGGGTCTCCGTGAAAATCTTTGGTACCCATGGAGCACAGAACTTCCGATAGCCTAATTTTTCGGTGACAATCTCGTACAAAACAGTCCGAGAAATGTTTGGAAATTCT
Organism: Maratus speculifer; assembly: GCA_964019185.1. Lineage (NCBI taxonomy): Eukaryota > Metazoa > Arthropoda > Arachnida > Araneae > Salticidae > Maratus > Maratus speculifer. The sequence goes on from OZ025297.1 coordinate 332,825,615, forward strand.
TAGGAAAGTTCTGAGATTGTGAATCGACGGATCTGACGAATTTTGTCTTCAATTTGTTCGACGAGATTATCACTCACTACAGACGGCCTCTCAATCATCGATTCATCATGGATGCTTGTTCTTCCTCCTTTGAAAAACCTGACCCATTGACGCGCTACACCTTCACTCATAATGTTTGTGCCATATATGGCACACAGTTCACGATGAATGTCCGCTGCTGGCAGTTTTTTCGCCCAAACAAATCTTATTACTCCTCGTACCTCGCATTTGGCAGGATTTTCAATAGCAGCGCACATTTTGTGATGTTATAACGAGGAAACGCGCGGCAGTTCGACACTCTCCCTAAGATTGCTGAAAATTTACGGAATTACAGATTGCTTGATTTAGCAATGGTTGCACTCTGCTCATTACTAATAGTGCCACGCCTCGACGGAAGTTAATTTTCGAAATCTCCTTTTATTACAAAAGAAAAAAAAAGATAGTGGTGTAGATAGAATAGAACGAACAGCCCTGTTGAATAGGCCGGCGGCAGACGTCTGTGAAGATGGAATTTCAAATCTGATTTACAGCTACGATAATTGTTTTAAATAATACTTCGATTATGCTGAGAAGTAGCTGAAGCATTATGCCCTGCGAACGTGAGTAATAAAAAACGTATCCTTTCATTAGTTTTTTTTTTTCCTTTAATTCATAAACGGAAGTTTCTTTCCGAATTGCCCACGTATTTGTATAGCTACGATTAACGTTATTTCAATAAAACTAATTTTCTTCTCAAAATAAAAAAAATATTCGGATCGAAAGGGTAATTTAATTAGTTTTTGTAGCTTAATAAATTTAATTATGCCTAAAAGTATACTTAATATGATGAATACGTTGTGCATTAGAATAACGAACAGCATTGTATTTCCTTTTCTTGTGATAATATTTCACATTGTTCTTCAGTTATGTTGCTTTTGTTTCCACAACAAACATTCGTTTGTTTATCTATTGCCGACTCTACTAAGTGAAAACATATTTATGCCTGATAAAGAAACATTTATAACTATTTAACTATTTAGGTACTTCGCAAAAAATATATAGGAAATGTCATGACTTAAATACCTCTAGCTAAGGTCATCAACGTATAGATTAACTATGTTTTCGCACGATTCTACTGATTTGAAACAGAGGACTGCCATTCAAGGTTATATAATATATTTTATTTTAGGTCTATTAATGTAACATACAGATTACCGAGTAACAAAACTTTTGTATCGCAATCCGTAATCTAAAGGTTAATAAAATAATCGGTCAAGTGAGAGTATTATTCGCGCTCAGAGGATTCCGTACAATCGCACTCAATACAAAGTAGTCGTGAATCTCATAGTAACTACGAAATTTTTTCTAATTAACTAAGTCTATTTTAACAGTTTGACATTTATTGCTTTTATACTATTACAGAGCACTGCATTACACAAATATATCACTAAAATTTGTTGTAAATGACAAATTAAAAATACAATGGCTTATAAGAGTACCTGTCTTTGTGTATGAGTATGACAAAACCGTCCGCGCCTTTAAAAATTAATATCTCGACTAATTACTGACAATTTCTTTGAAAAATCAAATCAACAATCGATTTATACTTCCACCACGATAGATGCCTCGAACGTTCCTCAATTCCCATGTTAAACGCATGAAGAGCAAAATTTGTATTTCTCAAAAACTATGTGACATAGATAATCGCTGTAGCTTTCTTGCAAAAATTAAATAATCTCCTACTTCAAATAATTCTAATCTTTTGACACTTTTTCTTTCAGTAGATTCCAAAATAGAAGGAAAGGCTATCTCTAATAAAAATAGATACATATTTTTCGGAATATTTTTTGCAATACATTTTCCACGATATCTCTAAAAATATAATATCAACAAGGAAAAAAAAATTATGCGTCAAGCATAGATTATGAAGCATTTTCCAACACATTCAGAATAATGTAACAAAACTGCACCGTTTAAAAAATTAAAATATCACATCTCATTTCACCATATGGAAATGTATAACGCATTTCAAAACCGAATTTCAATTGTTCCCTGTAAAATCTGAAAATTCTTCGAATTTTTTTGTAGCCCTGTATATGATATAGAGATTTATATCTCTTAACCCTTAGACTACCAAAAAAAAGTATATGCAAGAACTACCATTCGGGTCCATTGGACCCATATGTAAAATATATAGGATTTCAAAATATACAAAACACCCATTTATCTACAATGAATATATTTGTTATTAATGCATTTTATACAATATATAAAAGTGATATATGTAGTAATAAAGTAATATATATAGTAATAGAGTAAGAAAGTAACACATACAGTAAGAAAGTAATATATATAGTATATTATAATGACTACAAAACGTTTTTCATCATAATAAAATTATTCTGTACATGAAGTACAAATAACGACGGAATGTTCTCCGCAAACATTTTTCGTACACTTCTTGCATAATGTTCGTGCTTTTCGATCTTTTTTAGAGGGACAAATATAACATCTTGATTTTTTTCGTGGCGGTTCAAAACTATTTGCGTAAAGTTGTTCTGAAGTAGATGTTGAGACGGCGATACCTCCTTCACCTACTAATTCTTCTGCAAGTTGAATAATGAAATTCCGCCTTTTTTTCATTTTCGGATCACATTCAGCATTCAGTGACAACCATATTATGTATGCATTCATCGCACTTATATCGATCATATTATAAAATACAATCAAAGGCCACCGACGTGTCATGCGTTTCACACTATATGTTCTTACCATTTTGTCCATCGTATCTACTCCGCCTTTGGTTTTATTATAATCTAGGATTATTTGTGGCTTTTTTTCTAAGCTGTTGTCAATATCTTAAGTGTTATGCATTGTGCTTAGCAAAACCTTTTCTGAGACAGTAAGAGTTGATGGTCGCCTTCTCTTGAAACCCAAATAAAGTAGAATATACAGAACGATGTTTTGGATTTGTGAACACAGCGGGTAATTCAGGTTTATTTTTTCGAATTGTTCCAATAAGAGATAATTTTTTTGAAGTAAGATGTGTTGCTAATGCATATGACGTAAAAAAGTTATCACATGTAATATTACGACCAGAATTTTCAATTTCCTTCGTCAATCTTTTAACTACATTTTCTCCCTGATGATATTCTCTTACTTCATTTTTGCCTGTATATAGTTCCAGTTTCCAAGCATACGATGTTACGCTGTCACAAATAACCCAGAACTTCAATCCATACTTTCCAGGTTTAGATGGCATATACTGACGGAAAGGACCATTTTCCACGAAAAGAAACTAATTGCTCATCGACAGTCATAGACCAATTAGGAATATAAGGGTCTTGTAAATAGCTATTCCACAATTCAAAGCATTCTCTTATTGGCTCTAATTTATCAGTTGATCTTCTTTTATGCCTCTCAGCAGCATCATCAAATCTTATGACACGTAATATACTTGTGAATCTATTGCGACTCATAATGTCCCGAAATATTTGTCTTCCATTTTTTATGCTCCAAAGTTCGCTTATTGTTTCATTTTTCGATTTATATACTCCAATAAGTAATAAAAGTCCGATGAATTTTTAAGTTCTATAATATCTATAGGTTTCCACTCTTTATCGAATACTCTATTGCCTTCCGCGTTTGTCCATTTTACTATAATTTCCAAAAGTCTTTTTCGGAAATAGATAAGAAATGAGGATGATATGGAATCCACTTCACGATTTGCAAATCTTGAAGGGCCAGATTTTTCACGTAAAATATTGATTTCAGTACGTCTTCCTTGTGGTCTGGCAACTTCATTCTTATACCAGATCTGTGAATTATTTTTGGAAACAAAAGTAGAATTTGAAGTACTTGTGGTTGCTACATTTACTTCATTGGATTCATTATCAGATTCTGAGTAGGAATCAGAAATTTCATTATGTATTTCAACATAATCTACTTCACCTTCATCAGACGACAGATTTTCATCATCGGTGTCGAATTCTATATCGTCCGGATTTTCCATAATTTTTTTAATTTCCTCTTGAGTCAATACTTTTTTTCTGTTCATCTTCAATTCAGTTTTTAACAAAAAATAAGTTAGGAAATAAGAAAATGATGAATATTTGTAAAATAACAAAGCACGTACAAACTACACTTATTACTTGTCTTCAAATATCAAGTCCTATTTTCAATGAAAAGACTCAAAAACATCAATAGACACCATTCGCTCACTAACTGTGTCTGTTGATAAATGACTCTCTGAACCAGAAGTAACCTTTTATATATAGAGCACGAAGTTTACTAGATCAGTCTAGAATGTTCTTAAAACTTCATTATAAAGTCGCCAAATTTGGCGAGATTGGCGCTAAAAATCCATCGCCAAATGGACAATAAACAGCCAATTATGGTAACCCTGTTCCTTTTCATGATTTATGACAACCCTAGAAAAAGAAAGCAACAGTATATTACGTTTGTTTTAATGTTGGGTCCAATGGACCCGCGTGGTAAACAATGAAACAAATTAAAAATAGGTAAAAAATTTCGAACAAAATTTTAATCGCAATTGCATATACATAGAGGAGACAATTGCAGGAAAAGTCATGTAATCGCAAAACTTTGAATGCTATTTTTCATGAGAAAAATTTACATTAAATATTGCTGTCGGGTCCAATGGACCCGTCTGGTAGACGGAAGGTTAACATACATTCCGAAATTTAGAAGAGATGTATATATTTCAGAAAACTCCCCTTCAGCAATTTCCTCTAATAATGTTAATGGTAAGCGAATGTTTTTATACAGTCCTGTATATAAGGTATAGAATTTATATAAAAAGAGTAGCATGCAAAAAAACTAATTAAATTTAATAGTGCATACAGAATTTTAAAACGTACTCTCCAGTAATTATTACGCAAAAACAGTACTGTAACTGATTTCTTAGGTGTGACACTGTAAATGAATAAAAAATGCTACGAATGCTCTGTTCTAATGTGATCGTAGTGAAATTCAGAGATTTATATCATTTTTAATACATTTGAAATAGCTTAATGTCATTAAAATACATTCAAAACGTTTTTCTCTATATACCATAATGGAAACATTCTTTTGAATGTCTCTGTAAATAAACAATTCATCGTACATTCTTCATATTCAATATCAAACATACTTTGGTAATTTTAAACAAGCTTTATCAATATTATGAAAATCCGAGTATATGTACAGGTGTTAGAACGTGGCCAGACGGACAGTTAAAAGAATGCATAAGCACCTTTCAACTTTGTTAAAATGTGCTAAAAATTAAAACAAATGAATTTTACAGGTCGGCGTTACATCAGCTTTCACGTGATTAAAAGTGAAAAGATTTTTATTTTTAAATAACTTAATTAACCCCTCTACATTTTTCTTAAATATATTTGTGAATATTTAATAATAAGTGGGTCAATAGTCTTTATCATTTCCCCCAATTTGAACTTTCCACGTTCCTTAAGTTTATTAGAAAAACAGCCGTAACAGACGGACATACATACATATAAGTGATCTTATAATTGTTCCGGTTTTACTTCTTAAGAGCAGAACTTCTAATAAAGTAACAAAAGTGTTAATTTAGTAATTTAATTAATTTATAAATATGTCATTTTAAATGTAACATTTCTTTTTATGAACAGTGGTTAAGCGAGATTTAATAATTTCGATTTATGCACTAGTCTAAAGATTTGAGACCTATCAGTTAAAAACACAGCGATATGAATATTGGATAAAAATGGAAATTTCACAATGTACATATTTGTTTACTTTACATGAAATATTAAAACAATAAACTAAAACTAAACTTCTATTGATGAAAATTTTCGATTCTTTGATGTCGTCCTCATTCATATCAAAGAATATTTGTTTGCCGATGCATAAACATCGATGTATTTTGTGCCTTTACAATCTTAGGTAAATCTCTTTCTCAACACTTATTACTGATTGGAGTAAAACGAAATACCATTCCGCAGGCGAATACTTTGAAAAGTAAATTTAATTATCGGAAAAATAGCAGGCCGTAGGGAGAAATTTTGCGGATGCTAATTTAAATCTTACAAGAGATATTTTACAAAGAGCTTCTCTTCTGTAGGGTCAGGTTGCAATTTGATCGCTATTGCAATTTGTTTTCGCAATTATTTTCTGACTAAAGTTTCAATCGATTTCTTAAAAATAAAATTTTTAATAAAATACATCATATATTTCCTTAAAGTTTCTAGTGTAATTCAGGTTTCGTACACCTCCTGGAATTTGAGAAGAAATTTCTTCGCACCAGTATTTTCTCATAAAACTCTCCTTAAAAGAAAGTGAAATTTTGCCTGCTTAACTTAAATTTATTTTTCTATTTAAAAAGAAAAAAAAGTACAGGTAATTTTTGCCTAAAGCCTGGAAAATTTTCTGACAAGTTCTAATCCTGGTAATTTTGATTAATAAAAATATGAAAAGGATAGAACAGAAGTTTAAAAACATTACATTTCAATGGTAAAGGACTTGACAAGTAACTGATTTGACATTTCAAATAAAACTTAAAAAAACTATTAAAATAAACCAGCTTCTATATTTTCTAACTTAGATAATAATTTACATCCTTCTAAAACTGTTTAGTAAACTTACTTAGCAGATTACACTTCATCGCTTACGTTTCATGTTGACGGACTTGACAAGTAACGGACTTTACATTTCAAGTAAAACTGTTAGAAATAAACTAGCTTGTATAATTTCTAATTCAGATAATAATACACATACCTTCTGCAACTATTTAATGAACAATATTTAATTACAAAGGTGCAAAAATCATTATTTTAATATTAAAATTTACGGTAACAGACTTGACAGTGAAAAAAAAAATACCAGCCTTGATAAAAGCTTATTCTTGCCACTATTACATTGCTTCACAATTGAAGAGTAAAAAATGGCAAGTAGTAGTTGCGTGAATAGTTTAACTATATCGCCGAATATTTGCTGCTAACTTTAGGCAGCATTCGAAACCTATTTTAACTAAAATAATCACAAGGTAACGGACTTGACAAAAAGTGAGGGACAAAAGGTTTCTGGTAATTTCTCAAAGAAAATATCTTTTCTAATATTTTTTTTTCATTGATATGAAACACTAACAATTCATATTTAAAGTAATTAAACCTTTTTTTAAAAAGACGTTAGCTCAAATTAAAAAAAAAAAAAAAACAGTTAAAAACATAAAACTTGGAATGGGACAGGCATTTTTGCTTAGAATCAAAATTTTAAAGATTTATATCTCAAAAATTTTAGTATTATTTTTAATTTTTCATGTTAGAAATGTTCAATATAATCTTCTTTAGCTAATACTTAACTCAAATCAAACTTTAAATATTAATTTATGTTTGAATTTTCTTCTTTGTACTCTGGGACAGCATATGTAAGCGAAATTTGAAAATGGCCCATATATCAATGAGATAAACCGTGCTATCCTTACTATAGTAGAATATCCAAATATATCGTTTATTTACAGGGGCATAGAAAAAAAATCCGGCTACAGAAGAAATTGAACTTTTGAAGCCTATGAACAATAATTGACGGAAGTGCGTTTACGGAGACACTCAAAAGAATTCCATTACATTACGGTCTATCATGAAAAACCATTTGTGATGTATTTTAATAATATTACACTATTTTAATCACACTGAAATGTATTTATATCACAGAAATGACCCGTGCGGTGTTTACTGCAGGTAGAATATCTTTCCCTATGTTTGCCTATGCATAAACACAGATGCATTTCTTGTCTTTACAATCTAGGGAAAGCTCTTTCTCAACACTTTTCACTGATTGGATTAAAATGAGATACCATTCTGCAGGCGAAGACTTTGAAAAATAAATTTAATTATCGAAAAATAGCAGGCCGCAGGGAGAAATTTTGCGGATGCTAACTTAAATCTTACAAGAAAGTATTGTACAAAGAGCGTCTCTTCTCAAGAGTCTGGTTGCAAATTGATTGCTTACAATTATTTACAATTTGTTTTCGCAATTATTATCTGACTAAAGTTTCCGTCGATTTCTTAAAAAAATATTTTTAATAAAATACATCATGCATTTCATAGAAGTTTCTAGTGTAATTCAGGTTTCGAATTGAATATTTCCAACTGAGCGAAAAAATGCCCAAGCCGGAAATCGAACCCAGATACTTGGTTTACAAGGCCAATGCTTTACCTGTTAAGCTAACTGGGCTATAGACGGCTGGGATTTTTCACTCAGATAACCTTATTGCTCATAACATCTGGTCTGTCATTTAGACAGCTCGCCAGAATAAACCGCAGGTAATGGAACTCCATATAACGATGGATACGTAGATATCTACCTATCACATCTACCTGCAGTTTATTCTGCCGAGCTGTCTAAATGACAGACCAGATATTATGACCAATAAGGTTATCTGAGCGAAAAATCCCAGCCGTCTATCGCCCAGTTAGCTTCCCAGGTCAAAATTTATGCTTGTACCAGCAATAAAAATATGCTAGTTATTTCTACGTATTGCTATGTCTGCTAGATTTCCATGCTATTATATGCTCGCTAGCATCACATGCTATTTTGCTAGCTTGCACAACAAAAGCATGACAAGCTATATGCAAGCATTTCATGCTTATTTCCAGCTAAGTGTGCCAATACAGACCATGAATTGCTGGAAATTCGGCTGGAACCAGGAATGTGTAATGCTAGTTTATGCTATTTTACTTGTTGGGTTATAGCACTTAGTGCTTGTCTAGCAAACAAATACCAGCATGAATTTCGACCTGGGTTAACAGGTAAAGCATTGACACAGTAAGCCAAGTATTTGGGTTTGATTCCCGGCCTGGGCATTTTTTCGCTCAGTTGGAAATATTCAATTCTTATGACAACTTTACCAATCAGTTTGATTGTGTTAAAATAATAGTAATTCAGGTTTCGTACACCTCCTGAAATTTTGAGAAGAAATTTCTTCGGCACCAGTATTTTCTCACTGAGGCAGTGTTTGCTGAGGATATTTTTTGCTTTAACTATATCATTCATTTACAGAACACACAAAAGTATCTGGCTACCGAAGAAATTGAACTTTTGAAACCAATGAACAATAACTGGTGCGTTTTCACTTTTGATACGCGCTTTTAAATAGAACAAGTTATTTTAATATTTCTTAATATGGATAAATTTTGTAGGTAGTGTAGAAGGACTGCACAAATTTTCTCAAGTACATTTCCATTTATTCACAGAGATTGCATACTACGTACTATACAAACAAATCAATAGATTATGTAGAGGTCTGTACGTAAAAAAATAACTAATATTTTCTACAGTAAAATGGGGTGAATCGGAACACTTTTCAACTTCAACATTAAACTAGTTGGATGTGTCAATCCCAAAACTTTCTTCTATCTCATAAGTACATTTTAATATTTTTTAAAAAAAAGGGGGGGTGACCCCAAAGTTATCCACTATCGAATTTCCTCGAACATTTGACCTAGCCTAATGAGATTCTGGTATCCGAAAAGCCTAAAACGCAAAATTTAATTAATATTCTGAGAAAATGAGCTTAGTAGTGCCTCATGCTGGGTAATTTATATTAAAACCTAATAAGCATCTATTTATGTCAAGACCTAACAGAATCTGAAATTTGATGGAATTTCGTCCATTAGTTCTTGAGATATAGTTATAACAAAAAAATTGCAAACCATATCTTGGACAAGTTATGCCAAAACGTAAAAAAGCTTCTAATTATGTTATGGTGTAAAAGAATCTGAAGTTTGATGAAATTCTGTGCATTAGTTCTTGAGATATAGCTAGTTTAAAAAAACCATGTAAAATATAGCACAGCAGCACCATCAGTTGAAGGATTTATAACAAAACGTAATCATCGTGTAATTATGTTATATGTCATTTTGTAACAAAATCTGAAGTTTGATGAAATACTGTGGGTTGGTTGTTGAGATATAGCTATCGGAAAATCGTGCAAAATGCAGCATAGCTGCACCACCTGTTGCAAGGTTAATACCAAAATGCAATCATCGTCTAATTATGTTATATATTCTAGGTAACAGAATCTGAAATTTGATGAAGTTCTCTGCATTAGTTCTTGAGATATAGCTATCGCAAAAATCGTGCAAAATGTAGCATAGCAGCGCCACCTATAGGGCAATTCACACCACAACGTTATCAGCGGCTATGTATCTCAAGGTATCGCGGATTCTGAAGTTTGGTGAAATTCTGTGCATTAGTTCTTGAGATATAGCTATCATGAGAATTATGAAAAACGTGGCATAGCAGCGCCACCTGCAGGCCAATTTACACCAAAACGTAATCAGCGTCTATGTATATCAAGGGGTCACAGAATCTGAAGTTTGGTGAAATTCTGTGCATTAGTTCTTGAGATATAGCAATCTTGAAAATCATGAAAAACGTAGTATAGCAGCGCCACCTGCAGGCCAATTTTCACCAAAAACCAATAGGCACTAATTCATATGAAGGTCTAACTGAATATAAAATTTTATTAAATTTCGAGCATTAGTTCTTGAGATAGAGCGCCCACAAATTTTTTGTCACATACAGACAGACACACAGACAGACAGACAGACAGACAGACAGACAGACAGACGGACAGACTCACAGACAGACATTTTCTAAAAATAGTCAAAACGTATTCAGGACCTTCTAAAACGTATAAATCCGTCGAAAACCGAAAGTCGAAAATTTTCATGAATCCAATACTTTCTTCTTGTAAAGATAGAAGAAAGTAAAAACAGCAACAACTGATTTTTTATTTTTTTTATTTTTCTACTAGAAACTTCGGTCTTGTTTTGTTCTTTACTTTTTAAGCAAAAACGAAACATTTTTACTGTTTATATATGTATTATTTATTTTTTTAATGGTATTCCGAATCACCCCGCAGATAGGGGTGAATCGGAACAAATGCTATAATCTTTATTTTTTCCGATTCAAACTATATTAGGGTTAAAAAAAACAGGTAATAATGATAAGGGAGGAACAGGAACACGTAGTTACTATGAAATCATGCCTTTATTTTGTATACAAGTAAATATTTGCCTTTTTAATTAAAATTGTTATTAAAATGTTTAGAAAAAAACTTTTAAATCAAGAAAAATTAAAATTGATTTTAAGAAATTATATTCGAATTGCAGAAGTAGAATTTAATACAAATTTAGCCCTGGTCTGTGTTATCTTTTACTAGTAGTCATTGTGTAAGTGAATCTATTGAGTAGCCCCAATCGCTGCATGTATTAATACGATCTACTAATACGCCCTTATCCCCAGCCCTTAGTACTGTTTGCATCCCCCTCTTTTTTAATTGTTTTTTTATTTTGAGATATTTATGTAATGTTGTGAATGTAAGAGAATAATTCTGTGCAGTTTTTCTAACTAATTTGCTATTTTTAAATTTTTTTATTGTGTGTTCCATGTTTGTTGGATTAGGCATTGACTTTTTTCTTTAACCAAGTAATTTCTTGGCACCTTTAAACTCTTCAAGTATTTAGAACAAACAAAATATTGTTACAATACATATTCATATATATGTTTTCATATATTACATAAAACTATTGCTGTATAGAAAAATAAACCATGAGAGAAAACGTGTTCCGATTCACCCCGTAAATCTTAACCCTCAGATGTTACAAGCCATTTTTCATTTTTTCAATATGTAGTTTAGAAATAAGTAGAATTTAATACAGAATATCGTTTAAAGGTCTATCATTAATTAAAAATCCCCTCTCTTAGGTTTGGAATACGAAAAAATCTGTAGTTAACGTATAAAATTTTGAAGCCATTGAAAAAATGAGGTTTTTGAGGATCCTCTTCAAGTTTTTTTATATACCCAAGTAGTTGTGCAAACATGTCAAAACTGAATTTCGCAACTCTTAATGTTATTACCTTCTTATAAAAAATTGGCAACTAAAAATATCATCACATATATTTATAATGAATTTATTTGTATGACCGGGAAGTTTCGTTCCTATTCACCCCGCTGTTCCTTTTATGGTATTGATTGTAAGAACAGAAATTGGGTTTTTAAATGCATTAAGAATTTTTCAAAATGTTTATTTGTACATTATATTTCACTTTAATAAACTGAACACTAAAAGTTTCTTGTGTAATTCCTGGAAAAAAGATTTATATTACAAATTTTGGAAAGTTTTTTATTATTGGAAAAGGGCCTATATGGAATGTTTTATAATAATTTACTGTTAAAAATTGCAATTTCAAACTATACAAATTTGTCATTTTAAATGAAATATTACAACAATAAACTAAAATTAAACTTCTATTCATGGAAATTTTCAATTCTTCGATGTCATCCTCTTTCATATCAAAGGATATTTGTTTGCCAATGCATAAACATAGATGCATTTCGTGCCTTTACAATTTTAGGTAAAGCTCTTTCCCAAAACTTCCCACTGATCGGAGTAAAACGAGATACCATTCTGTAGGCGAAGACTTTGAAAAATAAATTTAATTATCGGAAAAATAGCAGGCCGTAGGGAGAAATTTTGCGGATGCTAATTTAAATCTTAGAAAAGGTACTGTACAAAGAACTTCTCTTCCGCAGAGTCTGATTGTAATTTGATCACTGTTGCAATTTGTTTTCGCAATTATTATCTGACTTAAGTTTCAATCGATTTTATAAAAATGATATTTTTAATAAAATGCATCATGCATTTCCTTGACGTTTCTAGTGTAATTCAGGTTTCGTAAACCTCCTGGAATTTTGAAAAAGAATTTCTTCGCCATCAGTGTTTTCTAATAAAAACCTCTCTTTAAAAGAAGAGGAAATTTTGCCTGTTTAATTTAGATTTATTTATATGTATGTAAGTACTTGTAACTCGCCTGAAAAATTGTCTAACCCGTACAAACCGTGGTAAATTTAATAAAAATACGAAAAGAATGGAACAGAAGTTAAAAAAAAAGCATATAAGTAATGACTTTTTAACCTCCCCCCCCCCAACATAGTTGAAAGGCATTTATGAATATGGTTTGTTTGTCTGTACGTACTATAACTCATATAGGTTATAAATATAGTCCGATTGTCATGAAATTGATAAATTTTGGGCATTACTATAGCATGTTTTGTATTGAAGATGAAATGTATGTTATTTACGGTTCATTTACTGAGACAGTCAAAAGAATTCCATTACATTACGGTCTATCGGGAAAAAACCATTTGTGATGTATTTTAATGATATTACAGTATTTTAAACAAACTAAAATATATATATATATTACTGAGATGGGTAAGTATCCTCTTCAGACCTGATGTATTATATAGGATACACATCGTTACAATTTTTTTTTCACGCATATAAATAAAGTTTAGAAAAAAAAAAAAGAAAAGAATAAAGAAATTTGCGTGATTGGAGCCTAATAGCAGAGCAACTAAGCAAAATAGTAATTTGTTTTTTATAGCACTTTTTCAGCGAACTATGTTTTTGCCAGCGTTTTTGCAATGCAACAAAAGTAAAATAAATCCTAAGAAATTGCAAAAATGTACTTTTTGAGTCTCAGTGTATCATCATATTTCGTGTTCAAAAAATAAGTTTTTTCGCTGTTCGATCTTTCTTAGTCATCAGTTCTTAAATATAAATCCATAACTGAAATTTAAAAATTTAAATAAATAAACCTTGGAGTCTCAAGAGGATATATGCTTATTTACTGCCACATTGTGCTAATCACGTTTAATACGCGATTCCGCTTAATACCCGACTTTTGTACATCCCCTTGAAATGCGTCTTAATCGTGTTGGATTGTATTTTCGGACTACACTTTGAGTATATCATTGCTAAATTTCGAAAGTTTCATGATCCTGATTATCAATATGACAATCGTAAAAAAAGGGTTTTTTTTATCATAATCTGCACTGTAAAAAAAAATCTGTAAAGGTACTAAACATTTTCTAGGAAACTGGGATACCAAGAACTTTTCATGTAACGATAACAGGAAAAATCCATGTAACCTATTCTAAAACTTGAGTTTTTGTTGTTAGCGTTACAGGAAAAGTTCTTGGAATCCCAGTTTCCTATATAAAGTGTAGTACCTTTACAGATTTTTTTTTTTTTTTTACAGTGTGGGTGACGTTATAATAAATAATACCACATTTTTCAGGCATTTGAAAGAATTAAGCAACTCTGCCGCTTAAAGATTCGCTCGAACACTTCTGTAAACATTTCTTCGTTCTTACCGCCGAACAGAAAAATCAACACAAAATATATTATGTTCACATACTACGACATGACCTTGCTAATTTTGCAGCCACCTTTTCCGCCAACCTTGAAGGCTGCATACATCTCGAAAGAAAATCTTCCTTTTCTGCTTTTTTTCCCCCTTTAATATATCCTTAACGAAGAAATCCGCTAAATATTTTCCTCTTCCCGTATGCTATTTATTCAGGCTAGCTGAAAGAATAAACAATCAAGAAAGAAAAATCAGACGTCTATCACAGACTATGAAAAACTTTCCAACATTTCCAACTTTTCAACCCTGTTTTTTATTTTATTATTATTATTATTATTATTATTATTATTATTTTACAATTTTGGAAAAAAATTACTTTTACGCTAACAAAAAATCAAAGTTTTTTTTGGTTTACTGAAATTTAATAAATGTTTTCTTTACAGAAATCTGGCGAATGTAATTGTTTTGCGTGTTTTTCATCTAACAGTAGTCTAAGGATTTTTTTTTTCTTTAAGACGCTTGAAAAATGTCTTATTACAACCAGATTAAACGAATATAAAAAATTAATAGTATTTTTTTTTATCTTTTATCACAAATTACTAATTTGAATAAAAAGAATATTGCCCAGTTGAACTGATGGCATTGAGCTCACAGGCTACGCATACTAATTGTACATTACGGCCTTATATTTTCAAGGGTTAATTCCGTTCGAAAAAAATATTAAGGAGGGGGATCAGCTCCCCCCTTTCCCCTTTTTATACTTAATCATTGAATCCTCTAAACTGATCAGGGACATGCTTTATCATATAAAAAATCCATATCCAAAATTTAGAGCAAATCGGAAAATTCTTAATAAAAACCCATTTATATAATTTAAGAAGAGTTATCCTTCTCTTTTATATACTTAATCAGTAAACTTCCAAAACTATTCAGAGATTTGAACGAAATCTGACAATTTTGCGTGAAAAACCCATTTATATAAATTAAGGGGAGGGGCATTAGAACCCCCATTTCCCCTGTTTATATTTATCCAATGAACACCTAATACCAATTACGGAAGCGCTTCATCAAAATGATCCTATGTGTAAATTTTGAACAAAAACTAATATTTCTGCATAAAAAACCCATTCATATCAATTAAGTGGAGGGGCATGAGCCCCCTGTTCCCCCTCTTATGCATATCGAATGAACTCCAAAAACTAATCAGGGAAGCGCCTTGTCAGGATATACCTATATACAAAATTTCAAGTGGATGGGATAATTTTATCATGAGTTATCGCGTTACGTACGTACAAACGTACGCACATACATACAGAACGGGCGGGCACATAAGCTCTCAGGCTATGATAGCCTGTGAGCTAAACAGGAGTCTGTAATTTAAATTTAAAGAGTAAAACATACGTTTGAACTAAAAGAAATGTCAACGGTTTGCTAATAAATAAGAAAACTTTTATTATTATTATTATTATTTAATGGTGAAACATAAGTGATAATACAAAAGTAATTATGATTGTATATGAATTTGACTATGATATTTTTACGTATCTGCAAGGCTCTTTTTTATATTTTAAATTATTTTAAAAGTCAGGAACACATATGTGACCGAAAGGGCCGAAAGAGTTAAGTAAAGTTCGTTGTTTAGTAAGGTAAAGAAGACACCCCAAAAAAATACGATTTATGAAACACACAACACATTTAACGAACAGGAAAAAAAATCATGCTTAATGCGCAAATTACGAAACACTTTCCAGCACATTCATAAAAAATGCAACAAATCTTCATCCTGTAATTGATTGGAATAGGATGTCTAATTGAACTATTCGAAAACACTTTTGATAATGCAATTTTAGAAATTCTCTTCTACAGTTACAAAATTTGCTGAATTAATTGAGCAGCCCAGTAAATTATGTATAGATTTGTATTTATAAATTACGTGCATGTAATCATTTAATTCAAATAATCTTAATATATAAGGGTATTACTATAGTAATAATCCCTAATATTATACTATATACAGTATAATAATTTAATTAATTAGAAAATACAATCAATGAAAATATAGCTTCAGGTATTTTTACTAATGAGGAGAATGGTCTGGGAATTCTTTTGTGCAGTCCTGTATACAAGTCACAGAATTTATATACAATGAGTAACAGCATAAAATTAGTTAAATTTAAAGGCACATACCTAAATATAAAACATATTCTCATAATTTATTGCTCAAAGACAGTAATGAAAATTATTTCTTTTATGTGCTCCCGTAAATGAACCGTAAATGATATGAATGTCTTATTGTCTAGTAATCATCTAATAGTGAAATTCAGTTATTTATATCGATTTCAATATATCTGAAATAGCGTAATGTCATTAAGATATCCCCCAAACACTATTTTCCCATTGACTGTAATATTAACGGATTTTTTTTTTTTTTTTTTTTTTTTTTTTTTTTTTTTTTTGAGAGAGAGGCTCTGTAAATGAACTATTAATGTTACACTCTTAGTATTCAATAATGAATATGCTGTGGGAAATATCATCGCACTATATCAATTGAATGCAAATCCAAGTATATTTATGCCAGTAAAGTGTGGACAGACAGAAGGACTGAGAAACCGAATTTATAAATATTTTTCAACTTACGTTGGAAAGTATTAAAAATCAGCCTTTCATAACAGGAAAGGCATCATAGTTAAACATTTTGTAACCTCTACCAATAACTGATGCGTACTTCAGTTCTTTTCTACAGTCCTATAATATTACTTACAAATTTTTATACACACCACATACTAATATAATATTTATCTCAAGCAAAACCACGCTTCAAACTGGTGAAATATTTCTTCCAGAAATCACATCCAATGACAGATCATGTATCTACTTTTTTGCGGACTTGTATATGTATTTTATTTTTATTTTTATTTATTTATTTATTTTACATTCTAGAAACATTATTATAGTACACTACAATTATAGCCCAGTCATTTTAGCAAAAATAGGGGAAAAAATTAGAACAAAGCTGGATTTTTGCATAGGTGCTACTTAGGTTATGTAGTTAAACATACTAAAAGTCCCCATCGATCCGATGTGAGCTTTCGCCACCAGGGGGCGCTAAAGAGCTTGAAAATCAGTTTTTTGTGAATATCTCACGAACAATGGCATTTAGAGAAAAAAGGTGAATTACAAAGTTGTAGATAATTTAATTTTCTATAAAAAGTGTCATTAGCATTTGTGGGTCACATTAACCCTTCCCTGTCAAAAGTGTAAAAACGTGACCATATTTGAAAGTAAAATTATAAAAATTCAAAAAATCTGCTGCTACTTAAAAAAAAAAAAAAAAAAAAAAAAAAAATTGTAAACAGATCTATAATTCTCACCTTTGAATGGGGAAAGTGAATATATAATATACATTTATGCTTATTTCCACACCACCCTTAAGGTAAAACACTTAGTGCGTTTTTTGTGGTTTCCTTCGTAGGCATATTCTATTTATAGTGACTGGCTTAATCCTATTTAAGTCGTTTAACTGCTTTAGTAGTTCTTTGCACAGCTTCAATTTCTACACTCGATTCAGATTCGTAATTATCTGTATTTATTTCTTTCGTTGCTGTACTACTTTCAGTATTTTTTGTTTGCCTTTCGATATCATCACTGAATACAGAAGTAGCGCTTCCCTCCTCCCTTGCAGTGGGCAGGATACTGTCAATATTTTCCTCGTCTTCAAATTCAATTTTACTTGCATTATGAAATGGAACTCCGCAGCAATTTATGAAATATCAGAACATTTCAATCCAATTTTTCGGCATCCACATGCTTTTCCACATCCTTTGGAGCCAGTATAAAAAATAGATTCAATAATATCTTTTGGTGCGGGCGGTAAGGTAGCAAGAATTTGAAACAAATTAGGTGCATTTTGCCAGCCCCAGTTCTCAGGAAGTAGTTTATTGCTCAATCAGTATTGTACTCGATGATAAATACGTAAACTGTACAATCTAGCTGCATCTTCGGCAGGCGGCAACGATAAAAAGGCCTTTTTTTTACCAACAGCAACTCTTTTCTTGAAACATACATAACCGTACTTTTTCAGAGAAATTTCTGCTTTACTATCGTATAAAGCAAGAAAAAAATAGTTTTTCTGGCCTCGGAAACTTCAAATTAAGATACTTGATCACTTTTTAAAATGTTGGCAGCTTGTATGTTATGATCTTCTTCCTTCTTCAAAAATTTTGCTAACGACATTTTACCTTTCCCAAACATTGCTGATGTCGAGTCACAACCTGAAAAAGCGTGAAGGAACAATATATGATCTTTCAGAACAGCATCACTGTTAAAACTGTGCGGTGAATACAGGGTGGTAACAATTCGTCCTCTTCCAGACTTAATAAAAAATATCTCTATCTCTGGAGGTGCTAAAACTGTCAACAATACGAGCAAGTCAACATCATCGCCAACAACAACAGTAAGCGCACCAGACTTTGCAATTAGTGTGTCTGCATCATCTTTTGCTTGTTTCGCTTAGAAACCATTCTCCACAAATTTCTCCATAAGCATAGATATGAGACGTGCCTTATTTTAATGATTAGATTAAAAAAATTCTTTTCCGCGATACTTTAGAGCTTTTTTTTCCTTCTGTAAAAAATCTTCGTCTAATGTATGAGAAATAACAAACATTTTCCCTTAAATTCAAACAACGGACTGTCATTTCTCAATTTTTCTTTCAATGGATGATTAATTTGTGTGGATGTTGATCGTTTTTCGGCAATAGATTTATTGTATGATTTAATAGAAGTCTTTCGTGAATAATTTTTCTTACTCTTTGAATGAACTGTAAATTCATTATTGTTTTTAGCCATTTCTTCAAATATTTTCCACTTATGGTCATCTCTTTCCGAACTTGCTGTCACAAGCGACTTCAGACCCTTTTTTTCTGTTTTTACAAAATCTTTCGAAACCCAGTCCTCATCTCATGCAAGATAAACTATTTTGTCAATCTCCATTTTTCGCTCAGAATTAGCAATTAAGAAAGAGTCATTTTAAACTGTCATAAATAATTTAAAAATTTCTACAACATGCGTTGAAAATAAAATTATTCCCTTCCTAAAATCTGAAAAAAAATAAATACTTCGTTCAATAAACTAGGGTCATTTCATACTAGCGAAATGAGCACCAAATAAAAATAAAATATTGAAAAGTACTTGCACGTGGTACATTTCGACAAATGCAAAGAGAGATAGGGTATTGGGCAATGACTATTCGTCACCTGAGAATAATAAAGTTCTATCTGTGTTTTTGAAAATATTGACTTATCTATATAGAAAGACTCTATTTGTATCTATGAAGGCATTTTTGCATCAAAATGATGTTATATATAATTTACACATAATATTACAATTATATTACGACATTATTTTAATCCATAAATGCCTTCAAAGATACAAATAGAACATTTCTATATCGATAAGTCGATTTTTTCAAAAACACAGATAGAACCTTATTATTCTCAGGTGACGTATTGCACAGGCGCGCGAAAACGCCATACAAACAATGGGGGAGAGATGAGGGGGGGGGGGGAATCAAAAGTTGTTTAGTATTTGTTCTGCCTCTTCGCCGCGTTATGATTGTGCTTGCACATTCCTTTTCAATAATGTTTATTTTATCTTAATTTTTGGCGGGGAAGGGTTGATGTGACAAAAAAATGTTAATGACACTTTTTGTAGGAAATTAAATTATCTACATTTTTGTAATTGAACTTTTTTGTCTAGATGCCATTGTTCGTGAGATATTCACAGAAAACCGATTTTTAAGCTCTTTAGCGCCCCCCGGAGGCGAAAGCTCACATCGGATCGATGAGGACTTTTAGTATGTTAAACTACATACCCTAACTTGCACCTATGCAAAAATCCAGCTTTGTTCTAATTTTTTCCGCTAATTGCAAAAAAAGGTGCTAAAATGACTGGACTATTAATAGAGTTTAAAATTTTTTGCAACTTGATTATAAAACAACTTTAAGCAAGACTTGCTCCTATACTCAGCAATCTTACAAATTCATTTTAATAAGTCTGTATATGATCTGTAGAATTTATATGCAACACCTAGTATACAAAAATGAAATTAAAATTAACAAGTTCGACACTGCACAAAAAATATGGCAAATAAGGTACGCTTGTACTATAACCAGTTTTATAAATATTCAGATCTTGTTACAATAAGTGTTACACCTGTTCGAAAAGGTGTAAAGGAATACTTCTAACTGCCTATATCAATTTCATTTCATGTGAAATAACTTA
This sequence comes from Maratus speculifer, assembly GCA_964019185.1. Taxonomy (NCBI): domain Eukaryota; kingdom Metazoa; phylum Arthropoda; class Arachnida; order Araneae; family Salticidae; genus Maratus; species Maratus speculifer. The sequence continues at coordinate 332,846,113 of OZ025297.1, forward strand.
ACATAATTAACGTACATCCCAAACAATGTTTTCCCCTATACCATTAAGTAACGGAATTATTTTGTGTGGTCCTGTAAAGGAGTAATAAACATTCTTTGCACCACATACTCAACAGTATGTATATTTTTGCGCACTTTATAAATGCATATCAATTTCATTCTGTTCGAATTAGTGTAACATAATTAAAATGCGTTTGAAGGATTTTTTTCCATTGGCCATAATGTAACGGAATACTTCTGACTGACCTCGTAATTTAACTATACATCTGTAAATGACTCGACAAAATTTTGTTACAATTATATACTTAAAATTTCATATAATTCGGTTGAATAAGATTTGCGCTGTTATATGCGGACAACGAACGGATCAAACGATGACTATAGGTGATACGTATTTATATAATTATGAACACACGTAAAAACACACTTCATAGATAAAATGACATTCCAACAATTATCGCGAATAGACAGTACTTCGGATGCAGTGTACTGTACACTGTAACAAAAAAAAAAAAAAAAAAAAAAAAAGAGGATTTTTCGGAGATTGCAGTGGCAATCGCCAGTACAATTAATTGTTTCTTAACAAAACAATTCCCGTAAATTCCAAAAAAATTCTGTTTTTACCCGAAAAATCAGAAAGCTTTCTAGAATGTATGAAAATGTTTCCGTTATAAAAACCAGTGAATTGTACTGGCATACCGATTGCCACTGCAACCTCCGAAAAATCCTCAGTTTTTATTTATTATTATTTTTTTTACAATATATCCGACATTTGTAATGTATACCTATAAATGGACGATCAATAAAATGCTCATTCTGTTCTATAGCTAGCAACATGCAATAATTTCCGGTAATTTTAATTTTATTTGAAATTTTAACGTTATAATAGTGTAATATAAGCTATAGAATGTTTTTCTCCGTAAATCATTGCAGTTAATTATGTACATTTGTGGCATTCTATAAATGAATAATAAATGCTTTGCATTCCATATTCTACAGAAAACAATATTTTAGCGCACCTCGAAATCCGTATCAATTTTATTGTGTATGCAATAATGTAATATCATTAAAAAAACACGTACATGGTAAACGATTTTTACTCTTAGGATCATAATATAAAACAACCACTTTGAGCTTTAGAATGTCCTTGTAAAGAAACTACAAACACTACACACTTCATTTTCAATACTGAAAATGCCATGATAAACCTCAATAATGATTATCAATTAGAGGACATTCCGAGTATATTTACGAGTGTTTGAGACGGTCAGATAAATCAATTTCAAAAACACTTTTCAACTTTGTAACTAATAGGCATAGTGGAAGAAACCTTTTCCATTATTATATTATGTACAGTATACGAACACACCTGCAAACGAAACAAAATGAAACAAACGAAGAATCAAATTTAATATAGAGGAATTTTTGGAAAAATACTTTTCTATCTTTGTAACTTGTACAGTATGGAAAAAAAAAAAAAAAAAAGAGCAGAAGTAGAACTGAACGTAGTACAGGAGGAAGGCTGATGGAATACTTTTCTATCGTTGCATTTTATCATTACAAGTTGTACAATGCCCGGAAAGAAAAAAAAAGAAAAGAGAACGCAACACAAAATAGTCGCTGATGCAAAACTTTTCTATTATTGCAAATTATACAGTACGCAAAAAAAGAAAAAAAAAGCATATCCAAGCATGAATTTTAAAATTTACAGAACAAAAATAAAGTCGTTTGCAACATTTCTTGTTTGGAATTTCGTAAAACCTGTTTTCTTATAAACTTTTCTTTAGATTTTAATCACTGCCTTTAACCACTGACTTTATCACTGTTTTAAAGTTGTGACCATCTTTCCTAATATAGTATTTTGTGTATACTATTGCTACAATTTTACATTATTTTAAAAAGATTATTATGCATTAAAAATTATTTATTAGAGCTTCAAAAGGAACGAAAACTTTAGTCAACGCCTAATATTTTACTGGCCTGATTATACAAGGGGAATTCCTACTGTTAAATAAAAAGAGAAAAGAAAATAACTTCATTAAAACTGCTATTTTGAGGAAACATTCCAAATAGACATCCTGCTGTGAAATACTGGATCTTTTCGCTGCTGCTGCCATTTTCTAAAATGTTAATTCGAAAGAAAAAAAAATATTACTGCCTTGTGAGTCACTAAAGGCCATTAAGTAACTCCTTGATCTAATTTTCGGAAGGAAACCCCTACTGACTGATATTAGACACATAAATATGGCTGCATTTCCCGCTTTTACGTTTTGGGAAAAGCTTTTCATGCTCTTTCCCAATCAGCTTCCTTTCACTGATTGGACTAAAATGAGATGCCATTCTCCGTGTGAAAACTTTGGAAGAGAAATTTAATTATCGGAGAGAGTAATTTCGCAAATGGTAATTTAAAGCATTCACGAAAGAAGCAAGAATGCTTTACGAAGAGTTTCTTGTTTGAGGTATCGAAGTTTATGCCTAATTAATATAAAGTTATAAAAATTAAAAATTAAAATTAAAAGGTTTAAAAATAAAACAGTTTAGAAAAAATACATATCGATGTATATTTTTTGTTTATTTTTAAATGCTGAATGTTCAATACCTAATACATTATCTGTATTTTTAAAATGCTTACACCATCACTTGTGCGGTTTAGTTAATTACTCTAAACCAAAAAACTTGACTCTAAAACAAAAAAAATCTTGACTAAAAAAAAAAAAAAAAAAAAAAAAACCTTTAATAAGCAGTGCTTTTTTTTTTTAATTAACAGACATATTTAAGGGCATATGCCAGTACTAAAGAGCAAAAAATAAATAAATAAATCAATAATATATCCCGATCTGTAAATAACAATGATAAAAAAAGTGTTTGTGAAATTCCTATACAGAGTTTCTCAAAAATATATCGAAAAAGTTAAAGGTTGGTTGTGTTTATGACGGCCAGTTATCAAAACGTAATATATGGTCCCCCTAAAGGAGTGGCGCCATGGGGTTCTTCCTGAGGGAACCTAACCCATGTTTATGAAAGAAAATTGAAAATTTGAAGAACACGGAAAGCTCCGAACGATTAAGCCAACGGGCTTGATAGTGTTCGAAACCCAACACTTCTCATATACCAGTTTCGAGAGCAGAACCTCTCGGCCACTGGTAGGGCAAACTTTTAAAGGAGGTAGGAAACATTATAAGGATTGAGAATTGCACATAAATCCATGACCACAAACGTCAGAAAAAAGTGGTAGAGGATGTATAAGAAATAAAGGGATAGCCCAAGAAGACTCCCAATCATGTCAAAACTACATGTTGCGTCTTACATTTTGTGACACAGGGTGAAGTAAGCCTGATAGTACATGTTTCTAAAAGATGTGATGATTTGATTATGTCAGAGATGATGAGAACATGTAAGGCCTGACTCCTGACTAAGAAATCACGATCAAACCAACCCAGACTGTCCTTGAGCTGCTCGTGCGCTGCCACCAGTGAAGTGAATGTTTATCAGCTTTGTGTCCATAAAATGTAGCATGTTCGTCTGGAAGAGACTATTGTGCAATTGACTGCGATGACTGAACCCACCAATGCTTTTCCAACGGAAGAGCATTGGCGGCTTCAGCCAATACACCCCTGGTTCGAATCCTCACCCTGACTTTTTTCACCCACATGGAAAATTTACATCAGTTATAATTCATTTGCCGATTGAATAATCGTGTTATAAATTAATCTAATGTAATTTCGTATGCAGCGTTTGCTGCAGTTCCATATATTAGACTTCGATTCATTCTGTTAAGCTGATTTAAAGTATCAGATCAGATTGTGTGATCGTTGAGGTTACTTAGGTGAATTAGTCCTCCAGTATTTGTCTGGGATGGCTCAGTTGAAAGAGCACTGGCGGCTTCAGCCAATACATCCTGGTTCAAATCCTGGCCTAGACCTTTTTTCAGCCATTTGGAAAATTTACATCTGTTATAATTCATTTATCGATTGAGTAATCGTGTCTTAAATTAATCAAACCAAACTTAATTCTTTCTCTCCATCACCTATGATTAAATTTTTTACTGATGGACCCGGAACAGCGACCGACGCGACGTGGGAATAGCTGTGCAGTGGAAAATGGCGACGTTACCCATCAGTGTGATTGCAGACTTGATGATCACTATTATGCTTATCAGGCAGAAACCTATGCAATCTTGAAAGCTCTAAACTGGGTTCAAATAAATACCACACACCCCTTCGTGCAAATTTATAGTGACACTGTATCTAGTCTGCAAGATATCTATACTCGTTCACTGTTAAAAATTTTGCTCTACTTTGAGCCAAATTTTCGTGCTCAGTAGCTGCAACCATAAAATAGTGAAATTGTGTACCAACATTTGGAGCTTCTTATTTCAACCTCGTTCCAACTGTTGGAACTAAGCTTCAACAGGAGCTCCAAATATTGGTTCAAGATTTCACCATCTTACAGTGGCAGCTATTGAGTACCAAAATTTGATTCAAGTTAGGACAAGATTTTTAACAATGTAGAACCAATCCTCGACATCAAAGTTAAGCTTAAGTTCCTCCAAAATAAAGTTGTTCTGGTCCACCTATCAGCACACAGGGGCTTCTCTAGGATAATGAAAGAGCAGACGCACTCGCAAAGGAAGTAACTGTTAAATTACATATCGACATCCATCTTCCACTTCCACCCATATACATAAAAGTCCACTAAAAGCTAAAATAATCAAAGAATGGCAAATAATCTGGGACAATATTGACAAAGTCCGGCACACATGTAATCTTACACCGAAAGTATTAGTAACCCTCTATAATATCTACTCACAGACAACAGCGTTTCTCACGAGACATGATTTAAATGTGCAGATACATTCCTTTGAGAATGGCACAATGGCTTCTCTCTCATTATAACTTCAACTGCCCGCTAACAGTACATTGGCATATTAAGAAGCCTGCCAATCCTCCCAAAAATTGGTTACATAATATCTTATATAGACAACCCCTTAACAGAAGATTACTTAAAAAATATATTTTCCCGAGGGATCTATCAAATCTTACCTAGTAGTCGTCAGCTACAATTCTCAGTGCAGATCTTCTTCTCAATCTCTGCCGTCCGTTACGCTGAGGGTTCTTCTTTGGCAGAGCCGTAGGGCCACCCCCCGATTTGATCTTTGACCATAGTTTGTAATTACTATTTTTTTAGACAAATTATTTTGAAACCCACCTCGCGTTTAACGGCGGATACAAAAAAATTAAAACACAAAAAGAAAACCATAATCTTTTTGCATATAAATTTTATTTATTTTTTAAAAATGTATTCATGAATGTCTTAGTTTATATTATTCAATCTTTTAATAGTTTTTTAAATTCAGACGTTAAATGTATGTGTATTGTAAATTGTAACTTTTTCATTGTAATTTTTTAAAAATCTTAATAAAGGTGACCGGGAGAGACATATGGTCTGCAGACTAAAAACTGGTATGAGAAGTTCCTCTTTGGCTATCAAATAATATTAAATCAAATCATATTCACAATAATAATAATATCACTCTTACCTACAATATTTATATTACTTCGATCCGTGTAATCTAAAGCATACGCGGGTATGTATATTTATCAACAAATGAAAGTAATTATTGCTAATGAGGTATCTTTCATTTTCATAATCTGTAACAAAACAACGGTGCAACAATAACTCTCATTTTCTATATTTCAAGCGATAATGAATGGCATCGCGACTTTTTGGCTGTTGAAAGTAACGCATATGTTGCCACTTCAGAAAAATCATAATATGTGAATGAAGATCTTTTTTACGCTAGATAATAATTGAAAACGCAACTTTGTTTCGAGATCAATAATTAACAGTCCTACTCCTCAGCCAACGTAAAGACGAATTATCCAAAGGTGAAATTGATTCTGCATGCAAATTTTGAATTATTTAATGTCTGACTTTCACATAAAATAATGAAAATATTGTCTGTACACACATAAACTTGGGCACATTTCCTGCATTTACTTTGTGCGAAAAGCCTTTCAAATTCTTTTTCAACGATCCCCTTTTCAGCGTTTGGAGTAAAATAAGATGCAATTCGCCATGTGAAAACTTTGGGGAAAAAAATAAAATCACCGGAGAGAGAAATTTCGCAGATGGCTATTTAAAGCTTTCAAGATAATCTCAAAAAAGAGTGCTTTACGAATAGCTTGTTCCTTTGGAGTTTCAAAATGTGCTCAAAGTAATTACAGTGGAGCATCGTTTATACGACGCCGAAGGGACTACCGAAAAACGTCGTATAAACGATAACAACGTATAATCGATTTTCACTTCCAAAACTAGAATTAATTTTGTTTTCACTTAATTTTAATGTTTAACGTGATAATTTGCATGCATTTTTAAATTAAACAAACCAAAATAAACAAATAATCTTAAAAATGGGGGGGGGGGGAATTAGTAAGCAATTTAAATATGCGTACTTTTATTTATGTTTCACCGAAAGGTTCCTCATTTGCAGTACATCATTTCCTTTCCATTTAAAGTTAAAGATAAAAAACGCCGCGTGGCCAACTAAAAGTCGCCAATACTGATAACAGTTAGAAGGATAGTCTATTTGCAACTTAAAACAGGTCGGGAAAGCTGACCATCCCCGAAAAAAGAATGACCCCTCCCAGTGTAATCTGTTACACGTAAGCTGATTTTTCAGATTAATCGAACACTAGCTCACATTTTTATAATGTGGAGTGCATTTAAACGCACTCTTTGGTGTCATTCCTAGCTGCCAACTTCCGCTCGTTCGTAAAATACACATAAAAAAAAATAAACCTATACAAATTCGAAAATTCGACGTATAAACGATTTTGGGCGTCGTATGAACGATATATTTTTACATTAAAATGAATAGGAATGAATCGGGACCACATTAAAACGTCGTATAAATGTAAACGTCGTATAAGTGATCGTCGTATAAACGATGCTTTACTGTAGTATAAAATTAAAAGCAATAGAATTTCAGTTCAGAAAAAAAGCATAAAATTAGGTTTAAGGTGAATATTTAAACTTAATACATTATCTCTTTTTATCGCCTTTTTTAGCACTTTCTAACAAAGTTGAAAAGTGTTTATGTATTTGGTTTGTCTGTCCGTCTGTCCACGCTCTAACTCCCATAAATAAATTCGAATTTTCATACAATTCATAATCATTATTTAGTGTCACCTACTCATGTTTGGTGTTTTATATATGAAGTATATGGGATTAATAGTTCGTGTACAGGGTTACCCAAAAGTATCCATTACATTATGGTATACGGGGAGAAATCATTTGCAGAAAATTTAATGACATTAACGCTATTTCAAATGCATTGAAACTGATATAAATCACTAAAAAATTCACGGCAGAATATAGCATTCAAAGAATTTGTTGTTCATTTACAGGGTCACACAAAGAAATCTATTACAGTACTGTCTTTAAGTAATAATTGCTTGAAGTGCACTTTCATTTTCGACATATGGTTTAAAATTTGACTATTTTAATTAACTTTCTTTAATTTAACTATTTTTTGCACTTTACTAATTGTATATAAATTCTATACCTCATATACAAGACTGCACAAAAGAATTCACGCGCCATATTAACAGAAGAGCTTATTAACAGAGCTTATTGACAGAAATGGCTGAAAGGGAGATTTCAACTAAAATGCATATATTTCTTAACTAAGCTAAATTTTTACATGCATACAATTAATAGATACAAACCTACATATGTATAGGACTGCACAAATAATTCGGATAATTTTCCAATTGTAGATGGGAACAGCTGAAATTAGGATTTCAAGTGTGTTATGCGTTTCCATACAGTTGATACACGTAGTTGATAGATAGTTGCACACGCATAATATTTTAATATATCAAGCGGTGCAGTTTTGTTACATTATTCTGAATGTGTTGGAAAGTATTTCATAATCTCTGCTTGAAGCATGATTTTTTTCTCTTATCTATTTATCTACTTGCATACACATTTCTTATATTGTTACATCTTATATTGTTACATTTTGATATAACAGCATTTTCACCAACGAATATAAATATAATGACTAATGAATCTAAAGATAACAAAATATTTTCTAATAATCTTAACCCCTCAAGCACCAAATTTATTTTAGTGATAGTATATGCTGAACATTAGATGTATTAAATTTTGTCAAAAGTAGTTTATGTCATTTATTTTTCATAACATATGAATTATTTAATTACATATAATGCTAAGATACATTATTATTTATATTATACAAATATAAATAAGTTTCAAAATAAACAACTATAACGTGTGTTAAGTTCGTGAGTTTTTATTGTTACGCTGCAATAAAGCGCAGAAATACAACAGCAACAATGACAACAAACACAATAATAATATTAATAATCAATGTATAATAATATATTTGTGCTATAAAGATTGCATAAAACCAATGGCAATAGTAATAGTCACACACACACACACACACAAAAAAAAAAAAAAAAAAAAAAAAAAAAAAAAACAGATTTTTTGATTTATATAGAGCATTTGACCCATAACTTAAAATGAGGACTTATGCACATAAGATTTCATGACGTCATCGTGCTGATTAAGCGGTTAATTACAATAGAACAATGATACTACAATATTCTTTTTCATAATAGGCGTTCTTTTATCATAAATGATAATTTTTTCTGGCGATTGTAAGAAATAATAAATTCCGTCATTTAATCCGAATATAATTTACTGATGTCGATGTTTATGTTCCACATTGTGAAAAAATGAATAAATAAATAAAATCTGTAAAGTTACTAAGTTTTTCTAGAAAATTGAGATTCCTAGAACTTTTTACGCAACGACAACAACAAAAATTCATATAACAGATACACCTTTGCATACTGTAAATCAAAAAATCTGCAAGGTTACTAATAATTTTCTAGAAAACTGGGATGCCGTGAACTTTCTACAACCCAAATTATAGATACAGTTTTAATAAGATTACTGTAATTATAGCGGATTCTTTTATAAAGCTACAGATTTCTGTAGCTTTATAAAAACTTGTTTTGTAGATTTATATCTTTTTTGTGCAGTATACTGATAAAATTTTAGTAAGGATACATATTTCTCTAATTTTACGTTTCTAGAATTACAGATATATTTTTACGATGCAGATGATGAATAAAAATAATAATATAATTTCTAAAGAAATTGATTTCAAATACTCTTGCTCAGATGACATAGTTAGAAGTTGCTGAAGCAAAGGTAAAATCGATTCTATTCTAATTTTCAATTTTTTTATGTTATCATCTTTCATCAAAAAATTGAATATTGATTACAGACGGATAAACATAAATGCAGTTCGTGCTTTTGCTATCCAAGTAAAAAGCTCTTTCACAACCCATTCTGCTAATTGGGAGTAAAATGACATAAAACTTTACACGTGAAAACTTTGAAACATAAATTTAATTATCGGAGAAGATAAAATGCAGTAGAGAGAAATTCTGCAGATGCTAATTTAAAGGAATCACAATTTTATTTGTATAGTGTATAAATAAAATTTTAGTAAGCATACGGATTTCCCTAATTTTACATTTGCCGAATTACAGATTATTATTTTTATTATTATTACAGTGTTGATGACAAGTAAAAATATAACTATAGTTTCGAAAGAAGTTAGTTTACAATCCTATTGCTCTTGTGCCGCAGACAGAAAGTTGCCGAAGCAAAGGTAAAATCGATCGTGCGCATGCAAAATTTCAATTTTTTGATGTTATCTTTCATCAAAAAATTGAATATTGATTACAGACGGATAAACATAAATGCAGTTCGTATTTTTACAACTAAGGTAAAAAGCTCTTTTGCTACTCATTCAAGTGATGGGAGTAAAATTAGATACAATTTTATACTTTGAAAAACTTTGAAACACAAATTTAATTATTGGAGAAGATAAAATACCATGGAGAGAAATTTTGCAAATGCTAATTTAAAGCATTCGCATTTTTATTTGCACAGTGTACAAATAAAATTTTAGTAAGCAGAGATTTCTCTGATTTTGCATTCGTAAAATTAGAGTTTTTTTTTTTTTTTTTTTTTTTTTTTTTTTTTTGTGTGTGTGTGTGTGTGGAAATGATGAGAAAAAACACAATTATAGTTTCGAAAGGAATTAATTCGCAATCCACTTGCTCATATGATGTAGACAGGAGTTGCTGAAGCAAAAATAAAATCAATTCTAAGCATGCAAATTTTCAATTTTTCGGTGATATCAAATTTCATCAAAAAACTGATTATTGATTAAAAATGCATAATCATAGATGCATTTCATGTTTTTACAATCTAGGTAAACAGCTCTTTCACAACTCATTCTACTGATTGGAGTGAAATAAGAGGCCATTTTGCACGTGAAAACTTTGAAAGATAAATTTAATTATCGGAGAACATAAAATACCGTAGAGAGAAATTTTGTAAATGTTAATTGAAAGCATTCAACAGAGTCTAAAGTGAGAGTGTTGTACAAAGAATTTTCCTTTGGAAAATTGAAATAAACGTTTGTTTCAATTTGATCCATATTACAAATTGTTTTCACAATTATCATCTGACTAGGGTTTCAATCAATTTCTAAAAATCTAAAACCTTTAACAAAATAAAACATATGTTTTCCATAAAGTTTCTCGTGTACATATATAATAAATAACAAATTAAAATGAATAGAATACTACTTAGAAAAGAGATATAAAATACTTTTAAATTTTTTAAATTACTTTCATGCTGAATTCTTCATGCTGTACATATTATCAGTTTTTTAATAATTACTAGCAAAAGCCATGCTTTGTTTGGATTCGCGAAGTATTATGCTATAAGATAAATATTTGAAAGTAATAATATATTTTTAAAGTTATTTTTGCATCTTTATTAAGCAAAAGTGTAATTTTATGTTTCGGCGCATTTTAATTTTAAAATGTATTTCAACCAAATAACTAAGAATTTCCTCAGATTGTTTATTTATGATATAAGACTGGTATAAATAAAAATATTTTCGAAGTAGAATTATACAAAATATTAATTAATTTTATTTGTTTACAATTCTTTTATTGCCACTTCACAAAAACATATTGTAATTTTGTTAAAATTCATAAATATCGTCTGCTTAAATGATTTCACAAAATAAGAATAAATTGTGTATTTGAATTCCTAACACAGAAAAATACTTTTATAATTGAATGTTAATAAGAGAATTTTCACAAATTTTAATTCATTAAAAATATGCTATAATTTTTCTGAAAAAAAGTATTTTATACATCTTATAAAAGAAATCATGAAACTATATATAGTTAAAGGAATGAGCATAGTTTGAATTGAAAATCCGAAAGCAGTTTTTGTGATATTTTATCAGAATAATGAAAATATATTTTATTTATTTATTTATTTAATGATGATTCTAGCTATAATTACTGACCCCATGATTTAAGTTTTTCTTTTGAAAACGTACGTGTTTCACTTTCTATTTGAAAAAATACGTTCGTAATGGAAAAAACATGTAAAATAAATTAATTAAAATAGTAATTTTTTGAAAAGTATTTCTGTAAAAAAAATAATATTCTGCAAATCTACAGATCATAATTTATATTTGTGTTTAATTTCAAGTGAAAAAACTGTATAGTTTATTTGTAATGTGTACGACAAAATGTCATTTGAGTGGCCTAGTAGAGGATTCGCTTCGCTCATCCTAATAAACGCAATTTTTACTTTTTTTTTTTCTATTTCTACAAGAAGGAAGCATTGTATTTGTGAGAAGTTTGACTTCCGGTTTTCGATGAATTTATGCATTTAATAAGGTCCTGAAAATTATTTGATTGTGTGTTTTAAGAAAATATTTGTCCATGAGTTTGTAGGTGTGTCTATCCAGTAAGTAATGTGGTAAAAATTTTGTTAGGACTGTATCTCAAAAATTAATACACGGGATTTAATATAATTTTAAATTCAATTACATCATAACATAAATTGTTTCTGATTCGGTTTTGATGAACATCGCCCAACAGGAGGTGCTGCTATGCTGCATTTTTCACGTTTTCCACGACAGCTATACTTTAAGAATTCGTACATCAATTTCCTTCAACTTCATATTCTGTTAGACATTAATAAATAAATACCGATAAGAATTTGGTTTCAATGGCAAATTAATAATAATTATACGTAATATTTATATAAAGTAGTAGTATTCTTTGAGTTTTTACAAAGCACTTTTTTGGATAATTATTATTTTTCCGCAACAAAATGCACACTGACATATTTTGTTGACTTTAATCTTAGAATTTCCATTTTATGATCAACAATAAATTATCGTTTCAAATATCACATATTACATTTATTAAATTTCTTACACACAATATATATAACTTTTTTTTAGAGAATGGAAAACTCATATGTTAGTTTTATAGTTTATAACTTAGTATGTATAGATCTCTTCACAATCAGATTTAATTTTTTATTTAAATGCTGGGTTTGCAAGATTCTTTTACCTAGTAATAATTTTTTATAAGCAGTGTTGAATTCAGACACTTTTTTCCGGGAAGGACTTCTGTAGCTCCGGGGGGAATTATAGATTTCCGGAAGGAAATTTGCACTTTTTATCATTGAAAACACAATACCTCAAATTTTTCGAGGGGGGGGGGGGAATTCTTTTGCTCCGGGAGAGGAATGTTCTCCCCAAGCCTCAACGTGAAATCAACACTGATTATAAGACTGTATTTTTAGTGGACATTTCACGATAAGAATTAGATTCCACATCTCGAAATCTTAAATGACTTATTATTGTTTTTATTTAGACTCTTCTGACTGATTACTAATTACATTTAAGTATAACATAGCTATTTTTTAAAATAAATAAATACAATGGTGTCCAAAAGTTAAGCATAATTGGTAATTAAGTAATTATTTTTAAGTAATGAAAGAAATATGAATCGGAATGTGCTGAAACTCCAGGTGTGTAAACAAAATAGTACGCGTCACATATTTTCGCGAAGAGTTTTCCCCGAAATCAAACAGGGGACCGTCAACAAATTGAAAGAGAACGAAGATCTTTTGGATAACCCTGTCAAAACTAATGTAGCAAAAGCGTTCAAACTGCACATTATGATTAATTGGCTTATTGTAATGTACTGTGTTAATTTTTACAAGGATAGCATGTATACTCGTAGAGAAATTAAGGTTTTTATAAAAACAGTCCTAAGTTTTTTGCTTATAATTTGCAGAGTTCTTAATATAAAATAATGTTCTTTTTTGAAAAAATGACAAACATCATTGTACACAATACCCTGTCATCAGAATTATAAAATAATAAAAATTGTATGACAAATGAGCAGGTTTACTAAATAATTTTTTACTGCGCATGCGTGAACGCTATTAAAATTTCATTTGCATATTATGTTAGTAAATGTATAGAGCAACTTTTGTGAAAGTCTCAAAAACATAGCTTAAAAATTCTGAAAATTATCGTTGATAGAATGAGATCAAAATCCTTTATTCCCTAAATGAAGCAAAAAGATGAGGGGCTGTATCCATATTCCATTGTTTAGTGCCTACACAATATTGCACGTACAACTATATTTAAGTAAAACCCCTGATTTTTTTGCTTCCTTTAGGAATAACGGATTTTGAGTTGATTCTATTGGCGACCATTTTCAGAATTTTCAAGCTATGTTTTTGAAACTTTTACAGAAGTTGCTCTATACATTTAGCTAACACAATATGCAAATGACATTTTGATATTCTTGACGCATGCGCAATGAAAAATTATTTACTAAACATACTCATTTTTCATACAATTTTTATTATTTTTAAATTCTGATGACAGGGTATTGTGTACAATGATGTTTGTCATATTTTCAGAAAAGAACATTATTTTATAATAAGAACTCTGCAAATTATAAGCAAAAAACTTGGAAAAATTTAGGACTGTTTTTATCAAAACCTTAATTTCTCTACGAGTGTACATGCTATCATTATAAAAATAAACACAGTACATTACAATAAGCCAATTAATCAAAATGTGCATTTTGGACACTTTTGTTATATTAGTTTTGATAGGGTTATCCAAAAGATCTTCGTTCTCTTTCAATTTGTTGACGGTCTCCTGTTTGATTTCGGGGAAAACTCTTCGCGAAAATATATGACGCGTACTATTTTGTTTACACACCTGGAGTTTCACCACATTTCGATTTATATTTCTTTCATTACTTAAAAATAATTACTTAATTACCAATTATGCTTAACTTTTGGACACCAGTGTATATAATAAACAATCTAATGACTGATTGAGCTAAAATTTTGACAGATATACAGGGTGAGTCATAAATATCGAAACAATAGGCTATCTCCTTAAATATTGCCCCTAGACCCATACTTCCAATTGCAAAAATTCATAAAAAAATGTGAAATTTTTGATAAGATAAATTGCGACTCCATGGGGGGTCTAGCTGAAAAGTTACGAAAATTAAATTTTTATACGGCCCCCGTAGGACAAAAATTCCAATTAGGAAAACTTTCCTTATCCAGTCCTGAATAAGACACAAAAAGTTGCATCTTCATATCTCCAAAATTCGCAAAGTTATAGCCGTTTAAAAAATTCATCAGGTTTTAAGGGATTAGACACTAATTGAAATGCGCACAATTCAAAAAACATTGTTACTTTAACAGTTCTAGAAAACGCGTAAAAATCTATTTCTTGATTTAGAATTTTTGATTTTTTTCTTTTTTTGTGATGTTGGCCTTATAATTTGCTAAGAAAATCACATTCTAAAATTTCTCATACAATTTATAAAAGTTTCATGTGGTTAGTACTGGTTTAAATGGGACAATCAAAAATCGTTATAACTAGTAACATTATTTAACGGATTTCAATTTCTTTCCATTTAATTAAAGATGAAAATCTGATTTTAGTTTTATTCCAAGGTTTTTTTATATTAATTTAAAACTATTAAAAATGTTTATTGAAAAAATAATATAACTTTTAAAAAAATCATATTTTCAAAAGCAAAAATTTTTTCAAAAGTAAACATTTTTTTCAAATTTGCCGAAACAAAACTAATGTAAAAAAAAATCAAAAATAACGTGTTTCAAGTTCTGTTTTCTTTTAAAACTTCTTAACATTTAATAATTTAAAGACAAGAAATAGAGGATAAAAAATTCATTATGCAGAAAAACGAAGTATATTGTTTAAATATCCGTCAGTTATTTTAAAAAATGCTTTTTCTTAAATGCAGGTTAAGTTTTTTTTTCTTTTTTCTTTTTTTTTTTTTTTAATTTACCTCTGACAACTTCATGCTTTTTATCGTCCTCCAGAGGATGTTAAAAAATCTGTATTCTGGGCCCAGGTAGGGCCAGAACGGAGATGTCATTTTTTTCTGAAGACCCGCCACCGCCAGGCCGGGCCTAGCGTACTTTTCATAAAGGATGGGACTTCCTTCAACTTAGGTGCACTCTGGATGAAATTTCCCCGGTCTCGGTAAAACCCATATTAAAATCACTGTCTCTGACTGACTTAATACGCGCATAAAAAATATTAAAATTCGGCTCAATCGAATTTTTTACAAAAAACATACAGGTTTTGAAATCTTTATTTTACAAAAAAAAAAAAAAAAAAAAAAAAAAAAAAAAACTTTAAAATTTATTTTTTAAATAGATTATTCAAAGGCTAAAAAAAATTAAATACAATAAAACCAGTGAAAAAAAAAATCTGCCTATGACGAAATTCCGTCTTAAACGGAAAATATGTTGATCCATGCAAAATAAATGCAATAGTACCTGAAAAGAAAATAAGCTCCAATTACATCTTCTAGGGAGAGCATCTGTCTATAACGTATTTTTTCTTTCCTATGTGATTCCGTCTTAAAAAGTTTTAGTGTATAACATTTTTCAGAGTCTCCAACGCATGGGATATGGATTAACGATATTAAAATATAAGTGAAACATTTACATATAAATAGAGATTCATTGATAAAATAAATATATTACAGCCTTTGGCGCTTCTTTAATAATAAAAAGTATAAATATAAAAAACGAAAAGCTATAAAAGTACATACACATAGCGTATAGTATATTTGGACATAAAATATACTATACGCTGCTATTTTATGTCCAAAGAAAAAGTGGTATCTTACACCGATTTTTATTAAATTGCAATTTGTGAATGTTCCCTAACAAGCGTTGAAATTGAGTCAGTTTAGAGGCAGGGAAAAGTGGTGTAAGTCAGGAATTTTTGAGGATTTTGGTATTTAATATCTCTGTGGGATTTTTAGATACAGAGATGAAATTTGTTTTGTTCAATATAGGAATGGATAAGGAATAATTACCTAATTGGGAATTTTGCTCTACGGGGGCCGTATAAAAATTTAATTTTCGTATTTTTTCAAATAGACCCCCCATGGAGTTGCAACTTATCTTATCGGAAATTTCACCTTTTTTTATGAATTTTTGCAATTGGAAGTATGGGTCTAGGGGCAATATTTGAGGAGTTAGCCTATTGTTTCGATATTTATGACTCACCCTGTATATTAAAGTCATTACAATTAAAAACAGGCATTAACAATTTTTTCTTCTTTGTATTACAATTGTTAAAAACTATATAACTATCTGGAAAATTAATATTTTTGGGAAGCGGTGAAAAGAATTCATGAATAAAAATAGCAATGCATACTTTTTTGTTTGTAAATTTTTTCTAGTTTTTTATGCATAAATTGTATTTAATGATTTGATCTATCAAACGAAAACAGTCGTTTTTCTTTTCTTTTACAAATGACGATAACATTTTGGACGAACAGGAACGCAGTTTGAACATTTTGAGCTTTGAAAACAACAAAGAATCTTTTGATGGATATCTATCATTCAAGTTATGGGGGTGCAGAAACTATTTCTCCGGCATGTTTTTTTTTTTTTTTTTTTCTTTTTTTTTTTTGTACTATTTTTTTGTTTTATTTCATAACAAACGATTTACATAAGGCTGCGTATAGACCTCAATACTTTCAGTTGAACTACAAAAGCAATAAATCTAATCTTTAAAGAAGCAGTGTTTCCGACTATTAGTAGGACGGGAACAAAAGGTTGCTAGTTTTGAAAACTCTTTAACACGTTCGTTGCCGCTTACGTAACGATGTGATGATAGTTAATGCCATACTGTAGAAGTGGGTTTTTCCCAGAAGCCGATTTACTTTTTATAACAAAGAATCAGCGAAAGATTTTCCCGCGCCAGCGCGTGAATGGCTATTGGACATCATCCCACATCACGCGGTGGCGCGTGAGTGGCCCCTTAATATAGTGGCCCTTAAACACATTCGGCAGCGAATGTGTTAAATGATTTTTGAGGGACGAAGCCTATCGAATTGACAAAGGTATTGAAAGTTCCTAGTGCAATTATCTCCCCCATCTTCAGCCATAAAGCTGTCAACTTATTTCGCGTTCGATTTCTCTCTTGAAGTTCAAATTCAGTGCTCTGAAAAAGCAATTATACATCAAACGTACCGACTCGAAAGATTAGAGACAGCGACGCCTGATTACAAGAAGTAGTCAAATGTAGTTGGTGCTTAAGTGTCTGTTTTGTCGCCGAAGAGGGGAACTGTAGTTAATTTAGATATGGGTTTACGGTTTACCCTGTTTACTGCAGTTGATTTGCACCATGAAAAGTATAGCTCCACGGTTTAAGTTTTTTAATGAATCACAAAAAGCAATGACTAGCTACTACGTCTCAGATTAGATATGTATCTGGGTCTGAGCTTCTTGTTTACGCTTTACGCTACTACGTTTGTTTTCAACTCGATTTCTGAAATAGTTTCTCAATTTCGCAAATCATTGAAGTTTTGTTAGTTTTAAATCTTTTATAGAAAATTATGTTGAACAGAAGGGATTTCAGTTAGAAAACATTTATATTTAGGCAGGTGAGTCTTCTTTTACATATCTCAAATTGAAATTAAGGATAACGTGGTTACACCTTATCGGGGACTGGTGAGATTGATGGGTTCGCCCCGGATTCGTTACGCTATGTTTTATTATATAGAGATGTATATCCTATTTGTTAAATAAACCTAGTCTTTCTTGTTACCTTGTAAAAATTATGCACGATATACTAATTAAAACCATATCTAAAACTAAACTATCTATAACATTTTTAGACTTTGACTGATTTTCCAACCTTCATTGATTGGACTAAACTGAGATATATCATTCTCCATGTGAAATATTAGAAAAATAAATTTAATTATCGGAGAGCACAGAAAAGCGGGGAAAGAATCTTTGCACATGGTAATTTTGTTTCACGAAGCTTTTCCCTTTGGGGTTTTCGTTTCGTTTTGATCGATATGTTCTGAATATTTTTCGCAATTATTACCGTAGAAAAGTTTGGATCGATTTTCTGTAAGTATCTATTTTAATTGAGTAAAATATGTATTTATTCTTAAGAGTTTCATGGACTTATAATTGCAACATAATTAAAAGAAATCGATTGTGATAGTCAGAAAAAGTAAACATTGGATAAAAAATGAAAAATAATTTGTTGAATTTATTTATTAATCAGGGAACATTTTAGATTAATAAATATCTTAGAATTTTGAAATTACTTTCATATTTTCGTTAAATTATTTCTTCATACACTATCTCTTTATTATGTCCCCACATGTCCGTCCACATATAAAAAGGTTTAAAAAAATAACAAATTGATTTTTTTTATAGGTTTAAAATTTTCATAATAAGGTAGTGTTGCGAGTCTGCATCTTAAATTAATCGGTCCTGGTATTACACTAGAACAGAGGGTTCCGTAAAAAAATATATTAATTAGTGACTGTATTATTACCAAATATGATTGCTAAATAATAAATATATGTTCAGTAAAATGCAACAGCGCTTAGAATACGGAAATTGTGTACTTTATGCATGTCCGAACAGCCCGGGTCTTTAACCTCTTCGGGGCCCTGGGTGCATATACCCATCAACAAAAAATACTTAAAGCATTTGTTTTGGATAGTAGTAAAAAATAAATATAAAATTTGCCTTATTTAATTAAAACATTTTCTTTATTGTTCCGGTATATTTAATTAGTTGACAAAAAATGTCAACAGAAAAAATTTCAGATAAAACATGCTGGTCCCGAACGGGTTAAAAGTTAATATCTCGGTTAATGACCGAAATTATTTTTTTCGAAATCAACAGTCCTTTAATTACTCTCATAACAATATGTACCTCGAGCGCCTCTCATCTTCCTTGCTAAAAGAATTTGCAAAGTGAAATTTGTGTATAATGAAAAAATGCGTTTTTCTCAAAAATTATGTGACCTAGAATAATGACTATAGTTCCCTTGCAAGATTTAAATAATTTTTTTTAAATCCTTATTTTTTTCATGATTTTAATTGCAATAGATTCGGAAATAGAGGGAAGGGAATATACACTGTTTGGGCATAAATGGCCGGGCACTTGCGATTTTAGACACTTTGTTTAATATCTAGAAAAATGCATGAGAAATTATTCTGAAATTCTAGGTGTGTAAATAAATAGTACTAGTCATATATTTTCGAAAAGATTTTTTTACCAAAATCGACAGGGGACCGTCAACAAATTGAAAAAAACAATGATCTTCTGGATAATTCTGTCAAAACTAATATAGCAAAAGTATTCAAATTGCATATTATGATTAAGTGACTTATTTTAACAAACTGTATTAATTTTTATGAGAATAGCATACATACATACAGGGAGATTTTAAAATGTTTTTACAATAAAAGAGGTGTGATAGTACACATCAAGACAAACAATATTAAATAGGAAGCCAAGGATACCAAACGTTTTCCAAAGGAGATAGTCGCCATTAAAGTTTAGGGTGCAAAATTTCAAATAAACATAAAAAACGGAAAAATTGGTAGATTGATTTGCGATTTTCACTAAAACTATTCTTTATGTCGGTACTTTCTTAAAAATAAATTATAAAGATAAATTCCGCAAAATAGAGGGCGATTACACTTTGGAGTAACGAACAACTATTTTTTGCCGTTATTTTTTGCATCTCATTGAATGTTTTCGTAAGCTTAGACTTAAACTTAAATTTTCAGCTCAAAATCCGAATAGTGTGAATGGTTAAGTAGCACAAACTGAACTGTGTTCAGAGGGTTCAAATTTCAAATGATTATAAAAAACGGAAAAATTGGTCGATTAATTTGCGGTTTTCACTAAAACCATTCTTTATGTCGATATTTTATTGAAAATAAATTATAAAGATAAATTTCAAAAAATGCCGATAGAGGACGCTTTAGACTTTGTAGTAACGAACAACTATTTTTTGCCGTTATTTTTTGCATCTGATTAAATGTTTTCCTATGCTTAGACTTAAATTTTGAGCTCAAAATCTGAATAGCTGGGAGTGGTTAAGTAGCACAAAATGAACTGTGTTCAGAGATTTCAACTTTCAAATGATTATAAAAAACGGAAAAATTGGTCGATTCGTTTGCTGTTTTCACTAAAACTACTCTTTAAATCCACTTTTTTTGAAAATAAATTTTAAAGATAAATTTGTCTCAAAATGCCGATAGAGGGCGCCTTAGACTTTGGAGTAGCGTAGAACTATTTTTAACCATCATTTTTTTAAATCTCATTAAATGCTTTCAAACGCTTAGACTTAAATTTTGAGCTCAAATTCTGAATAGTTGGGAGTGTGTAAGTAACGCAGAATTGAATTGTTTTCGAGGAGGGGAGGGGTTAATGTTCAACTCCTGAACACACTTGAGTTTGCGCTTCTTAACCCCTGCCAACGATTCAGAATTTGAGTTCAAAATTTAAGTTTAAACCTAAGATTTCGAAAACATTTAATAAGCTTTTGAAAGCATTTAATTAGATACAAAAAATAACGGTTAAAATTAGTTGAAGTTAGTCTGAAGTTTTAAGGCGCCCTCTAACGGAGTTTTTAAAAATGTATCTTTAAAATTTATTTTCAAGAAGATAGTGACTTAAAGAATAGTTTTATTTCAAACCGCAAACGAATGGACGAATTTTTCCAATTCTTATAATCATTTGAATTTTGAACCCTCTGAACACAGTTCAGTTTGTGTTACTTAGCCACTCCCAACTATTCAGATTTTGAGCTCAAAATTTAAGTCTAAGCATAGGAAAACATTTAATCAGATGCAAAAAATAACGGCAAAAAATAGTTGTTCGTTACTACAAAGTCTAAAGCGCCCTCTATTGGCATTTTTTGAAATTTATCTTTATAATTTATTTTTAATAAAATACCGACATAAAGAATAGTTTTAGTGGAAACCGCAAATC
This sequence comes from Maratus speculifer, assembly GCA_964019185.1. Lineage (NCBI taxonomy): Eukaryota > Metazoa > Arthropoda > Arachnida > Araneae > Salticidae > Maratus > Maratus speculifer. Next base: position 332,867,394 of record OZ025297.1, read on the forward strand.
AATCGACTAATTTTTCCGTTTTTTATTTTATTTAAAATTTTGGACCCTAAACTTTAATGGCGGCTATCTCTTTTGGAAAATGTGTGGGACCCTTGGTTTCCTATTCAATATTGTTTGTCTTGATGTGTTCTATCACCTCTCTTTTATTGTAAAAACAATTTAGAATCATCCTGCACAGAGAGATTAAGGTTTTAACGAAAACAGTCCCAAATTTTGCTAAGTTTTTTTGCTTGTAATTTGCAGAGTTCTTAAAAAAATGTTCTTTTCAGAAAATATGACAAACAATATTGTACATAATATCCTGTAATCAGAATAAAAAAATAATAAAAATTGTATTCAATATGAGCAGGTTTACTAACTAATGTTTCAATGCGCCAGCGTGAACGCAATTAAATTATAATTTGCATAACATGTTTGCTAAATGTATAGAGCAACGCAACTTTTGTGAAAGTCTCAAAAGCATAGCTTGAAAACTCTGAAAATTATTGCCGATAGAATAAATTCAAAATCCGTTAATTATGAAGTGAAAAGATGAGGGGCTGTATCCATATAGCCATCGATTAGTGTCAATATACCACATACAATATTGCACGCACTATTATATTGGATATAGGCCCTCATTTTTGTGCTACTTTTTGGGAACGAATGGTTCCGTTTTTATTTTTTTAGTTTAAGGACCCCTAAAAATAAGTAAATAAGATTGCTTTATTGCTACCACTTTTTAGAAATTGTTTAAATCGCCGCATTTTCGCCTTCTTAACTCTACTTAGTTCTCCATGTTTTCATACCTTTTTGTGCAGGAAAACAGAATGGTAAACCTATGAGTCAACCTCTAAAATCGGGTTTTCAGATATTTTTACCAAGATATGATTTGACAAAGCGATTATTTTTTAATATGCGAATCGAGTTTGAACTAATTCTGAAATTTCATCTGTGAACTCGATGAGATCTATGTTGCCCCTCCAGTTTATTATAAAATGCAAAAGATGTGAGTCATAAGATTCCTTTCTGTACAGAACTTGATGCGAAAAATAATTTCAGAAAAAAGCATAAGTCATGGTGTTTTTTTTGTTTTTTTTTAGAATTGTATTTCCCGGACACAAAAGCCTTTTAAAATATTTTGTAGAAAAAAAAGAAAAGCCGAAATTTTGATATTGCTTATAATGAACAATAAGTGTGATCGAAAATCACACAAAAAGTTTCAGTTAATATTCCTTTCAAAACATTTCATCTTTTAATTAATAAATCTGAAGCGTTAATTATTAAATCCTGAAACTTTTTCAATAAGAACGTGAATGGCAATACCATTAAATTTAAAATTTATCACAATTGGAAGATATATTTTAATAAATTCTAAAATATTCAAGAATTGTTTCCAGATAATTGTAATAGCGTATCTTTGTATATCCTAAAAGCCTATTTAATCACACGAATAAAAATTTTTTTGGAGGGAGGGGGGGGACTCTTAAAATGGCCATAAAAATATGAAAGTTCTTTTTGACAGCATCTAACCAAAAATAAGAATATGGACCATTTCTTTATAAATTATTAGCTGGAAACAAATGCTAAACCATTTATGTTCTTTTAACTGTAACAGAAATTTTCTGCAATCATGTGTATGCTGTAAATACAATGAACAGTACACCTGTGACGTCACAATTCGTAAAACGGCGGTTTTTATAACCTCGAACTGAAAAGTAGAATAGGATCTCATTGGACAAATGATTGAAATGTTGTTTATTGTAGTTCAAAATATTGTTCAAAGAACATTCAGCTAATATAGAAGTAAAGAAAAAATGAAAAAAAAAAAAAAAAACTAAGCAGTTTTGTTTTGATGAAGAAAAGAATAAAGGTTCACATTTGTGCACCTTGTGCACAAACTTAAACGGATTTTCCCCATTTTTGGAGTTACGCCTCTATGATTATCAGCTTTAAGCACTTTTTGTAATCCAGCTTTTCACAATACAGATATTTTGAGATTTATTGTCAGCATGAGTGGTGAGATGTTTTTACACCTTTTATCCAGCTATTCAAAAACTGCCCTGTTTGACACTTCATTTACAGTGTAGTTCTAACATTGATACAGTTCTGAAACAAGAAAAAAACCGACGCCCTTAAAGAAAGAAATTTGAAAAGAATATCCGCCCACACGCTGACAGACACACGTTAGATTTTAAATTCAAACCTATCCCAAATCTATTTAGGTTACAGATTATTAGAAACTTTTAAAACAGCGATAAATATTGCTACAGCCTCAAGCTTTTACGAATTAAATGAATCTATTGTCACTTAAACATATTATCAGTTTACTTCGACTATCCTTTTAAGACCCCGCCCACATAACTGTACGGGTTACAAATTCGTTTAAATTTTTGCTTCTGTGTCGCTGTTATAACAATTATAACAGTCGTATGTAACAAAAATCTGAGTCAAACGATCTTTCTGGTTTGTAGAAAGAGTAAAATATAATTTTTTATCAATAGATAACGGTAGTCCATGTTTTACTTGTTTAAAAAAACAGTAATTTTAAAGTCGTAAGCAGGAGTCGGAAAAAAAACTTTTATTTTTCAGCAACAGCAAGAGCTGTTTGTTGCAAAGTTTTTCTTGGGACACTATGAGAGTTTAACGCTAGGCTGACCGCATGGCCGGAATCTATGCTGTATGCCTCAGGTCCCATGTTCAAGAAAACAAAATGGGCATTGTAGGATATGATCTTTAATTTGATTGCAGTGTTGCAGAAAGTGATTAGTTCAAACTTTAACTCAAAAGTGGATATATTATACTTTTGTTGTATGCCTACATTACATTTTATGCAATAGTTAGCATATAGATGTTATAGGAATTTTTCCTTAAAAATGTGACTAATATTTATATGTTTCTTTATAAAATTTCAATAGTTATATAATTTAATGTATCATATTGTTTCTGTGATAAATTTAAATTTGCTCTTTTTCACATATTCTTCAAAGTTAAAGCTATGAAACACAATTTTTCCTTCTTGGATTGTGTAATAGACACCGATTTTTCAGTAGTATCTCTTAATTCGAATTAATTAGCTTTGGATCACTCATGTTGGGATACAATACAATATTACAATACAACATTTTCATATTGAAAAAGAAAAAAATATATATATTGTAGAATCTGAGCATAAATATTCTTTTTTATTCTTGAAAACTCGCATGTACTTCTTCCACTATTATACATATATATTTTTTTATTATAAAATATCAATAGTTATATAATTTAATGTACCGGGTGTTCCAAAAATGACTGATGGACTTTAAAATTCAATAACTTGCAAATGGTGACAGGTATTTAAAAAATTTTTGCAGTAGGGTTATGTATAATGTCAGGAGTTTTTTTACCGTAATTTTTTATTTTAGTTCGCATCTCAAACAATAGGTGGCGCTGACGGCGATTGAAGGCTAGATGATCAGTACTGAGTGAAGCGTCGACCTGGCCTTCAATCGCCGTCAGCGCCATCTATTGTTTGAAATTCGAAATAAAATAAAAAAATTACGGTAAAAAAACTCCTGGCATTATACATAACCCTCCTGCAAAAATATTTTAAATAGCTGTCACCATTTGCAAGTTATTGAATTTTAAAATCCATCAGTCATTTTTGGGACACCCGGTATCATATTGTTTCTAAGATTTTTTTTATGTGTTCTTTAAAACTGTGAAATATACTCCCTCTTCGAATATGTATTAAGCACCATGGACTCTGTAGTTTCTCTTAAATCGAATTAACTAAGATTGAATCACTCGATTTAGAATTAGAGTTAAACTACAATAAAAATGTTTTGATATTGAAAAAGAAAAAAATGTTAACATATTGTAGAATCTGAACAATAATATTGCTTTTTATTCTTGAATACTCGGTAGATCCTCTTCATATAACATATTTTTTCTTCAGTATAAAATATCAATAATTCTATCACTAATGCATCACATTGTTTGTGGGATAAATTTAAAGTAGTCCTTTATTTTGCGTATTCTATAAAGTTTAGGCTGTGAAATATGACACTCCCCTTTCAAATATATATCCGACACCGATTTTTGAGTAGTTTCTTTTCAGTCAAATTAATTAGCATTAAATCACTCATGTTAGATCTAGAGTTGGAAAACAATAAAAGATTTTGATATTGAAAAAGAAAAAGGAAACAAATTAACATATTATAGAATCTGAGCAATAATATTGTTTTTATTCTTCAATACTCACTAGACCTTCTTCCATTAACATATACTTTTTAGGTGCGTTCATAATTATATAAATACGTAGCACCTATAGTTGTCGTTCAGTCTGTCCGTCCGCATATAACAACGCAAAACTACCCAACCGAATCGTTTGAAATTTAAAATATATAATTGTTATATAATTTTGTCGAGTCATTTCAAATTTTATGAAAATTGGAGGCATAGATCAGTTACAGGGACAATCAAAAGTATTCCGTTACATTAAAGTCAATGGGGAAAAAAGTTTCAAATGCATTTTAATAGTTTGACATTTAAAATATATAATTATTGCATAATTTTGTCGAGTCCTTTCAAATTTTATGAAAATTTGATGCATAGATCAATTACAGGGACAATCAAAAGTAGTCCGTTTCATTACGGTCAATGGGGGAAAATGTTTCAAATGATTTTAATGGTGTTACACTCATTCGAATGTAATAGAATACATGAACCTTTGAAGTATATATATATTAAAATATACATTCTGTACAATCTGTGATGCAAAGAATATTTATTATTAAATTACACGGCCACACAAAAGTATTCCACTACATAATATTATACGAGAAAACATAGTTTGGGGCATGTGTTAGTTATATTAAACTATTTCACATTTTATGAATATGATATATGTTGCTGAGGTGTAATAAGAGTTATTCCTGTATATTTACATGAACACAAAAAAGATTTCGACCACAATACAATATCTGAAGTATTGTCTACTGTAACAGCAAGATTTGAATTATTATTATTGATTGCAAGATTTGAATATTTTTAAAACTTCGTTATCGTGCGAACGCACCTCATTTGCTACGCTTCGCGTGCAATTTCCAACTTGTTTATTATAAAATATCTGCAGTTATCTCATTTTATGTACCATATTGTTAAAATTGTCCTTTATTTTACGTATTCTTCAAAGTTAAAGGTATGAAACATGACCCCCCCCCCCTCTCCTTCGAATTTGTATTAGGCACTGATTTTTCAATAGCTTCTCTTAAGTCGAATTAATTAGCATTGGAGCAATCATGTTAGAGTTGGACAACAACAAAAGATTTTGATATTGGAAATGAAAAAAAGTTAACATATTATACAATTCGAGCAATAATATTGCTTTTTATTCTTGAATACTCACTAGGTCTACTTCCACTAACATATATAAATATATATATATATATATATTTAAATATTCATAGTTATCTCATTTAATGTATCATATTGCTTATGAGATAAATTTAAAGTTGCCCCTTATTTAACGTATTCTTTAAAGTTAAAACTGCCAAATATGATCCTCTCCTTCCCCCAGCCATAGAATAGGTATTTAGAGTTAGACTACAATAACAGACTTTAATATTGAAAAAGAAAAAAATGTTAACATACTATAGAATCTAAGCAATAATATTGTTTTTTATTCTTGAATACTCGCTAGACCTGCTTCCAGCTGGTAGCTTACCTTTAGCCTAAATGCGTCCGATCTTTCTATTTGTATCGACCTCTCTTCTATTGATCCGCTATACTGTCATTCGAAGACTACACAGCTACAGGTATCAGAAATAAATTTGGATTTTTTTTAGCCCATCTTAGAAATTTTGCTTGATAAATAAAATACGATTTTTTTTTTTTTTTTTTTTTTTTTTTGGTTTATCAGTTTAGAAAATGGTATAATCCGTTCATGATTTTGAAATTTAAAAATATATATATGTATTTGAGAACATTGTAAATGGGTTCACGCATTTTAATATGTAAATTAGCTTTATTTATACATTTGACTTCAAAAATATGTGTATTTACTTGAATTGATTCAAAAATTATTTTAATAATTAAAAAAAAATTGTTTGTATCTTAATAATTTAACTAGAAAGAAATCCATTTGCAGAAAACATCATTCGCGCGTCAATATCTATCACTATATTACATTCGAACGAATACCCTACTACTCCTGTATTGGATCTGGAACTCCCTTATACGATTCTTTGTAATTTAAGACAGATCTCAATAATAAAAACAATTTTTCACTACTCAATTTTAAATGTAAAAGCCATTTCAGCCATGACTATTTTAGTGATTCGTAATTGAAAACTATTTTTCATTTTTCAATAATGAATTACATTTTGAGTTAAAAGCTATTTTTGCAACATGAAGTCACAGTAATTTTCCTTATTCGGACTTTTACGTTCAAAAATTTGCTTTAAAACGCCATCTTTGACAGTATTTTTTAACATATTCTATGTTTAACTCAAAATGAAAAAAAGAACTTTTCGATTGGAAAGTTTCTGAATAAGACCACTACAATATGCTTACAATACACAATAAATATGTATATGTATGTAATAATAGAATTTTTTCGTCTTAATTCTAAATTAATTATTTCCAAATTCTTATAATATTTAATTTTTCCTCTTTTTTTATAATGTCTTAACATATTTTCTTTAATTTCATAACTTTAATCAACGCTTTCTTTATTTCATTTTATTCTAAAAAACATTAATCTGTCAAAACAATTCTTTTCCTAAAATCCCATTACGTAAATGTATTCTTTTGTTTGTTGTATAATGTCTTTTGCGTTTAAGTTCTAAAAAATCATTCGATTGTTTACAATTCACTTCTAACCGACGCTAGAAGCCGGATTGCATCATTTAATCTCCCGAGCCACTGCTAGAATTCTATATTTTTTTCCGAGGGGTAAGATTTCGCATTGGTTAAACTCATATAATTGGCATCTTAGAACTTAGCCCTAAAATCCTGTGTTTTAGCGCAGGATCTGATATAAACTTCTTACATTGGCTTTGGAGTGGATTATTTTACTTTTTTCTTGTACATTTTAAACTCCTGTCAGCTCATGTAGAAGTTTTTGTTTGGTGAAGTTCTATGGTGATAATAACATCTTTTACTTATAATGGTGCATCTTACGCCGATATAAAGTTTCAACCAGTAAGAGTGGAATAGTTTTACATTTCATGTGGCATATGAATAAACATTATTAAAAATGTTCATCGCTTCTGTCTATTTAAGGGGGAAACATGTCAAAGGATATTTATTTGTTGCTTTAAAACCTTGTGTGTGCCAGACGACTGCTAAATCTACGAATGCTTTTGTTGGAATATTCTTGCCAATTAGTGTATTTTAGAGCAGAATGTTACATTTTATCAACAGTATTCTAAATAAATACGTTCTGGTCTTACATATGCATATATTTTACACGATTCGTTTTCAACAGAGAACATTCTATTATAAAATCCAATAATTTATAAATATTACAATATTCAATAATTTATAAATACTATAAGTGTTATTTATGAGAATTAAAACAGGGGCAGACAAACTAAAGTCAAAAAACACTTTTCATTTGTCTTAGAAAGTGTTAATAAAAATGAAAACGAGCAACTTTCGATCCAGATTTACACATTCGCTTGAGTATTTTTAAAACTTGGGACAATTAACAGTTAACTCTCTATTGTGTAATATTAGAAGCATTTATGAAATTGCTCTATATGTTCAGTTTATTAATTTCCTTAAAAACATATAACATCTTTTTATTTATTACAGAAAAGGAATTATCGAATTCAGATGTTTACGTGTACTTTATGGGAACCCTATAAGGGTATTCAAAAAAGTTCACTGTTATAAATTATTAAAACTTGTAAATTTTAAAATTGTTTAAAAAATAAAAAATAACATTAATAAAAGAACCCTGCCATTTATTTTCAAAAACTTATACTTTTTAAAACATGACACTCTTATACAAAATTGACTTATCGGAAATTTATTTATTTTTTCTCCCAAATGTTCCTGTACCATTCACAAAAAAAAAAAAAAAAAAAAAAAAAAAAAAAATACAAATTACGAAGATTTTTGGAAGAAGATATTTTCAAAGACTAAAATTTTAAAGTCTTATAAATAAATTCTATTTTTAGTCTATTTAAGTGGGTCATGCCAGCGCGTGATGTGGGGTGATGTCTAATAGCCAGTCACGCGCTGGCGCGAGAAAATCTTTCACTGATTCTTTGTTATAAAAAGTAAATAGGCTTCTGGGAAAAACCCACTTCTACAGTGCGGCATTAACTATCATCATATCTTCATGTAAGCGGCAACGAACGTGTTAAACTTCTAAGCATCGCACATTCTCAATTTTTACACCGTCGTATAGAGAAAAAAAATGTACTTTTAAATGCAATGTGTTTGAAAGTTGTTTGAAAGTTGTCTCAATTTGTTTTATAGTTAATAATTTTTTTGTAATTTTTTATTACTATTTTTGTTATTTCGAAAACAGAAGTATTCCATTTGTGGACATTAAACATGGACCAATCATAAAACGATTAAAATGAAAAACAGAAATATTCCATTTTTGGACATTAAACATGAATCAATCGGAAAATGAATAAAATAAAATAAGTTAAGGAATTCAACCAATGAAAAGATTCAGATATACTTCAGCTTTCCCAATTCTCTACCGAGGACAAGAACTATTTTCCAAATAGTTAATATATATATATACCTTATATAAGTGTAAAAAGTTACTTTCGCACATATATATATATATATATATATATATATATATGTGTGTGTGTGTGTGTGTGAAAATTGTAAATAGAGTATCAAGCAGACAGAGATCAAATCGCTCACCCGTTATAAAAAACTAAGCATCTAGCGAAAATTCATTTTGAATTTTATTCTAATAGGCATGCAATAGGTTCGCCTTCTTACACAAAATTTCGTCAATGTATTTATAAGGAAAATCCTTTTATTACGCTATATGTCGATTTGTGACCGCAAAAATGTGGGGATATAAAATTACCTAATCCTCCAAATCTCATTATACTTTTTCATTCTTAAGAGTTTTATGCTTTTATGTACGTTTTTATTCTTGCATACAATGCTAAGTGCTACGATTTCATCTTACAGCAAAATTATGGAAATTTTCTCTATTAATAACCTATAATACTTTTTAATATTAAATTCAATGGTTTATGCATTGTTTTATAATTAGTAGTTTATATATAGTTATGGTACATATATATATATATATATATATATGTTTGTATACAATGTAACACCAAAAACAAGATATCTTCCTTACAGTCTTTTTAAAAATATTAAAAATAAATCTTTGCTCTATAACTGTTACAAAATTTACATTTGACATTTAAAAATAAAATAAAAATTAACATTTTATGTAATAATACATCTGTTCTGAGTAAAATACTGATTTAAAAAACGTAAGAAAATTTGAGAAGTTATTTTGTTAACAGCTGGAACAGCTGTTATATCTCTATCAGTCAAGTCTGAAAAAGCGCGTGGTTAAAATCAGGAAGATTTTAACAAATAGTTTTTTTTGTTTTTGTTTTACAAGCTTTACCGAATGATTGCTCTAAGAAACTGTGTGTAAGTTTATGAAATTTCAAAAAATGGTTATTATTAATATAATCAATTCCAAAAACATATTACAGCATAACAAATATTCAAACCTTTAATGAAAAAAAAATTATTCCTTAAAGAAAAAGAAAAGAAGGAAAGAAAAAAGACCAAAAAGGAAGGGAAAACTCCCCTTTTCTTCTGTATCTAAACTCCATTATGACTCTTATGCAATATTTAAAAACTAGGTAAAAATACCAACACTCTAAAAAAATTTGGAAAATTACAAAAAATTTTCTAGTAGAATTTTCTAGTAGAAAAATTTTCTAGTAGTATTTCAAATTTTTTTTAAGGAATGGCAACAGTAAAAATTCATGTAACAGATAAAAATTTTGAATCAAAACATTGTTAAGATTACTAAGAATTTTTTTAGGAAATCGGATTTCTAGATCTTTTTAAGTAACGGTAACGAGGATTACAGATAAAATTTTAGTAAAATTACCAAAATTTTAGTGGATTCTTTTGTAAAGTTACAGATGTCTCTAGTTTTGTTTACAAGATTTGTAGATTGACATCATTTTAAATTGACATTATACAAAATTTTAGTAAGCATTATTTTTTTTTAACTTTTTTTTTTTACTTTAAAAGTTTTAATTTCTAGTCCTGTATAATTTTAATTAAAATGAAGAGATATACTAATTTGTAATCAAATTTTTTAAAGATAGTGTTGAATAAAATGCTTTTGTGATTTGGCAACACTGTCAAAAGATATTTTTCTTTGTTATTTTATTGATGAGACACGTCTTCAGAGCAAGATAAGCAGAGTTGTAGAAACTTTTATGTTATTGTTAGTAGTATATTACATAAGGATTTATTTCTGAAAAATGAAACTGTTATTAGTACTTTTAGGAGCAATTTTATAACTTACTTTGTGATCCTTATACTGATCGAAAATAACCTTGTTATAAATTTAAAAATAAATAATTCAAAAAGTGGTTAATACCTTGAAATTTTTTTATACCTTTTATGTGAATAAATGTACGGGGATTATTTTGGAAATTTTATCTTATGGACATAACTTGGAAACAATTACGCACAATCAAAGTTAAAACTACATTCAAACATTTATGTTTTCAAAGACCGAACTCTCAAATATTTTACAATCTGAAATTGAATATAACTGGATTCGAACTTAAAAAGTGAAGTATTTTAAGTCTGTCTGAATCGGCACAGAGACTTCTCTAGAAAAGCTGCTGTCATGACAACCGATCATTTAGTAATTCAGAGAACTCCTGTGAAATACGAAGCTTAGAAACTTGTGATAAAATAGGATGCCTTAATATTGAAATGTCTGGGAAGAAATTCAGTTTGTATTTTATGAAGAGTCCAACGAAAATTTCTTTTTCAATTCATTTGCGTAACCGATTTTAATATAAAAGAGAAGTCGCTTCATTCATCAGCATATCTATACTAATAAAAGAACAAAACGCTCTGTCTGTCTGTGTGTGTGTGTGTCTGTGTGTCTGCGATGGCTAACAAAATCTATAGCACGTACGAAGCTCAAAAATTTTTTTAGAGTAGCCCAATGTCTCTCCTGATGCACCTGAAGCTCAGAATTTCAAAATTCTATTTATTAACTTAGTAATTAATTAAATTCCAAAGCTCACTCTCATAAAAAATCGCTTTTTTTCGCTTTTTTTCCATTTTATTTTCTTATGGTTGATTGGTTGCATAAAATTTTCGCAGAAATAATTAAAAAAGCTGGGACAGACCTTTAAAATTCATAGACTGGCAAACTGTCAGTTTAAATGAGGATTTTTTTTTTAATCACAGTTGCTGTACACCATGGAGAAAAAGATAGGTGGAGGCGAAGTAAACCGAAAAAAGGTTTGCAACACTGAGTAAGAAGCGTCTTACTCCGTGGTTTGCAATATTAAACCATTTATCGCTGAAATTTTAATGTCTCAAACAAAAGCACGAGGAAGGAATTTTGTATTAATAAAACGAATTGAAAGAAACGAATTACAGCTGAAGCATATTTTACGAAGAAATAGTAATTTTTTAAAATGGTTTTTTTTCTATTATCTTATTTAGGTTAAAGTTAGGTTAAAGTTAAATTGCATTTATGTTATGGTTAGAATAAGGATATGTTACAATAAAGTGAATACATTTGGGCTAGGTTACATTTCTGTTATATTTAATTTACGTAGGGTACTGTTAAGTCGCTGTTAGGTTACAGACAGGTTCTGGTTACGGTATGAAAGTTTAAGGTTAGGAATTTATACACAGAGTGAACCTATACGCAAGATTTGATTAAAAATAACACTTACTTTTGTTAAATAGCTCTGAAATTATAGTACTATATACCAACCTTTTAGCTACCATCGTGTATCGATTTCTTTCATGGTATAGTCGGATTTAAGAGTGATATAATTAGTTTGAAATTCAAAATATTTCACTTGGGATTTGTATGTGAAAATAATAATTAGTTACGTGACTTAACAGTGATTTTTACGGGTAAATATCAACTTTTTTACACGAAAATCTTGCAGTCGTTGGATACAGTCGTTGGTCCCGCGTTTTTCATTGCTCATTTTGAGTATTTTTAGAGCTTAATATTAGTTGTTTTTAAAACCGATTTTTCACACAGTCAGTGGCTACGTATTTCAGACAATGCATTTCTGCATGTAACGAGTTAATGATAAAATCATACAAATTTCAAGTTCGTTTAATGTTGTTAATACGGACCCGGGCAACGCCGGGCGGGTCAGCTAGTCTATATTAATAAAATAACAAATCGCTCTGTCTGTGTGTGTGTGTGTGTGTGTGTGTGTCTGCGATAGTTAGCGAAAACTACGGGACGTACGAAGCTCAAAATTTTTCTGAGAGTAGCCCAATATCTCTCCTGATGCACCTGACGCTCAGAATTTCAAAATTCTATTTATTAACTGAGTAATTAATTAAATTCCAAACCTCACTCTCATAAAAAATCGCTTTTTTTAGCTTTTTTCACTTTCATTCTCTTATGGTTGGTTGGTTGCATGAAATTTTCGCAGAAATAATTTTAAAAACTCTGACTGACCTTTAAAATTCATAGACTGGCAAACTGTCAGTTTAAATGAGGATTTTTTTTTATCACAGCTGCTGTATGCCATGGAGGAAAAATATAGGTGGTGGCGAAGTAAACCGAAAAAAAAGGTTTGCAATATGAAACCATTTATCGCTGAAATTTTAATGTCTCAAAATAAAGCACGAGGAAGGAATTTTGTATTAATAAGACGAATTGGAAGAAATGAATTACAGCTGAAGCATATTTTACGAAGTAATAGTAATTTTTTAAATGGTTTTTTCTATTATATTATTTATTAAAATAAATGTTTGCTGTTAAAATAATTGAAATTGGAAAATTAAAAATAATTAAATGTCAAAACTAAATAAAATAAAATATTGAAAACATATGATTTGAAGTAAAAAATTGTATTACTAAAAGTTTTCTCTTTTTTTCAGAAATTTTTAATACTTTATGATGTAGATGAAAAATGTTTATGATTTAACAACATATTAATAATTCCATGTCAATATATAAAATATAGTGATGAAAAGATTCTTTTAAAATCATGCATGAACACTTTAATAATAATATTAATCTAAAATCTAGATTTCAGAGTGCAGACGATTTTAAGACATTAACGAAAGAATGTTGATTTTTCAAGCAAAGTCTTAACTGATGCTTCTATATTGATATTTCAAAGTCATATAATAAAAATAATCAAATAATTCTTGCCTATGATTGATCTAATTGTATCTTTCATGCATTCTGATCGTGTATTACAGGCAATAATGGCACAAAACGTTACTTTTTTCAATGAAGTTTTAGTCATCTATTCAATGACAGTTTAAAAGGTAAAAAACAAAAACAAAGAAATACTGGTCTAAACCAGTTTGAATTGATCGGAGTTTCAAAGCACATGGTTTTATTGGTGCTTATTTGGACTTAATGTAGCGATTTTAGAGTTACATTTTTTGCGTCACCCAAGATATTATACTGCCACTCTATTAATTTCTTTTTACTATATGGTTGTACGCATATTTTTGGCATTTCGAACATTAAAATGTATGAGTCATTAGCTGTGTTGCATTAAAAAATATTACACAACTCTTTTCTATGAGTTTATTTTTTTAATCATTGATTAAATTTAAATGTGTTCTATTCAATTTAAAATTGTAATATGGCTTTAATTTGTTTTTTAAACAAAAATAAAATATAGCTGTTTGGCGTATAATTGTTTGTATCCGCAAATGATTAATTCATCATAATAAATTATCAAATAGCAAAGTAAAGTATCTATCAGAAATAGCCATAAAAAGAATAGTAGCAAAACTGATTTTAACCTTAATGTTTAGACTAATTTAAACATAACCCGATCCCAACCAGAAAAAAAAAAACAGACCACACTCTGATCCGTGATGCACAAAATTTCCGTGAGTATAAACCCGACCCTGACCTAAAAATGCTGTTTGGAAAAAACTATGGATTTGATAACTGACCCGAACCAAATCTGAATCGAGCAAAAATGTTCAAGTGAAGCATAACCCAATTCAAACAAGGAAAAATAATTTTCGTGGGCATGAAACCTGACCCGAACCTAAATATTTTCTTAAAAAAAGCCCGAAATATGGCTCGAAAGAAATCTGAAACCGATAAAAATATTCCAGAGAACTATAACCCGATCCCAGCAAGACAAAATACTTTCCATGGTCATAAACCCGACTCAAACCTGAAAAACGCCGTTTGAAAAATCCTGAACTTTGACCCAAACCACATCTAAATCTGACCAAAGTATTCCAAAGAACCATAACCGGATTCGAGTAAGACAAAATAATTTCCGTGGACATGAACCCGATACGAACCTAAAACTCCCATTCAAAAAGATACCTGAAATTTGAATCTAACCAAATCTGAATCTGACAAAACTATTTCAAAGAAACGCAACCGGATCCAAACAAGACAAAATATTTTCATGGACATGAACACAATCCGAACCCAAAAAATTTCTTTGAAAAAATCGCAAACTGAACGAAATCTGAACTTGACAAAAATATTCCAGTGAAGCATGTCCTTATTCGAACAAGACAGAATTATTTCCGGGAACATGCAATAAGACCCGAACTCAACAGTTATATTTGAAGAAAAAACCCGAAATCTGAATTGAACCAAATCTGGACCTGACAAAATTATTCCAAAGAACTATAACCCAATCCAAGCAAGACGAAATAATTTCTATGGACATAAACCCGACTCGAACCTAAAAAATTCTATTTGAAAAAAACTGAAATTTGACCCAAACCACATCTAAATTCGACCAAGATATTCGAAAGAATCATAACTGGATTCGAGTATGACAAAATAATTTCCGTGGACATGAACGAGATCCGAACCTAAAAATTCTATTTGAAAAAATACCTGAAATTTGAATTGAACCAAATCGGAACCTGATAAAAAATATTCCAAAGAATCGTAACCGGATATGAATAAGACAAAAAATTTCCATTCACATGAACCGAATCTGAACCTAAAAAATTTCTTTGAAATAATCACGAAATCTGAACTTGAAAAAAAAATATTCCAGTGAAGCATGTTCTTATTCGAACAAGGCAGCATAATTTCCTTGAACACGCAAGAAAACCCGAACTCAAAAATTCCATTTGAAGAAAAAGCCGAAATCTGAATTTAAACAAATCTGTTCCCGACAAAAATATTCCAGAGAACCATAACTGTATCCGAGCAAGGCAAAATAATTTCCATGGACATGAATACGATCCGAACATTAAAACTCAATATCAAAAAATACCTATAATCTGAACCGAACGAAATCTGAACCCGACAAAAATGTTCTAATGAATCATAACCAGATCCGAACAAGACAAAATAATTTCCATGGACATGAAACCAATATATGGTTTGGTAAATTTAGGTTTCAATTACACTACGGTAAGTCTTTGATTATATTTAATTTCCCGTTAGGTTACAGTTAGGTCACGGTTAAGTTAAAGTTAGGTTACAGTTAAATTGCATTTATGCTATGGTTAGAAAAAGGATATGTTACAATAAAGTGAAGGCTAGGTTACATTTATGTTATATTTAATTTACGGTAAGGTACGGTTAAGTCAAAGTTAGGTTACAGGCAGATTATGGTTACGGTACAAAAGTTTACGGTTAGGAATTTATCCATAGAGTGAACATTACGCATGATTTGTTTAAAAATAACACTTACCTTTGTTAAAATGGCTCTGAAATCATAATACTACATACCAACATTTTAGCTATGAGCGAATATCGATTTCATTCATGGTATAGTCGGATTTAAGAGCGATATAATTAGTTTGAAATTCAAAAATATTTCACTTGGGATTTCTATGTGAAAAAAAATGATTAGTTACGTAACTTAACAGTGATTTTTGATAAATATCAACACTTTAACACGAAAATCACGCAGTCGTTGGATACATATTCCCTCCCGCGTTTCTCATCGCTCATTTTGAGTATTTTTAGAGCTTAACGTTAGCTGTTTTTTAAACCGATTTTTCACACAGTCAGTGGCTAAGTATTTCAGACAATACATTTCTGCATGTTTCGAGTTAATGATAAATCATACAAATTTCAAGTTCGTTTAACATTGTTAATACGGACCCGGGCAACGCCGGGCGGGTCAGCTAGTATTTTATATCATTTCCTTCTACTTATTTTATTCTGTTGGGTTTTTTTATTTTTTCGTTCTTTTCTCGGTATCATTGGTTAAAAAATTTATTTATTTATTTATTTTTTTTTTAAGTTTTATTTTCTGATAGTCCATTATGTTATAAAAAATATAATTCCATTTTTTTCCCTAGAATTATCGGAATTTTTTCGTTAAAAAAAAGTAAATTGTACTGCCATAACGATTACCAGTATAATGCCTTTAAATTCATCCTTTTTTTACAGTGTAGTAATACGTAAATAAATATTCCAAAGATAGAGTTGAATATAATAATTTGGCAATTTAGAAATACTGTAAAAAGATACTTTTTTTTTTAATTTTATTCAGGAGACACATCTTTTGATCAAGATAAACAGAGTTGTGAAAACTTTTTTATTATTAGTAGAAATTTATTACACAAGGATTTATCACCGAAAAATGAAATTGTTATTAGTACTTATAGAAGCAATTTTATAACTTACTTTGCGATCCTTATTCTGATGGCGATCATCGCAATGATCCTTATTATAAATTTTAAAAAAATAATTAAAATTGTTAATACCTTGAAAATTTTTTTAGCCTTTTGTGTGAATGTATGTATGAGAATTACTTGGAAAATTTTATCCCACGGATATAACTTTGAAACAATCACTTACAATCAAAGTTAAAACTACGTTGAAATATTTATGTTTTCAAAGACAACGTTCGAATATTCTATAATCTGAAATTGAATATAATTGGATTCGAACTTGGAAAGTGAAGTATTTTAAGTCTGTCTGAATCGGCACAATGACTTCTCTAGAAATGTGCTGTCATGGCAACCGATCATTTAGTAATTCAAAGGAGTCCTGTGAAATACGAAGCTTAGAAATTTGTTATAGAATAGGATGATTTAATATTGAAATGTCTGGGAAGAAATTCAGTTTGTATTTTATAAAGCGTCCAAAGAAAATTTCTTTTTCAATTTATCTGGGTAACCGACTTTAATATAAAACTAGTATATAACCCCTGTCAAAAATGACAGGATTTTAACTAAACATTCAATTTTCGATATAGTTCAACAAATTTAAATGGACAAAACATTTAAAAAAAAAAAACATGTACAAAAGTTTTTTTGAAATGTGTTATCAATGAATTTCTAACACATCACATTGTTAATCATAATGCTACATAAGCAAAATCAAAATGAGTTTCACAAATAGTTTAACGATTACACTAACGATTAAAATTATGTTATTTTAAGTAATTGTTTAGGTTAATAGTACAATGGTAGGGATGAACCTGTGACCCACGATGGGTTATGTAAGTATGTGGTCTGCAAATTTCTTAAATTTATGATTTTAAAAAAATGCAGATTTTTTCATGGCAGAAAAAAAAAATCATGAATTTCAACATTTTCTCTCATGGCAAAATTGCAAATTTTATCGAGCCAGTTAAAAATTATGAATTTTGTTATATAGGTAACCAATACCATAGCTATTTATATAGGAAATTCTTAAGTTGAGAATTTTGTCAGTCACTGTTTTAAAAATATTTTAAATATCATCGATCATGCTCACAGAGGACATGAATTTTGTCAATTGCATACAGATAAAAAGACAAAAAATTTTATGTACCTTTACCTCAAATAATAACAAATATATTGTAAACTTGACTATTGCAAGTATCTGTTTCTCATACAATAGTAGAAAAGAGTTCAATTTAAATGTTTTTTGAATAGCAAAGTTTTCATAATGACGAAATATTAAACAAATAGCAGAACCTTTCAAAAGCCACAAAAATTTAGATGCAATAAAAACACTTTTTTCATTAATAATAGAATACTCAGGGATCTATCCAGGGGAAAAACTGAGTCCGTTAACGGACTCTTCACAAAAATAAATTTTAAGAAAACGGACTCTTCACAAAAATAAATTTTACGAAAACGGACTCTTCACAAAAATAAATTTTACGAAAACGGACTCTTCACAAAAATAAATTTTATAAAAACGGATTCTTCACAAAAAATGAAAACAAAAATGTGTGAATAACATGTCTGTGGTAAGTGTAAAATTCAACGAAAATCTAGCTTTTTTTTGTCGATTTTATCGTCCATCTGAACGTAAACACGCTTTTCCGCTCTTTCTCCAACAGACCTTTATTTGGAATCGGCGTTGATTGGCTAACATATGACGTCATAAAAAAGCAGGTGCGTTCAGGGAGTAAGAAATAAACCTCTTTTTCTCCGTAGATCGTATTTTACGCTGGATAGGTTGTTTGGCAACACGGGAAGAATCTGCTTTGCTTTGATTTTTGTTGCAATTCATACAAATTATTGGCATATGTATTTTTCTTAGAAAAGAATCTCTGGAAAAACTATTTTTTTAATAATGCGTTCAAAGAGTCATTCATTTGTTTCAAGATTTGGAAAATCTGAATGGCAACAGAGTTCGTTTGTTTATATCGTAATCTGATGTTTACAATTACTTATTTTTAATTTGGAGCCTAATACATTATAATTGGATATGATATACATGTTTTATAGAAAAATATACTGTTTAAACGTTATTTTAAGTAAAAGAAATTATCTTTTAGCTGTCATATGTCTGCATTTGTTTTCCATTAAGCCTAACGTGGCGTATTGCTAGGGTCCATTCACAGATAGGAGTGGCGAATCCTGGAACTGTTCCACACAAATCTAAAGAACGCATTTTATTATAAGTAGATAGAAGTCTCTTCATTTATCAGTATATATTTTATACCGTTTCCTTCTACTTATTTTATTCTGTTAGGCTTTTTATTTTTTCGTTCGTTTCTCAAATTTAAATGGTTTAAAATTTATTTGTAATTTATTTGTTATAATTAGTTTTTAAATTATTTGAAAAGTTTTATTTTATCATACTTCTGTATAAATTTTATTAAAGTGAAGCGATATACTAATGTGCAATCAAGTATTCCAAAAATAATTTTGAATAAAATAGTTTTGTAATTTGGCAACACTATCAAAAGATTTTTTTTTCATAGAGTAAAAGGAAAGAATAGAGTGGAAGTATAGTGGCTTTGGGTGACGCCTAAAATGTAAACCTAAAATCCTCTACATTAAGTACTTTTGCAAAAAAAGAAGAAAACTTTTAATAATACAGTTTTTAATTCATAATACAATGAAAGGTTACTTTAGAATGCTTAAATATAAGCAAATCATTTTCATAAAAAAAATTAAAAATGCTAAATGGAGCGTAAAAATTTTTATTGGCGAGATTTTCATTCAGCTAACATAAAAATGCTAAGAATTCTTTATAATAATGATAATTTTTATGTAGTTTTATTTGAAAAAATTATTTTGATTGAAAATAGTTTTGCGTATGAAAAATGAAATTGTTTATCAAAGTACATGACTTGAACAATTATAATATGGATTAAATGATGAGGATGAAACAATTTTTGGTTATTTATCACCTGAGCCAAGTACAAAAATGGTTTCCTGTCATATAAAAAGCGAAGTGGTCAATCCGGAATTGTTGATGACAGTCACATGACTTAGGCTTTTATTATAGAGATTGGTAATATGGTAATTACCTTGAAGTACATTCTAAGAAATAAATGTGTAAATGTACACATTAAAACAAACATACTGATGATTTTAAACATCATCAACGATTATAGATGATACAGAAACGATTTGTCTACACGTGTGAAGAAACGTGCAAAATTGCCAAATACACGCCCCGGTGTATTAATTTCAAAATACAGTTTCCTGTGTAGCGCATTGAGCAGCTTAAGTGTGTAAATTGCGGAATTTTTATGTAAATATCTGGAATACACATTTTAATGTGTAAATTGTATATGAGTTGCACATATATTTGAGTAATATAAAAAAAAGTCCTTCCGGCAGCACCAGGAGGAAGAGGTAGCTTTCATATACAGTCGACTCTCGTTAATTCGAATCTTCGCTTAATTCGAACTAATTTTGAAGTCCCGAAATTTTCAATGGCAGAATAACGTTAAAATTTTTCATTAATTCGAACTCATTTTCTCTTGACTTTGTTTAATTCGAAGTAACGAAAATTCCGATTTTTCATTTTTCTCTTCTTTCTCGCGAATTTCAGATCATCTGAATAATTTTCTTTGATTTTTGTGAAAATCGTTCCGAAAAAGTATACGTTTAATCCAATGCATTTGATATCCACTTTCTTAATGTCCTATCTCTCTATCAGTAAAGTTTTAAATTTTTCTTCCGTTGTTCTTGTTTCTAATCTTTTAATTAGTTATGTATTTATACATTCTAATTTAATATTAAGTCATATTCTTATGATAACAGACGAAATAAATTTAAAAAACACCTTAACATTAATTCGTTTCTAATAGTACCATATTAAGCATGTTTTAATTTCATATTTTCCATAATTCAAACTTCGGATAATTCGAACATTTCTTGTGGTCCCGACAAGTTCGAATTAACGAGAGCCGACTGTACCTTATTTATTTATTTTAAATTATATTATATTATTCAAACATATGTCGCCCCAGTGGCGTGATCAGTAGCCGCAGCTACTGCCACGCCGAGGGATCCTGGTTCGACTCCGGGTAAGACATGGATGGTGTGTTGTTCCTTTGTAGTGAAATAAATATGTAATGGATATGTGAAATAAAATAGTTCGGAATTGTATTTGTGTGTAATGGATCATTCGAGGCGAAAGCCATAGCTGCTATAGGCCTCAAAGCAATGTCAAATCAATCAATCAATTCAAACATACGAAGCTCCAATTAGTGGAACCCGATTATATACGATTAAATACTAGTTTTTGTCAATACTGAATATTAATGGGAATTTTAAGAAATTAGTCATCTTTTATTCAACCTTGTTTTATTTTAAGCGATTTATAGGGTCGCCAAATTCCACGATATCATGAAGTGTATGAAATTTTAAAACAACATGATGGATAAAACAAACCAATGATCTTGGTCGAAATCTTAATTCATGTGCACATGCACACTCACATCGAAATCTATTAATATATACAAGTGCTGTTGCGTTCAAATTGATTTTTTAAAAATGTCACCCACATTAGAAATTCTAATCTATATTTCTGGCGTTTTTTAAGGTAAATACAAAGCAAAAAATACTCCAAAATTCATTATTAAGATCAAACACTTTAGAAAGAACTTTTTTTCAATTTCTAATTTTTTGTTTGTACATCATTATACATTTAAAAGATTTTTGACAAACTTAAATGACAGCCATTTTGAAACAAGGTGGCGGATGTATTTGGCTAGTGAACTCGGTCAGAAGATTGGTATGTACTATGTACACACGGCGTTATATCCAAATCAGTTTATAAATATGCGTACTATCGCGTGATAAATTTCAGACCGTTTCAAAATGTCAACCGCACTGGAAATTGAAAGTGCTATAACTCAGCCATTTTTCAAGATATAAGTGAAACAAAAAATCCTCAGGAATCTTTTTATCAAGGTCAAACACACAAAAGAAAAATATTTTTCAATTTCTTACTTTTTGCACCTAATTTTAAAATTTAAATTTTTAAAATTTTTTTATATTCCGCTATTTAATATTTTGAAACAAGATGGCGGAAGGAACTGGCCAACGAACTCGGTCCAGACATCGGTATGCACTATGTACGCACCAACTTACATCCAAATCGGTTTATAAATACGCGTGTTATCTTGTGACAAATATCAGATCATTTCAAAATGCGAGCAACACTAGAAATTAAAAGTGCTATAATTCAGCCCTTTTTTAGGATACGAACAAAACAAAAAATGCTCTCAAAAAATTTCTCACCTTTTTTGTATCAAGTTTTTAATTTTAAAGTTTTTAAAAAATTTTAAATGTCCGCCATTTTGAAACAAGATGGCAGATGGAACTAGCTAACGAACTCAGTCTAGGCCTCATTATGTACTATGTACACACCAAGTTACATGCAAACAGATAAATAAATACGCGTGTTATCACGTGACAAAAACCAGATCGTTTCAAAATGTTAGTTATACTAGAAATTCAAAGTGCTTTACACAATCATTTGTTAAGATATAGACGAAATAAAAAGTGTTCTGGAATCGTTGTTTTACATTCTAACACATAAAAGAAAAATATTTTTCAACTTTTAATTTTTTTCACATTTAATTTTAAATTTTAAATTATAAAAAAATTAAATGGCCGCCATTTTGAAACAAGATGGCGGATGATGCTGGACAACGAACTTGGCCGACCCGACACATTTGTATGTACTACGTACATAACAAGTTTCAATCAAATCGGTTCATAAATACGACAGTTACAGCATGACAAAAATCAGACATATATATATATATATATATATATATATATATATATATATATATGTGGGTGTGTGTGTGTGTCAACATTTGAACGGAGGGTGGTTTTGGGGTCTCGTGGTCATGATCGGTTAAAATATACCAAAATTTTCCGGAAGTGCTTTCCTTCGGACGGCTGTAATTGGTAGCTTTTTATTTTTCGTAATGAAAGCTACCAAAAAGGATTTTCTATTCATAGTGCTCATAGTTTTGTAGTTTGGGATGTAAATTTGATCTAAATATTCTTATATCTCTGTCGCAAAGCAAATTTGCTTGAAGAACAAACCCGTGTGCTTGGTATGTTTTTTATATAAGGTACCCTGGGGTAATAACGCCAGGCGGGGTAATAACGCCAAGTGCTTATATTTTGCATAATTATGAAATAATCAGGTAAATGACACCCATGTGCTCTGCGCAGAAGGGTTTTGAGTCATATAAATCGCAAAAAACAGCTTCAAGTTAATTTGTTTCATTTTTAGGTCTTATTGTTTTTACAAGCAACTGAAATAAACGCTTGATCTAAAATTTGCGAGATAAGGTTTTTGATCTGAAGACTATATTTTTTATCCAGAAATACTTTGTTTATTACATAAATTTGTAGTGTATTTCATGTACTTTCAAATTGTTGTAGAAGATTTTGGATATCTTCTCGAGATAATTTGTAATTTAGGATTTACTGCGCAATAAGTATCCCGGGGTAATAACGCCAGGGATTGGCGTTATTACCCCGGTTGATTCTCAACAGTGGCCGAACTATACCCGAAGGGGGTTTATATATTAATATGGGACAGCATTATCATCATTGTTGAAATGGTAAGATTAAGGGGGGGGGGTGCCCAATACTTAAAAATAATCTCTCTATTTAATTTTTTGTTATATTATTATTTTTTTTACTAATGTAAAAAATAATTTTTAACCTTGTAAATAAAACTATATCAAAATGTTTTCGAGATTCCAATTCGAACATCTTCAAAATCAGGTTCTATTATATTTCCACTGGATTGTTCAATTGAGTTCGAAATTTTAACTGTCCGCTTTCTCAGCGTTCGGTTATTCAAAACTTTATAAATTTAACCTTTAACTGATGTGACAGAAAATGTAACGTATGAATGTGATGCGGTTTGTAAGACCACAAAATTGAAAGATGAATAAAAGGCGGGAATAACTCATAGGATTGTGTTTTTGTACTAAACTTTTTACACAAGAGTTTTATACTTAATATTCACCTATTTAGCCTCTGATGATAGTACTAAAATTCCAAATGAAACAAAATTTCAGAGTGTTTGCAGTTAAACTGAAATTTACAAGTTAAACTAAAAAAATAAAAGAAAAATAGTGGTCTACGAGACCGGTAACATTAGTTAAAGGTTAAAATGCGGTCCAGGATTCAAAATCATAGAATACTGTTCCTGCGCTAAACTTTTTGTACAGAATTAATTCTAATTAAATTTAATCTATTCCAATATTTCTAACAATATTACGAGAACTCCAAACGAAAGAGAATTTCAGTTGTAACTATAGTTAAACTGGAAAATACAAGTTAAACGCTATTTTTTTTGTGGGGGGGGGGGGGAGGAAAGGGTACAGTGTTCAGTCAGAATGCTAACAGCAGTTAAAGGTTAATTTGCTTGCTAATATAGAGATAATGATATATAACCACGTGAATTATGTATAAAATTGAATAAGAGATCTCTTTGGGATAATATTTTTTAATCAAAAATTTTATTCATTTTATTAAAAATTTATTAAAGCATGCTCTTAAAAACGTCGACAATTCAACTGTAGGTTTGGAGAATCCGCATTAGTGTAAAGTTATGGGTTAAAAACTATTTACTAGATTACTATAATAGTATTAACCCTTAACTGCTGTGACAAAAATTGTCGCATAACTTACTGTGAGCGGCCTGTCAGACCGCTTAATCTAACGATGAATAAAATGTTAAATTAACTTTTAGAATATTATTTTTGTATTGAACCTTATATACAGGACTATTATAAATAAAATTCAGTTATTCAAAAGTCTCTAGAGATAG
Source organism: Maratus speculifer (assembly GCA_964019185.1). Taxonomy (NCBI): domain Eukaryota; kingdom Metazoa; phylum Arthropoda; class Arachnida; order Araneae; family Salticidae; genus Maratus; species Maratus speculifer. Next base: position 332,892,067 of record OZ025297.1, read on the forward strand.
TAATAGGACTCCAAATGAAACAAAATTTTCCCGGTATATAAAGTTAAACTAAAATTGAGAGTTAAACTCTGAAACTTGAAAAACTCAGCGGTATGTGAGACGCTAACAACAGTTAAGGTTTAACAAAAATATTTATTACATATAACTCTAGTTATTATAAAACTTCACATGATCAAAATATTAAATTATGAATGGTTAAAACCATGCAATGTTTCTTATAATCATATTTAAGCGGGACTTTTTAAGCAAAGAGACCACAGGGTGTTATATTCTGTTAAAGCTCCCCCTCACTTCTTTTTCTTTCACTTTCACAAAAAAATCAATATTTTCTATCGCATAGAATGCATACATGGGAATATAAATACTGATTCAAATAATCCGTGCAATATTTCTAATAATTCTATTTAAATGGTCATTTTTAAGCAAAACTTAGCTTAGAATCTGATATTATTTTGCCTCCCTCTCCCCGCCACCACCACAGCTTTCTTTTTCTTTCAGAGTCACAAAAAATTGTACATTTTCAATAGCTTAGATTGCAATTTGTCAATTTCTAGAGCTGTAGAGTTTGTATTTTTAGAATTGGGCAATCTACATGCCATTATTCCATCTTATTTTATAGTTTTGTTTGCATGGCGTTATTACCCATATTGGTGGGTATTAACGCCAAATAGCACTGGTCAAGAAAAAACGCCATTACATTTTATAAATACATATCTGTTAAATTATTTTATTTTATATAGATAGTCAATGAGTTGCTGTATCAGATCCTATATTTGTTTGAAAAATACAATCTAAAACTAAGCCGTGAAAATTGGTAGAACCTTAACGTGGCGTTATTACCCCAGGGTACCTTATATATATTCTTTCCAATAGATAATTTTTTAAATCACGAGATAGTGTGACGTTGATTTACAAAATAAATTGATTTACAAAATTTCTTAAATTGTATTTACAGTATGCCATTCTCTGTTACAGTTATTTTCAAGCCCAAAAATAACATAGCACCAAAATATTTTAGGTCCCTAATCATTTAGTACCATAATCTTTCAGCTCGATTTTTTAGGACGATAATTAAAAACTAAAAAAATTGAACCATTTTATGTTTCATGTTCCCTTAACATTAACACGTTCAGGACCAGTATCTTTTATACGAATTTATTCTTTTCGCACCACTTTTTGTTAATTATTTGAATTAATTTCATAAATAACGAAAATATCTTAGTGAAATAAAAATCAATTTTACTTTTCTTTTTTACTGGTATCAAACTCAAGCACTGTAAGCACTTTTTGAGAAGTCCATTCATACACCTATGGTCCGAACGAGTTAACTCTTGCACAACATGTTTAACCCTATCGGGTCCGATTTTTTCCCAGTTTTTTGGAAAAGATTACTTTTACGCTAATAACATTAACACAAGCTATCCAAATAGTTTAATTAGTGTTTAATGAATATTTCATTGTCTGAAAGATAACGGATGTTGTTGTTTTACTACACAGTTTTACATACTATATAGTTGGTTCGTTGGTCGCTTTTTGTCGTCCGATTATCTATGCTAGGGATATAGGACTAGGGGGAGTGCCCTCCGTGGGGGTCTTTCTAAGGGAACCTAACCCGTATTTACGCAAGGTTCGAAGAAAACCACGGAAAACTCCGAACGGTTAGGCCGACGGCCGCGATTGGGTTCGAACCCAGCACCTGCCGTCTACCAGTTGAGAGGTCCCGACCTCTCGGCCACTGGTGGGGCCATACTATACAGTTCATATTCACATGACAATAGGCAAAGAGATTTTGGAGATGCTTAGAAAATATCATATTACAACAAGATTTAATTGATATTACAACTTTCCAATATACTTTTTGCGCTTTATTACGCATGATTCTTTCAGCAAAATTACATTTACTTTAAATTTAAAGGATGAAATATATGTTTAAAAAAAAATCGCAAACAGTGCAAAAAGAATCAAGCAAATATATTAATTATTATTAGTATTACTAAATGTCTAAATGTTAAGGAAGTCATATAATTAAATGCATATACAGATACTAACATTGCTACATATAACAAAAGCATTGGATAAAGCAAAATAATACTCTATTAAAAAACATGTACTATTAATACTACATCAGATCCAATAGAATTAAACTCGAAGTAAATATTCTAGATCAACATTTTCTAATTCTAAACACTACAATCATTTGACACGCTTTGTTATAATAGCAGTTAAAACAAACCTTTCAAATGTTTCCGTTTTGTAAATAAATCGAATGTTTTAAAACTTCAGCGATCAGAAATTGAATGCAATTTGTTACCGAGTTTGAAAGTGAAGTCTGTTAGAAACAGGGAAAAGTCTTCGCCCTGATAACCGTTGTCATAACAACCAATCATTTAGTAATTCAAAGACACTTGTGAAATCTGAAACCCAGACGTTTCTGATACATCATTTGGAACAATTTTATATTAAAATGTCTAGGAAGAAATTAAATTGGATTTTTATCGAGCATTTAAAAGTTCTTTTTTCGATTTTTAAAAACTGATTTCAATAAATGAATGAAGTTTATTTAATTCTTTAGTATGTGTACATAATTTACTCTGTTTGTGAATATCTTTCAAACAATTAGACAATTTTCATAATCAAATAATTGTTTGATAAATTTCATTTAAGATGTTTATGCATACATTTTATTAGAATCTTAAGATGCCACTCAAGTCACTGAAAAATACCCAAATGACAATGTTAAGTGTATTGGAGCGTTGTTTTCAAATATGAAGTTTTAGTATTTTTACATGATTTTTTTGCACAGATAGCTGAGGACGATCAACAACCGGATTAGTTTTTCCCTTTTCGATTTTGGTTATATGTTTTTAGGTGCGTTCGTAATTATGTAAATACGTAGCACCTATTGTTGTCGCTCAGTCCGTCCGTCTGTCTGTCTGTCCGTCTGTCTGTCTGTCCGTCTGTCTGTCTGTCTGTCCGTCTGTCTGTCTGTCTGTCCGTCCGCATATAACAACGCAAAAACTACCCAACCGAATCGTTTGAAATTTAAAACACATAATTATTACATAATTTTGTCGAGTCATTTCAAATTTTATGAAAATCGGATGCATAGATCAATTACAGGGGTAATCAAAAGTATTCCGTTACATTACGGTCAATGGGGAAAAAAGTTTCAAATGCATTTTAATCGTTTGAAATTTAAAATACATAGTTATTACATAATTTTGTCGAGTTATTTCAAATTTTTTGATAATCGGGTGCATAGATCAATTACAGGGGCAATCAAAAGTATTCCGTTACATTACGGTCAATGGGGAAAAAAGTTTCAAATACATTTTAATCGTTTGAAATTTAAAATACATAGTTATTACATAATTTTGTCGAGTTATTTAAAATTTTTTGATAATCGGGTGCATAGATCAATTACAGGGCCAATCAAAAGTATTCAATTACATTATAGTCAATGGGGAAAAAGTTTCAAATGTATTTTATACGTTTGAAATTTGAAATACATAGTTATTACATAATTTTGTCGAGTTATTTCAAATTTTATGAAAATCGGATGCATAGATCAATTACAGGGACAATCAAAAGTATTCCGTTACATTACGGTCAGTGGGGGAAAATGTTTCAAATGCATTTTAATGGTGTTGCACTCATTCGAATTTAATAAAATTTATATGCAACTATAAATTACATATTATAATATACATTTTACATAATCTGTGGTGCAAAGAACATTTGTTATTGATTTACAAGGCCACACAAAAGTATTCCATTACATAATGGTATAGGGAGAACATTGTTTGATGAGCGTTTTACTTGTAATTCACTATTTACAATTTTATGAGATTGATATATGAGAGTGATATTTTTAAAACTTCGTTATCGTACGAACGCACCTCGTTTGCTACGCTTCACGTGCAATTTCCAACTTGTTTATATTATGATAGTTTCAATTTCAGAACCGGTAGCAAACGATTCCGAAATTTAAAGTAATTTTTGTACGAAAAATCTGAAACCAAAATCAAAAAAGTAAAAACGAGCACGGTTGTAGATCGTCCTCAGCTATTCTATGGAAAAAAAATCATGTAAAAATATTTAAAATTTAAGCGAGATATTTGAAAATAATGCTCCCATACACTTAACATTATTATCCGCGTCTTTTTGAGTGACTAGTGTGGGCTCTTAACTGTTACACAATATGTTTAAGCTCGAAATAAATATTCTGTTAAAATTCTAGATCAACATAAATGTTTTCGTTTGTAAGTAAATTGAATGTTATGAAAAGTTCAGCGATCAGAAATTGAATGCAATTTGTTACCGTATTTGAAAGTGAAGTCTGTTAGAAACAGGGAAAAGTCTTCTCCCGGAAAACTGTTGTCATGACAACTAATCATTTAGTAATTCAAAGACACTTGTGAAACGCAAGAACCAGAGTTTCTGACACATCATTTGGGACAATTTGATATTAAAATGTCTAGAAAGAAATTAAATTGGAATTTTATAGAACATTTAAAAGTTTCTTTTTTTTTTTTTCGATTTCTTTTTTAACTGATTTCAGTAAATAAATGAAGTTTATTTCATTTGTTAGTACATATACATAATTTACTCTGTTTGTGTATATCTTTTCTTGATAAATTTCCTTTTCCATGCGTGCAATTTGAATGCAATTTGTTACCGAGTTCGAAAGTGAAGTCTGTTTGAAACAGGGAAAAGTTTTCGCCCGGCAAACCGTTGTCATGACAACCAATCATTTAGTAATTCAAAGACACTTGTGAAATCTGAAACCCAGACGTTCCTGATACATCATTTGGGACAATTTGATATTAAAATGTCTAGGAAATAATTAAATTGGAATTTTATAGAGCATTTAAAAGTTTTTCCCCCCGATTTCTTTTTTAACTCATTTCAGTAAATGAATGAAGGTTTTTAATTCGTTAGTACATATATATAATTTCCTTTGTTTGTGTATTTCTTTCAAATGATTTGACGATTTTGGTAATCAAATAATTATTTAATAAATTTCATTTTAGATAGTTATGGATAAAATTTATTTGAATATTAACAGATTGGTTTTCTATTTATCGCGTCACCTTATCTTATTCAAATTTATTAGCTAACAGGGTATATGATTTTAGTAAAAATAATATTTTGATGCGAAAAATTGAGTAAATTATTTAGGGAAGTAACACTATAACTTTTTAAAATTATGTTAATAATGTAGACTCTCTCAAATCCGCACAACTTGGAACTAGAGGTTGTGCGGATTTTAGAATTTTGCGAATTTCTAATAATTTTACTTTTTACATTTTTAAGCAGTAATTTCAATTTAATAACGCAATAGTGAATGCTTACAATATAGTAAAATATTCAAATAATTATGTAAAGTAATAAAGTAAAACAATAAAAATTAAGATAATTTTAAAAAGGATGAAATTATTAAAAGTAAATGTCAAATAATTAATAATATATAATTAAAGATGCATAAAAAAAATCTTACATTATTCAATGAAACTGTTCTCATAAAGGTGATCTATTAATGATTAGTAGATGATCTACATGCAAATCATAAAATAAGGAAGTTTTATTTCAAGTTTAGTCAGACTTCATAACACGAAAAACATGATTATTACATAAATATAATCGGTAGAAAGATTCTGATTACCAGTGATATCAGCAATATTTTGAATGTTTCATAGATTGAATCATATATTGAATGTTTTATTAATAATTTTATTGTATAAATAATAAAAATAATATTAGTAAAACATAATAATACTCTAAAATATTTTTATATTTAACGAAATTAAGCTGTCTAATTTTGAAAAAATTAAAAGCGTTATTATTTTTTATATATCTTTAAAACAAGCAAGTTTTAAATTTTGATTTAGCCTAAATGTTATTATCTTTATAACAGAAAAAGATCGATTCAATTTTCGGCTACATATTTGTGCGAGACAAATATTTTGATTGGGTCAGAACATTTAAAACTCAGTGAAAGCCTTGAATATAAATAAAGTCAGTTTATTTATAAAGCAGCTCATATTTGTGTTTCTCGTTTTACTTTGTAGGCTGATAAAAATTTAAAAAATCAAATTATTCGTCAACCTTAAAATCTTATTTCGGCTATCGGACTTCCCCGTCAGTGCTTTATTATTATTATTATTATTATTATTATTAATGTTAACTATTTGGAAAAAACAGTTTTTGTTCTAATGGGAAATCTATAGTATATCCGAATCTTTTTATTGGTTTAATTCCGCAATAAAAGCGGTTTATTTTATTAGTTTCCTGATTGGTCCAAGTTATATGTCTAAAAAAGGAATACTTCAGTTTTTTATTTTTATTTTTATTTTTTTTTTTCGTTTTCTGATTGGTCCATGTTCAATATCAAAAAATGGGATACTTCTGTTGCCACAATGACAAAAAGAGTAATAAAAACTTTTTCAAGAATTAATAATTTAAATACAAATTGTAAAAGAGATTTTAAACAAATTTCATTAAAAAGTGCATTTTTTTCTCTACGCAATAGTGCAAAAAATTTAAAATGTGCAACATTTAAATGTTTAAAAATTTGCAGTTCCGAAAATTGTAAAACTAAACTTTCATTTAAAATTTGCTTGTGATGGGTCCAGGAATATTAATGTTTAATGTTTCGTACGTAATAGGAGGCGTTGTCAGTCTGATTAATTTTATCAAATAAAAATGCACATTTTAAACAGTTAAAGTTGTCTATCTTTAATCTGCTGTTTTTTTTTTTTTATCATTGATCTAAGAATATTGATATTTAATGCACGGCGTACGTAATATATGACTCGTTATAATCATCCTAAAAATGATGTTTATTATTATTATTAATTTAAATATAGAATTTATTTATAAGTCTTTAAAATTTGAGTCATTGAAAACATCATTTTCCAAATAGTCTTTGTAATTTGTTAAATTACAATTTATTATTATTATTATTATTATTATTATTATTATTATGGAGATTCTTCTTATAAAAGTTCTTTCGAACACATAAGTAAATAATCTCGGAGGTAAATTAAATTCTGACACCGTTTTTAAACTTTTAAATGACTTATATTAAACGTTAATATTTACAAAAAAGATATTTACATATTAATATTTACAATTCGAACATTCAAAAGGAAACTTTAATTAAAACATCTTAATCGCGTCATCTTAATCAACATTCTTCTAAAGTCAACCCCCACTCTCTCCACATTCCATCCAACGATCTCTTCCGTTCATTTCTTTTTTCTTCGGCTTTTCGTCTGAATGGAGTTTTTTCAGAAAATCGTCTGCTTTCTAAAGACCTTTTCTATCAGAGTTGCGATATGAAGAACCTTACAAGACATGATACTTGGCTGTTGGAGAAAGAATCGCTCCCACAACGGCCGTCCTGACTAGGCTTTCGTCCTCGAATGCTCGTCCCTTTGGAGGCGGCAGCAGTTGGATCATCTGGAAAGATAAAGAAAAAAAAACACAGCAGCATCCAAAGTCTTAATTGAAAAAAAGAAGTCATTATTCAAATTGTTTATCAAAGCTTAGATTATTTCTTGAAAAAATTCATATATTTTTTTTTCGCGTCTTTTCGTCTTCTCTTTCTTACGTCCTTTCATCTTCTTTTATCTTACGTCTTTTCGTCTTCTTCTTTCATATGTCTTTTCATCTTCTATTACCTTACGTCTTTTCGTCTTTTCTTTCTTACGTCTTTCGTCTTCTTTTATCTTACGTCTTTTCGTCTTCTTTCATACGTCTTTTCATCTTCTTTTACCTTACGTCTTTTCGTCTTTTCGAGAATAAAGTTAAAATTCTATTAGTTGTCAGTCCAGAGGTTTGTCATAGTTGGTATAGTGTCACAATCGGTGAAATTCTTTTTTTTTTTTTTTCAAGCTTCGTCCGTCCACGGCTTCATGTACTCTGCACATGTACTGGTGACCATGGGTCCTTCGTTGAACCCAAGTTTCTTTACATCGTAGGTGTCATTATTTTTTACTTTTATGACTTTGTACGGACCTAAATATTTTGGTTTTAACTTCAAACCTGGACCTTGTTGTGTGCGTTTTATAGCAACCACATCATTAATCTTAAATTTGTTAGCTTTCTTTCGTCTGAGGTTGTAAGTTTTACGGTTCTCTTCTTGGACTTTTAAAATCTGTTTTTTAGCATTTTTTCTCATATCTTCGCGATTATTTGTAAAATCAGATTGTATTTCAGCATTCAGAAGACTAGTAATTTCAATGTTATTTTTTAGTTTCATTTTAGTACCAAACATCAATTCAAAAGGAGTTGTGCTTATACTTCTCTGAAAAGTCGAATTTATCACCTGTTGGACGTTGCTTACATGTGTATACCATTTTTTAGGATTATCGACAGACAATTTAGACAGAACAGATATTATGACAGAATTTAGACGCTCAACTTGGCCGTTAGACCTGGGTAATCCAGTGGTAATCGGGATATGTTTAATATTTTCATTGATGCAATAATCTTCAAAAGCTTTAGAGGTAAATGCAGGACCTTTATCTGATATAATTCGAACTGGATTTCCAAAGATAGATTTTTGGATTTCTAATTTAGAAATTACTTCGGCAGCATCGGTAGATTTTGTGGGATACAACCAAATAAATTTTGTGAATGCGTCAATGACCGAAAGGATATGTTTGTAATTTTTATTAGTGCTTTCTAATGGACCTAAGTGATCAACATGGTACGTATGTAATGGAGTTTCTTCTTTTTCTATTGGGTGAAGTAAGCCTTCTTGTTTACCACATTTTCTATTAACTAAAATACAGGGAACACAATTTGCTATACATTTCTCAATTTTTTGTTTAACTTTAGGGATGTAAAAATCATTTTCTAAACTTTTCTCTGTTCTTGCAACTGCGTAATGACCTTTTTCGTGAGCGGCCTTGATTATATTCATTTGCATGTCTTCCGGTACAACTAATAAATCATTACCATTAACACATTTATAAAGAACATCATTTTTAACTAGATAATCATCATAAGATTTCACCTTTAGGATTTCTTTTATTGTTTTAATATGGTCATCGGTTTCTTGAGCTTGGATAATTTTTAAAGTTAAGCTATCTTGGATTACCATACAAATAGGATACCTACTTAATGCATCGACATGTCTCATACTGCTACCCCGTCTATGTTCAATAACATAATCAAAATCGGATAACATTATTGCCCATCTAGCTATTTTTGTACTCATTTCTTTTTTATCCATAGTCATTTTAAATGCATTACAATCGGTTACAATTTTAAATGGGATACCTAGCACATATACTCTAAACTTTTTCAGGGCTTCAATTACAGCTAAAACTTCTAATTCGTAACTAGTGTACTTCCGTTCAGCTTCGGTGGTTTTTTTACTTGCGAAATAAACTGGATGAAATTGATTATCTACTGGAGATTGTTGCATTAAAACAGCTCCATAGCCATCAATACTGGCATCACAATGGATTTCGGTCGCACTTTTGGGATTGTAAATTAAAAGTACTGGTTCTGACGACAAAATACGTTTGAGTTCATTAAAAGCTCTTTGTTCTTCTATATTGAATTTAAATTTTGAATCTTTTCTTAGCAGGTCACTTAACGGTTTAGCTATAACCGAATAATTTCTTATAAATTTTCGAAAGTATCCTGTCAATCCTAAATAACTTTGAACATCTTTGGTACACTTTGGTTCGGGAAAATTTATTACTGCTTTAGTCTTCAGTGGAAAAGGGATACAATTTACCATTTATGATTCTATACCCCAAGAAATCAATTTCACGCTTCAAAAAATTGCATTTTTTAAGATTTAATTCTAATCCATATTCTGATGCAGTTTCGAGTACAAGTTTTAATTTTTCTAGACCTTCAGCTTCGTTTTCAGCAGGAATTATTAAATCATCCATATAAATGACAACAATGTGATCTTTTAATAGGTTTCGAAATACATTATAAATATACTTTTGAAAAACACTAGGGCTATTGGTCAACCCGAATGGACATATCAAAAATTCGTATTGTCCTTCATGAGTAACAAACGAGGTGTATTTCCGCGAGTCTTCTTCAACATCTACATGAAAGAAACCGTTTTTCAAATCTATGGTGGTAAATACTTCGGCAGAATGTAATTGGTCTATTACATCATCAATAACTGGCAAGGGGAAATGCTCACGTACTGTCTTTTTGTTAAGACATCTGTAATCAACACAAAGTCTCATTGTGTTATCTTTTTTCTTGACTAACACAACCGGCGAAGAAAAATTAGAAGAACTTTCTCGAATTATTCCCTGAGCTAGCCACTCCTCAATTTGGTTTTCGACTATTTTTTTCTCGCATGGCGGTAATCTTCGAGGAGAAGAACAAACTGGGATTTCGTCAGTTAAATTAATTTTCATTTTAACATCTACTGTTTTAGTTTTAATTGGTACATAATTTTCAATTAAAGAGTATAACTCTGAACGTAATTTTTTGTCAGCAATGTGAGTTAAATCAATTTTAGGCTCATCCAAAACATTTACAATATTAACTAAAAAGTCATTAGACTGAACTTCAGCTTTAAACAGTTTCACTTTATTCTCAGAAATAGTTAATGTACCTTGATGAATAACATCAGTGCCAATAATTAAATCGAAATTAATGCAACTGTCCTTAACGACAAAAATAGTAACTTTAAATTTTGAACCATCTACTTCGATTTCTGAATTGAAACAACCTTCTGGTTTAATTGAGGCTTTTCCTAGACCGGTCAAAGAGATACTCGTAGGTTTTAATTCTACAAAGTTCTTCAAATTATCATAAATACTTTTCTTTAACAAAGTCTTTTGGCTACCAGTATCTATTAAAGAGATTAAACGCAAAGAATAAAGCTTTATCTCTTTCAGAATTAAATCTTGGGATGTAATAATGTTTACTTGTGACTGAGCATTTTTAACACTTGTATCTTTAGATTTATTACATTGAAATGATTTATGACCATAAGCGTTACAAGCAAAACAAAGCGGCCCTTTATCTTTATTTACACAGTTAATACTCTTATGATTATTCCCGCCACAATTAAAACAACGCATATTTGGCTTTACAGGCTTAAATTTGTTCTTAACTTCAACTTCGGATTTAATTTTAGGCTTAGCTCCTTCATATTTATGAAATTTTGCATTTTCATACTCCGATCTTATTTTTTCATAAATCTTTAATTTTTGTTTAAATTCAGCAATATTGGGACAACCATACAAAAAAGATTTTTTAGAAATGGGGTCATTAATTCCATTTATTACATACTGAATAAGGGCAGAATCTTCAATATTGCCTTTTGAGCATAATTGTTTCATATTTAAAAAATATTCATCTAACGATTCATGTGGTCTAATTTTTCTTTTGGACAGCAATTCGTGTAATTCAGCTGAATTGCACGTTTGACCAAATTCAGATATGAGTAGGGCTTTTAATTTAGACCACGAATTAATATTTGTTTCACTTTCAAGAAATAATTTTGCTTTGCCTGTCATACGGCGTTTAGCCAAAATCAATTTGTGCAAATCACTAACGTTAAATAATGAATATCTTCAAAATCGGCAATCCATTTATTAATATTTTGTACTTGAGTACCTTCAAACATTGTAATCATACTTTCAATATCATTAATAGAAATGCTTGGTTTAATAACATAATCAGGAATTAGAATTTTCTGATTTTCATTACTTTCACAATTAGAACTACCAGAATCATTTCTCATATTATTCTCAAAAACAGTTGAAATATTTTTAGTTTTATCTTGTAAATCATCATTAAATTCATCAACACTTTCGTCATCACTAAGAGTACCTACATCGGCTATCATATTAACTTTTAAAATATTAAAATCACACTAGCAGGGGAGACCGAGCTTAGCTCGGTCAAAATTAACTTTGTGTTCAACTCGATATAGTATTTTCACTGTATCATTAACTCTGTATTATTACTGTAAAACATGTTTATAATAGTATTATTTAGAGAAACAATGAATAAGAAAACTATGTTTTTATGCGCATATTTATAAGTTTTATTTTATTTTAAATTTTACAACGAAAGAACATCGACCTAAATCACTTTTTTAGATCGACTCTGATTGGTTTAACCATGCATCTCGAATCCTCTTAAGAATGTATAAAAAAAATTTACATTCTGAAAGACAATATTTTTCGCTAGATAAATTTGGAGGCATTCTTTCATTTGGCTCAAAATACGTGTTTTGGTTTTCGTAATTTTATAGTCGATTTTTTGGCCATATGTCGCCAATATTTTGTCAAATATCACCAAGTTATTGGCGTTTGCCATATTCTCGTGACCCTGACCCATATTAGCCAAAATGAGCCACTAATCAAATTTGATCAAGCATGTGACATAGCTCAATCGTCTTCAGGTAATCAAAAACAGTAGAATATGAAATTGAATCAAAATCGTTTAAGCCATTTTTTAGGTAAAATTAGCTTGGCAGCATTCAGCAATGAAGCGAAATGACCCAATAATATAATTTTGTTTAACATGCGACTCAGCCCAATAGTCTTCTCTTGACAAAAAACGTTTTGTTTCAAAATTTAGGTAAAATTGATTGAGTCGTTGTTATATATAATTAGAATGACCCTAGCTCATTAAGACCCAAAATGACCCACTAATAGAATTTTCGCGAGCATGTGTCCAAGCCAAATGGTTTTCTCTTGCTCAAAAACGATATAATACAAAGTATAGTCAAAATGGTGAGTACCATTTTCTATATAAAATTAGCATGACCCATCATGACCAACAAATGACCCTTATAATCGAAATCTCTCGAACGTGTGGCTTTTCTCTCTTTAGTTTTAGCATGCCGAAAAACATTGGATACAAAATTTAGATAAAATCGATTGAGACGTTTTTTAGATATAGTTAGTTTGACCCTGACCCCTTATAATCCAAAATGACCCATTGGTCGAATTTTCTCAAACATCTGTCCTAACCCAATGATTTTCTTGTGACCGAAAACGATAAAATACAAAATTTAATCAAAATTGCGCGAAACGTTGTCTAGATAAAATTAGAATGACCCAAAAGTGGCCCACTAATCGAAATTTCTCGAACATGTGACCTACCCCAATGATTTCCTCATGTCAAAAATATGTTGTATACAAAATTTCGTCAAAATCGAACCACCCATTCTTTAGATATAGCTTGATCTTGACCCATTAAGACCCACAAATGACCCTTATAATCGAAAGCTCTCGAATATGTGACTTAGTCCATTGGTTTTCTCGTTTCTAAAAATTGTTACATACAGAATTTCGTTAAAATTGATCCTGCCGTTCTTTAATTATACATAGCTTGACTCAGACCTTTATGATCCAAAATGACCCATTAATCGAAATTTTTCGAACATGTAACCTAGTCCAGTGATTTTATCGTGCCAAAAAAATGTTGCATACAAAATTTCATTAAAATCGATCCACCTGTTCTTTAGATATAGTTTGATCATGACCCATTATGACCCATCATGACCCACAAATGACCCTCATAGTCGAAATCTCTCAAACATGTGATTTAGCCCATTAGTTTTCTCATGTCAAAAAACTGTCACGTACAAAATTTCGTTATAATCCATCACGCCGTTCTTTAAATATAAATAGCTTGACCCAGACTCTTAATGACTCAAAATGACCCATTAATCGAAATTTTTCGAACATGTAACCTAGTCCAATGATTTTATCGTGCCAAAAAAATGTTGCATACAAAATTTCGTTAAAATCGATCCACCTGTTCTTTAGATAAAGGTTGGCCATGACCCATTATGACCCATAATGACCCACAAATGACCTTCATAGTCGAAATCTCTCAAACATGTGATTTAGCCCATTAGTTTTCTCATGTCAAAAAACTGTTACATACAAAATTTCATTATAATCCATCACGCCGTTCTTTAAATATAAATAGCTTGACCCAGACTCTTAATGACCCAATATGACCCATTGAAATTTTTTCTCGAACATGTAACCTAGCCCAATGTTTTTCTCGTGCCCGAAAACCATAGAATGCAATTTTTAGTCAAAATTGCGTGAGAAAATCGCTAGATAAAAATAGCATGACCCACAATGACCCCAAAAATGACCCACTTACCGAATTTTCTCGAACATGTTTCCTAACCCAATGGTCTTTTTGTAATCCAAAACGATACAATATAAAATTTGGTCAAAATCGTTAGAGCCGTTTTTTAGATAAAATTGGCTTGACCCATAATGACCCGAAATTGACCCACTAATCGAAATTTTTCGAACATGTGATCCAGCCCAATAGTTTTGTTGTGCCAAAAAACGATTGGATAGAAAATTTCCTTAAAATCGATCCAGCCGTTCTCTAGATATAAATAGCTTGATCTTGACCCATTATGACCCAAAACGACCCAATAATCGAATTTTCTCTAACATGTGACCTAGCCCAATGGTCTTCTCGTGGCCAAAAATGGTAAAATCCAAATTTTTGCGAAAATCGTTAGAGCCGTTTTTGAGATAAAATTTACCCACACACACACAATTTTTGCTCGCATTATAGTATAAGATAAACTAGAAATTATTCTGGCAGCAATTTCATCAAAAGTTCCCGAATTATTTATACACAAAACATTGCAAATGGTAATTAAGTCGTTAACAGAAAAATTATCTTTAATTTCTTTGAATTTAGTTTGATATTCATCGGAATCTACTTCAAACGTAAACCCAGTAAAATTCCGAATTCTACGTCGATTATTTCTGTCACCGATTTCTCCAAAAATTAATTTGTGCAATATCTTAATACTAGCTGATTTTTCAGTTTTCAAAGAAAACTCTAATTCCTTTAAATCAACTAATTTTTCCATTATTGAAAAGAAAAATGAAATAATAAACTCACTTCATAATCAGATGCTCAGCTTCACACATTTAAACAGCATTGTTGTCGCAGTATCCAACAGCTTCATATCATTAAACATATATTCAAAAAAGATTTCCTCATAATAATTTCCAGCAAGGATTCCATCACAATTCTAAATAATAACGGCTTCCAGATTATTTAAAGTATATATATATTTCCACTTCTGTGGGCGTGGGTTCGAATCCCACTTCTGACACCAAAATTTATGGAGATTCTTCTTATAAAAGTTCTTTCGAACACATAAGTAAATAAACTCGGAGGTAAATTAAATTCTGACACCGTTTTTAAACTTTTAAATGACTTATATTAAACGTTAATATTTACAAAAAAGATATTTACATATTAATATTTACAATTCGAACATTCAAAAGGATACTTTAATTAAAACATCTTAATCGCGTCATCTTAATCAACATTCTTCTAAAGTCAACCCCCACTCTCTCCACATTCTATCCAACGATCTCTTCCGTTCATTTCTTTTTGCTTCGGCTTTTCGTCTGAATGGAGTTTTTTCAGAAAATCGTCTGCTTTTTAAAGACCTTTTCTATCAGAGTTGCGATATGAAGAACCTTACAAGACATGATACTTGGCTGTTGGAGAAAGAATCGCTCCCACATTATTATTATTATTATTATTATTGTATAAAATTACACACAGTGAGAATTTAAATAATAATAATAATAGTTTAACAAATAACAATAACCATTTGGAAAACAGTTTTTACAAAGACAAAAATTAAGAATAATAAATAAATTCTATAGTATTTTTTTTTAATATAGAATCCTTCATTTTTTGTGAGCAATACATGTTTATTTTACAATTAAAGTTAAATAAAAATGAAACATCTCAAGGAGATTATTATTTATAAAGTCATTTTCTTCCTAAAAGATTTATTATTTAAAAAAAAACAAAATAAAGAGGCGATAGTGTTTCTTCCTTTCTGAATTCATTCAATTTCTTATATAGTTATATTTACCCTAAGGACAAACGTATCTGTGCATATGTAGTTCTGCGAATGGCAACACTTTCAAAATTTAAATGAAAACTCAGTTTTACAATTTTCGGTACTGCAAATTTTTAAACTTCTAAACATTGCACTTTTTCAATTTTTACACCATCGTATAGGGGAAAAATTTACTTTTAAATGCAATTTGTTTGAAAACTGTATCTCAATTTGTTTTTGAGTTATTATTATTATTATTATTATTATTATTATGTACTTTTTAATATTTTTTTTTCCGCATTGTGGAAACAGAAGTATTCCAATAATGAGGACACCATAAATATTCAGATATATATATTCTCGATTGATAACAACAACCATTTTCCAAAAATTAAAAAAATTATAATATTTCGGTAGTTAAAAAGTTCAGTCATTTGAAAATGAATGTATTTTGTTCCAGAAATTGAAAGTGAAGGCTGTTTTAGAATCATAGTAAAATCTTCGTCCAAAAAGCTGTTGTCATGACAACCATTCACTTAATAATTCAAAGAATCTTTTGAAACGTGAGGATGAGATATTTCTGATAGAAAATAAGAATAATATTAAACTCTTTGTGAAGAAATTTAATTCGAATTCTATGGAGCATTTTATTAATGTTTTTCCGCTTTTTTAAATCGATTTCGATTTCGAAGAATTTTTCACGATTCGTCATTTTGTCCCTGTGTTTGTTCTTTTTAAAAATTTCCAACATAATCGAAACTGAAACAGTGTTTATTATTTCTGTTTGTTGTGTATTTTCTGCTATGACGCACTTCTATCTCTTAAAGCTTCAGTCACAAAATAGCTCAAGTTGGGTTGAAATCTTCTCATCTCACAATTTGAAAGTCAACTTCTTGTAAAGAGTTGAAACTCGAGTGAATTAGTTGTTTTTAAGCAATTTAAATCAAGGTGAGTAATTTAAATAAACATTTTAAATCAAGATGAGTAAAACTTTTACAAAACAACTCATTCACGATCCAATAAATTAGAAGCTCTTGCCTCAGAAGTCAAATACACTCTTTCGTTTTAATTATGCAAAAAAAGAAAAAAAAAGGCGATTTATTTTATATGAGAGTATATCTAATATCAGTATGAAAACTGTTGTATGACTTGTATAAACTATCGGCTACCCTATTCTATGAACGAATTAGAGAACCAAAGTTAAAGATCATCTTTCACTATCCAAATAATTATCCGAATTTTCAAGCAACTATTTTTTAAAATTGCTTTTTCTCGTTAATACATCAAAATTAATATTGTCAGAATCTAATTCATAATCATCGCTAGCTTCTTCAACAAGTTGGAAATTGTACGTCAAGCGTTGCAAATGAAGTGCATTCGTACTATAAAGAAGTTTCAAAAATATTCAGATAACGGTGTAATAGTGTACAGTACTTTGGATACTGTATACTATGATATAGACATCCGAAATCTTTTGTGTATCCTTGTAAATACCATCTCCTTTCTATTATACAAGAAGTGACGTGCAGTAAATTTCAGCAACGTATGTCAATTTCGTAAAATGTGAAACAGTTTAATATTATTAAAACGCGCTTTAAACAATGTTTCCCCCATACCATTATGTAATAAAATATATATTTTTTTCAAGTTATGTTTTCAAGACTTTCACAAAAGTTGCTCTGTACATTTAACTAACACATTACATACGTTATAATTTGATTGCATTCGCGCATGTCCATTGAAACATTATTTAGTAAATTTTCTCATTTTTCATACAATTTTTTACAATGTTTTTTTTAATTTCTGATTATAGTGTATTATGTACGATGTTGTTTGTCACATTTTTTTCGAAAAGAAATATTTTTAATATTAAAAACTCTGCAAATTATAAGCACAAAACTTGGCAAAATTTAGGACTGTTTTTATGAAAACTTAAATTTTTCTACGAGTATACATGCTATTCACATAAAAATGAACACAGTTTATTAACAATGGGCCACTTAATCATAATGTATACTTTGAACGCTTTTGTAACATTAGTTTTGGCAAGGTTATTTAATAGATATTCGGTCTTTTTCAATTTTTTACTATCTCCTATGGGAGTTTGGGATAAAATTTTCCCGGAAATATACGATCCGTACTATTCTGTTTTCACACCTGTATTTTTAGGACAATTCCTCATGCATTTTCTAGATATTTAATAAAACGTTTAAAATCGCAAGTGACCGGTCATCTTTGGCCATCTAGTGTCCCGACATCTATAATGCGGACATCTAAAGTAAAAAGCAAAATGTTTGAATGTTTCTCATTGAGTTAATAAAAATCAGTAAAAATATGATTTTTATGATGATCAAAACGTGGCTTGCGTAATAAAAGAGTCTTATATTATGTATGCAATTGATGAAACATTAATATTACTGAACTAATCTTAAAAAAATTATAAAATGTGAACACCACAAGATCCATTCTCGATCGAAAACAATAACCATTTTCCAAATGGTTTATAAAAATAGGTAATGAAATAGGTACAATCATATTTAAAGCGACATTTTTAAATATTCTGGTTTAGAATTACTAGAACCTTCAAATCAGTAATGAGTTGAGGAGATAGATACTCCTTCCCACTATCTAAATTTCTCCCCCAGAAAATTTGAGATATTCTTATTGATAGTTAAACACTGCGAACTTCACTCCTCCAGTCAAAGGTAACGGAGGAAAATGTCTGAATTCAACCATGGCCAAATTCATTTGAGGCCACAGAAGCTTCTGCTTGTTAAGGCGGGGCTTAGGACGGAGTTCATGACGTCAGATCATATTACCTCCATTGACCCAATCCCGCAAAGCTGTCCTAGCAAGGGATGTTACAAACAAGAACTGTCTCTATCGGTTATGTCGGCATAATATGTTATCATGAATTCCGTCCAAACAATCAAGAAGTTCTGGATCTCGTGATTCAACACTGCTTCAAAATTCAACATTATAGGTAAATGAAAGAAAAAAAAAATCCGGTGATCGGCTATACAACTTTCCGTATTTTTATACAAAATTTTCTTTTCTGTTTCAAGCGATTTCGTAAACATGCCTAAAAATATAGAATTTATGACCTCCTAGCACATAACGCTAAATTTCTGCTTCTAAAGCTGTAGAAATTTGTGTTTCATTATTGCACTTTCAAAGAATGAAATCCGTAAAAATACGAAAATTGTACTTGTAAAAAGCAGAAATTGCTTTTATAAAGCAAAAATATTAAAAAAAAAAAAAAAAAAAAAGCCTTGACGAAAGCACCAATTTACCTCCACTTTTAGTACTATTATTTGTCAAACATAATCCATATCCTTGTTCCATATTTATTATTTTCTAATATATTCATGAAATTATTTAATCGCATGAAAGAAACTCTACTGGTAAAATGCGGAATTGCTTTTAGAGTGCAAAAATGTTTTTTAAAAAATGCAAAGCGCCGTCGAAAGCGACAAATTAAGTAAACTTATAGTGGTACACTGTAAAACAAAAAATCCGTTAAATTTACGGTGCAGCAATGATGCCAGCAGTTTTTGCCGTAAAAATTGCAGTAAAATTAGATGTATTAAAAAAATTCACATCTAGTTTTACTACAATTTTTATGGCAAAAACTACTGGTAACATTGCTGCCAGCAATTTTCGCCGTAAATTAACAACTTTTTTTATAGTGTATTTTCTGACAAGAATATTCTTAATCCATATCCCTCATCTAATTTCTAATACATACACAAAATTATTTAATCGAATTAAAAAAAATTGCTAAAAAGCTACAAAAATTGTTTAAATTGTAAAAATGTTTTTAAAAAAAGTATGGCCGAAAATGCCGAATTAACTAAACTTTCAGTGCTATTATTTGTCAACTAGCTGACCCGCCCGGCGTTGCCCGGGTCCGTATTAACAATATTAAACGAACTTGAAATTTGTATGATTTTATCATTAACTGGAAGCATGCAGAAATGCATTGTCTGAAATACGTCGCAGCTGACTTTGTGAAAAATCGGTTTTAAAAACAACAACTAATATTAAGCTCTAAAAATACTTAAAATGAGCAATGAGAATCACGGGAGGGAACATATATCCAACGATTGCGTTAGTTTCGTGTTAAAGTGTTGATATTTACCCGTAAAAATCACTGTTAAATCACGTAACTAATTATTTTTTTCGCATAGAAATCCCAAGTGAAATATTTTGAATTTCAAACTAATTATATCACTCTTAAATCCGACTATACCGTGAATGAAATCGATACGCGATGTTAAAAGATTGGTATAAAGTATTATAATTTCAGAGCCATTTAACAAAAGTGTATATTTTTAATCAAAGCATGCGTAATGTTGACTCTGTGGACAAATTCCTAACCGTAAACTTTTGTACCATAACCATAATCTGTCTGTAACCTAACTGCGACTTAACATTACCCCTAACTTAAATATAACATAAATGTAACCTAGCCGTCACTTTGAAATATCAATATAGAAGCATCATTTAAGATTTTGCTTGAAAAGTTAACATTCTTTCGTTAATGTCTTAAAATCGTCTGCACTCTGAAATCTAGATTTTAGACTAATATTTGTTATTTAAGTTTTCGCGCATGATTTTAAAAAAAATTTCATAAATATATTTTATATATTGACATAGAGTTATTAATATGTTGTTAAATTAAAAACATTTTTTCATCTACATTATAAAGTATTAAAAAGTTCTGAAAAAAAAAAGAAAACTTTTAGTAATACAATTTTTAGTTCAAATCAAATGTTTTCAATATTTTATTTAATTTTATTTTGACATTTAATTATTTCGAATTTATCAATTTCAATTATTTTAAAAGCAAACATTTTTTAAAAATAAATAATATAATAGAAAAAAAGACCATTTTAAAAAATTACTATTTCTTCGTAAAATACGCTTCAGCTGTAATTCATTTCTTTCAATTCGTCTTATTAATACAAAATCCCTTCCACATGCTTTTGTTTGGGACATTAAAATTTGAGCGATAAATGGTTTAATATTGCAACCCTTTTTTCAGTTTACTTCACCACCACCTATCTTTTTCCTCCATGGTTTACAACCGCTGTGATAAAAAATCATCATTTAAACTGACAGTTTGCCAGTCTATGAATTTTAAAGGTCTGTTCCAGCTTTTTTAATTATTTATGCGAAAATTTTATGCAACCAACCAACCATAACTAAATAAAGGGGGAAAAAAAGAAGAAAAAAGGCGATTTTTTATGAGAGTGAGCTTTGGAATTTAATTAATTACTCAGTTAATAAATAGAATTTCGAAATTCTGGAGCTCAGGTGCATCAGGAGAGATATTGGGCTACTCTCATAAAAATTTTGAGCTTCGTACGTCCCATAGATTTTGCTAGCCATCGCAGACACACACACACACACACACGCAGACAGACAGAGCGATTTGTTATTTTATTAGTATAGATGATATCCTTAATCAATATTATTAATCTATATCCTTTTAATATATGGATGCTAGGTATAGCATCCTTACATTTAGTGCATTCGCGAAATTATCTAACCGCATTAAAAATTTCGTAAAAATAAAAAAACTGCTGTGACAATAACAGATTTTATTTACAGAGAATGATCTGAAACTAATGTAATGATCCTGAACTTGAAAGCGAGGTCTGTTCACAGCTGAACAAAATCTTCGTTGGAAAAACTGTTGTCATGGCAACCAATCATTTAGTAATTCAGAGAATGTCCTGAAATATAAAGTTATTTCTAATAAAGAATGGAACGATTTAATATTAATCTATCAGGAAAGAAAATTAAATTGAATTTTATGCATTGTACAAAGACAGATTTTTTCTTCAATAAGAATGTCGTATTGTTTAAGGGAATTTTATTTTGTAATATTTAAAGAAGATTTGATTGAATATGTGTTCCGTCTTCTTTTTTACTTTAAAGTATTATCTTTATTGGCATATATTATTCAGACTTTTAGCATTATTATTTGTCAAGGATAATCCATATCCTTATTCCATATTTACTAATTTTTAATGTATTCACGAAATTATTTAATTGCATAAAAGAAACTCTATAAAAATGTGGAAATTCAACTGGTAAAATATAGAAATTGCTTTTAGGGTGTAAAAATCTTTTTATAAAAATGCAAAGCCTCGCCGAAAGCGACAAATTAAACAAACTTTTAGTGCTATTACTTGACAAGTATGTCCTTAAGCCATATCGCTTATCTGTATTCGCTAATTTCTAATACGTTCGCGAAATGATTTAATCGAATTAAAAAAAAAAAAAAATACGGAAATTTTATTAGTAAAATACAGAAATTGCTTTTAGAGTGTAAAATTATTTTTTTAAACACAGTCTTACCAAAAGCGATGAATTAACTAAACTTTTAGCGTACTATCTGTCAATGATATCCTTAATCCATATTTTTTATCCATGCAATATCTAGTATCCATATATCAATACATTTGCAAAATTATTTATCGCATTTAAAATTCCATAAAAATACAAAAATTATACTGACAATAACGGATTATATTTACAGTGAATGATCTGAAACTAAATACAACTTGCTCCTGAACTTGAAAGCGAGGTCTGTTCACAGCTGAACAAAATCTTCGTCCGAAAAGCTGTTGCCATGACAACCGATCATTTAATAATTCAGAGAATATCTATACTAATAAAAGAACAAAACGCTCTGTCTGTGTGTGTGTCTGTGTGTCTGCGATGGCTTGCAAAATCTACAGCACGTACGAAGCTCTAAATTTTTTTGAGAGTAGCCCAATGTCTCTCCTGATGCACCTGAAGCTCAGAATTTCAAAATTCTATTTATTAACTGAGTAATTAATTAAATTCCAAAGCTCACTCTCATAAAAAATGCCTTTTTTCGCTTTTTTCCCTTTCATTTTCTTATGGTTGATTGGTTGCATAAAATTTTCGCAGAAATAATTAAAAAAGCTGGGACAGACCTTTAAAATTCATAGACTGGCAAACTGTCAGTTTAAATGAGGATTTTTTTTTTTTTAATCACAGCTGCTGTACACCATGGAGAAAAAGATAGGTGGAGGCGAAGTAAACCGAAAAAAAGGTTTGCAATATTAAACCATTTATCGCTGAAATTTTAATGTCTCAAACAAAAGAGCACGAGGAAGGAATTTTGTATTAATAAAACGAATTGAAAGAAATGAATTACAGCTGAAGCATATTTTACGAAGAAATAGTAATTTTTTTTCTATTATATTATTTAGGTTAAAATTAGGTTAAAGTTAAATTGCATTTATGTTATGGTTAGAATAAGGATATGTTACAATAAAGTGAAGGCTAGGTTACATTTCTGTTATATTTAAATTACGGTAGGGTACTGTTAAGTCGCTGTTGGGTTACAGACAGGTTCTGGTTACGGTATGAAAGTTTAAGGTTAGGAATTTATACACAGAGTGAACATTACGCAAGATTTGATTAAAAATAACACTTACTTTTGTTAAATAGCTCTGAAATCATAATACTATATACCAATCTTTTATCTACCATCGTGTATCGATTTCATTCATGGTATAGTCGGATTTAACCTATATTGGACCACTCATTAAAGGAATCATAGGGAAAATGTAATTTTTTTAAAACATGGTCAGTATAAGATACTTACACATATAAAAAAGAAAAAAAGAAAAAAAATTAATATTTTTTGTTAATATAGACTGTCCTATAAATAGGACAACGGTCCGATACACAATAAAGAATAAAAATGTTGACTTACCTTACAAAAATTTTTATTTTGTTTGTTAGACAGAAAAAAAAGTCTCTACATAATCTAAAAGTTCACCTTTTGCAAATTGTAAAGAGTTTTACGAATGGAAGGCCAAAAAACAATCTCTACATAGTCCAACATTGCACATGTTACAAATTGTAACAAGTTTTTTATTGCATGATTTCAGGTGACATCGTCTTTCCCAATACATTTTTTCACGTGGTAAAATGTGATAACCACTGTAAAACAGGATGCCTATAAACTTTCTTATATCACTTTCGTTCACATTGAAAGAATGCTCATTCTTCTGCGCTGCATACCTATTAGTCTCCGTAACTGTATGCGATATCATATCATTAGCCATTATAGAAAAAGTTGGACGGGAGTTTTTCCAGATATCTGATCTATAATGTGTTGATTATCTTCAGAAGAAAAAGGGGTGAAATGTACTTTACTCTCCTTCGCCAAGGCGACTTTTTTTTTTTAGCGATAAATGTTTCGACATGGCAACCGTGCATTTTCATTTTCTCCACTCGGATCTTCAATATGGCAACCCTAAGGAGTGCTTCGATTTACGTAATGTACTGATTTCTAAGCCGTTTCTGATTGGACACTTCTGATGGCTTTTTCTTGTTACCGGATAGTTCAGGAATTTTGATCGGTTTAACCGGATTGCACGGTTTCTTATCTTTTGTTTGATTGGCTTTTATGAAATCTCATTGTTACATCAGTCTATTATTGTTTGAATTAAAAAAGGAGATTGCATTATACATGTATGACTATATTTTCCCGGCCTTTTTTTCGTTTTATTTTAAAGATATTTCTTATTTTAATAAATAATAACATACATTTGGAGACAAGTATGCGGTACGAAATAAATTTCTCGAAATAAATATTCAATGATTTAAGTTATGATTTATCAATTTCATTTAAAAAATTGAGATGATGTGTTAATTTTACTGAAAGTGAATTTCTATTTCAGAAAAACTTTCTTTTTTATTTAAAAATTCGCGCAATATATATGTACCATAAATACATAAAAAAATATATATTTCAAAATTTTATCCCGTATTTTCGTACAAATTTACAAAGATTTTAATAGTTGGATATCTGCATTAATAACCGCAAATTTGCTCATTTTAGAAATTTCTTCAATGCGACTTTTGAGCATCCAGAGAATAATTTTTCGGTTATATAGTGTCGTTAGTTAACGCAGTTTTGACAAGTTTTGTGCATTTTAGGAATTCTAACTTAGCGAGTTTCGTGAAACCAGCGATTTTTTGTTTTCTTTTAATGGACGCGCAGCATTCATGCATGCGTTACTAATTGCGGCGTTGACGAGTTTCGTGCATTTTAGTGATTCCCGCACAGCGAGTTTCTTGGATTCACTGATTTTTTTTTAGATTTAATGGGCGAGAAGCTCTTATACACACGTCTGTGACTGCGGCGTCGACGAGTTTCGTGCATCTTAGTGATTCCTGCACAGCGAGTTTCATGGATTCACTGATGTTTTTTTAGTTTTAATGGGCACGAAGCGCTCATACACACGTCTGTGACTGCGGTGTTGACGAGTTTCGTGCATTTTAGTGCTTCCTGCACAGCGAGTTTCGTGGATCCACTGATGTTTTTTTAGTTTTAATGGGCGCGAAGCGCTCATACACACGTCTGTGACTGCGGAGTTGACGAGTTTCGTGCATTTTAGTGATTCCTACACAGCGAGTTTCGTGGATCCACTGATTTTTTTTAGTTTTAAGAGCCCACAATAGTCACAGAAAAAGTGCACAAAAAGACCCGTATGACCATGTAAAGTCTATGGGAGCGTTCTTTTCTAATATCTCTCTCAAATTTTAATATTTTTGCATGATTTTTTTGCACAAGATAGCTGAGGGCAATCCACAACCGGGCTAGTTTTTACTTTTTCGATTTTGGTTATATATTTTTTATATTACGATAGTTTCAGTTTCAGAACCGGTTTAAACCGGTTTCGAAAGTTAAAGTAATTTTTTAAAGAAAATCTGAAACAAAAATTGAAAAAGTAAAAACTAGCCCGGTTGTGGATTGCCCTCAACTATCTTGTGCAAAAAAATCATGCAAAAATATTAAAATTTGAGCGAAATATTAGAAAAGAACGCTCCCATAGACTTTACATGGTCATCCGGGTCTTTTTGAGTAATTTTTCTGTGACTATTGTGTGCTCTTAATGGGCGCGAAGCGCTCATACACACGTCTGTGACTGCGGAGTTGACGAGTTTCGTGCATTTTAGTGATTCCTACACAGCGAGTTTCGTGGATCCACTGATGTTTTTTTAGTTTTAATGGGCGCGAAGCGCTCATACACACGTCTGTGACTGCGGTGTTGACGAGTTTCGTGCATTTTAGTGATTCCTACACAGCGAGTTTCGTGGATCCACTGATGTTTTTTTAGTTTTAATGGGCGCGAAGCGCTCATACACACGTCTGTGACTGCGGAGTTGACGAGTTTCGTGCATTTTAGTGATTCCTACACAGCGAGTTTCGTGGATCCACTGATGTTTTTTTAGTTTTAATGGGCGCGAAGCGCTCATACACACGTTAGTTATTGCGGCGTCGACGAGTTTCATGCATTTTACTGATTCCTGCACAGCGAGTTTTGTGGATCCACTGATTTTTTTTGTTGTTGTTTTAATGCAGTC
Source organism: Maratus speculifer (assembly GCA_964019185.1). NCBI lineage: Eukaryota > Metazoa > Arthropoda > Arachnida > Araneae > Salticidae > Maratus > Maratus speculifer. The sequence continues at coordinate 332,918,357 of OZ025297.1, forward strand.
ATAATGTTTCAGTTTAAAATTATAGAAATTATATGATATAGAAATTATATTATTTGATAAATATCCTTACTAAATTTTAGAAATAAAATATTTGTAAAATTCACGAACGTAAGTTTTAAAATTTATATAACTTTGTGCAAATTTACGCAGCAAAATTTTAAAATTCCTTTTCTGTAATTTTTGTCTTTAGTAAGTAGTTGTTTTTCCCGAATTTTTAAGTATGGAACGAAGCGTACGAAGAGGAAACTGTGACTGGGTCAAAGTCTCAATTTGGCGCTCCCTCCCCGAACTTTTTCTTGTGACAAGCTAAAAATGACGTTGGTAGTATAAATTTCTGCGCCCGTAAAACTGCCATCTTCGCCCCCCCCCCCCCTTTCGCACGGCGCTGATAAGTACACAATTATTTTTGTGACTGTTTATTGATATAAATAATATCTGTAAAATACACAAATAAGAAATTCCCCAATTTAAAATAATTCGCTTGAATGTACGCAGTGTCTTTTTAAAATTCATTTCTTTTAATTTTTAGAGTGCTTAAATAGTTTTTTACGCTGAGTTTTTTAAGGAACAAAAGTATTTTTCATAGCAGAAGTCTGGATAGATTTTGTGCTGTTAGCGAAACGAAATTGACCAATCAGAAAATTCGCTCACTTAAGAAAGCAAAAACTTTGAATGCCGTTTTCTGATTGTTCAATCTCGTTTTGTTATTTCTGTATTCGCAAAATGTGCCTGAATACCGAACATTAGATGAAAACATTGCATCAAATTTTGTAATTACTGAATCGTCTGCCACATGAAACGATATCTGGAAGCAGAAATAATTCTTTTAGTTTGTTGGATAGATTTTTAATTTGGAACGCGTGATGTATTTTCTTGGATAAATTATAAATAAAATAAAGTATCCTCTTTGTAGGATTCCGTAATGTAAATAAGTAAAGGTAAGTGAATTTTTTTTATGGCTATTGTATTTTGTTTGTTTTAGAAACTGGTGCATATAAAGTTTTATTATTAGAAATTAGATTTATTAGTATATTATTTATTATTAGTATATTAGAAAGTCAATGGTTTTATATATTTATTGTGAAATTTTTTTTTAATCGGTGACAATGCAGCAAAAGTTTCAAATTTTTAACAGTGTGTCATGTTTTTTCGCTCAATGTATGACAGGTCTGTGGCAGGCCAAACATTGAACGAAAAAATGTACGACATGGACAATTTCACAGTAATAAGGCACGCCACACACCAATGAAACATGCGTCAAAAATCGTGCAACATGACGCAGTCAAACCGGTTTTTCCTTTATTATCAGGGTGAGGCACGCCACACACCTGTGCGACATTGAGCGAAAAAACATGAGACATGCGACAATTTCACCCTGATAATAAAGGAAAAACCGGTTTCACTGCGTCATGTTGCACGATTTTTGACGCATGTCTCCCTAGTGTGTGGCGTGCCTGAAATTGTCGTATGTCGCACGTTTTTTCGTCCAATGTCTCACTGGTGTGTGGCGTGCCTGAGAGAAAAAACCGGTTTGATTGCGTCATATTGCACGATTTTTGACGCATGTCTCTGTAGTGTGTGGCGAGCCTTGGAGAAAGACGCTCCGGGAGACAAGACGCATTTTTGCCGATCCCACCGAAGCTAGCATAGGGGAGAAAAATACGGGCTTCTGATTGGTCGAAAAATTGTTTGCAAATAGATCATCTTGAATGCTAATGTACGTACTAGGAGCGTATATGGGTATACCATTAAAATAATAATAATAAAAAAAGAAATTGGATTTTTTTTTTTTTTTTTTTTTTTTTTTTTTTTTTTTTTTTAAGTAATATAGAACAATTGAATTTGACGCCGTAAAATGAAAATACTATTATTTCTAAATAAATTGTTCTGATTGTGTATATATGTGCATATCATGTTAAAAAAAGTAGAAAGAAGAAATGGCATTTCTATTTTTATTATTTTCTAAAAGTAATACAGAACAATTGTTAAACATCCTGATTAACTTCTTTTAATTATAATTTCAGAATTATCTATTTCTTTATCCTTACTAATATTATAAATCGGAAAGTGAGTTTGTTTGTTTGTTTGTTTGTTCCGCTTTCAAGCCGTAACTACTGAACCGATTGCTTTCAAATTTTGCAGACGTAAAGTTAGAAGTCCGGATTAAATAATAGGGTAATTTTTATTTATTTTATTCAAATATTTTCCTTAATAATTCACAATTTAATTATTTTTCATACAAAATCAATAGGCATTTTTCAGATAAAATTTAACCATTTTCCTTTCCTGTTGCCAAGAAAATAAAAAATTGGAATACTAATTTTTCAGCGGCAATGAATTTTTAATAGAAAACTTCCACGCGAAAAACTATAATAAAATAATTTAAAAGAAAATAAATATGACGTCATGGTTGAAATAAAAATAAAAGGTGTATTTTTTATAATACATTTATCAAGGATATTTGTTTAGTTAATAGGAATTTTTGTGTAAAGTATGTTGACATAAATTAAAAGTAAAAAGAATGAAAAAGAATTATATTTTTAATAAAATGGTTCACTCATGAAAATGTGACGTCATAGTTGAAATAAAACAGGTACTTTATAGCAGTCGTTAAAAATACAAGGGGTATGAATATCATATAGCTAATGGAGCGAGATAATAAATGACGTCATATTTAAAATTAATCAGAAATATTTTTTACTTATACTAATTAATCTATATATATAAAAGAAAGTCTGGATTTCGTATTAATCACAGCACAAAAAATCTGCCGAACCTAAAATCTTGAAAATTGGGGTAAAAATAATTCTGATAACATCGAGTGCTGCTAAGAAGGGATTTTCGAAAATTCCACCCTACAAGGGTTAAAAAAAGGAACGAACTTTTAAAAAATTCCTTAAAAATCGGCTTTAGTAGTAATTTTTCAACTCATAACATATTTTAGTGTATTTTTTCATGCTGAATCGAATGGTACCAAGCAAATTCTTTTAAGTTCAGTAGTTCGCGAGATATATCACATTTTCCAGATTTGGCGGTGTCTTCGGCGCAAAAACCTGAAATTTTCAATTCTTATCTATATATATAAAAGAAAGTCTGGATTTCGTATTAATCACAGAACAAAAAAATCTGCCGAACCTAAAATCTTGAAAATTGGGGTAAAAATATTTCTGATAACATCGAGTGCTGCTAAGAAGGGATTTTCGAAAATTCCACCCCTAAGAGGGTTAAAAAAAAGGAACGAACTTTTAAAAAATTCCTTAAAAATCGGCTTTTGTAGTAATTTTTCAACTCATAACATATTTTAGTGTATTTTTTCATGCTGAATCGAATGGTACCAAGCAAATTCTTTTAAATTCAGTAGTTCGCGAGATACTTCACATTTTCCTGATTTGGCGGTGTCTTCGGCGCAAAAACCTGAAATTTTCAATCCTTATCTATATATATAAAAGAAAGTCTGGATTTCGTATTAATTACAGAACAAAAAAATCTGCCGGACCTAAAATCTTGAAAATTGGGGTAAAAATACTTCTGATAACATCGAGTGCCGCTAAGAAGGGATTTTCGAAAATTCTACCCATAAGGGGGTTAAAAAAAGGTACGAACTTTTAAAAAATTCCTTAAAAATCGACTTTTTTAGTTATTTTCCAACTGATAACATATTTTAGTTTATTTTTTCATGCTGAATCGAATGGTACCAAGCAAATTCTTTTAAGTTCAGTAGTTCGCGAGATACTTCACATTTTCCTGATTTGGCGGTGTCTTCGGCGCAAAAACCTGAAAATTTTCACCTTATCTATATATATAAAAGAAATTCTGGATTTCTTTTCTATATATAGAAACACATCAGAGAACACTATATATAAAAGAAAGTCTGGATTTCGTATTAATCACAGCACAAAAATATCTATTGAACCTATAATTTTGAAAGAGAGTTCTATTATCAGGTTAACATGATTATTATATGAAAGCTATATTAAATTATCTCAATATATGTAAAACGCAAAGTGAAATTTCATCGGGGCCGCTTATAACTTAAGTTCTACAAGATAGATTTTATGGATTTTACATTGTTAGTTGGATAATTTTTCAGAAATTTTGTAACAAATGGAATATAGCATTCTACGTTGTTTAATTGAATGTTTAGGGAATGTTTTTTATCAGATGAACCCAATTACAAAAGTTTGGCTTTATTTTAAAAGTTCCGCTGAATGAATTTTTATGTGATTAAAATTGTTAACATGTTGAGCGCTACGTCATTCATTGGTGACTAACATTGAACTTTCCGTTTAGATGACTGATTTTTCACCGATGACAGACAGTCTAAAGTACGATATAAAACTAAAAATTACTATGATATAAAAATTTCGTTTGATTCAAAGTTTCTTTAAAAAAAAAAAAAAAAAAAAACTGACCAGCGTAGCGGGCGAAGGCTGCTAGTCTATTAATAAATATGTAAAAACAGAAGGAAAATCTAGCTTTCAAAAGCCTTTCAAACAAAAATTGCGATGATTAAATAAACGTAAACTCAAAAATGAAGGAAAGCAAAATTATTCGACCAATCAGAAGCCCGTATTTTTCTCCCCTATGCTAGCTTCGGTGGGATTGGCAAAAATGCAGACAAGACGCAAAAACGCGCCAATTTGGCGATTTTCAAAATCGCGCCAAGAAGGAGAGTAAAGAACATTCGCACCAGAAAAAGATCACGTTTGAAGCGTAAATTCCGGTTCAATTTTTTCCCATATAGGAGGTTTTATATTTTCTTTGCTAGTTTCTTCACAGATTTTCGGCAATATTTCTATAGTTCCAGCAGTATCTAAAATTTCAGGATCCCCCCTTGTCTTTAATTTATTACAATTTGTGATAAAATCGTCTATTTCTTCTTCGTCACTGACCGCGTCAGGTTCCGGCGGAATAATGATCATTTCAGGATCATCTAATTCTTCATCAGATAAAGAATTCATATATACAAGAACTTCCTCAGCTGTTTTAAATTTTTTGGCCATTTCACAACGTTAAAAATCACCAGAAAAATTCTCAACTACAAAATAAATGAGCAACTGAAGTAATGGAAATGTACAAAAGTTCTAAAACCAAAACACGAAAAACATACTTCGATAATCGAACAAAAACAGTTACAGTTAGAAGGCAGTGAGAAAAATCGTCTGCATTTTTCTTTTCTTATAATATATAATTCAAAATACAGCTGCAACGCGTCAAAAGTCGTATGCGCTCTTCACTGCTAAAAATCTGCAGCATTTACTGCAGCGTCACTCCACTGCTTTTATAAAAAACGGTCAATTCACCGTGCTATGGAGCATTCTCATTGGTCAGAAGAGAGATATACTATAAAAGTAGTGGAGTGACGCTGCAGTAAATGCTGCAGATTTTTAACAGTGTTTTTACCCTTAAGTTTCATCAAAAATGGGAGTAATTTGAGAAACAGGCGTGTATCGGACCGTTGTCCTATTTATAGGACAGTTACAAAAACAGCATCAAATGAGTGTAATATTTATTTTTCTTATGGATCCTTTTACATTTTTGTACAGCACTGATGAACTACTAAAAATTGCATATGGCAGATTCTGGGAAAAAAATAGTTTTAATATTTTTGAACGGTTAAAATCATAACATTTTTTAGGGGTGATTTTAAAGTAAATTTTAAAAATTAATATTTTTTTCAAATTCCATTTTTCACAGTAATTCAATTAATTTAGTCTATTTCTAGAAACTTATGTCAAGTTTTTTGGATATTTTTAATGTTTCTTTTACATTTTTGAGATTTTATTGAACTGTCCTATAAATAGGACGGTGGTCCAATATGGGTTAAGAGTGATATAATTAGTTTGAAATTCAAAATATTTCACTTGGGATTTGTATGTGAAAATAATAATTAGTTACGTAACTTAACAGTGATTTTTACGGGTAAATATCAACTTTTTAACACGAAAATCATGCAATCGTTGGATATATATTTCCTCCCTCGTTTTTCATTGCTCATTTTGAGTATTTTTAGAGCTTAATATTAGTTGTTTTTAAAACCGATTTTTCACAGTCATTGGCTACGTATTTCAGACAGTGCATTTCTGCATGTAACGAGTTAATGATAAAATCATACAAATTTCAAGTTCGTTTAGTATTGTTAATACGGACCCGGGCAACGCTGGGCGGGTCAGCTAGTGGTGAAATATAAAGTTATTTCTAATAGAGAATGGAATTATTCAATAATAATTATTTTTATTTTAATAAAATAAAATGTAATTATAGTCTAATCTGGATATCTCAAACATAGAATTTCTTAACCTCTTCGCTACTGAGGATTATTACAGTATTATTAATTATTACTGAATTATTTCTTCTCTCGTTTGACTTCAGAGCGAGATTTTTGTTTTATTTTCATTAGCTCGAATCCTAGAATTCGAAACATATTATTCTTATATCGAAATTTCAATTACATTAGAGTATCATTAATAAAATGGGTTAAAACTGAAGTACCCATTTGGGTACCCAGGGACTGAAGAGATTAACTGGTGTAACTTTTCTTTTCTACTCTTTTCGTTTCTTCTTCTTTCTATATTTTAATTTATTTTGTTTTATTTTTTGTGGGGTTGAACTCGAATTTATCCAACATTACTTCAAAATTAGAAAATAAAAAATTCAATATTTAAAAGAAGCTTTAAATTTTTAGGTAGCTTTTATTACAAAAAGTAAAAAGCTACCTATTGCAGCCGTCCGGAGGAAAGCACTTCCGGAAAATTTTGCTATATTTTCACCGATCATGACCCCCAGACCCCAAAACCACCCTCCGTTCAAATGTTGACATATATATATATATATATATATATATATATATATATATATATATATATATATATATATATATATATATATATATATATATATATATATATATATATATATATATATATATATATAACCATATATATATATATATATATATATATATATCTGATTTTTGTCATGCGATAACTAACGTATTTATGAACCGATTTGAATGAAACTTGGTATGTATATAGTACATACAAATGTCTCAACCGAGTTCGTTGGTCAGCATCATCCGCCATTTTGTTTCAAAATGGCGGCCATTTTAAATTTTTAAAAAAATTTAAAATTTAAAATTAAATGAGAAAAAATTAAAAGTTGAAAAATATTTTTCTTTTACGTATTAGAACTTAAAACAAAGATTCCAGAACACTTTCTATTTTGTCTATATCTTACAAAATGATTGAGTTATAGCACTTTGAATTTTTCTTATGGCTGACATTTTGAAACGATCTGATTTTTGTGACGTGATAACACGCGTATTTATGAACCGATTTCAATGAAACTTGGTATGTACGTAGTACATAGAAATGTCTCGACCGAGTTCGTTGGCCAGCATCATCCATCATTTTGTTTCAAAATGGTGGCCATTTTAAATTTTTAAAAAATTTTAAAATTTAAAATTAAATGCAAAAAATTAAAAGTTGAAAAATATTTTTCTTTTACGTGTTAGAACTTAAAACAACGATTCCAGAACACTTTTTATTTTGTCTATATCTTAGTTATAGCACTTTGAATTTTGCTTATGGCTGACATTTTGAAACGGTCTGATCTGAACGATCCACAATGTTGCTTTAAAATGGCATACACTTTATGATATCGTGGAATTTGGTGACTCTCTAAATCGCTTTAAATAAAACTAGGTTGAATAAAAGATGACTAATTTCTAAAAATTCTTATTATTATTCAGTCTTGACAAAAACTAGTATTCAATCTTATAAAATCACTAATTTTATAAGATTATTTCCACTAATTTGAGCTTAGTATTTTTGAACAATGTAACTTACTTTAAAATAAATAAATAAATATATAAGTATATGAAAGCTACCTCTTCCTCCCGGCATTGCCGGAAGGACTTTTTTATTGAATCATCTCACGTGATTTAAATATTTATATTTTCTTAGATAATTTAAACGATGCATTTTTAACTGACTATTATGATTCACCTATGGTGCATGAATTTTCGTTTTAAAAAAGTCATTGAAATATACTATGAGGGTATAAAAGTATGTACAAGGATCATACTTCCACAAAATTGAGTGTCATACACATTTTCATTTCATTTTCTTTTATTTTTTGTAATTCAGACTTGGATGTGTGCAACATTACATTAAAATTAGAAAAAAAAAATTCAATATTCAAAACAGTTTAAAATTTCATCAAATTACATTATACGATTAAATGGAGTTGCATTTTTAAAAGACTGTTATAATTCACCTTATAATGAATAAATTTTCGGTTTTTTTTTTTTTTTTTTTTTTTTATGTTTTTTTATATTATTGAAGTAAATTGTGAAGATATAAAAATATGTACCAGAATCATATTTCCAGAAAGTAGCAGTTTCATAATCATCTTCTATTTTATTTTATTTTTATTATGATTCGGATTCTGATCACTAAATGAAAAAAAATAATAATGATAATAAAATCTGATACATTAAACATTATATTAAATTTAAATATTTCAATATCTAAAAACAGTTTTAAATTTCATCAAAGAATTTTAGATGATTAAATAAGGTCGTGTTTTTAACCTTTAAGTGCGTGATAAAAAAAAAAAAAATCAATTAAAAAAATTTTTTTGGTTTTCATTTCTTAAATAAACCACAAGAAAATACTTTATAAAATCGTATTTTGTTTTTAAGTCTGATTTAAGACTGAAAACAAGTTGTTGCCAATAGACAATACTCGACTTGAATTAAAAAAAAAAAAAAATCCTTGATAAAGTTGTATAATATTAAACACGAATTTTAAGGAACAATGATAAGGAATACATTTAACTTTCCCATTGCAGAACAAATTGGGGTATTTCGCAAGCTTTCAAATAAAACAAAAAGCACATGTTGCAATAATTGAAAAAAAAAATGTATTTATCTTTAAACAATCCTATGGCTGCCACCTGCTTGTTGAAAATTCATTTAATATTATTTTCAATATGTAATTTAATAACAAAATTAGGTGTTAAAACTAAAATATTATTAGAATATTATTTTTAGCTCACAGGTTATCAAAGCCTGAGAGCTTATGCGCCCGCCCATTCTGAATGTAGGTGCGTGCGTGCATAACGCGATAACTCATGATAAAAATATCCGATCCACTTGAAATTTTGTATATAGGTATATTCTGATAAGGCTTTTCCCGGATTAGTTTTTGGAGTTCATTCGATATGTATAAGAGGGGGAACGGGGGCTCATGCCCCTCCCGTTAATTGATATAAAAGGGTTTTTTATGCAAAATTAGCTGTTTTCGTACAAAATTTAGATATAGGATCATTCTGATAAAGCGCTTCCCTTGCTATTACCCCCCCCCTAAATTTCATAAATGGATTTTTATGCAGAATTATCAGATTTGCTTTTAATTTTGGATGCAGGTTCTTTCTGATAAGGTAAATCTCTGAATACTTTTGGAAGTTTAATGGTTAAGTATAAAAGAGGGAATAACTCCTCTTAAATTATATAAATGGCTTTTTATTAAGAATTTTCCGATTTGCTCTGAATTTTGGATATAGATTTTTTATATGATAAAGCATGTCCCTGATTAGTTTAGGGGTTCAATGATTAAGTATAAAAAGGGGAAATGGGGGGAGCTGTTTCCCCTCCTTAATTTGTTTTTCGAATGGAGTAAACCCTTGAAAATATAAGGCTGTAATGTACAATTAGTATGCGTAGCCTGTGAGCTCAATGCCGTCAGTCTAGCTGAGCAATATTATTTTTGTTGTAGACTAAATTTGGAATGTTGCCAAAGTTTATGAGTAAAATTACTCTTATAATTCACCTATGGTGCACGAACTTTCGTTTCAAAAAATACCGTAACTTGTAACGTGCGGGTACACGTCCTGAGTGTCATTTGTAACGTGAGGATGAAACGAAGACATAATTATAGATATAAGTTAAAACCACAGTTTATTTAAACTGTTAGGACTCAGAGAAAGTGGCGCGTCAGTTCGATAATTTCAACATCTAACCACAATACCAAGAGATTAAGTAGAAACTGTACTCACAACTCCGGCACTAGACTCAGTCGAGGCACTTCAAATCAGCTTCTCGCTCAGACTTCAGCTAGACGCTAGATCAGATCTTTATCAGCCCGTGGCTGTAAACACTTTTTATTATTTAAAATACTTAACGTAATTAAACTATATCTTACCACCGGCAATCTCCTTGGATAGTTCCGCTCTGAATAAACTAACTCAATGCACACTGCTGGCTGGCTCACTCTTAAAACATCATCTCATTCACTGGAGGCTAATAATCTAACTCACTATAGCGAAATCCAATTCACCTGGCTGGCCTTCACCACCTTCTCCTCACACTTCTCCTCACCACACTCTAACTCAAAGCTTTTATATGCTGAAAACTGAAGTCGATACTTAGAGTTGCAAAAAGTCGGTTTATTCCTGGGTTTATTTCCAATAGACCAGGTTTATTCCCAGGTTTATTCCCAAAAAACCGAATTATTCCAAAAAACACCGAGTTTTTTCCAGGTTTATTCCCGGGTTTAAACCGGATTTTTTCTAACCTTTGCAACGCTATCGATACTATACATTTGCATATTACTCCTAACCGCGACATAACTGTAGAACCGAGGCGACACACATGCTCTAGAAAGTTAAAGTAAAATAAAGGATAGAGGTCGCTTTCACGCTACCCATGTTAAAACATTGACGTCACGATCTCACAAAAATGCTAGAGTGCCTTTATCACAAAGGACACTCCCTCACAAACTTACTTTACTATCCTTACTTTACAGAAACATACTGTAAATTAAGGATGCACAACCTATGGCTCGCGAATCACAAAGATACCACTATTTTCATGCAGAATAATTTTGCTCATAATAATGACAAAAACATAGCTATTAAATAGAATAAACGTAACTTTTCAAATATTTTGGTGGCAAACAATTTTCTGGCAAAAGGGTTGTGCATCACTAAATAAAGGCATAAAAGTATGTGCAAGTATCACACTTCCAGAAAGGTGCAGTTTCATAAACATGCAAAGTCTTTGCTTTACTTTTGTGATAAAACTATTTTTTCAAGATTTTGGTTAATACCGGCGTAATGTTAGGTAAATGCAAAATAAATAAATAAATAAAGTAATTTAAAAAATTCTTTAATTTCCAATTTTCTTTTTAATTTACATTAAATTGTATATCCATAGACATGACTTTCATGTCCATAAAAATGACTTTAAATATGTACATTTTGGGGGAGAATAATACAAATGTAATCGTCTACAAATAACCATAACTAGGTAAAATATTTTTTTAATTGAATATAATTTTTTACATTTAACTTTAATGCGAGCAAAAATTGTGTGTGTGTGTCTGTAAATTTTATCTCAAAAACGACTCTAACGATTTTCGCAAAAAATTGGATTTTACCATTTTCGGGCACGAGAAGTCCATTGGGCTAGGTCACATGTTCTAGAAAATTCGATTATTGGGTCATTTTGGGTCATAATGGCTCGGTATCAAGCTATTTATATCTAGAGAACGGATGAATCGATTTTAAGGAAATTTTGCATTCAGTCGTTTTTTGGCACGAGAAAACTATTGGGCTGGGTCACATGTTCAAAAGTTTCGATTAGTGGGCCATTTTGGGGTCATTATGGGTCAAGCCATTTTTATCTAAAAAACGTCTCTAACGATTTTGACCAAATTTTATATTTTATCGTTTTGCATTACAAGAAGACCATTGTGTTAGGTAACATAGTCGAGAAAATTCAGTTAGTACACTGTAAAAAAAATCTGTAACCTTAGTAATCTAAATTAACCGAAATCGCTTATGCTTACTAAAATTTTATGTGTACACTGTACAAGAAAATGATGTCAATCTACAAAACTTGTAAGCAAACCTAAAGCCATCTGTAACTTTACAAAAGAATTTACTAAAATTTTGGTAACTTTACTAAAATTTTATCTATAATGCTCGTTATCGTCACTTAAAAAGTTCTTGGAATACGATTTCCCAAAAAAATTCTTAGTAACCTTAAAATTTGTTTGATTCAAAGTGCAAATCTGTATCTGTTACATGAATTTTTATTGTTGCCGTTACATAAAAAGTTCTTGGAATACAATTCTACTAGAAAATTTTTTGTAATTCTCCAAAATTTTTTTTACAGTGTAGGTCATCTTGGGAATCATTGTGGATCATGCTATTTTTATCTAGAGATTTTCTCACGCAATTTTGACTAAAAATTGCATTCTGTGGTTTTCGGGCACAAGAAAAACATTGGGTTAGGTTACATGTTCGAGAAAGAAATTTAATGGCTCATATTGGGTCATTAAGGGTCTGGGTCAAGCTATTTATATTTAAGGAACGGCAGAATCAATTTTATCGAAATTTTGCCTGAAACAGTTTTTTGACACGAGAAAGCTAATAGGCTAAGTCACACGATCGAGAGATTTCGATTATAAGAGTCATTTGTGAGTCTGATGGGTTATAATGGGTCATGGTCAAGCTGTATCTAAAGAACGGGTGGATCGATTTTAACGAAATTTTGTATGTAACAGTTTTTTGTCATGAGAAAACAATTGGGCTAAGTCACATGTTTGAGAGATTTCGATTATAATTGTCATTTAAGTGTAATGATGGGTCATAATGGATCATGTCAAACTATGTCTAAAGAACAGGTGGATCGATTTTAACAAAAATTTGCATACAACTTTTTTTGGCACGAGAAAATCATTGGGCTAGGTTACATGTTCGAGAAATTTCGATTAATGGGTCATAAATGGTCATAAAGGGTCTGAGTCAAGCTATTTATATTTAAAGAACGGCAGGATTGATTTTAACGAAATTTTGTATGTAACGATTTTTAAACACGAGAAAATTAATCGGCTAAGTCACATGTTCGGGAGATTTCGATTATAAGGGTAATTTGTGGGTCATAATGGGTCATGCTAATTTTATGTAGAAAATACGACTATACTTTGTTTCATATCGTTTTCGAGCAAGAGAAAACCGCTGGGCTACGACACATGCTCGCGAAAATTCGATTAGTGGGTCATTTTGGGTCATAATGGGTAGGGTCATTCTAATTATATATAACAACAGCTCAATCAATTTTACCTAAATTTTGTAATTAAAAGTTTTTTGTCACGAGAAGACTATTGGGCTGAGTCTCACGTTAAACAAAATTATATTAGCGGGTCATTTCGCTTTATTGCAGAATGCTGTCAAGCTAATTTTACCTAAGAAATGACTTAAACGATTTTGATTCAATTTTACATCCCATCGTTTTTGATTACCTGAAGACCATTGAGATAAGTCATATGCTTAATCAAATTTAATTGGTGGGTCATTTTAGGTAATACGTGTCAGGGTTACGGAAATATGACAACAGCCAATAAGTTGGCAATATTTGAAAAATTATTGGCGACATTTGGCCGAAAAATCGACTATTAAGATTACGAAAGCCAAAACACGAGTTTGGCGACAAATGAAAAAATGCCTCCGAATTTGGCTATATATGGCAAAAAATATTGTCTTTCAGCATGTGAAGAAATTTTTTATATATTCTTAATAGGATTCGAGATACATGCTTAAACCAATCAGAGTCGAGCTAAAAAAGTGATTTGGATCGATATCCTTTTGTTGTAAATTTTAAAATAAAGTAAAATTTATGAACATGTGCATACATAGTTTTCTTATTGATTGTTTTTGATAATAATCCTATTATAAATAACATGTTTTACAGTAATAATACAGAGTTAATGACGGAGTGATAATGCTATATCCAGTTAAACCCAAAGTTAATTTTGACCGAGCTTAGCTCGGTCACTCCTGCTAGTGTTTTTTAAACTGTTTACTAACAACACCAAAAATCACTTTTAAATGAAAAATATCAGTTGTGTACTCAAACAAAGTTTTGATAAAAAATAAAAGCAATAAAGCTTTACTGTTAGCAACATGCCAAGATAAAGAATGCCAAACGAAGAAATCACCAAACATTTCGCAATTAAGAGCACCGATTTTTATTATATTTATTTCAGTGTTTTAGTGAGTAGTTCAATTACATATATGTCAAATTTGCATTTTATTTTGTTTTGTTTCATTTATTTAATCATTTATTTATTAAATTTGTATTTCATTATGAAATATTAAACAGGGACAAATTCTGAACATAAATCTTGCATAAATCTTGTATAAATCTTTGAACTATAAATGACTCTATGACTATAAATGACTCTATAAATGACTCTAATTATATGCTGCTTTATGTGCAAATATGTTAATCTTCAGCAATCTGAAGATAGTTTTTAAAAAAACTCTTTAAACTATTTTTAAAGTCATAAAAAATCCCTAAAATGAGCAAGCGTTTTGAAACAAAGTACATTTTTTCTCCTATTAGACAATATAAAAAATTAAAATTGTGTGATATTTAGAAGCGAAAAAAAAAAAGTGCTCTAAATTTTATTGGTTGATTTTATTGGTCAGGTCGTCATCACCGTTAGTAGACCGTCAGCAGCAGTGATGAACATATTTTTGCTGCATAACATAGATGTCTCCATAACTAGTGAAATTTACATTATTCAACTTATATTTTTTCCTGTGGCGTATTTTGCATATATAATTTTTATCGTACTCTTTATTTTATATTTTTAAAAATGTGTCAAATGTAAATTATTTATATCAGAGTTATTGTTTTATTGATATCTTTTTTTCTTTCTTTCTGCCTTTAGGTAAGTGAAAGCCTTTAATGAAAGTTTGCACGAGTTCTGTGTTTTATATCTTGGATCGTCTTCAGGAAGCTCCATGTTTGTTTCATGTGTGTATTTAGTTTTAAATTTATCGTAAGTTTATTCCAGTTCACAAATTTATATGGTGCTTTAATTTTTCGAAATTTTGTAAATGTAATTATTAAATAATTAAATAAAGTTTAGGATTTATTTTTTAATTTTTATTATTAATAATAATATTAATAATTTTTATTATTAATAATAAATAATATTTTTAATTTTTATTAATAAATTATCAATAAACGCAACAATATTCATGAATAACTGTTCCTCTATTTTTTCACATTTTTTTTTTTTTTAATGTAATATCTTTTTAAATCCACAATACACACACGTTTGCATATTTTGATCCCTGAAAAGTAAGCGACTAATACCGCGTATCGGGAGTGACCGTTATTTAGAGGTCTTACAATATTTATTTGTTTACTTAGTATTGGCGTCTGTAACATTGAATTATAAGATTTTATTGTTTTATCATTCTTTATGTCTTATATACTATCTCATACTATTTCAACTCAAAAGAGAAAAACAAATTTAATGGCGATAAACAATGCCGTTATGACAAAACAAAATTACTTGTACAAATTTCTGAAATTCACGCACTTAACTTATCCTTCTTTCATTGATACAACACCAAAAATTTAATTTATAATCAAATATTAGATATTCATCGAACTACTTATTGTCTAGCGGGATTTATACAATATCCGACTTGCTGCACTATTAAGACTTACCTTATTTTATTTTTCATCACTATTCGGAATTTCCTTATTTTATTTTTCATCTAAAGAGAAATTCCTTTACTGAATATTTTTCTTGGCAAATTTCAGAAGGAACTTTTTATCAGCTGAATATTATAATGTTTATCTCTGTTTCCTTCTCACCATCTGTTTAAACCGTTTGGGACCAAGCACCTTTTGCATGAATTTTATTCGGGCGATTCCACTTTTTACCAAAAATTATTTTTTTTTTTAATCAAGGAAAAAAGTTTTAAATAAAAAGCACAAAACTTACTTTATTTTTTTTATAGTGCGTATCAGAAACAAGTGCTGTAAGCATCTTTTTAAGATACATATACACACCCAAAGACTCGAAGAGGTTAAGCTAAAACATGAAATTGATCCTTTATGGGTTATCTAATTCTGTATCTATCGATTATTTTAATAGATATATATGATATTTTTATAAAATTTTTACAGATAATTTATTTTTTTAAATAAAATTATTTTACTGATTTTTTAAATTTACACTTATGGAAGGAATTCCTGCTCTGGTATTTTTCAGTACAAAAGAAATTCATTTACATCAGAATTAGAGATGTGTCATTTGTTGAAGAACGATTCCAAAGGAACGGTTCCGGCGGTGGAACTGAACGAACGGTTCCTGTCTGTAAAAAGAATTCGTTCCTTTTCGGAACGATTCCGAAAAGGAACGGTTCTTCGGACTCGTTCCGAAAAGGAACGATTCCTCGGACTAGTTCCGAAATGAAACCATTCCGAAAAGGAACGATTGATCGGACTCGTTCCGAAAAGGAACGATTCCTCGGACTAGTTCCGAAATGAAACCATTCCGAAAAGGAACGATTCCTCGGACTAGTTCCGAAATAAAGCCATTCCGAAAAGGAGCGATTTCTCGGACTCGTTCCGAAAAGAAACGATTCCTCGGACTAGTTCCGAAATGAAACCATTCCGAAAAGGAATGATTGATCGGACTCGTTCCGAAAAGGAACGATTCCTCGGACTAGTTCCGAAATGAAACCATTCCGAAAAGGAACGATTTCTCGGACTCGTTCCGAAAAGGAACGATTTCTCAGACTCGTTCCGAAAAGGAACGATTCCTCGGACTAGTTCTGAAATGAAACCATTCCGAAAAGGAATGAATGATCGGACTCGTTCCGGAAAGGAAGGGTTCCTCGGACTAGTTCCGAAATGAAACCACTCCGAAAAGGAACGATTCTTCCGATTAGTTCCGAAATGAAACCACTCCGAAAAGGAACGATTCCTCGGACTAGTTCCGAAATGAAACCACTCCGAAAAGGACCGAATCCTCGGACTCGTTCCGAAATGAAACGACTCCGAAAATTAACAAATCCGCGGACTCGTTCCGAAATGAAACGACTCCGAAAAGGACCGAGTCCTCGGACTCGTTCCGAAATGAAACGACTCCGAAAAGGAGCGAATCCTCGGATTCGTTCCGAAATGAAACGATTCCGAAAAGGGCAGATTCCTCGGACTCGTTCCGGAATAGACCGACTGCGAAAAGGACCGATTCATCAGATTCGGTCCGAAAAGACCGATTTCTTGGATTCGGTTCGAAATGGATCGATTCCGAAAAAATCGGTTCTTGTTCTTGTAGATTGGTCAGTTTTAATAAATTAAAATACGCTATTTTATTTTAAAAAAAGGTATATTTTGATTTATTAAAGCAAAGTGTATTGCCCAAATACCTTTCAAATGTGTATGAAAAAAGAGGGGGAGGAGAGACGAAGAAAAACGAAAGAAAGAGAAAAGAAATTAAAGTTGTAGGAGGGGATAAACGTTTAATAAACTACAACTGCGCATTATATCCTCTTAAATTTAATGTTTAGAAAAATAGAAGTATATTATTTTACTTCATGATATTGTCTGTTACAAATTATTTACTGTCATCTGTGACTTAATTACAATACTATTTGACGTTTTCATGCAAAATTGATCTAAAAGAAATAATTTACGAAGTTGATTTTTTATATCAGAGTGAAAAAAATGCCCCAGCTAGGATTCAAATAGAGAACCTAAACGTGCTTTATCGATTGAGTACCAGGATCCGAAGGTAATGGAACACCATATAGACTTAGATACATGCACTAATACTTTTTCTAATTGGTAAATATATCATACGAAATGATATATATATATATATAATGAATTTTCAAGAAAAACAAGATTAAAAGAAAGATAAAAAAAAAACTGATTTGAAACGATTTTGAATAATATAAGAAATATCATCATGTCATAAAAATTGCACTTTAATGGGATAATAACTGATTTTCGATTGTTTTAATAGTTACGCACTTTTATGATTATTTCGGTTTCATGCTATTTTTCCTCAAGTATAATTTGAATTTGAGGATCTTCTATGTCAAAAGAAAAATAAGACCAGCTAATAGCGCTCGCTCATGTATCACTTTATAAATTTGGCGTCTTGTTTTTCTCTTCTGAAGAAGATGATTAAAAAACAATCTTGAAACTCTCGAAGATTGTTTTAATCAACTTACATTGAGGTTTATTACATAGAGAAAAATCTGTTTGAACAATAGTCCAGGCAATAGAGACCGTATTGGGTCTCTACCTAGCAAAATTCATGATAATTCTGGAAAAAGGCTTCTTTTATGTTTTTTAATTCGCTAAATCCGAATTTTCAACTTCCCATCAAAATTTTTCTCGGCAACCCCCCTAACATTTGGTAAAATACTCCCTTCCTCCCCCCTCCCAAAAAAAAGTTATTTAAGAAAAAAATCAATTATTTTTATCGTTTTAGTTAAAAAGTATGCAGAAATTTTGAAAGTATACAAAATTTGCAACAAATACGATGCATGACTAAGACGTACGATGAACGGGAAGAGGGAAGCCTGCCTCTCAACATTCGCCGCGGCGCTACATGCATTATGTTATGCAATTCCACTTAAATTCCTCAAATCTGAGACAAATATTAAGAAGGACCACACAAACTAGTTTAAAATTACTGTAAAACATATTCAAAGATGTATCAGTATGTATGAATGCCTCTAATATGCACGCATTTAGTAAAAACCTCTAGAAGTAAGTAATTTTAACAATTTTAAATTAAATTAAAAGATTTATTAAATTAGGTTGCATTAAATGAACTTAATGGATGTTCTTTTGTGTCACCTATAGGCGACATCAGGACTGAGGAGGTTAATCAATCGCATGATATGTCTTCGCTCTCCCGTTACTCCTCCGAATTTTTCCTGTAAGACTTACTTTATGTTTTGGGATCGCTGAATCCGAAGTTTTAATTTCTCACTAAAATCCTCCCTCAAGAAAAGAAAAGAAAAAAAAAGAAAAGAAAAAAAGAAAAGGTAAAATGATACCCAAAATACGTTTAATTTTGGATATTATAATAAAAAATATTAATTTTAATATATATATATATATATATATATATATATATATATATATATATATATATATATATATATATATATATATATATATATATATATATAAGGAAATTCAGAAAGCAGGCAAAATTTGCTACAAAAAAGATATGTGACATCATGACGTAGCATGAACTTGGAGGAGGGAGTCTGCCTCTCAACATGCGCTGTGGCACTGTATCGTCTGCAGCCCGTGTAAAAGGGGAGGGGTGCGACGGAGGCGGTCATCCCGATCGCGGAAACTTAAGGGGCGCCAAAATTATACTACCAACGTTATTTTTTGGCCTGTCGCAAGAAAAAGTTGATGGGTCCCCCCCCCCCCAACTTACTAGGGGAGCGCTAGATTGAGACTTTGCCGCGGGTACAGCTTTCTCTTCGCACGACCCTGGTCGCCTGAGTCAAGGCAATAGAGACCATATAGGGGCTATACCTAGCAACATTCATGGTAGCTCTAGAAAAGACTTATTTTATGTTTTGTGGATCGCTGAATGAAAATTTCTCCCAGCAACTCCTCCCCCTCAAACACATGCACACAAATTTTGGTAAAAGCGGAATTGCATAACTCAGTGCACGTAGCGCTGTGAGGCAAGCTCCTCCCCCCAACACACACACACTCCATTTATACTAAGTCATAATGTTATGCATCGTACTTTTTTGAAAATTCTGTCTATTTTCTGAATTTCTAGATAATTTTTCCTTAAAAAAATATTGAATTTGGTTATGTAAAAGATTCTATTCATATTTAGCCGTAACCCCTTGAGGACGAGCGACACGTATACGTGCCGCAAAAAAAGCCTAAGAATCCTTGTTTATTTCGACCAGTAAAATTTTACTGCAAAAGTAGCTTTATTTAATCGGAGCATTTTCTCGATTTCATAAGGTACAAATTTCTGTTTTTAAAAAAAGATGACAATACATTAAAAATTTCATAAAATACTCCCGTCACGAAGGAGCCAATCCAAACTGCTTATTGTCTGATTTATTCTTAAATTCATTTTTGCTCTCAAACGTTTCAAACTGGCAACTCTCTTTCTTAGAAAGTACACAATGCGCCGTGCTTGTCATTTTTTTTTTTTACAATTGCAAAAAACATTGCAAAAAAACTGTTGTCAAAGTTGGCGTTTTGAACTGAATTTCCTGAAGAGGGAGATCTGCGAACGAAAAAAAGGGTCATACTGAGAAAGTAATTGTTTATAAATCAAATTCTAACGAATTGAGCGAAAAAAAAAGAAATCACGCGACCTCTTATACATCTCTTTAAAAATCACCTCAGCAAGTTTCACGTACAGTGTCTCACATAAGTGATGGGACACTTGTGTTTTACAAAAGGAAACTAATCAAATAAATTAAAAAAACATGTACACATTTTTTGTGGGTGTGTTTCATACTTAAATTTAGTAAAGATTATTACATAACATACATTTTGTCAAAATATTAAAATATTAATTTAATAAAAATACAAATGTTTAGAACGGAGCACAAAAATAGCTCACATAAGTGATGGGACACCATTATATATGCAACAAAAATTGTCTGAAATAAGCAATAAAAATATTTTTTGGGGTTTTATTTTTACTTAAAAGCAATTGGCAATAATTTATAAAATCGTCTGCAGTATTTCTCTCCAGTTTGTTTTGGAATTTTTGTGTTTTTTAGCTCTGTGAGCCATGAATGCTAAACGAAAAGAAACTTCGCCTGAAATTCGAAAATTAGTTATTAATTTGCTTTAATTATTAATTTGCATATTGAACGTGGAAAATCTATTAGAAAAACTGCTGAAACAGTTAACTTGAGTCGTTCAACAGTTTTCAATATCATTAAACGATATAAAAAGAATCATGTGATTCAGCATAAAAGAAGACCTGGCCGACCATCAAAGCTATCCAATGGAATAAAGCGAATTATCATTCGAAATATTAAAAAAATCCAAGAAATAGTGCTTCAAAAGTTGCTGCTGATTTACAAGCATTATATGGAATAATTGTTAATCCTGAGACTATTAGAAGGGTAATTCGATCTGCTGGATATCAAGGTAGAGTAGCCAGGAAAAAATTCTTCGTAAGTGCAAAGAATAGAAAACTCAGACTAGCTTTCGCAAAATCCGACATAAATAAGAATTCTGATTACTGGAATAAAGTTATATTTGCTGATGAGAGTAAATTTAATATATTTGGTTCTGACGGTAGAATCTTGGTGTGCAGAAAACCCAGGGAAGAATTTCGCAAATAGAACTTGGTACCAACAGTAAAACATGGTGGAGGAGGAGTTATGGTATGGGGGTGTATGCCGTCCGCTGGAGTTGGTAATCTTGTTTTTATTGACAGTATAATGGATCAGTACAAGTATATTGATATTTTAAAGCAAAATTTGAAATCTTCAGCACGGAAATTGAACCTTTATAACGATTTTAAATTCTACCAGGACAATGACCCCAAGCACACTGCTCTGAACGTTAGACGCTGGCTGCTATATAACTGTCCTGAAATAATAAAAACACCACCACAATCTCCAGACTTAAATCCCATAGAGAATATTTGGCAAGAATTGGAATCAAGAATTCGCAAAAACACCATTTCTTCGAAACAACAACTAAAATCGGTGCTTCAAGAAGAATGGGGTAAAATCACTCCAGAAATCACAAAAAAATTAGTCGAATCCATCCCAAAAAGATTAAATCATGTTTTAAAAGTAAAAGGAAATCCAACAAAATATTAAAACCTTTTAAAAAGTAAAATTTTTGGATAAATATTGGATGGAAAAGTAAGTGTCCCATCCCTTATGTGAGCCATTTTTTGCTCCGTTCTGAACAATTGTATTTTTACTAAAATAATATTTTAATATTTTGACAAAATGTATGTTATGTAACAATTGTTACTAACTTTAAATATAAAACACACCCAAAAAATTTTTGCACATGTTTGTTTATTTATTTTATTGCAGTTTCTTTTTATAAAGCCCAAGTGTCCCATCACTTTTGTGAGATACTGTATATCTACTTTTAACCCTTTCCGGCACGGGCAAAATCTGTTAGTAAAATAAGGAAATATTGACTGACACCGGAATTGACAAACGATTTTTTTTAGATATTTTGAATTCCTTAATTTAAGCCTTTGTTACAAAAGCAAAATTTTACTAAAATGTTATTGGTGCCGTTTGCAAGTTTGGAATTAAAATTAGGTATCCCAGACCGGGCACAGTGTGCCGGGAAGGGTTAAAAATGTGTCTGAAACTGTATCGGATATTTTCGAGCTGTTGAAGGTGCAAAAATATTTTTTTTTCAAATACACCCTTAATTCCTAAATAGATGGACTTCTAGGAATTTTCTCGAAATAGGCAGACTCCGAAATTCCCAATTCCTGAGGAATTAAAAACTGAAATGGACCAACTTGGAAAACGGCCGGTTACGAAGGCCAATATATAAGTTAAAGATTACGTTAGGGTGAATTTTGAAGAGGAAACAAATCATAGACCCCCGATATCAAATATTAGATCAATAAAGAAATTTCCTACGCAAAAATAATAAAATAAATAGAAGGTCATTTGACGACAGATTTTGGAGGGGAAAGCAATGATTACATTGAAAATCTAATAGACCGCCTCAACAGCCTGATGACCAAAACCAAAGCTACAGTAAAATTTCATGGATAAACTATAGTGATAAATGAAAGGTCAACCAAATGCAAAATTTCAAGAGGAATTATGTTTAATACAATAAATCATAAAGTCAGGGAATACTTATATTATGGGGATTAGAAATAACTATGCTAATTAATAGCGCACACAGATGAATAAAATGAACTCTTAAAAACAAAATGATCTGTCCAAAATATTTAAAAATTAAAGCAAACGATAAGAAATGATATGAAAAAAATGAATACGTAAGAAAATAAATTAGTTATCTATACTAATAAAAGAACAAAACGCTCTGTCTGTGTGTGTGTGTGTGTCTGCGATGGCTAGCAAAATCTACAGCCCGTACGAAGCTCAAAATTTTTTTGAGAGTAGCTACAAATCTCTCCTGATGCACCTGGGTTTCAGAATTTCGAAATTCCAATTATTAAATGAGTAATTAATTAAAATCGAGAGGTCACTCTCATAAAAAAATCATCGTTTTCCCATTTTTTTCTCTTTCATTTGTTTACGGTTGGTTGGTTGTGTAAAAATTTTCGCAAACGTAATAAGAAAGCTGAAACAGAATTAAAGAAATCCATGGATGAATGAGACAAGTGGAGGTGAAGTAAGCCTCAAAAATGGTTTGCAATATGAAACCATTTATCGCTCAAATTTTAATGTGCCAAATAAAAGGACGTGGAAGGGATTTTGTATTATAAGACGAATTGAAAGAAATGAGTTACAATTTTAAGCATATTTTAAGAGGAAATAGCAAATTTTTAAAATGGTCTTTGTTCTATAATTATTTATTAAAATAAATGTTCGTTTTTCAAATGAAGGAAATTGGAAAATTAGCAATAATTAAATATCAAATTAAAATTAAATAAGATATTGAAAACATTTGATACGAACTAAAAATTGTATTACTAAGAGTTTCCTTCATTAATGTAATTTTAAATACTTTATAACGTAGATGAAAAATGTTTATAACTTAATAATTGCATGTAAATAAATATTTAAAATATAATGATGAAAACATTCTTTTAAAATCGTGTATGAAAACTTAAGTAATAAATATTAATCTAAAATATAGATTTCTGACTGCAAACGATTTTTATGTACTAACAAAAGAATGTTATATTTTCAAGCAAAACGTTAAAATAACTTTCTATATTGATATTTAAAACACATATGATAAAATAATTAATTTATTTTTACCGGTGAAGCTATAGATTGATTCTTTTTAAGAAACAAGAGAAAAAAAAAATACGGGTTTAAACCTGTTTTAATTGATAGGCGTGTCAAATCACGTGCCTTTGTTGATACTTAATTGGACTTAATGTAGGGTTACATTTTTAGCATCACTTCCAGAGATAATTATTTCCATGGACGTGAATAAAAATAATTTCCAAAATAATTTCCATGGACGTGAATCCGACCAGAACCTTAAAAATCAATTTGGAAAAATCTGAAATTTGAATCGAACCAAATCTGAATCTGACGAAAATATTCCAAATAACTATAACCAGATACGAACAAGGCAATATAATTTCAATGACATAAACCCAATCCGAACCAAAATATTTAAAAAAAAAATCCCGAAATTTAAACCAAACTTTATCTGAACCTAACAAAAATATTTCGGTAAAGTATAACCTCATTTTAACTAGGTAAAATAATTTCCATGCAAGTACAACCCGACCCGAACTTAAAAATCCCATTTGAAGGAAAAAACTCCACGAAATCTGAATTGAACCGAATCTAAACTGAACAAAAATATTCCAAACAACCATAACCGTATCCGAAGAAGACAAAATAATTTCCATTAACATGAATCCAATCCGAACCTAAAATTCGGATGTTCTACAAAACATAATGCGTTTCGTAGCGGTGGCAAGTGAAACTAAGTACTTAGCGCGAGATGGATAAGATATTTCGTTTATAGTTAGAGTTAAATTATAACTTGGTTATGGTTAGGTAACTGTTAGGTTGTAGTTACATTTCGATGAGCCTTATGTTATATTTAATTTCCGGTTAGGTTACAGTTAGATCATGGTTAAGTTCCAGTTAGGTTAAGGTTAAGTTGCGGTTAGATTGTGATTAGATTATGGGTAGGTTATGATAAGGTGACGTGCAGGTTACATTTATGGTCTATTTAAGTTACATTTAGGTTACTGTCAAGATACAGCTAGGTTACAGACAAGTTATGATACAATACAATTAGGTTACGGTTAGGATTTTGTTCACAGAATGAACATTACGCATGTTTGATAAAAAATATACACCTATTTTTGTAAAATGGCTCTGAAATTATAATACTATATACTAACATTTTAGCTAATCATCGAGAATCAATTTCATTCACGGTATAGTCGGATTTAAGAGTGATATAATTAGTTTGAAATTCCAAATATTTCACTTGGGATATCTGTGTGAAAAAAGTATATTTAGTTAAGTCACTTAACAGTAATTTTAAGTATAAATATCAACACTTTAACACGAAATTCACGCAATCGTTTGACACATATTCCCTCCTGCGTTTCCCATTGCAGTCATTTTGGGTATTTTTGGAGCTAAATATTAGTTTTTTTTAAACCAATTTTTGACACAGTCAGGGGGTACGTATTTAATATAATGTACACTGTAAAAAATTTTACCCTTTTGCTGCATCATCACTCCCCCGCTTTTATAGAATATCTCTCTTTTGACCTATGAGAATGCTCTATAATAAGCTGAAGTAGTCATTTTCTATAAAAGCGGTGGAGTGACGATGCAGCAAAAGGGTCTATTTTAACAGTGTATTTACACATATTTCGAGTGTATTTACACATATTTCGAGTTAAAGATAAAATCATAAAAATTTCAAATTCGTTTAACATTATTATTACGGACCCGGGCAACGCCGGGCGGGTCAGCTAGTAAATAATAAATATTAGGGATTGCATGTCACTCCGAGATCTGTTATCCCTGTTTCCGGATCCGTTCCCTTTTTTCGTAAAATAGTTTCGGACGCGTTTTTTTCCCTTGGAACCTTTTTTTAAAAAATCCATCCTATTTTATCGGATTTCTTCCTTTTTATCTCGAAGTCGTTCCTTTTTTTCTCGGATTCGTTCCTTTTTTTTCTTGAAATCGTCCTTTTTTTCTCGAATTCGTTCCTTTTTCTCAAAATCATTCCTTTGTCGGAATCGTTCCTTTTTTACGGATTCATTCCTTTTTTTTAAATTGTTCTTTTTTCTCGAATTCGTTCCTTTTTCTCAAAACTGTTCCTTTGTCGGAATCGTTCCTTTTTTTATGGATTCGTTCCTTTTTTTCTTGAAATCGTCCTTTTTCTCGAATTCGTTCCTTTTTCTCAAAATCGTTCCTTTGTCGGAATCGTTCATTTTTTTCGGAACGATTCCAATGGAACGAGTTCAAAGAACTCGTTCCTTTTGGTGAACGGTTCCGGCTGGAACGGTTCCTTAAAAGGAACGATATTGCCCATCTCTAATCAGAATGAAAACAATTATTCTATTTTTAGCCTCCGATGCTATTTCTTTCAGACAAGCTAAAAAGTGTCGTGTCGAAAATTGTGGCACATCAAGCATAAGTATTTTGCTTACCTATCATACGTAGTATAGGGTAAATCTTGCAATCGTTTTGAAAATCGAAAAAAAATTTTTTTTGACGGTTTTACACGTTTCAGATACTGGAGATTCCGAAAAGCATATTTTTAGAAAAAAAAATTGCCGTCCATCTGTCTGTCTGTAAACGCTCTATCTCACGAACAAATGGAGATAGAGACTTAAAATTTTGTATGTACTTAGTAAGTAAGAATAGGACGAAGCCTATTTAATATCAGTAACCTCGATTATCCGGAACTATTTTTTCCTGACTCTCGAAAAAAATTTGACTGATTTACACGTTTCAGATACTGGAGATTCCGAAAAACATATATTTTTTAAAAAAGTGCCGTCCGTCTGTCTGTCTGTCTGTAAACGCCCAATCTCACGAACAAATGGAGATAGAGACTTAAAATTTTGTATGTACTTAGTAAGTAAGAATAGGATGAAGCCTATTCAATATCAGTAACCTCGATTATCCGGAACTATTTTTTTCGAACTCTCGAAAAAAAAAATTTGACGGATTTACACGTTTCAGATACTGAAGGTTCCGAAAAACATATTTTTAGAAAAAAATTGCCGCCCGTCTGTCTGTCTGTAAACGCTCTATCTCATAAACAAATGGAGATAGAGACTTAAAATTTTGTATGTACTTAGTAAGTAAGAAAGGACGAAGCCTATTTAATATCAGTAACCTCGATTATCCGGAACTTTTTTTTTTTTTTTTTCTGGGATTCTCGAAAAAAAAAATTTGACGGATTTACACGTTTCAGATACTGGAGATTCCGAAAAACATATTTTTAGAAAAAAAAATTGCCATCCGTCTGTCTGTCTGTAAACGCTCTATCTCACGAATAAATGGAGAAAGAGACTTAAAATTTTGCATGTACTTACTAAATTAGGACGAAGCCTATTTAATATCAATAATCTCGATTATCCGGAACTATTTTTTTCGGACTCTCGAAAAATTCGTTCTGATGAAATGTATATAAAAAACCTCTATCGTTTTTTTTTTTTTTTTTTTTTTTTTTTTTCTAATCGGAGGCGAAACTCAATTCTGCAATGGCAGAACCTACATTCAACTTGTTCTGTTTCTTTTTTTTTCTCCTTCAATTTTTTCAAATAAAACGACATATAGTAAATCCTCTTCAGACCAGATGTGTCCTATAGGATACACATCTTTACAATTTTTTTTTCACTCATATAAATAATGTTTAAAAAAGACAGAAACTGTTGTGAATGGAGCATGTCAGATACCAACACTAAACAAAATAGCAATTTGTTTCCTACAGCGCTTTTTTAGCGAGTTAAGTGTTATGAAAAAAAGTTTGCAGCAGAAATGCAAGAAATGTACAAAAATGAAAACGTAAATAATTTTACTAGCGATAAGATACCATTTATAAAGTCTATCAGAAATTTTTAAAAATTACTACTAAATACATATTTATTTTATGTTTTTCAATGTTTCTGCAGTACAAAAAGTAAAATAAAATAAACTAAAAATCCCAAGAAATCGTAAAAAACAGTACGTATTTTTTATGTAAAATTGTCTTTCTTGTTTATCTTCAATGTGTGAAATCTCAGTAATTTAATTTTTGTTCATTTTTCTGACACACCTGACATTCGTTCAAGGCACACCATTGTGCCAGATCAAACTGGTTAAAAATCTGTGTTTTGTGGCTTAGAAGAATTCTTTATACAATACTACATCATATTCACGATATAGTATATGAAAAATGAACATAATTTATAAAATATAAGATTTTCTGTATAAGGTATACTAAACTTCATAACCAGCGTAAAAGTCTGATCAAGGGGAAATGAAATTTATTTCTTCAAATATCAAAGCGGAAATAGAAACTCCTCATGTGAAATCAAAAAGCGCCAGGTAGAACATTAAATTCGAAATCGAATCAAGAACATCTAAAGAATTAAGCTATAGCAGTATAAATTGATAACAGATTTGATTGAAGTTAGTTGGGAATAAGAGAGTAGATAAAATTCGGTGGGAGTGATACTAGAAGAAATTTAACTCAACAAAAATTAAGTTAAACATTAGTTTATTTCCAGGAATACAGACATATTAAGTAGAACTCATGAGTGTAGTCGTAAAAAAAAAAAAAAAAAAAAAAAAAAAAAAAAAAAAAAAAAAAAAAAAAAAACACAGAGGATATACGCTCTAAGCAGAGGATATACTCTCAAGGTAGAGGGTGTATCCTAAAGTGCGTATACAATAACTTTTTTGTGAAAGAGAGCATATACGGTATTCCTTTTGAAAAATCCAGAAGGTATACGGGGTATATCCCCGTATATCCTTAACTACTTCCCTGGTAGAGCTGAATTTTTCTTTTCCCTATATAAACACTTAAGGAGGTCTGGGACATATTTTAAAATAATTTTTATTTATTGAGTTAAAATTTTGAACTTTTTTGCGATGGTTAACCATATTATTTCTCAACAAAATCACCTGATAAATCTTTTTAAAAAATTTAAAATTTAAAATTTGTTTTAAAAAAATGTAGTAATTTAAAATCGTTATATCTCGAAATATCAATTTTAAAATTTTAATTGTTTTTAATTTAAATAAACAAAAGTATGTAAGCTTTAATTCTGATTCAGAATTTTTAAAAATATTAATTTAAATAAAAATTAAAAACATTTAAATTAAAATTTAAGAAAAAAAATATTGCAACTTTTTTTTTCAAAAAATCATATTTTCAAAAGTAAATATTTTTTTTTTTTTTCAAATTTGCCAAATCAAAATTGAGTGAAATTATTGAAAAACATATGTTTTAAGTTTGAACCAATTACCTTTAACTGTTCCTGACTTATAACAATTAAAAAAGGAGAAAAGTCGTAAAAACCCATCATAAAGAAAAGCACATTTTCACAAGAAGTCGTTTCCAAGACAGGTCATTGCTTGAAAGCTAGATTTTGAAAACTAACCATATATCCTTAAATAAAATATATCCGGAAAAAAATAATAAAAATTTTTGTGTCAATAAATATAAAAATATTTTTTAAACTTCATTCTAAGTAGAAAGAAAAGAAAATAAAGAAATTTTAATGCAATAAAACTTTTTTAGAAAATTTGAAGATTTTTATCTCCCGCACACCCTTAAAAGCTATAGCATAATTTTCAGTTCTGCTTAACAATATCATTTTCTAAGAATTATTTCATTTCAAAATGGAGGAAAAGCCGTCGAGAAAATATGCAAAATGTTTAAAAGAAAAAATTTTTTAAATTTGAGAATTAAACTGCCTTGAACAGAATTTTTTTCTTGATTGTCGTGATTCCTTCTCAGCAGATTCTACTTTATCTTCGCTGTCTCGATAAAGATTCCAATTTTTGTAGCACTATATAAGGAATTGACCTTTTTAGAAATGCTGAAAATTTATATAATTCAAAACATCACAACTCTATATGCTGGGGTCATTCAAAAACGTCCCCCCCCCTTTTTTTTTTTTTTTTTTTTTTTTTTTTTTTGATATAGCAATGGTAAACGTTTTTCTAAATATATCTTGTACGTCTCAGAAACT
Source organism: Maratus speculifer (assembly GCA_964019185.1). Lineage (NCBI taxonomy): Eukaryota > Metazoa > Arthropoda > Arachnida > Araneae > Salticidae > Maratus > Maratus speculifer. The sequence continues at coordinate 332,948,068 of OZ025297.1, forward strand.
GATGAAAAAGTTTACATTTTGTAACTGTTACAGATATAATTATTTTAATAACAGCATTCCAAACATTTTTGTAATAGGAACTATTTACTTCTACCAACTTTGTGAATTGGCCGTTGGTCAACGGTAAAAGGAGTGACCTTGTAAATAAACTTCTCATTTTTCAAAAATAAATAAATAAATAAATAAATAAATAAAAATAAATAAATAAATCCCGATCGATTTGTAATACTTTTAATTAAACTCATTAGTTACTTAACTAAAATAGTCTGGATAAACAGGAATTAATTAGTCTTTACATATTAATAAGCCTTTATCAACCTTTTTAAATAAGATTATTTCAAACACTACTTTCCTTATTCTTTTTTCCCTTTTATGTGTTTACCTAATCTTCGTAAAACAAATTGTATTCCTCATTACTTTATTTCTCGTTAAGATAGGTAATTAGATGAACATATACATGTATATTTTTATGAATTTCATATGAACTTGCTTTAACTTTCATCGTCTCAAGAAAAAATAGATAAAAATATCCTTTAATATTCTCGATTTTACATAATGACTTCGTTCTTTTTATCATATATACTTTCCGAACACAAAGTGTCAAGAAAGTAATATGATTATGATTTTTGTATGTGTGGTGGTTACTCCATAACCCCCCCCATATATTTAATTTAATTCATTTTATTAGCCATTTTATTTCATATCACCTTCCTTTTTATTAATGTTCTCAATTTAAATTTAATTTCGGTTTCGCTTATTTTCATTTCGTCGCCTGTAATGTTTTCTTTCTTGCTTAGCTTTCGAATGTTCCAAGCCGGTAAAATTCTGTTTGAAATCATTCCTTCCGGTTTTAAATTTGTTCGAGAACTTTCTCGCTAGTTCTTTTGGGTGGAACTTCCGTTTATTCGGACACACCCCTAACCTATCAAATTAAATTTCACAGGTGACGTATTTCAAGCCGTTATGTACATGGCCACCAGCTTTGGCCTTCCTTCTTAAGATGGTTATCAATTTTATTCTTATTAGTTACATATCTTTTCATACTGTATATTGTAATTTGGCTTAGTTTTTCCTCACCCCCTCTGTTGCTAACTGCCAAATTGGCGTATTTTGCATTTACAATAACCCTTTCTCCTTTTCCCCTGGGCTCGCGGCCACCTGCGTGAGTTGCGCTACGAAACACCTGCTGTGATGGATGCGGTCCGATGACTGCAGGTTTTGGGTGGAAGTTCGGGCCATGTGCGCGCCCCTTTGAAGCCGTTTTATACGGGCTCCGTTCTATGCTGCTGTGATCCCCGCATGGTTTTAGAATAGGCTGATTTTTTAAGGTTGCGAGGAGCAATGAAGTGGTTTAATGCATTCCTGAATGTATTCGTTTTATGTGCCTTCTCTTTTGGAATTATTCAACGTAAATACGCGCACTCCATAGATCTTCTGGTTGGTGTTCTTGTGGAAGCATCATAAGTGATGTAGAATGTCATCATGAGTCCACTTAATACCTATTTCATCTTTCATCACCTCATCGTTAAAAAAAATATCTTTCTGCAGCTATTATTGGTGCTCGAATCTTCTTCAATTATTGTTTTATGTGATGCCAGTCCTCTGACAAACAAGCAGAGGTGAAAATCTTTTCTTTTCGTGAGACGCAAATATTTATTTACATAAAGTTCCTTCATGTCGTTATCTGGCCCATTATATATATATAATTTTTTTTAATATTTACGGGGCGTTATAAAGAAAATATTGGCATGTATCTATACAATATGAAGTATGATGTATTTTGTTTTGAAAGTTCATATTATGAGAGGTGTTCTTTTTCAAAAAGAAATAATAATTTATTCTCCTTGTATGTCATGAAGAAAATTGTTTAATTACATGTTGTTGAGATATCTAGAATATGTTATGAAAAGAATTTTTATTGCTTGGAGATAGCAATAGTTGTGATTAACATATGTTATGAAATGGTTGTTTATCAAGTGAGAAATTAATATGTACGAGTCACCAAAAATATAAATTTGTGAAGAAATATTTATTCATGAAAAAAGCAACAAGTTCTTCATGAAATAAAATATATTTTTTTTTCTTCGAAAATTGTTCGTATATTAATTTCTTGTGCCTATTGTCTGGATTTATTTGTCATCAAAAGCCAAGGATTCAACAGGTAATTTTTTACCTTTTTAATTTTATATTTTTATAACTTTATACTTGATTTTTCTTCATCATTGGATAAAGAATATTTTTATTATTTTAAATGAAATAATGAAGAGAGTAATTAGGGTCGTTTGCAGGCCCCCATTCTCCGTGATGTGCTATCATTATCACGATCACTTTGGCCTAATTGTGGGTAGAGGCAAATAAAAAGTGCTTTCTCCACTTTCAAATAAACATAACATTATATTTTCTTTGATACCCTGACCAAAGCGTCAGCTCAAACACAACACATTTAATTTCCTTTGGAGCCGTGACCAACGCTTGAACATTCTACATTATTTTTTTTTCAAGTTATTTTTCTTCATATAGTGATTAATGTTTTATATAATTATATTTTGTTGGGTATGGTGCAGTAATCAAATACAATATTTATATTGATCTTGTATTGAAATATTATCTTTTTCTGGAGCAGTGCATGATATATATATAACATAATTTTTCCATATATATTTTTTTCTTGTCTTGCTATATGTTGCAACTAATATATATATGCATTATTTAACGGAGGTACTGGTAAAAATTATTGTTCATGCTAAGATAAATTATTCTTCTTGTCATACATATAATAATTTATGTTTTGAGCCATATTATATATAAATATTTACATAAAATATTTGGGTCTTATATTCTTCATATGATACTAATATGTTAGTATACGTTTTCTTCTTTTTTTTACATATAAAAATGATGTATGAAGTAAATGAAAGTCATCAATATTTTAAATAACGAGTCAATTTATATATATATATTGTTCATCATAGGACCTGCCAAATAACCAAATTTATCATGTCATACATTGAGTTCTTATATTAATTATTTCATCATGCCTCCAAAAGCCAAACTAAATATTGCAATCCAACCTTTCGACGGTAACCCTCAGACTGTAGAATTTTTCTTCGATCAATTATCTGACTTACAGGAACTAAATAACTTTACAGACAAGGAACTTTTTGTTCTCTTTAAATCAAAACTTGAGGGCACCGCCTTACTCTTCTTTCTGGAAACTCAGTCACAGCTCAAGAACTCTAATTTTAGTGAAATTCGAAAAGCATTTATAGACTATTTCTTACCCACAAAAAAGTCTGTTTCTCTAAAATCTTTACAGAACTTGACCTTAGATTCAAATGAATCAGTTAAAAATTTTGCTTTTCGGTTGGATAAACAACTTCGACTTGCTTATCCAAAATTGGATCTTTCTGCTCTTAATTCATTAAAGTTTACTCATTTTCTTGAGGCTTTACCTAAACAAATCAAACGTAAAATCTTAGAAGAAAATATTACGTCCTTCGAATTAGCTCTTGAACGAGCAACTTTTCTTCAAAATATATATGACTCTCCCCCTAAAAAATCTTATGAAAATTTTAATCAAGCCTATTGTATCGATTCTGAAAATGTCCACGATAATTCTAGTAATACTCTTCATAAAACTCCTATAAAGCATACGAAGGATAAAATTTATCACAATTCTCAAACCAACTACTCTCCTTTACAAACTCAAAAGGACAGTTCTCATACTTCTCGTAATTTTCAAAGAAGACCTAGGACATTTTCGCCTTCTCCACCGAGACAAGAGGCTACAAATAAACGTAACAATAATTTTCGTCATCAAAACTTTCACCGGAAACGTCCTTATCAACCAACCTTTGACAAATATTCTCACAAAAAAAATTCTACATCCTTTTATCACAGACGAGATGTTGTGCAGTGTGCGTTCTGTGGGAAATTTGATCATCGTATGGACTCATGCTACAAATTCAAAAACATTATTGGTAATTCTAATCAAAACTCTTCAACTCAGGTTTCGTCTCATCCTTACAGAAGGAAAAACCACACCTCTTCTTCTGAAAACAAAAACAATGTTTATCATTTAAACAAATAAGGGAGACTGGTTCTACTGACCGCCTTCTCTCCCGTAATTCTCATTCAGGGTCAGTACACTTTGACAACAACAACAAACATCAACAATTAGACAAACGCTCGTCAGTCACTTTAGTGGCATCCACAGCTGTCCAAACTTCTCCTATGACATCTAAGTCTAACAAATCTTCCTGTTTACATAATTATTTGACATCTAAACAAAATTTTGAAAATAATGATGATGTACAAGAAAGTCATGTTATATGCAGTTCTTTTAATAACTCGTATGTTCTTCCATGCATCCTAATAAATGTACAACATAATGAAATCGCCACATTAATAGATACTGGATCAAGTTTATCTCTCTTGGATGAAGAATGCTTTAATAGCATTAAATCCAGGCTTCATTACAAATTTTTATCCAGAAATGTATCTGTATCGACCATAAATTCTAAGGTCTTCTTCAAAGGATGCATAGAGATAGCTTTTAAGATTGATAAATATTTTTTTCATCATGTATTTTACCTTACAAAAATTCAAAATGTTCACTTTCAAGCCATACTTGGCTTTGAGTTTATTAACAAACATTCTATTACTATTTCACCAAGCTTTAAGTCTATATTACTTAAAGACAAGCACATTCCTTTTCAAAGTTATAATGAATCTCCTACTTGCTATTTTATGAATTCTGAATATAATTATGTGAATTCAAATGTACCATATTCTCTTGATGCACACAGAATGCCTTCTTATGAAAGGCCTATATCAAATAATCTAACGAGTGATACTTACATTGATAATACTTGTGCAAATTGTGATAATTCAAGTTTGCAGTTGTCCAACAATTATACAACCTATCCTTATTGTTATAATGTTCAAAATAATGGTTTGTTTACAAATAATATGGCTCATTCTGCTATGAATTTTCATAATCCTTATATTGATGGTCATTTTACTTATTTTTCTAATTATTTTCCAACTGATTATGCTAATGTGGTGAATTATGTGTCTACTAATGATAATAATATACTTAACAAGAATTCCTCATCTAAAAATACTAGTGATAGTAGTTATGTTGGTGAAAAGCAACCTCATTTAAGTATGGGTAATAAAATTTTGGTGAGTTCCAATATGGTACAATTACTCAATAGAGAATTAATACCTCCTAATTCGTTTGTTTATTTACATGTGAAGTATCTGAATCCTCCATCTGAATATTTTCTTTTTAAACCCAATTTAAAAAACAAGGGTCTGGTATTACATGAATCATTACACTCAAAATCTTCCATTCAAAATGATTTATTTTTGGTTGTATGTCAGAATGTTTCAAAGCTCGATATTCATTTAAATAAAAATTCAATTATTGGTGAATGTATCAATGTAGATGAAAAAGATATTGAGGAATACTCTTTTGATTTAGAATTTGAAAATGAGTATTGTAACCTAATTTTGCCATCTGAAGAGATTAAGAGAAAACGTATTCAAGAATTATCTCCAAATGACTTTGATCTTAAACATTTACCTCCTCATGAAAGGGAAGCTTTAACAAAATTATTATGTAGTAAAGCGCTTGCCTTTTCGAAATCTCTTGACACTTTAGGTCATACTGACCTGGTCAATCCTCAGTTTACCATGTTAAATTCTCATCCAGTAAAAACATTACCTTTTCCTGTACCTCAAGCACTCGAGCAAGAAGCTCTTGACCAAATTAATCAAATGTTGAACGCTGGTATTATTGAGAGGTCAAATTCATCTTGGGCGTGTCCCATGCTTCTTGTTAAAAAGAAGAGAACTGATATGTCTAAGCCTCAAAAGTATCGTTTGGCTCTTGATTTAAGATTGTTAAATTCCATAATAATTCCATCTTCATATCCTCTTCCTAGGATTCAAAATCTATTGGTGCAGTTGTCAAAATTTAAATATTATACCACTCTTGACTTACCCTCTGCATATTGGCAGATTGCTGTACCTAAAGATATGCAAGATAAACTTAGTTTTACTACTCCATGGGGAATTTTTACCTATTTACGCTTAGTATTTGGCTTGAAGACGGCCGCCAGCACTTTCCAACAATTAATCGACTCTGTGATTCAATTATCTCAGATTGACTCCTGTTATGCATATCAAGACGATATTGTAGTGGGTGCTAATTCATTTGAAGAAATGTCCATGAAACTCACAAAGCTATTAGACACTCTCATTGCTAATAACATTACTCTGTCTCCTGAAAAATGTGCATTTATGCAAACTAGCATTAACTTTTTGGGTTTCCAACTTACAGATCATAAAATTCTTCCTATTACAAGTAATATTTTAAAAATTACCTCCTTTCCAAAGCCTAAAACCAAGAGGCAAACAAAGAGTTTTATCGGCTTGTGTTCATTTTATAGATCAATTATACCTAATTTTTCTAATTTGATTACTCCTCTCATCGAAGTCACCAAACCTAAAAATAAGTTTTCTTGGAAATCTGAACAAGAAAATGCATTTAAAGAATTACAGGACATTTTCTTTCATAAACCTATGCTCAATCTTCCTATCTGGAATGAAACATTTTATGTTAATACAGATGCCTCAAAAACAGCAATATCAGCTGTTCTTATGCAGAAATTTGATGGTGAACTAAAACCTATCTCCTATTATTCCAAAACTCTATCTCAATCAGAAAGGCACTACCCTGCCATCAAATTGGAACTTTATGCCATTTACAAAGGCATAACTGCTTTTAAATACTATATTTTTGGTCGACCCTTTATTCTACTGTCTGATGCCAAACCACTTAATAATTATAAAAAAGCTACATCACCTGCTGATATTACTACTCGTTGGATGTTAGAACTGTCTGAATACTCGTACACATTCCAACATGTTCCAGGCAAAGAAAATGTCTTGGCAGATTTTCTAAGTAGAACTCCTCACATTCCTACTGAAGATCTCAATAATAATCCAGATCTTATTTCTTCACAAGAACCTCTACCCATTGTTGATAATCAAAACGATTTACATAATGACTTTTCCCAATTTCCATGTGGTTCAGTTCACAAAGTCCACCACACATGTCATCTTCAAAGTGACTCTTCACTTCTAACTAAGGATAATAATCAAGATCCTTTATTAGAAATTCTTGATCACACCATCTTCTCTGAACAACAGAAGGACCCAAAAATCAAACAAATTTATGAAGATCTTAAAAATAACAAAAAATCTAAAAGTTTAAATGGCTACTATATTAATCCAAGTAATGAGTTACTTTGCTATAATGGTCATTTCTCTTCAGAAGATATCGAGCTACACAAAGCTGTTTTACCTGTGTCACTTAGAGCAAAGGCCTTAAGAATTGCTCATATTACTCATACTGGAATTCATAAAACCATTGTTAATTTAAAGAAAAGATTTACCTGGAAAACCCTTGTTTCTGATACCATTAATTATGTCAACTCTTGTGAAATTTGTTTAGTAAATAAGAATCATAAAAAAAACACTGCTCCATACCTACCTGCACCACTCCCAACAGCTCCCAATCAAAAGGTCTCTATGGATTTACTCGGCCCATTGAGAAATCGTCAATATGTGTTAACAATGATAGACCATTTTTCTCGTCATTTAGAATTATATGCCTTGAATAATATCAGTGCTGAGTCAGTTACAAAGGCTTTATTGCATTATATTTCCACTCATGGAAAACCTGAATTAACTCTTACTGATCATGGTTCTCAATTTACGAGTGATATGTTTGCATATTTTAACAAAAAGCTTGGCATTAAGTTGGAACATAGTTCTGTAGCCCATCCCCAAGCTAACGGTTTAAGTGAACGTGTCAATTCTCAAATAAAATCGTCTGTGAACACAATGGCTTCACAAGGATGTGATGTACCCACTGCTCTAAAAATTCATCAATCCATATATAACGCTACACCTCATCCAGCTACAAAGTTCTCCCCAAATCTTCTTCATTTTGGCAGAGAAATAAATGACATTTATTCCAATTATAAATCTCAAGTTTCATGGAAAATTCTCAACACTGCATATGAAATTCATAAATTGATGGATGTTATTGAAAAAATATACTATCAAGCTTACAAGAATAACGAATCATCCAGACAAAAGGTGTACCAAAAATCCAGAGAAAAATTAAAGTTTTCCAACATCAATGTTAATGACATTGTTTATGCAAAATTTCCTACTGTGTTTAACAAAAAGATACAAGGCCCATACGTGGTCAAGAAAATAATTTCTCCTGTGCTCATTCAAATTCAAGATCCCAATAATAGTCATGCTTCACCAATGTTGATTCACACTAATCGAATCTTGAAGCTTCAAAAGAGAAATGAAGCACTGCAACATCCTTCAGTTTCTTCAAAAGGTGCATCACATGATCAACCAGCTGTTGATAATGCATCCTCCACTCCTGTGAGACAGCACTCTTCTATTCAAGTTTCAAATCATGATGCAGCTTGTAATACTTCTCCTCAAATTCTTTCTTCTTCTAAATGCCAGCAAACATCTTCATGTTCCAGTAAATCGGTACTGTCACAAGCTCCTCCTGATGGCACTCATACTGGTGCTAAAAGCAAATCCACTCAATATAGAAGTTATGATCTTCGTCCTCGCAATCATAAACTACATAAAAAATAGACTAACTCTCTTTTTCCTTTTACAGGATGACTTTTGCTTTGTAATATATTCAGTCGAAGCTAGCCGAACTGATTGTCCAGCAAGAAGAATCGCTATGTAATTTTTTTTTTCTTTTCTCCAGGCTGCAGGCAGCTGTTATTATTTTTTTTCATTTTATTTAAGTCTTCTTCTCCCTGGTACAACTCAACGGTCATCCTCGGGATGTATGTATGAATTTTAATAGTTTTATTAGTTACTGCATTTATCTATAAGTCATAATTTTTACAATATTTACACATAATCTCATGTATGCCATACTTTTAAATTTTATAAAGTCTTTAATTACAATAGTTGATGCAAAAATTGAGAAAGAATTTGTCTTTGTTAGAATATGATATCATTATTTAAAGTTATTTTTGACAAATGTGCATTCTAATAAGAAAAGTGAAATTGTAGTTGATATAAGGTAAACATAAAGATGAGTACTCATCAAATTATTTTCTCTATTGTGTCTGCTCTTTACAATGCATGCATGTTTTAACATTCAACCTCTTTTAAAAAAAAAGAAAAAGAGAAAAGAAAATGCATGATAAACTTATTCATACTAATATTTCTTCTCTTCTTGTTGAAATATAGAAAGTGAATGACTCACCATAAGTAGTATATAATATTTTTTTTTGTATACTTTTGGGTATTTATACTTTGGATCCAAAGATGTTGATTGAGGCATTATATATATATTTATCCAAAGTTCTTGATTCACTCATTATATATATATTTATCCAAAGATGTTTAATGAGTCATTATATATATTTATATAAAGCAAATTCTTGATTTATGACAAATGCAAAAGTGATCACTTACTTAATTTTTTTTTTTTTTTAAAAAAATGTTTGAAAATTACAAGTAAATATGTTCTAGATATCTTCTATATAGAAATTTTGACACAATTGATTTTTTTCTTTGTAAGTTGACATTATCAAGTCATATATAAGATTGACATATTCATATAAGTTTCTTCCTTTTTTTTCAAAATATTAAACATCTTATGTTTTATGTTTATTTTGAATGAAGTATAGTATTAAAGATATTTATGCAATTATTGTCAATTTATTTTGAAAATGTTCAAGAATATGCCTTTATGAGAGTGTAAAAATTCTCTCTTTGAAAATTATTATATTCACTTTGAAGATATTTTTATTGGAAAATAATATCATGCTTTTATTACCATTCTTTTTGCAACTTAATTAATTTTATTTTCTGCAAAAATGTGTTATTGAATAATACTAAAGTTTATTCATTTAAGATTTATTGAAAGCGTAAAAGGCTATGTGGTGATATAAGTAAATATTTTTTTATGAGAGCATAACTAATCTCTCTGCACTATTTATATATATATTTTTATGATTGTTCAATTTTCAACTTACAAATTCATTTAATTTATTATGTGTTATTTGAAACTATATATGTTATATATAGTTATAACATGATTCATATACAGTTATAGTATATTTCATTTTTGTTCACAACTGAGAATATAAATATACATATTATTGTGTAATCAAATATTGTGACATATGCTAAAAGCATTCTACTGTTATAGTGCATTTTGCACAGCCTAACAAGAGACTCGTTAAAGTTAAGGACTGTTGCACATAGACATAGACTTTAAATTTTTTTTTGATATATATGATAGATACTTCTGGAAGAAACTTTATATACCTTTCATGCTAACATTTACTACAGTTGGTATATTTTCATGAGGATTACTATCATAACAGTAATTATTTTTTTATTATTTAAATATCATGTACAACAATTATGTATATTCTTATAACTATTTCTGATATATTTATTTTGTGTATTTACTTAGTATATTTGTACATGTGTTAGAAAATATTGTCTCGATGAAAAATTGTTCATTTTGTCATCTCACCAATATTTTCTTTCGGGGGACCCTGGGTAATATGTGGTGGTTACTCCATAACCCCCCCCATATATTTAATTTAATTCATTTTATTAGCCATTTTATTTCATATCACCTTCCTTTTTATTAATGTTCTCAATTTAAATTTAATTTCGGTTTCGCTTATTTTCATTTCGTCGCCTGTAATGTTTTCTTTCTTGCTTAGCTTTCGAATGTTCCAAGCCGGTAAAATTCTGTTTGAAATCATTCCTTCCGGTTTTAAATTTGTTCGAGAACTTTCTCGCTAGTTCTTTTGGGTGGAACTTCCGTTTATTCGGACACACCCCTAACCTATCAAATTAAATTTCACAGGTGACGTATTTCAAGCCGTTATGTACATGGCCACCAGCTTTGGCCTTCCTTCTTAAGATGGTTATCAATTTTATTCTTATTAGTTACATATCTTTTCATACTGTATATTGTAATTTGGCTTAGTTTTTCCTCACCCCCTCTGTTGCTAACTGCCAAATTGGCGTATTTTGCATTTACAATAACCCTTTCTCCTTTTCCCCTGGGCTCGCGGCCACCTGCGTGAGTTGCGCTACGAAACACCTGCTGTGATGGATGCGGTCCGATGACTGCAGGTTTTGGGTGGAAGTTCGGGCCATGTGCGCGCCCCTTTGAAGCCGTTTTATACGGGCTCCGTTCTATGCTGCTGTGATCCCCGCATGGTTTTAGAATAGGCTGATTTTTTAAGGTTGCGAGGAGCAATGAAGTGGTTTAATGCATTCCTGAATGTATTCGTTTTATGTGCCTTCTCTTTTGGAATTATTCAACGTAAATACGCGCACTCCATAGATCTTCTGGTTGGTGTTCTTGTGGAAGCATCATAAGTGATGTAGAATGTCATCATGAGTCCACTTAATACCTATTTCATCTTTCATCACCTCATCGTTAAAAAAAATATCTTTCTGCAGCTATTATTGGTGCTCGAATCTTCTTCAATTATTGTTTTATGTGATGCCAGTCCTCTGACAAACAAGCAGAGGTGAAAATCTTTTCTTTTCGTGAGACGCAAATATTTATTTACATAAAGTTCCTTCATGTCGTTATCTGGCCCATTATATATATATAATTTTTTTTAATATTTACGGGGCGTTATAAAGAAAATATTGGCATGTATCTATACAATATGAAGTATGATGTATTTTGTTTTGAAAGTTCATATTATGAGAGGTGTTCTTTTTCAAAAAGAAATAATAATTTATTCTCCTTGTATGTCATGAAGAAAATTGTTTAATTACATGTTGTTGAGATATCTAGAATATGTTATGAAAAGAATTTTTATTGCTTGGAGATAGCAATAGTTGTGATTAACATATGTTATGAAATGGTTGTTTATCAAGTGAGAAATTAATATGTACGAGTCACCAAAAATATAAATTTGTGAAGAAATATTTATTCATGAAAAAAGCAACAAGTTCTTCATGAAATAAAATATATTTTTTTTTCTTCGAAAATTGTTCGTATATTAATTTCTTGTGCCTATTGTCTGGATTTATTTGTCATCAAAAGCCAAGGATTCAACAGGTAATTTTTTACCTTTTTAATTTTATATTTTTATAACTTTATACTTGATTTTTCTTCATCATTGGATAAAGAATATTTTTATTATTTTAAATGAAATAATGAAGAGAGTAATTAGGGTCGTTTGCAGGCCCCCATTCTCCGTGATGTGCTATCATTATCACGATCACTTTGGCCTAATTGTGGGTAGAGGCAAATAAAAAGTGCTTTCTCCACTTTCAAATAAACATAACATTATATTTTCTTTGATACCCTGACCAAAGCGTCAGCTCAAACACAACAGTATGTAAGGGGAGGTTGAACTTCTATTTTAGAAAATCGTTATAAGCTACTGTCGCAAAAAAATCTATCAAAAACTGCAGCAGATGAAATGTAGTACATTAGGTTAAAAGTTTGAAGCAACATTCCTTTTATCAATGTCAAAAAAATCGAAGGAAAAAAACTAAAATCGCATTAAAAAATTCAAAAAATGCTGTACGAATTCCACGTAAACTTTATTGAGAAGAGGGCAAAATTTAATACATAGGAATAAACTGTATTTCTTTACCTAGTGGGGAAAAATCGCCTTAAAAAAAAAAAAAAAAAAAAAAAAAAAAAACATTAAAAATCAAATTAAAAAGATCTTATCAAGAACATGAAAATCGGGCTTCGAGGTGCAAAACTTCATACATATAGGGATGAAATTTCTGCCTTTTTAACACGCCAATATACTCTCAGAGAAAATGTTGTTGTATTAAATCGCAAAAAAGTTCCGATTAAATAATAAAACATTTTCCCTACAAAAATACTGCTGTACAAAAAAAAAAAAAAAAAAAAAAAAAAAACAGATATTTCATTCTTATGTCTAGAACTACCTTCTCCCATAATTTTTGTAGCTTTACTTGCAGCGGTCTCTTCAGAACACCGTCGACACACTCATACACTCAAGCTTCTTTTTGTATTATTTCTTTATTATTATAGATAAATCCCGCGTAAAATCAACCATAGATAAACGAATCAGAATCACCAATAATTGTAATGTGTAATATTTTCTGGATACGTGTTTTGGGGAATCAAATGCAGTTTAGCCCCTTTTTAGGTGCGTTAGTAATTGCGTAGCATCTATAGTTGTCGTTTAGTCCGTCTTTCTGTCCGTCTGCCCATCTGTGCGCATATAACAACGCAAAAATTACACAATCGAACCGCTTGAGACTAAAAATGTATAATTATTACAAAATTTTTGTCGTATCATTTCGAATTTTAGGAAAGTCGGAAGTATATTTTAATTAGAGGGGCAATCAAAAGTATTCCATCACATTACGGTCAATGGGAAAAAATAGTTTCAAGTGCATTTGAATGATGTTACGCTCTTTAGAACATAATAAAGTTGATATGCATCTATGAAGTATATCTATAATATACATTCTGTACAATCTCTAGGCAAAGAATATTTGCTATTCATCTAAAGGGCCACACAAAAGTATTTTATTACATAATGGTATAGGGGGAACGTCGCTTGGGAGCGCATTTTAATTGTATTAAACTGTTTAACATTTTATGAAATTGATATGCGTTATTGAGGTTTACTACAAGCAACTTCCTGTATAATAGAAAGCAGATAGTATTTACAGGAACACACAAAAGAGTTTGGCTTCTATACTGCATCCGAAATATTGAATACTCTTACACAAGATCTGAACATTTTTCAAACTTCGTTGTAGTAGGCTTGACGTGCAATTTCCGAATTTTTTTTCCAGAATTTTTTTACTCGTTATTATGTGAAATTAATCTTAGCTTTTAACACAAAATTCCTTTGCAATTAGATGAAACTTTTTCTGATTATACCTTTTTTTTATTGCATTTCCCAATTCTTTGTATTTTTACTCTTTTTAAATCTTTTTTGTTCTCAAAAAATATTTTACGAAAATAACATAAATCTAAATTTGAGATTTAGTGCAATTCAGTTATCTTTTGATTTATGAGCATAACCTTTAGCTTTCGGGACAGTGAAATCTAAAATATCCTTTTACAACGGGAGAACTGACGCGATTTTATCCCCTTTCTTAATGACCCTTCACCGCAGGTGACCAGAAAATGCTGCTATCATTTGGAACATGTGTTAATGATTTACACGTTCGTGAGAAGGTAAGGGAATTTTCTTCCCTAAGAGAAAGTCCTTTCTGTTTACTTGTCGGAATCGAAAGTAATGCTTTAGGTTCGTTGAAAAGATGTAATTTATAATGATAAAAATGATCTTTTTCTGTGAAGTGCGTGTCATTAAATAAAACATATATTAGTAGTAATTGAGCGGTCTTTTTAAAAAATAATTAGAAAACTTGATGGATGTTTATTGAATGTTTTAATAGCATTTGGTTTCTTGAAGGGTATAATCTAAAAATGAAGGTTTGTTATAGGCAAAATTACTATAAGTATATATGGTAATACAAAAATACATTATTTTAAAAAGTGCTAAATTTTCAAATATTTAAATAACGCATAAGTGATTTCCTTAAGAATCATTGTTAATATTATTTCAACGATTTAAATTAAAACAGAAAAAGAAATTTCACGATAAGAAAAAATTAGAAATTAACATATAAGGAATCGTTAAACAATATAGTAACAAATAATAAAGAGATATCTAACATAACTTATGTTTCCTATTAAGGTCTTCGTTTTTAACTATAACTAAAAGGAATATTTACGAATAGTATTACTTTAATTTAATCTGTAAAATAATTAACCGAATATTACTATAAAGAAATATTGGATGAAGTCTGGATATGAAAATTCTGTCAACACAGCAGAGAAGAAGATTTTGGTGTTAAAATTTCTTCAATGGCTTTCAACCCTTCCGCCGTTTGCAGTCTGCTAACTGTTACTTTTAATGCCCAAAATACCAAGTGGTACCAGTAATTTTTTTTATTACAGTTTGAATTTCATATTATATGTGAAAAAGAGCTTTTAGTTATTTTCAAATAAATTTGTAAATTTCAGAGTTAATAAATTAATTAAGCATTTTTTGAACATAAATACCTTGCCCCTGAAAGGGTTAAAAATTGATAAATACATACAGTCCTCTTGTATTACTATAAAAAGAGACAATCAAAGCTATCTGGCGCTTCCGTTTGTATTTTCGTGGCTTAAAAAAATAAAGAAATAAAAAAACAATTTAAAAAAAATAAATAAAACGGAAAAAAACGCTTTGACTAAAGCGCATCCATAAAAAAGCTAACATATTTAAAATCACATCATATTTAAATGAGTCCAATAATAATACACTTGGTTTATCTTAGAATATAAATACTAGAATAAGATGATTTTTTGAAATTTTGACGTTCTTGCTCTGCCGAGGCTGAGGGAGGGAAGAAGAAAGGGCTTTAAAAGTTATCTCAAAACCTCTCATTGTCATAATGATCAATTTTTGTAAGATATGGAGAATTAGAATATAAACACTGGGTACTATATATATATTTTAAATTCAGTCTCCCTTGTTCTTCTGTGTATGTTGGTGGGAGACGGAGAGGTCTTCAAACTTCAAATCTATCATGGCTTTAGAAGATAAAATTGTCAGAATGTTTTCGAAGTTTATAAATAACAGATCAGATGAGTTTCTGTTAATTTGCTTATCTCCCGCTTTTCAGAAGGGGGAGTAAATAAGCTATGATTATCTTCCTCATAGAACTGTACAACGGGATATTATCATTTTATATAAAAATACCTCAAATTTCATAAAAAGCTGAACGTAAAAGCTGAACGAACTGTCTATTTTCCCCTTGTTCTTCTGTGAGGGGAGCGGAGTGTCTAAAAACTCCGAATCTATCACAGTTTTTTTGCCCTTAAAAAAATGCTATATTTCCCTTATTATACTCTCTATTTATGCAAAAATCAGTAGAAATGTTGTACAATATCCATATATTTCTACTCTGCATCGACAGATCGTTTCGTATAATTTAATGTAAAGAGGGTTTCCAAATATTATAGTTTTTCTATGTTTTTTTTTTTTTTTTTTTTTTTTTTTCCTATCGGCTGCCTAAGTTTCCTTCTTATGAAATGGGCATTCATAAATATGAGGTCAAACATCGTCTTTGTCATCCTGGATTTTCAGAAGAATCCTATAAATATGTTTTTACTTTATATTCGACAAAATGTCTATAATTGAAAGTGTCCGGCCATTAATAGCCATATAGTATGTAGTTCTGTAACATTTTACTTTAATCTGTTACATTTAAAAAGCACCCATACGAATTCCTTTTTTTCTGCGGATTAAGTGTGGAGCTGGGGAAAAAAGTACGAATTTAAAAGTACATTTTTTTCTCTATACAATGTGTAAAAATTTAAAATGTGCGATACTTAGAAGTGTAAAATTTGCAAAATCGAAAATTGCAAAACCGAAATTGCATGGAAAAGCGCTGCGCATTTTAATTTCTTTTCTTTTCTTTTCTTTCCTTTTTTTTTTTTTTTTAATTTCAATTTCAAGAGAAAATGGAGTGATCCTGTTGCCACAATTACAAAAGTGGTAGTAAAAACTATAAAAAATTAATATCTCAAAAATAAATTGAGATAGAGTTTTCAAACAGATTGCACTTAAAAGTACATTTTTCTTTCTATACAACAGTATAAAAATTTTAAATGTGCGATGGTTAGAAGTGTAAAAATTGGTTTAGTGAACATTGCAAAACCGAAATTGCATGGGAAAGTGTTGGCATTGGCAAAATTACGTATGCGTTACGCACAGATACGTTTCGTCTTTATAATATAGATACATATTTATGAAATTTATGGTATTTTTATTTAGAAACAAAGAGATTGTATAGTATTTTCTATTTTTCCGTAAAGGCAAGACACTGTGAAAGAAGCTGTAAAAGTTAGCTTTTTAAACAAAATTTACCAATGAAGGTAAAAAAAGACATTAATTATTTTAATTTATATGAAATTCAGACTTTTGAACCATTCTGTGTTAGAGTAACAATCCCACCACCATAGAAATATGATTCTTCAAATTAAACGAGTGTACCGCAGAAATTTTGGAGAAATTCAAAACTCTTTCCAATTTTTTAGACTTTATTATTATTATTAATTATACTTTTTGCTTTTACTTTTAATTTAATTATATTATTATTTATTATATTTTTTAACAATTGTTTCGCCATGAAAGTTTTTAATAATTAAATCATTATTTTTTGTTTTCCCTTGTTTTATTCGAGAATAATAGCTATATAAATAATAATAATTATTACAAACTTTGAGGTTGCAACATTCTAGCAAACAAACAAAAAAAAAGAAGAAGAAGAAGAAGATAGAGCTACTTTATTTGATCAAAATCGCTAAAAATTAAATATTTTAAATGAGTTTATTTATTTTAATTTATTTATTTGTATTGTTATTAAATTTCTAAAAAAAGCCCTGCAGCAATTTTCATGAAATTTAAATTCAGTCCTTGACCAATTGCAAAGAATAATCTTTCAATGAAACAAAAAAAAAAAAAAAAAGGCACATGAATCAGTCGAATAGTTTTGAAGTAATTGATAAGCGTACAAAACGATAACAACAACAAAAAAGTGCTAAATTGAGAACTTCTTTTTCTTTTTGGAGTCAGATGAAAAATAACTAAGAAATTATTAATGCAATCTTTATTATGGTTTGCATAAATAAAAATTATTTCATTTGAATTTGACGGTGAATAAGTTATTTAGAAATAATAAATAGTTCTAGAATTCGACAATTTTCTGAAGCAGATAATGTATAATTCCATTCTCATTTATGCAAAAGGTATAGTTGCGCATGACTTTTTAGTAGGCTGTGACCATAGGAATCTAGGAAAAAAAGTGACCGGAAAAAAAGTTATCGGAAAAAAGTGACATAAACTACAAAAGCGAAAAAAAAGTGACACGGAAAAAAGTGACGCGGAAAAAAGGTGACAAGGAAAAAAAGTTACCGGGAAAAAAGTGACAAAGAATTGATTTTGGGGATTTATTATTGATTTTGGGGATTCATTGCTTAAGTATGAGAGGGGGATCGGGGAGGGGGCTCATAGTTTAGGTAAATGGGTTTTTCATGCTGAATTAACTGTTTTGGTTCAATTTTTGGATATACGTTCATCCTGAAAAGACGCTTGCCTGATTAATTTTGGGAAGGTAGGATTACTCCCCCCCCCCATCCGTCCTGAATTAGATGAATGGGTTTTTATGCAGAATTGTCCAACGTGACTCAAATTTGCATATAGATTCTTTTCGATAAGGTTTATATTGTATATAATGCCTGAAGAGATTTAGGAGTTCTAATGATTAAGTATAGAGAGGAACGGGGAATAACCTTTCTAAAATTAAATTAATAACTTTTTACGCATAATTATCCAATTTGCTTAGAATTTTGGACATAGGTTCATTATGATAAGACGTATTTCTGATTAGTTATGGGGTTCTTCTGCTTATTATAAAGGGGGGCGAGCAATTATATCCCCCTTAAACTAGAAAAATAGGTTTTTATGCAGAATTATCCCATGTATTTCAAATTTTAAATATAGGTTCTTTCTGATAAGGTGGATCTCTGAATAGTTTTAAGGATTTAATATCTAAGTATAGAAGGGGAATAGAATATAACCCACCTTAAATTAAATTACTTTTTACGCAGAATTATCAGATTTGCTTCAAATTTTGGATTATAGAACCATTATGTTAATGCGTATCCCTGATTACATATGGGGTTATTTTTCCAATTAAAAATTGTGGCGGGTGATTATTCCCCCCCCCCCCTTAAATTAGATAAATTGTTTTTTATGCTCACTTATCCGATATATTTCATATTTTGGATATATGTTCTTTCTCATAAAGGGAATCCCGGAATAATTTTAAAGGTTTAATGGTTAAGTAAACACTGGGGGAACGGATGATCCCCCCCCCCTTAAATTAATAAATGGCTTTTTACGCAGAATTATCTGATTTGATTCAAATTTTGATTGAGCGTTCATTATGATAAGGCGAAGTCCTGATTAATTGTGGGTTATACCCCGTTCATCGCTCTATACTTAGCTATTAAACCCTTAAAACTATTCAGGGATTCACTTTATCAGGAAGAACCTATATCCAAAATTTGAAATACGTTGAATAGTTGTGAAAAAAAGAAAACAATTTATTTTATTTAAAGAGTGGAGGATTAATCGCCCGCTTCCCCTATTTAATTATCAAACGACCCCATAATTAATCTGAGATTCGCCTTCTTAAAATGAATATACATCCAAAATTTGAAGCAAAGCGAATGATTCTGCTTAAAAAGCCATTTATTTAATTTAAGGGGGTTTATCCCCCGTTCCCCCTCTATACATAGCCATTAAACCCATAAAACTATTCAGGAATTCACTTTATGAGAAAGATCCTATATCCGAAATTTGAAGTACATCGGATAAGTGTGCATAATTTTTTTTAATCTAATTTAATGTGGGTATAGTAATCACCCGCTCTCCTTTTTAATTACCAATAGAACCCCATAACTAATCAGAAATATGTCTTATCATAATGAACCCATGTCCAAAATTCAAAGCAAATCAGATAATTCTGCATAAAAAGCCATTTATTTAATTTAAGAGGGGTTTTCTCCATCTCCCCTTTATACTTAGCCATTAAATCCTTAAAACTCTTCCGGAATTCACCTTACCAGAGAGAACCTATATTTAAAATTGAAATACATGGGATAATTCGGCATAAAAACATATTTATCTAGTTTGAGGGGGAGAATTGCTCGTTCCCCCCCCCCTTTATAAGCAGAAGAACCCATAACTAATCTAAGATATGTCTTGTCATAATGAACTTATGTCCAAAATTTTAAGCAAATCGGATAATTATGCGTAAAAAGCCATTAATTTAATTTAAGAAAGGTTATCCCCCGTTCCCCCTCTATACTTAACCCTTAAACTCCTAGAATCTCTTCACACATTTTATACTATACATAAGCCTTATGGAAAAGATCCTATATGCAAATTTGACACACGTTGGATAATTCTGCGTAAAAACCCATTCATCTAATTCAGGACGGATGGGGGTTTGGTTAATCGTCCCTTCCCAAAACTAATCAGGCAAGCGTCTTTTCAGGATGAACGTATATCCAAAAATTGAACCAAAACAGTTAATTCAGCATGAAAAACCCATTTACCTAAATTATGACACCCCCCCCTCGAAGCCCCTTTCATACTTAACCAATGAATCCCCAAAATCAATAATAAATCCTCAAAATCAATAATAAATCCCCAAAATCAATTCCTTGTCACTTTTTTTCCGGTAACTTTTTTCCTTGTCACTTTTTTCCGTGTCACTTTTTTTCGCTTTTGTAGTTTATGTCACTTTTTTCCGATAACTTTTTTTCCGGTCACTTTTTTTCCGTTTACCGACCATAGAATCAAGCTGGTTTCTAATGTGAAACTTTCTGAATAATTCTTAACGTGTCGGCATAAAATTGGCAGACCTGGCAGGATAGGATTTTGATAGAATTAGGAATCGAATTCAGTTTTTCCATATTGTTTTTGTTATAAATAAATTACTTATTGACATTACCGCAACAAAGATACAACCAGCAAATTTCCACCTTTCCCTAAATTTCGCGCTCGGAAATTTTGGTCAAAACGCCAACTTTAACATTATTTTCTGAAATGTTTTTGCCTTTATTAAATAAATTGAAAACGCCATTCTATTATATAATTTTTATTAAGAATTTCACGTCTCGTTCATATGTTTCATATGTTAACAATTTCGTATGTTTTTTAAATAATAAAAACGAATTCAGAAAAGCTTCAAAAATAACTAACTCCTTTGGGCTTGAGAATAATCATAAGTTCCGTAAATACAATAATAAGTATAAACATTTGATTTTTTTCAATTCAGTGTGTTAAATTACGCACGTAATTTCTAATATTTAGTGCATTAGTAAGAAAAAAAATAATAATGCTTCATTTTACATTCTAAGAGCAAAAGTGTAGTCAAAATTAGCAACACTAAATCTCTAAAACTACTTGCTGAATATAATCTATTCTTTATTATGTCTCACAAGCAAGAACTATCTAAGAATCTTGCAGCAACTGGAGTAGAAACAGCTTTACGTCGTCTGCGTGAACAATGTTTATTTTTTTGCCAAGTTCTTTTCCCGGCATTTCCCTAGGATAATTAACATTCTCCCTACAGAATTTCCCTTGCTCTATACTCAGCCGGACCCCTATTGAGCGAAAGGACCTTAATGATTTCTTTTTCCGCCTGTTGGAGGGGTGGAAGTTTTCGGGATAACGATAATCCCAACCCCGTATTCTTCAACATTTATTTTCTTGGGACTACGGTAATCCCCCCGGAAGCTAAAGGTTAAAAGATATATACACAGGCGTAAATGACTTACATAAAATTCTGCTCCTAAAAAATACTAAGATTCCACTAACTAGGGAACTGCAAGAAGTGTAAGTCACCGATTTTGACGAAAGTGGTATCGTTGGAAAGATCTCATTGAGAGCAGTAAAACAACTTGATGGAACTACCCGTCGCAAATGAGCCGTTTTCGAGATATCCGACAATTTATGTCACGTAACTAGTGCATACTTAATGAGGGGCTGCAAAAAATTTAAGTCTCGATTTTAAAGGAAGTAGTATCGTTAAAAAGATATCATCATGAAAGAGAAAAATTTCAATAGAATTATCCATCAGAAAGGAGCCGTTTTTGAGATATCCGATAATTTATATCACGTAGCTAGTGCATACTGTTCTAGAGCACACTTAATAGAGGACCGCAAAAAATTGTTTCCTCGATTTTGATGAAAATGGTGTTGTTGCAGAGATATCATTGTGAGAAGTAAAAAACTCAATCGGACTACCGATCTGAAATGAGCCATTTTCGAGATATCCGACAATTTATGTCACTTAATGCAGTTTCCAATTGCATTAGCAATGTGACACAAATTGTCGGATATTTCAGAAACGTCTCATTTCCGACGGGTGATTACATTGAGTTTTTTAATCCTCACGATGATATCTTTTCAACAATACCACTTTTGTTAAAACCGAAACTAAAATTTTTTGCGATCCCCCATTAAGTGTGCACTAGCTACGAGACAAATTGTCGTATATCTCGAAAACGAATCATTTGCGACGGATAGTTCTATTGAGTTTTTTACTGCTCACTATGAGATCTTTCCAACGATACCACTTTCGTCAAAATCGGTGACTTACACTTCTTGCAGTTCCCTAGTAAGTAGAATTTTAATATCATTTTCACAGTTGAACAGTTAAGAAATTTATAGGGGTTTTTTGTTGATGCAAACTTTACGCCCTATGTCGGAGTATAAATGTATTTCTAAAATTTGAGAAACTATAAGAGTGGAGAAGTTTAACTGTAACTAATTAAACTACGTACGAATTTGTATAGTTAAAGGTAGGAAAATTTTTAGAATAAGATTAATATTACGAGTGTTTTATTGCAGTAAATAAATTGCGCTTTAAGTTTAGTGGTACACATAAAATATGTAGTTTCTTTAAAAAAAAAAAAAATCCTAGACTTGTGATACTTTTTAAATTGAAATCCATTCATGCATATTTTTAGATAAATAAATCAGTATGTTCGAGCATTAATTAATTAATCTTAACATATTAATTAGATTTTACCGACCTTTTAATTAAAACTAGCCTTCATTTTTTACATTTCACATGTTTCCCTAATCCTCGTAAAACAAATGATCTTCTGCGTCATTTTTTTTCCCGTTGCGTTAGGATAGGTAATTGGATGAATAAATATTTTCTGGATATGCTACTTATGAAGTTACTGCAGCTTTCGTTGCCTCCAGATAAATTAAGGGGTAAAAATCCTTAATATTATTTATGTTAAGAAGTGACTTTTTTCTATTATTTTTTTTTAAAAGTGCGTTCATAATTATAATACGTAGCACCTCTAGTCGTCGTTCAATCTGTCTGTCTGTTCGTCCATCTGTACACATATTGTAACGTTACATGCATGCTGAGTGTCTTTTGTAACGTTAGGTTGGTCGTGGTGCAGGTTAAATGTAGACATACTCAGTGATTAAGATAAAACAACAACGTTTATTGAAACGATAAAGGCTGAAGGGAAGTGGAGCAAGTCTTAATTTTACACAACTGAGAAGACTATGAAAAAACTAAACACATACTCACAAGCTTCGGCCTAGCTCAGTCGGGGCACCTACTAATACCTTCCGCTATCTCTTGGCTGATCTGCTAGATAAAGCTTAATACAGCCCGTGGCTGTGGATAATCCTTTATTCACAAACAATCCAAATGAAACTAAGAGGTTTCTTACCCCGGCCAATTCCCAAGTCAACTGTCGGAACTCCTTTCCACTCACTGGAGGCTTCGTTGCTACTTTTCAATCGGCTAGCACTTCGCTGAACAATACTTCACTTCGCTATCTAATACCGGAGATCCTCACATACTGGCTAGACACACAGATGCTCTCTCGCTGGCTAATGCCAGAGACACCCGCTGGCTAATGCCAGAGACACCCGCTGGCTAATGCCAGAGACGCTCGCTGGCCAATGCCAGAGACACTCACTGGCTAATGCCAGAGACACACCCCATTCACTCAAACCCAAGCTTTTATATGCTGCAAACTGAGATACTTCACATTAACATATTACTAATAACCGCAAGCTAACTGTAAAATCCGAAAGAGCACACACACTCTAGAAAGTTAAAGTAAAAGAGAGGATAGACGTCGCTTTTACGCTTACACATGTTAACTTATTGACGTCACGATCTCAGAAACACTAGAGTGCCTTTATGGAAAGGTCACTCCCTCACAATATAACAAAGCAAAATCTATCCAACCGAATCATTGTAAATTTTGAATGTATAATTGTAGCATAATTTTGTCGAGTCATTTCAAATTTTATGAAAATTGGATGAATAGTTTAATTACAGGGACAATCAAAAGTATTTCGTTACATTACGGCCAAAAGGAAAAAATAGTTTCAAGTGCATTTATGGTGTTACACTCGATCATAATAAAATTGATATGTATCTATGAAGTATATATTAAAATATACGTTCTGTGGTGCAAAGAATATTTGTTATTAATTTACAGGGTCACATAAAAGTATTCCATTACCTAATGGCATGGGGGGGGGGAACACTGTTTGGGGCAGGTTTTAATAATATAATTATTAAAATTGAACTATTTCACATTTTATGAAATTGATGTACTTAGCTGAGGTTTACAACAAGTTACTTCCTGTGCAATAGAAATCACATATAGTACTTACAGAGAAACACAGAAGATTTCGGATACACTACTGTATCCGAAGTTCAGTAGTATACTATTACACTAACATCTGATTAATTTTAAAACTTCGTTATAGTACGAACGCACCCCATTTGCGCGCAATTTCCAACTTGTTTAAAATCGTATAATCTATATTTATATTTTCATTTACTTTATAAAAGTCTGCAAAGGAATTCTTAACTGGGAGGCATAATATTGAGCAGTCGTGCACCGCAGCACCTCTTTGATGAACGTACTGTCAATGTACATCGCTATGGGGAAAGGATTCGTGAAACCTATGGGAAATTGTTCCGGGGTGCTGTATGCCCGAAATTCATGTTTATGGGTGATTATGCGAAGCCACACAAAGCTCACATTTTTGATGATTTTCTTGAAGAACAGAATATTTTCGGCATATTAATTAGCCCTCTAGGTCTACGGAACTCAATTCTATTGAACATTTTTGAGATGTTCTAGGAAGAGCCATTACACAGCGTAACCCCCTTCCCAATACCCAAAAGATATTAAAAGCCGTGCTTTTAGAAGAATGCGCGTGGTTGCCACAAACACACCCTTATAAATAGTACAAGAACTCGTTGTTATGAATGCATAGCAGTGCACGGTGGTCTCACTCCATACTGGACAGACTATTGGACGGACTTTTCCTCAAAAAAGTGCTTTATCTCTGATTCATGATTTAACATTTTTTGATTACCCTGTATCTTTATTAACAGTTAAAATCTTTTACATATTGTTATACCTCTGTGCCGCATTTTGTGCCATCAGTTATCCCAGATTTTATGTTTATGACCTTCATTTTGGACTTGAGTGTCTTCGTCCTCGGTATGAATTTAATTTTCTTTATCTGATATAAAATTTCTCTCCATCATTTCTTCATAACAGTGATTTTTACTAATTTCCATTTTACTATTTTTCATCATTATAATAATATGCATACAAAACTAAAATTTTCACTGTCCCATTTAATGCGCAACCCGGATAATAAGAAACTGGTTAATCGAGAGTATTTATAATGACTCATCTGTCTATAATTAGAAAAATCAAACGGCATGGGTAAATGGGAATAAATTATAGACTAGGAGACGGCAGCACAGACAATCACCGTATCGAGTTCACGGCTGAAATTCCCGAAATTGTCGAAACTCGATTCGCATATTAAAATGCAATCGGTCTGCTAAGTCTTATCTTGGTGGAAAACCCCTGAAAACTTGATTTTATGGTTGATTCATACGTTTACCACTGGGCTTTTCTGCAGCCAAAAGCGTGGAAACATGGAAGACTGTGAGGCAGGTTCCTTTTGCTGGTTGGCATTAAAAAAGCACAAAAAACTTGTATTTAACAAAGATCAGGTCTTTTATGTTGAGGAGATTCCCTTAAGACCTCTCAACATCTAAGACTCCTTTACCTGCTTCGGGATTTGTTTTAATCCTGATGGCAGAGTTTTTCAGAACCAACCAGTGTCTGGCGACCTGGATACCCTTCGAAGAGCACCGCTGGAGCCCCAGCAGAGATTTTTTCTGCTTGTTAACATGCTTCTTCCGCGGTATTATCATCAGCTGGTCCTTGGTAAGATCTTTGAGGGCCACCTGAAGAAGACTGATACGAAGGTGCGCAAGTTGGTTCGGGATTTGTTCCACCTACCTCACGAGATCCCATCGAGTGCCTTTCACGCTCCTGTGAAGGATGGCGGAATGGGTGTCCCCTGTCTTAGGTGGAGGATCCCAGTAATGGCCCTACGTCATCTTTCAGTCCACCAGGAGAGAATCCTTCATCTGACCTTGGCTCCCGAAGGGAGCCGTTTAACATCTAAGGTCAGAATCAATTCTTTCTTTCGGAGTGACCTGCATAGTCGATGCGATGGTGTCGGCCTACGTCAGTGTAATGCCGTACCTGCCGCGTCGGCTTGGCTGGATGGTGGCTCTTCGCTCATGTCTGGTAGAGATTTTATCAACGCAGTCCATAGAAAGATCTTAGAGAGAAAGATATGAAGGTTTCGTGGGCGTAACATAAATCCACAGCTGTCAGTGAAACAGTGCTAACAGCTTGGCAAAGAAGTCGCATGCAGGGGCGAAAGATAAAACGTGTTCACTTGGTTTGCTTTGGCGCTATCACCAGTTGCGATAATTATCAAAATGTGGAGTAATGATGTGGTCATCGAAGTCCGCCTCGGTCCCGCGAAAGAATTGCGTTCCCCCTCTATCTCCATCCCTTTTCGTGGAGGGAGCTGAGTTAGGTCAAAGTTCATACAATACGTAACAGAAGATTAGATGAATCTGCTCGTTGTTAGTTTTCGAATGAAAGTGAAACTTTCGATATATAAAATTTATTATTTAACAAGTTCAGCATCACTGAAGACTTTTCAATTGTACGTGTCTTCTATCTATTTGCAATATAGAAAATATATCACAACAAACAAATCATATTAAAAAATCTCCCACAGTCTTTAAGTTTCAAGACGAACTGCCAAAAGAAATGTCGTTTTGAATTCTCGTGGGGGAGTTGGCGCAAGCAGGTTTACTAGAAAAATATTTGGCGAATCGGTGGGTGCAATGAAACAGCCTACGATTGGATCTCCCCCTTTGAGCATGTTTCCTAGCAGTGCTGTTTGCACTGTTTCAGTTAGTTACGATTTCAAAAACCTTCCTATCTTTCCCTCTAAGATCTTTGGTCCATATCCGTTATAACTGTCTCTTCAATAAGGCTCGTGCAACTCAGGGGCGGGAGGCTTCTAGTCTCTGGTCTCGTGGTTGCCGAGTCCCAGAAACTTTAAATCATACATTGCAGCAATGCCATTCCAGTCATGGAATCCGCATTCTCAGGCATAATGCAATAGCCAGGTACATTTCCTGTACCATAAGCAACAAAGGCTATTCTGTTCATTCAGAACCTGTTTTCACTCGACCAGACGGCTCCAAACTCAAACCAGACTTGGTTGGCTACAGTATCAATCACACTATGGTCGTTGACATCCAGGTGACCAACTACCAATTTCCACTTAATGACGCTCACGAGAACAAAGTCAAGAAGTATTCCTGTTTAACATCTCAGCTGGAGTCTCTTCGACCTGATGGCCCAACCATAACGAGTATCACTATGAATTGGTGGGGCCTGGTCTCTTCGGAGTCGTTGCAGCTCCTGACCACTCACAAGTTCATTACGAAGTCAGAGCTCAAGGTCCTAGCAACCAAGTGCTTCTGGTGATCGCCAAAGGTGTGGAGGACTTTCCATAGTATGACCTTTGACAGCCCCAGAGGGATGTCTTGCGTCGGAGATGCCAGAGTGCCGTGATTTTTAGTATATTTTTATGTTATTTATTTTTTTATGTTGGAAGAGCACAGCCCATTGTCCTGTGCAAATTGCACATTTTGACGTATTTTGCGAGCTTTGCTATCTAAACTTACAATAAAATGTTTTTATACTGCGCACAGACAAACTTTCTAATTGTTATCAGTACAGGCTTTTTTCTTGTGGCGATGCGGTGTTTTTTATCTTTAATAACTTTTTAGAGAATCGAGAAACTTTTTTATCGCCTGGCCCACTGTAGATTTCCCCTCATTCTTTTGTGAATAAACCGCAGACGAGTCCTGAACAAAAGATTTTCTAGAATATTGTTGAAGGGTAGCAAGATAAGCGTGTGCCTACAGCTTTAGATTGAATGTGTGCCGTACAATTAAAGGTGCACCTATTGAGCATTTGTAAGAAAAACTAGGTTAGTTTATTTTGAATTCGGTGAATGATTTATTGTAAAAAGTCATCTAACTTAAACTGATATAATATAGTATTGAAACTGGGACATTCTTTTAGGGCACCCTGTACCTTAACTAATTATATAAATACGCGATATAATTTGTGAAAATATTAATATTACTCATATTATTTAAATGTATATTATGGTGGGATAATTTCTTCAAACCACAGGATTTATTTATGCACTTTTTAAAATTTAAGTAATGGATTTATATTAACAAACTGATAACTGAGAAAGACTGAACAGCGAAAAAATTTTTGTGTATAAAATTTGATGATATATGGGAATGACCATTTTTTGACAAATTTTCTTATGATTTTTTTTATAACTTTATTTTACATTGCGAATTACGAAAACATTTAAAAACATAAAATAAGTATACATTTAATAACTTTTTTTTATCACTAATGGACTCTACAGATCGTGTTTTAATGGACAGTAAAATTATTTACGTCTTCATTTTTGTATATTTCGTACGTTTTTACTGCAAGCCATTTTTGCGTAAAAAGTTATCCTCCTTAAAAAAGCGCCATCACAAAAACAAATTGTTATTTCTATTAGTTCTGCTAAATGTTTGTCATTATTCACACCAATTTCTCTCTATTTTTAAGTTATTTACATATGTGAAAAAGAAATTGGAAAGATGTGTATCCTATAAGATACATCAGGTCATAAGAGATTAGGTAAATAAGATATTACATTTCTAGTGTATTTAAAATAACCTTTTAGCTAAAAAAAAAAAATACAACTTCTGTACTTTTATTGAAACTCATCAATGTATGTTTAAATAAATAAAACGGGATCGTTAATTAGAAATTAATTAGTCTACCGCATATTCATGAAGCTTTAATACCTTTTTAATTAAAGCTATTGAAATTCCTTTTCTTTTCTTTATTTTATTCTTTAAAGTGTTTTTGCAATCTTCGTAAAAGAAAAAAAAAACTACGTTTTTCGTGGCTTTCTTTCCTTTTGAAAATAAGTAATAGAATGAATAAATATTTTTTTGATTAGCTTCATATGAGACTGCTTCACATTTCATTGACTCAAACGAAATTAAAGGGGAGGGGGGGAATCCCTTAACCTATTCGAGAATAACGTACAGTACACGAATTTTATTCTATTGACGCTATTAAAAATAAAAACAATACAAATCCTTATATTGACAAAAAATACAAAATTTATTTTAATTAAATCCATCTTAATATGTAAATTCCAACTTCCAGCACCAAGGTCGAACAAAGACCTTTCTGTTTATTAGCGAGAAGCTTTATCTCCAAGTTATGATGTCTACATGAAATATGCTGAAATTAAGGTTGTTTTTTGACATTTAAACTGCAGTAATGAAAGGATGGCAATGAAAAAATCAATTTAATTAAAATAATAGACATTTTAAAAATTTAATTTGCGTGTTTCACGAGGTATTCAGTTGTAAGTACACAAAATTTGAAGTCTCTGATTTGTAAAGTTTTCGTGTACGGTCTCTGCGACGAACAGGGAGACAAAGGATAGAAACGAGTAGAGTTTCGTCAGATAAACTAAACCCTAAATATATATGCATGTCCGGTAGCAGAAACAGTGCAGCACGGCGGCAACGCTGCAGATTTCATTTGTACCTTGCAGATCAGTCTAATAACTTTAAAATAAATTCTGAGCTACGAAAATTAGCTAAAATGTAATTTTTATTTCTAGATTTATTTTATTTAATATCTTTTACTTATACCTTTTGCTTATATTATCTTTGTAATTGTAAACTCTGCTTATTTTATGGGCTACTATAACTTCTTATACTAGCAAGCTTGGTCCAGCATACTTGGGTCGCAGATAAATTTTGATTTGCTACAGATTAACACAGATCAGAAAGTGTGATGTGTGCAGAAAATCCTGCTACTCGGTATGTATGCACTATGCAGTGATTTCTTGACATTCGCGAGGGTTAGGTTCCCGAAAGCATTCACGAATGTCAAAGTCGCGAATGTAGAGATTATCTTCTCCTACATATAACTGGGTTAAGCTCTTTTTTTCTTCTCACTTTTTTTATTAGCACTTTCCAACAAAGTTGAAAAGTACTTATGCATTCGGTTCGTCTGGCCGTCTGTCCGTCTGTCCGGGCTCTAACTCTCAAAAATATACTCGGATTGTCATGAAATTTTAGGAAGTTAGTGATATTTACCCTAGCACGAACCCTATTGAAAATGAAGGTTCTGCCATGGTAAGTTTATTTATAGGGACAATTTAAAAAATTTCTTTACATTACGGCCTATGGTGAAAAATCGTTTCAAATGGATTTTAAAGATGTTACGCCCTGTCAAACAACTTCAAATTTATATGCGTCACCAAAGTGCACTAAAATATGCATTTTGTAAAGTATGCAGCGAAAAGAATAGTTATTATTCATTTACAGGACCATAGAAAAGAATTCCAATACAAAATAATAAAGGGGGAATCTGCGACATATTTTAATTGTGGTAAAGAATTTCATATATAATCAAAGCTGTGTATTAATATGAGTTATTTCATGCATAATATGCATAGTATTTACAGGGACACACAAAAGATTAGAAATAGTATATTCTATCCGAAGTCCAGTATATTATGGAAGATGGCTGTTAAATATATGAAATTTATTTTTAATTAGGGTATACGCTTTTAAGTTTCACTAGATGTATGCATATTGTATGGTATATATAAATGCTAATTGTTACACCATTTAGATATACAGTGTTACACAAAAGATCTCGGAAAGGTTACTGAACGTGAGCGTAATTTACTAAACGGTGGTTTTTAAATATGTTATGCCTTTTTACGATGAACTGTATTTAGTTTATTAAAAAATATTTGTAGAATATAGATAAAATGATATACAGGGTCACGCAAAGAACTGGATACATGGTCGTCTTTAGATGATAATTTCTAGAAATTTGATTTTAGTTTAAAGAGAAATTTATTTTTAAACTAAACTTTAGCAAAATACTTTCGTGTATTAAAGGTGCTATGTATTTTACTGGGCTAAACAAAAGTATTCAAGTATATTTCCATCTATTAGTATAAATTGCTAAACTCAATTTTACCATTATATAGTCTATATATTAACCAACAGATCAAATACAGGGCTTGTCAAAAGTATTGGAATACATATTTAAATATGAACAATAATATGTTATTTCCCTGGATAACGAAGTTTTGTTAAAGATTTCAAGAAGTGTTGGAAAGTGCTTCATAATCTATGCTTAACGCATGATTTTTCTTACTTGTTTTTTAATGGAAAGGAATGATTGGAGTTAATAAATATATATTTATTTATAAATATATATTTATTAAGCATTGTATATAAAAAGTACATGCTTTAAATAAATTTGAACAATTATAAACATGTCGTACAAAATTTCATATAAAACATATTGTGCATTATAATGGGGAAAAATTAAGTAATGTGCGATTGTTTGTCTAAACTGATTTGATGTCTCTGAATTTTCATGTAAGGAAAAGTTACGGCTTCGATTTCTATAGTAAATTTTAAAAACTTCGCCAGTGCAGAATCGCAGTTTATTATTTTTTCAACATGTTTTTGATGATGTTTTAAAAAATAAGCAAATATTTCACATGCAATAAAAACTTGAAAGTTTGCAAAATTGAAAAAAATCTGCATAAAAAATAAAGGAAAGTACTGATCTATGTTTAAGCTCAAGAAAAGGGCAGAAGTTCTCGCAACTTTGACGATACAGTAATACAGTAGACCAGGACTGTCCAACACGGTGCTCCCGGACAGGACCTGCTTACCGAATAGGCCCATGAAGCCCGTGCTTGCCCACTGAAACACAAAAGGGCCCCCAAACATTTTTCAAAGCTACTTTTTAGAAGGAAAAAATACAATCAGAGTAAAAAAAAAAAGAACTTTTTTCCTCGCGAAACTGTTTTTTTTTTTTTTTTTTAACATATTTTGAAACCCAAATATTCTTAATTGTAGTTCTACATTGGTAAATGGCAAAATTAATTGGTTATATATAATTATCTATATAATAAAATAGTCTTTCATATGGATATAGGAAGTTAGTTAAAATTTAATATTAATAGTCTTATAATTACTCAAAGTTTTTATTATAAAGTTTCAAAATATTTAAGCATACAAAAAATGGATTTAATAATAAAAAAAAATAGTTGAGTAATAAAGGGGCCCCTGTCTGACGTCGGGCTTCCCCCTACTTCTAAGTCTTAAGCAGGCCCTGCTCCCGGATGCCATATCGCTTTTTGAAGGTTTTCTTGACGCATGTTCGTTATGTCACTGTGCTTTGGTGAGGGTAAAGATAAATTTAAAAAATGTTTTTTTTTTTTTTTATAAAATAAATAATATTTACATATACTGTTTAATTTTTAGCAAAATGTTTCTGATTCCTTCCCTAAAAAAACCTTTTGACAATATATTTTCAATCTGTAGTTCAAACTGTGCCTAGATACTACATTTCAAATCATTTGGATGATTAATTTCTTAATTATAAGCATTCAAAACTTAGAGCTTCCAATGTTAAATTACATTTTCATATTTTTATTAATATCCACCAAAATTACAATCCTAATGTGATACTTTTTGTGTGGTTATAATACTGAAAAACCTAAATATAAATGCATTGAATGCCTAATTTGAAAATTTTTATAAGATAGTTATGAAATTAATATCCGAAAAAAGTATAAAGCGAAAGCACAAATATTTTCAAAAAAAAAAAAAAAAATTGGATAAAAAGAAAAAAAGGTAATTATAAGCTTTATTACAAAGATTATATCGCTCGTCCTTAAGAAAAGTGACACCTCTCGACAAATGTAAATTTCATCAGAGAGGCAAAAGAAAACACGAAATTATAGCAGTGACTATAACGTTACATGCAATTATAGCACTTAGCTCTGTATGCATGAGTAACGTATATAAAATAATAAAACCTTTAAGAGTGAAGATGTAGGAACATTGTATAATTTTACCTCCTCACACAATCCATCCCTTCTCTGTGGTTACGAATGGACATGTAGCGTAAAAAAGGGATTTCCTGTATAACTACACTTATGAAACTTTTTGTATAGCAAGATACACCTAAGAGAGGAGTGGAACAAAACGAAAAATGAGTTTTTGAGAGATGTGTCACATTTCTTGCGGGTGAGCGATATAATAGAAAAAAATTTCTGATTTAACAATATGTTGTTTTTAAAATATTTGTTTGCAAAAATATGTGTATAAAAAAAAAAAATCGTTAAAATATCACCGTTTAGGCGATGAAACGTATGTCGATCTAAATAAAGGTATTGATATATCTGTGAAAGGTATTTTATTTATTTATTTATTCTTTTAAGTAATTTTATCTTAGTTTGAATTATCAAAAGTGATTTTCATATGCTCACAGTGTTTTATTAACTAAAATTTAATTGATCTTTGCTTTTTCTTTTACATTTAAATAGCCTTTTATTTTCTTAAAAAAGAAAAAAAACACTCCAGACTTCTGACATACTTTTAGTAAAATTCATCAGTATATGGCTAGATAAATAAAATGGGATGAGTATACAGGAATTAAATAGTCTTGATATATTAATTAATCATTATCACCTTTTTAATTAAAACTAATTAAAACTATCCGAACCCTCATTTTATTTTTACCTTTCTACATGATTCTTTGAGCCTCTTAAAACAAATAATCTTTTCTGTTGCGTTTTTTTTTTTTTTTTTTTTATATATATATATATTAAGATAGGTAATTAGATAAATATATATTTTTTATGAACTTTCATTGTCCCTAGAGAAATTAAGAAGGAAATTCCCGAATATTATTAGCAATATAAATTGAATTTTTTCAATCTTTTTTTTTCCTTTTTGTTTCTTTATATATATGTATATCATTTAGTATCTGAAGTTTGTAGGTAATCTTCTTTGTCACTTACATGTCTTTGTAAATGAAAGATAGTTTGCGATGTATGCTAGTTTTAAATTACTGTATTACTTTTTTATATTTTTCGCTTTAGACGTTGGTACAAAATCTCTTTAAAATATTTTATGATATCAAACTGTTACAAACATTTAAAATACATTACATCCGAGGCGAATGCAACGATGATGTATAATATGCGATTTTTTTTCCACGTCTGTCTTTGTGATATCTGCAGATTTTATTCTATTAAAATACCACACATACCTAAAAAACAAAAATACGATGAAGTTAAAACTGAAAAATCCAATATTCTTATTAATACATATAGTTAGAGAATTATGAATATAATTTTTAGTGCTTTTTACGAAACAATTATTGAATCTCAAGGAAAATAAATTATGAAACTCTTTCGAGAATGTGTCTTCAAAATATGTTGCTGTACTATGCAGAGTGTCTCTAAAGTTTACATATTTTGGAAAATTAACCCGGTGGAAGGCGCGCACTCATTAGCACACATTTGGTCGCGTGGGGTTCCTGTATAACCCCACCGAAAAACTTTGCAATTTACGCATGTAAATTTATTCAAACATATGTAAAAAATGTATAAAATATATTTTTAAGATATAAGTTTGAATTTCAGAATATATTTAAATAAATATCTGCACTAATAATTCTTTTTTTAAAAAAAAAAAAAAAAAAAAAAAAAACTTACTCATTTTAAAAAAAAATTACATACCTTTATTGGACTTTGCATACATTTGTCACAGATAATTAGAGTGATCCTTGCAAGTAAATTGTTCACATTTAATACAACTAATTGTGGTTTTTTTGTCCTTAGCTCGAGGACAAACTGCACATCGTCCTTTACCAAGCTTTATTCTCTTTGGCAAGTTATTATCAGGATCATCATTACTTTCTGTTGAGGGCAAATCAGATTTAATTTTTTCTCGTAATTCCTTGGGCAACATTGACATAGTTGATCTTTTCATAATTTGTTGGTTAACTAGAGACAATGCCAATGTTTTCAAGAACATTCGCCTACTTTTGTACTGCAGAGGAGCATTTTTGGTGGACATAAGTGCAACTCGCGCATTTATAGCTGCCACATTCAACACACAATAGAAAACAACCATCGGCCACCTATTTGTTTTCCTCGCAGTAGAATAAAGTGTAGACATTTCATCAACAGTATCCACTCCTCCCTTTGTTTCATTGTAAAATTGTATTATTTCCGGCTTCTTTTTCTCAGAGTTTTCATCTTTCGTGTTATCATGATGCATAGTAGACAACAAAACTACACATTTCGATTTCTTCGGAACATAAGACACTAATGTTACGTCCTTTTGGAATCCAAATATAGATGAAAAAACTTCCCTTGTTTTTGCTTCTAAAAATTCAACAGGAATCACAGCTTTATTTTTCTTCAAAGTTCCCACGATAGTTAGTTTCTTTGATAGAAGCTCTTTTGCTAATGGATAGCTTGTGTACCAGTTGTCCATTGTCACGTTCCTTGCGGATCCAAATAACGGGGTGCAGAGTCGTTTTACAATTGCAGATGGTGAATTGTCGACTTTGAACGGACCTTCTGGTTGTTGTCCGGCATAAATTTCCATATTATATGTATAAAATGTCCTCGCATCGACTAAGGCGAATATTTTAATTCCATATCTTGCCGGTTTTTTCGGCATGTACTGCCGAAATCCACAACGACCTCGAAACTTTTCTAACTTCTCGTCTATAGTGACATATTCACTAACTGAATATATCTCTTGACACTTTTTATTGAATGCACTGAAAAAATCTCTCACTGCTGCCAGTTTATCTAATTGACGTCGATCTTCACGGTCTTTTATATTATCAAATCTCAAGCATCTGAGAAGAAATGTGAACCGCTTGTAAGACATTGTTTTTCGAAGCAATTCAATTCCAGTTCCATCGGCGCTCCACAAATCCTTTGCATTAGTATGGGATGATTTGTGTAGCCCGCATAAATATAAGAGACCAAATAGCGCTCTCATCTCCACTTCATCCGTATTTCTAGCATCACGACTTCGTTGGACTTTTGCAGATATTTTATCAATAAAAATATTAGTGCAATCCACGATATTTTTTATAACGTTGGAATCAAAAAAGAGTTCCCAACTTTCAACAGGTTCCGTAATACCTGATGCAACTGATTTTAGTCCAGGTAGATGAATAATGATGTTGCACGAGCTAGTTCTCACTTTTGCATTCGGTTTATCTTTTTTCCAGACTGTTTTATCTTTTCCTACGTAAATGTCATTTTCTTGATCGGATTCACCGCTTATATTGGCAGCTTCAAATTCACTGTCACTGTCGTGACTACTATAAATTTCATAATCAATTTCATCTTCACTAGCAGAGTCTATTTCTTCATCTGAAGTTTCAACAGTATCCAGCAGCCCTCTCAATCTCTTCATTTCTTTCTCATATTCCGTCAATTTTCGTTTAGCTGCCATTTTCGAAAAGAACAAAAAATCAAGCGTCCACTATCTATGCGAGCAGAAAACTAATGAGAGGGAATTGCTGTAAAATGCGGTCGCGCGGGGTTGCTAGGTTACCCCAGTGGCAGGTGGCTTTCCAGGAAATGATTGCTTCTCCCTAACAAAAGAAAAACACCTGCTGATGGCAGGTGCTATTGAAAGAAAACATTTTAAAAGTTAGCTACTGAAGGGATGAATAATGACGGACTAATACGAATTCCAGAATAGAAGTTTTTATGAGACTGGGGTGACTCAGGTACCCCGCGCGCCTTCCATCGGGTTAATTACTGAATCCACTATTTTTGAAGGTGATCTGATAAAATACTTTCAGAGGAAGAAATAATAGCTGTCATATGTTTGTCTACATAGATTACGGTAAGAAAAGACGCAGGAAGATTTCACCCACATAAAGTTCTTATCCACCGCAGCGTCCAGCGATGACAGATGGTAATACATGTCTTGCCACATTACATAGTTTCATATTCAAGCTTATGCACAGTTTGAATATGTAAGCCCGTAATCGATAAAGTATAGTTTTCCATAGAGTAGAATTCGGAATAACGAGATTTTGGTCTTAGTGTAATGCGGTTAAATGTAACAGCTCCAGGTACTTCGTCACAAATTTCTGATGTTACCAGATGTCTGCTGGAACGATCGTCATATCTATAATGGAAACAAACCAACAGCAATGATTTGGATTTTATCTCATATGGTTAGTCCTTATTTTCTCTGACGACTGGACTGCCAGATCTATGGATAAGTGTCTGTGAGAATTTTATCACCTTCCTTGGAGCGATAATTTCTTTTGTTGATTTTGTTCACTTAGCTCCGAAAAATCACTCACTTTGAAATCGTTAAAATAACTTCTGAAGTGATAAAAATGATCCCAATTGACTAGCAAATCTTTAGAAAAGAAGGCCAAAGGAAGTAATATATGATTCCTTCCTCAATATTTGACCTATACATATACTTGTGGTTCAGATCACTGTACCGTCTTCATCATGTGGTTTATTGATGACAATTGTATCTGCCTTTAATTATTTTATTTGACAAAGACACAAACACAATTACACTTCACAAAACACACATATTACAACAGGTAAAATCTGAGCGAAGCATTCTAAGGAAAACTATAAAATAGCCATATACATTTCTTTTCCATGTAACCACACTTTTCTCTCGACCACCATAAATCGAGTGTCAGCTAGAACTCCTTGCATGCTCCTCGCACAGGCTTCTAAATGGCAAAGTTGAAAAAACACCAACAAAAACAAAATAATTCTCTTTTTTTTTCGGCTTGTTTGATGGGATCATGCAACAGGGAAATTCCGCAATAGTACAGGAGGTTTCCTGACATGTGAATCATCTGCTCGTGTAGTGCGGTTGTTATGCAGATGTAAAAACCACCTCCTCATCGACTTCGCGGCTGAAATTCTGGGATCAGATTGTACCCAATTTGCATAATAAAATGGAATTGGTTTTCAAAGTCATAGCTTGGTGTAAATCACCTGAAGATCTAATTTTAAAGATTCTTTGGTAGATCTGCATTCAGTTTTTCTTTGAGATGCCTGCATCAGATCGAATATTAGTATGGAAAGGAATATTTTCGAGAATTTCATTACGAAAACCAATGGGTATTTACACATCAATTTCTAAAATTGGGTCTGCAAGTATTTTCCACCAAGATACGGAGACCAATTCCATTTTAACATGTTAATCTAGTGATATTTAATCATGGAATTTCAACTTTAAACTCGATGAGGTGATACTATGTGCAGCCGCTGGCCAGTGTGGTAGAAAGCATCAATTCGTCTACATGCAGTAACGATGAATACACCAAATTCTGCGAAAAGTATCGTATTTAATTTCTTGGGTATTTTTTCCAAAAACTCTGTGGTTTGGAACTTTTTTTTATCTCTGTTCAAAGAAAAAATTAAAGAAAAGCATACAAAATAAACAAAACAAATTCTCACTTGTGTTGGTGATACAGCTGTCAGGATACTTCTTTCGCTCATCACAGACCTGTCACAAAAAAATAATCTAAGTGGCCGTTGAGACACTTAAAAGAAATAATCTTCATTTCAATCTGTTTATTTGTAACTTAAAGAGTGCTCAGATTGCATTTTGCTCCAGCGGAATATTTGAAGTGGTTATTCGCTGTCTTTAAAGGGGTCAGATTTTTAAAGTTCAGACGCACCTACCTATTACTTGCGATTACTCTTCAATGTCTGCGTTCTCTTCAAGCGCCGTGTTTTATGTATGACTTTTCCATGGCTAGGAAGGAAAATTGCTGGTCAGGAAAATCTAGTAGGGTAGAGCTCCTTATCTCCTGGTGCATTGTTCATTCCCCTTATTCTATTGTGAATAAACCGCACAAGAGTCCAATACAAACGATTTCGTAGAATTCAGTTGAAGGCTGGCAAAACAAGCATGTGCCCGAGGAGCTTTAAAGCTCGTTGAAAAATTACAGGTTATCGAAAGAAATCCCTGATACATTTAACTCCGCATCTTTCTTTTGTTGAGAAACACAGAACTTTGGAAAAGGAATACCAAAAAAAAAATATATATATATATTTATGGCCTTTTGTTC
This sequence comes from Maratus speculifer, assembly GCA_964019185.1. Lineage (NCBI taxonomy): Eukaryota > Metazoa > Arthropoda > Arachnida > Araneae > Salticidae > Maratus > Maratus speculifer. The sequence continues at coordinate 332,987,246 of OZ025297.1, forward strand.
CGCATTTTTTAAAAACGCGATATAAACGTAACCATAGGCTTATCAGTTCACTTGATTTTGTTTATTTAGTTTTAAATCGCTACTGTGGAAAAGGCTAATTTTGAGAATTTGCTATTGAATTCCTTTTGTCCCTTAATGCACCTTCAATAATTATTCTTTCTTCCGTTAAATGCATTCATCCAGCGAGCAATCTTAAGAAAAGAAAATTAGAATATTAATCTCAAAATAGAAGCTCTCAGAAGCTTTTTAAACGCCTAGTAATAATAACAACTGTACATCATATCTGTACATGTGATATTACCTAGCTAATACGATAATTACGCAACATACTGCTGGATTAAAATTAAATGGTACGTGTGAAATGGAATTTACGACTAAGAAATTAATTATTCTGTAGCAGAGCTGGATAAAATATACTGCTTCCAAAATATTTGTTACACTCTTTCCACACACAGCTTACCATAATTGTAAATCAAAGTTCTTAAAATATGTTTAGTTTATCTCTGTTGCGTTTTACTTTTCTTTTAGCTAGAGATATTACTGATTATTTTAGATTACATGATCGTGATGTTGAATATTTTGAAAGTTAATGAGATTCATTATCAAAAACGATGTATACAAAATTAATCTTTTCTGGCGGTAAATTTTTGGTGTTTTATGAAGGAATTTGTTCCTGGAGAGATGATATTTTAATAGATTTTGATCATAAAAATTTAAGAATGTCTGAAAAAAATAAGCAGGTCAGAAATAATAATTTCATATTCTCTTGTATATGTCCACTAAAAAAAGTTTGACATAAATTGAATTAGTAAATTAGAGAAACATTTTTTTACCTAATCTTTGCAACATTATTAACTTTCATTGCTATTTTTTGCCATTTTGAAAGGGGGAACTAGGGCGGCACGAAGAAACTGCGGCCCCGATAATAAATCCGGCGCCTCACTATAAGTGTATGATACCATAAAGCCTGCTTATTCGGAAATGCAAAACGACCAGGGAAGAATTCAGTTTTATATGGTTGTTTTTACTTCAGAATGTATAATATTTTGGGAAAGTAGACATGACTTTTTTTTTAGTAACACGATTTTGTTATAAACAGGCTTTACTCTATTTGAAAATAAATTTGCTGGATATCACCATTTTTAGACATCTATATAGTATTCGTTTATAATTTTATTATTGCCTTTTTATAAATTAAAAATTAAAAATTAAAAATTATGATTGCATCAATTAATTTTGAATAACAAAGTGTAAACTGAAAAAAAATAAAAATAAAAATCTAAACTTTAACCTGTGATTTACCCAGCTTTTCACTTGCTTTTTTTTTTTTTTATTTTTTTTTATTATTTTTTTTTTTTCTTAGCTATTTTCTGAATTCTCCTACTGCATCCTTTGTTGCGCTCTATTGACATTAACTCATCAATGCATGGTGTAACTCAAAAGTTAAATATGATCTGTATTTGTCATTTCATGATTTCTATAGATCTTTTGATGAATTATTATTTGTATTGTTTGTATGCATTAATATATGTATGATAATATGCATTTAAGGTCGTGATATCTGTTTTTATTCTGATTTGTCATAACATGTAGGTCATAACATCTTTTGTTGATATTGCTTGCCATGTGCTCAAATGGCGTTTTTTCTCTCTCATTATAAGGCAGTCATTGTTAATTCTGCAAACTATTAAAAGCATTATAAAAGATTACCGTTAAATAGTTGTTACTTCGCAATGTAAAGACTTTAAAATAAATATATATAATTTAAAATTATCATTTTTTGAGCATTTTTTATTATGTAATTCAGAAGTGACATTATCAATCATGTCCAACAGAAATATAAACAAATTTTTCATTGTTTTTTTTTTTTTTTTTTGCGGATAGTTAACAAAAATAGCCTCAAATATAACATTTTTTGGACAAAATAAAAAGTCATGCATTATAAAGAATTAACAGTGTCATTTTCGTTGTATCTCTTATCTCACATTAATTTCATAGAAAAGAAAAAAATAATTCCTTAGCACTTTCGATTCAACTCATATAGCACATGTATTATTTCAGTACAAAACCATTTATATGGAATAGTTGGGGTCAGATGTATTCCAGATATAGCTAGTTTTTCTGGTTTACTGATTGGGCATTAAAGCAACACCAATTTAATAAGTTTTGTGGTATATATATGGTTGCGCCATTTTTTCTGATTTTAAATTTTTAGATTACTTGAATTAAAAATCGATGCAAGAAAAAACAAAAGTTAATTAGAGTTTGTAAGAAGATAATTTATTAGGAATATCATGGAAACAAAAATTCTTCTGTTTCCTCTACATAAAAGTATAAACATCTAAAATACAACTAAATATATTTCCATTTCAAATACTAAATGTTGTCATCAAATTATAGAAATGTTTCAAGAAATGCATATGTCAAACTGGCAATGTGTAACACTCTTTCTGCAAAAAATCTGAAATTTGTCTATCAGAAATATCATTCTAAATAATGTATATTTACCTAATTAAAAGTCAGATAATGGGTTTTGTCCCACATAAGTTTCAGCCGCCAGTTTACCTACATTATCTGAATCTTTTTTATATTTAGTAATAGGAATAATGCAGTTGTTAATTTTAAGTTAATTTTTATAAAATTAGAGTAAATCTTTCAAATTAATAAAGCTCCTTCTCTCAACCATTCTTCTGTTGTTTTGCTTCGAACTTCTCTTTTTTTTTCTTCTTCGTGATATTTATAATTCTGCTTTAATATGATATGATTTTATTATTATTATTCAAATTTTAATTGCATAAAAAAGCATATAGCCAACAGATTGAAAAAGTGTCAAAGCCAGGATTCGAACTCGGGCCATCGGTATAGCGCACCCGCGTTCTATCAATTGAATTACTTGGAACAAAGCCCAACCTGGCACTTCTTACTAAGCAGAAAAAAATTCAATAATTATGTAGATCTAAAATACGGATTTGCAGCTAATTTTTAAACGCAGTCTTTGTAGCGATACTTTCTAAAGATACTGTCTTTGTACTTAATTTCTCAATGTTCGTTCTGTAAACACCTACTCTTCGAGAATTTTTTTTCATAAAGAGAAATCATCTAAAAGCAAAATAATCTAAAAAAAATCTAAATCAATTTTTACAAAATCCAAGCAAATCTTTTAGAGAAATTGACTTAAATACATAAGCTAAAAAGAAAAGGACCTTTTTTTGTTGTTGTTTTTGTTTGGAGATTTTCCAGTTTCGTTTGTAAAATTTCAGTTGGAATTTTCTTTTCAAGGAAAAAAAAAATCGGCAATTTAAAAGATACACTATTATTTTTTTTCTTTTTAACTCCATTTTTGTGGAAACAAATAGTTTTCAATATTCTTTATGTAAATATAGTTATTCTCTGAGATATTTTTAAATAAAAGCAAAGTAATTTAAATCTGAAATAATTTTAAAATGTTTCAATCAATTTTAACAAAATCAGAGTAAATCTTTCAAATAAGTTAATTTCTTTCTCCCAACCAAGCTTAAGAAAACACGCAAAAAAAAAAAAAAAAATCTTTTTTTGTTATTTTATTTCGCACTTCCCAGATTGAGTAAGAATTTTTTCGTGATAGTATATTTTTAACATACAGTCGACTCTCATTAATTCGAAATCGGATAATTCGAATCTTCGCTTAATTCGGACTCCGAAATTTTTAATGGCAGAATAACGTTAAAATTTTCATTAATTCGAACTCATTTTCTCTTGACATCGTTTAATTCGAACTAACGAGAATTCCGATTTCTCATTTTTTCACTTCTTTCTCACGGATTTCAGATCATTTGAATAACTTTCTTTCTTTGAGTTTTGTGAAAGCTGTTCCGAACAAGTATACATATAATCCAATGCATTTGATATCCACTTTCTTAGTGCCCCGTCTGTCCTTCAGTGATACTTTACATTTTTCTTCCATTGTTTTTGTTCCTGATCTTTTAATTAGTTTATGAATTTATGTATTCTATTTTAATATTAAGTCACATTCTAATAACAGACGAAGTAAATTTAAAAAACACTATAACATTAATTCTTTTGTAATAGTACTATATTAAGCATGTTTTCATTTCATATTTTCCATAATTCGAACTTCGGATAATTCAAACATTTCTTGTGGTCCCGACGAGTTCGAATTAACGAAAGCCGACTGTAATTCGATTTGCTTATTATTTTTAAGTCAGTTTTTGTTGAATCTGTTAGTTTCTCAGTACACTTTATGTAAATATTTATTCTTCGAGGTTTTTTTTAATATTTTTTGAGATTTCTTTTCAATTCTTTTCTAGTTTTTGTTTATCCTTAACGCTTTAAAATTAATTACACATGATCATGAGCTGTGAATTTATTAAAATTTTTCTCACTCCTGAAAGTCATGTAAGTTGTAAACAGTTATGACACATGGAGATACGAAATATAAAAAAGTATATCTGGAAGAAGGTTGAACATAAAAAAAATAATTTACCTTGCTTTAAAAAGATATTTTTTCCTACATGTAAATTTCCCTTACCGGTTTTAAAACGTTATTGATATTCCGGGATATTTCTATTAGCATATGGGCAATTCCATTTTGAAGCAAGCCAAAGTAGATAAAAATGAAACATGTATGAGTCAATAAATATGATGTTTTTAATTCTCCAAGTGCCAATGTAATAGTGAAGTTTTTAAGAAAGTTGGAGAAAAGTTTGCGTGGTCTTCAAATGATGTTTCATTGTTTAGTAAAGAAGAAATAATATCATTATTGCCAGAACCTTCATTCGACAACAGGGAAAGACCATTATTTGAACATAACTTCGCAGAGTAAAAATTGAAATAATAAGTGATTTTTTAATGCTAATAAATATAGTTATATAAGCTTAACTGTTTCTGCTTACTAGAAACGAGCTTTGATTATCATCTAAGAAATTTTAAACAAACAAAAAATACAAAAATATTCGATAAATTCAAAAGTGATCCGCCCGTTACAACAAGTGTTTATATAAATAAGACAATTTATCCCAATATTTTTATTCATAACAAACTTATGAAGTCATATGTAAGTAGCATACTTTTGTTCCTAATGAACAAAATAAATTGAAATAAATATCAGTTAATTTTCTTGCATGTGTATTTTCAGAAAATTTTAAATTTTTATAAAGGCAAAAAAATAACATTCATTTGTGAGGTGCTTCCATTACTGAAAAAAAAAAAAAAATATTGTTTTTGGAAATTTTCAAAATTTAATTGTTATATATAGAAGCAGGGTCCCATGTTCTTCATAAAGTTCATGCAATAAAACAAGGATCTATAACATATTTCGTATCTTTGTAGTGTGTTTTATGTACCGAGTGATACGTCCGTTACCGTGGAATTGCCCGCTAGTTTACTTTTTGAAATTTATGTAAATACTAGCTGACCCGCCCGGCGTTGCCCGGGTCCGTATTAACAATATTAAACGAACTTGAAATTTGCATGATTTTATCATTAACTGGAAGCATGCAGAAATGCATTGTCTGAAATAAGTCGCAGCTGACTTTGTGAAAAATCGGTTTTAAAAACAACAACTAATATTAAGCTCTAAAAATACTTAAAATGAGCAATGAGAAACACGGGAGGGAACATGTATGCAACGATTGCGTTAGTTTCGTGTTAAAGTGCTGACATTTACCCGTAAAAATCACTAATAAATCACGTAACTAATTATTTTTTCTCATAGAAATCCCAAGTGAGATATTTTGAATTTCAAACTAATTATATCACTCTTAAATCCGACTATACCGTGAATGAAATCGATACGCGATGATAAAAGATTGGTATATAGTATTATAATTTCAGAGCCATTTAACAAATGTGCATATTTTTAATCAAAGCATGCGTAATGTTGACTCTGTGGACAAATTCCTAACCGTTAACTTTTGTACCGTAACCGTAATCTGTCTGTAACCTAACTGCGACTTAACAGTACCCTACCGTAACTTAAATATAACACAAATGTAACCTAGCCGTCACTTTGAAATATCAATATGGAAGCATCATTTAAGATTTTGCTTGAAAAGTTAACATTCTTTCGTTAATGTCTTAAAATCGTCTGCACTCTGAAATCTAGATTTTAGACTAATATTTGTTATTTAAGTTTTCGCGCATGATTTTAAAAGAATGTTTTCATAAATATATTTTATCTATTGACATAGAGTTATTAATATGTTGTTAAATCATAAACATTTTTTCATCTACGTTATAAAGTATTAAAAAGTTCTGAAAAAAAAAAAGAAAACTTTTAGTAATACAATTTTTAGCTCAAATCAAAAGATTTCAATATTTTATTTAATTTTATTTTGACATTTAATTATTTCGAATTTATCAATTTCAATTATTTTAAAAGCAAACATTTTTTTTAAATAAATAATATAATAGAAAAAAGACCATTTTAAAAAATTACTATTTGTTCGTTCAGCTGTAATTCATTTCTTTCAATTCGTCTTATTAATACAAAATCCCTTCCACATGCTTTTGTTTGAGACATTAAAATTTGAGCGATAAATGGTTTAATATTGCAACCCTTTTTTCGGTTTACTTCACCACCACCTTTCTTTTTCCTCCATGGTTTACAACCGCTGTGATAAAAAATCATCATTTAAACTGACAGTTTGCCAGTCTATGGTTTTTAAAGGTCTGTTCCAGCTTTTTAAAATTATTTATGCGAAAATTTTATGCAACCAACCAACCATAACTAAATGAAGGGGAAAAAAGAAGAAAAAAGGCGATTTTTTATGAGAGTGGTCTTTGGACTATAATTAATTACTCAGTTAATAAATAGAATTTCGAAATTCTGAAGCTCAGGTGCATCAGGAGAGATTTGGGGCTACTCTTAAAAAATTTTTGAACCTCGTACATGCTGTACATTTTGCTAGCCATCGCAGACACACACACACACACACACACAGACAGAGCGTTTTGTTCTTTTATTAATCTAGATATCTTTGAAACGACGGACTACAAGAAATCGTGTTAGTGCACATGAGACTTCTGAATTGATTGAATTATATTCAACACGAGCATATTGCATTTGAAGCCAATCCGAAAATTGACGAAAAAGGGCAAAATATCTTTCATCGGCCACAAATCAATATGATTCTGCAAATCAATTTCATATCACCCTCATTTTAAAACAATTCAAAGTAACCAAACTCGAAGTACTTACCAAATTCAAAACTTGAAACGTAAAGGAAAAAATGTCCTCTAATTAAATACAATTATGAGAAAGCACTATACATTCCACAATTAAGTTTCTGATCCAAATGTTATTTTATTTGAAGTAAAATAAATGTACAGCTTGCTCATTCAAACTTGTAACCGTATTCAGGATTACTTAACAAACAGTCGGGTATTCAATATCCGATAATTTCCCGAGGAGATGTTTTAAATATACGAATGCATCTAAACGCCCACAGACATTACATTAGTGAGGTGAATTAGGAAGCTCAGTGACCAGCCCCCTTAAACATTGAAATCGGCAGCTTTCAATCTTTATTAGTAAATGAATTTCAGACTTTTGTATAATTTAGTAGTAAATCTTTTAGCTGTAGTTTTTAATACGAACATTTATATTTTTAATTTTTACACTGAAAAAGAACACGTCATTACTGGTACTGCTTGGTTATTGGATCCAGCTGTTCAATTACTAAAGCAATATCATTTTTCAGCTTATACTTAAAATTTTAAATTGTACGAAAGTTAACAGAATTTTCTTTTCGGAATAGCAGTTCTCATGCATTAATTGATATTTGCACATATTTATAGAAAAATATGTAAATAACTGTATTATAAGGAATAAAACTTGAAGCAATTTCCATTAAATGGTCAATAGTCCTTGTGTACTCACTCTAAATAAATTATATAGTAGATTAACGTATGTTACTTTTATCGGCTTTTAGTTATTATGGTTAAACAATTACTGACTTTTAACGTTACGCAATCCTTTATGGAACACTCTGTGTATATTAATGATACGGAATTGTGTGGTTTTTTCACCTGTTGCCAAATAAATCTAAGCCGAAATTACTGCCTAATACCATGTAATACATGTTTATATAAGACAGGTAAATAGTTGCATATTCTTTTCCAAATTTCCCTTTTCAAAAAAATTTTAATAAGTCTTCTGAAGTTCTTTTTTTCCTTTTTCTTAGTTTTTTGTATTCTTCTTTTCTCTTTCTCAAACAAATAGTTACGAAATATCCATCTTTCGGTACTTTTGTTATTTTTGCTCCGAATTTCTTTCTGAAAAGATTTTGTTGGAGTTTATTTTCATGACAATATTGTCTTAACGTAATAGAAAACATTGTTATTCTTTAAAGCTTTGTTGAACGGGTTAGTTTCCGAATGTTTTATTAAACAAATGTTTATTCTTCAAAGTTGCTTTCGCTATTTTCCAGTTTCTATCGTATTCTTAATAGTTCTTCAAAATATTTTCGTTTTGTGTATTTTATATATGATTTCAGCAAGTATTTATTAAGAAAACATCAAAATAGCCTTAAAAATCTTTTTGGGCAAGGGAACTACTTTTGGTATTGCTTGCACCTAGCATCGAAGCCTTGTGAATTTTGTAGTCCTTTACATAAAAGTTAAAGAACCGATAAAAATTCTCTGTTACAGTAACATTTTATATTTTTTATACTTTTTTTATTATTCTTGGATTTTTATTTATTTTTTTCCTTATTGCATGCCAAAAGTAAGTTAAGTTGCAAAATATGGCACTACGAAGTTTCGTTTGGCTTATTTTGGGACTACGACATTCGGCTAGGTTAGCCGGAAAACTCTACTTTTGAAAAAACACCAACTTTTTTCTCGCTCAAAATGTGAATATAATGTCGCAATTTTTCGAAACCAATTCATAGGTTTTGAAGGAATTTTTAAGATTTTGCTAATATACTAATTTATATTTTTAAATGCTTTAAAAAAAGTATGGTAATAATTTGATAAGTGGCCTCGAAAATAGCATTTTACTAGCAGAATTTTTTTTTTTTTTTTCGATTCTCAAACTTCCTAATAGAGGACTTTAAAATGCACCAAAGTCTCAATTCTAGGTGCGAGCAACACCAAAAATGGTTCCCTTGTGAGAGAAAAAGGAAGCTTCTCTATTTCTTGGCTGTATGAATTGAGCTTACTTTACAAATACACGAATTTAAAAGGCGTTACCCGATTACAGAAGATTTTCCGTTTTCGTCAATAGTGAATTTAATTGGGAATTTTCAATAATTATTCAGCTATCACCAAGGTGACATCCTGTGTGACAACTTATTTTGTTGCCAAATTTCACGATATTTCAGGAAGTATCACTAAGCCTGGGAACTATTTGACATCTGCTAATATAAGTTATTTTAAGCGTATGCGAGTTGAAACAATGAATACAACAAAGAAAAAAAATGTGAGAAATCCCATTCAGTAATATTCATAAATTATATCTGTTTATAAAGAAATTCTTTATTTTTAATCTGATGTTTTAAAATGTCAGACACCTTAAAATTTCAAACTGCTATATCTAAACCATTTTTAAAGACAAAGACGAAGTAAGAAATTCTGGGAATTTACTTTTAAAAGGCCTAACATTTAAGTCAAACATTTTCAGGGATTTAAAATTTTATTTGCATCTTTTTTAAGTCGAAATCTTTAACTAGCTGCCATTTTGAAACAAAACAGTGAATGAAGCTGACCAATGAACTAGGTCAAGACCTTGATAATTTATATTCACATGGTTTGTCACATCCAAAATTTATGCATAAACACAATTGCTTTCACATGACAAAAACAAGATAGATACAAGGTGTTCACTCTCAACGATGGCCATTCTCTAATTCTTAAACCGTTAGTCATAGACATACAGTTTAGAGTTATAAAAATGTTTTTAATGAGGTAAAAAATACTTTAAAAGCAATTTGGGTCAATAAAAACAATTCTAAAAATAAAAAATACGTTAAATTTCTTTAAAAAAGCACATGTTTATTTTTAAAAACTACTTTTAGTTTTCAATGTCGGTTTTTTATTATGTAATGAATAAAACACTGCCCTTTTTGAAAAAAAAATATATAAGCATTGGTGAGAAAACATGCTGACACGTAAATTTGATCAGCGATTATATTTGATCATTGAACCCGCAAAACTCATCATCATAATGAACCTCTATCCGAAATTCCAAGCAAATCGGATGATTCTGCTTAAAAACTCATTTATTTAAAATGATAGGGGTTATCTCCCATTCATCCTTTTATACTTGATAATTAAACATTCAAAACTATTCAGAGATTAGCCCAATCAGACAGAACATATGTCCACAATTTGAAGCAAATCAAATAATTCCGCATAACAACCCATTTATCTAATTTATGGGGAGGGAATCGCCCGTCTCCCACTTTATACTTAACAAAAGAACCAAAAAACTAATCAGAGAAGCTTATTATCAGTATGAACATATATCCAAAAATTGAAGCAAATCTGTTAATTCTGCATGAAAAACCCATTTACTTAAATTAATAGGGGTAACCCTATGGTGGCAAAGCGCCACCTTCTTGTGATTGGCCGTGCTTGTTGTTTTATGAATAGTCAACCAGGTCCATTTTTAAATTTTCTTCTGGGTAAAACGATGAAGACATTTCATCAAGGAAATCAGTTCTTAAAAATATTCTTGACTAATTCTTTTATTTTCCATAAAGCGAGAAATTGAGCACTTATACACAACATGAATGCAGCACGCTAAAATAAACGCTTTCAAACATAATAAAAGAAATATTTATCATTTTTGACAACTGCGAGTTTGCGGGTTCACATGACCACAGGACCGTAACTACAGCCGGGGCATTGCCCCGGGGCCTCCAAGCTTGAGGGTCCCCAAACTGATGGTTAAAAAAATTATTGATTTTAAAATTTCTAGTCTAACCTCCTATAAAATGCCCAGCACCTGGCTAAATGTTAGTAATTTAAAAAAAATCAATCTGCTAGAATAAATATTTTTGCATGTCCGTGAATATACTCCATACGCTTTGCATGCAAAAGCAGGTCTAGAGTAATCTCAAAGCAGTTCTAGAGTCGAATGTGTCATGTCGCCCCAGCATGTTTGCCGATCCTACCGAAGCTAGTAAGGAAGAAAACATGGGCTTGTAATTGGTTGAATAATATAAAAAACATCTAAAATATTCAAGAAAATCTTTCTTCTTATCTATATTAAATCTTTCTTCTTACATTAAATACATAAAATCGAAAAAAAAAAAAAAAAAAAAAAAAAAAAAAAAAATCAAAACCCATCTTTCGAAAGGTTTTTAAATAGATTAAGTTACATAAACTCAATAAAGAATACTGCCCAGTTAAACTGATGGCATTGAGCTCACAGGCTACAAATACTAATTCTACATTAAAGCCTTATATTTTCAAGGGTTAATTCCGTTCGAAAAAAAATTAAGAAGGGGAAACAGCTTTCCCCTTTCCTCTTTTTTTCATACTAAATCATTGAACCTCCTATACTATCAAAGACATGCTTTATCATATAAAAAATCTATATCCAAAATTCAGAGCATATGAGATAATTCTTAATAAGAACCCATTTAGCATTTATATAATTTAAAAGGAGTTATCCCCCCTCTTTTATACTTAACCATTAAACTTCCAAAACTATTCAGAGATTTGAACGAAATCTGAAAATTCTGCTTGAAAAACCCATTTATATAAATTAAGGGGGGGGGCATTAGAACCCCTGTTCCCCCTATTTATACTTATTCAATGAACACCTAATAACAGTCACGGAATCGCCTCATCAGAATGATCCTAATCTAAATTTTGAACGAAAACTTAATTCTGCATGAAAATCCCATTTATATCAACTAAGGGGAGGGGCATCAGCCCCCCGTTCCCCCTCTTATACATATCGAATGAATTTCAAAAACTAATCAGGGAAGCGCCTTGTCAGGATATACCTACATACAAAATTTCAAGTGGAACGGATATTTTTATCATGAGTTATCGCGTTACGCACGAACGTACGAACGAACGTACATACAGAACGGACGGACACATAAGCTCTCAGGCTTGGGCTATGATAGCCTGTGAGCTAAAAATGAACCCAAACAAAACGCTCTTTAAAGTATTCAACCAATCAGAAGTCCGTATTTCCTCCCCTATGCTAGCTTCAGTGGGATCGGCAAAAATTGCGTCACCGCCAAGTGCCTTCCGAGTAGGGTTACCCAATTGTACCATTTTTGGACTTATCATACTGTGTAGTGTAGGTTTAAACAACGGCGTGCGAAAAAAAAAAAGAAAAAAAAGAAAAAGAAAAGATAGAAAGAAATTGCGACCGGGGCAAAGTTTCAATTTGACCCGGTCGCAAGGGGCCTCACTAGTTTTCCCCGTTGAAATATTAATAAAAATATATAAAATAGAATATGTGTTACATCACAAGCCCTTCCCCGATTTCCCCCTTTATACTCAACCAATAAATCTCTAAAAAAATGAAAGAATTGCCTTATCAGAATAAACCTATATCCAAATTTTGAAGCAAATCGGTAAAATTCTGAGTCAAAAACCCATTTACCTAAATAATAGGGATGCTACTATTGAACAAAAGGTGCCAAGTTCGAGTCCTGTTTCAGGTTTATAATGATCAGATTCCAATTTAAACGGAGGTCTGGGTCGTTTAGCCCTCGTGTGCAAAATATGCCGGCAGCAAGAAACAAAGCAAACCTAAAATGCCATTTTACAAAACTCTAATAAATTGTCAGAAACTTTTTTATTTTATTTTATTTTATTTTATTGCGTGTCTTATATGTCACAAACACGTTTGTGAAATATCCAAAGAAATAATTCTTTTCACTTATTTTTCTATATTGTTTCCAAATTCCTAACTTCTTTCAAACGATCCGTTGAGAATTTAGTTTCATGACAATATTGCCTTAACATAATAAAAGTCTTTGTTATTCTCTAAAGCTTTGTAGAGCAAGTTAGTTTTGAGAACATTTTTCCTAAACAGATGTTTATTCTTACTTTTATATTTGCGCACTTGCTTCTTTTGTTGTTTATACAATTTCTAGCATATTCTTACTGAACCCACAAAATGATATTTTTGGCATATTTCTGTTAAGTAAATATTTTTTTAACCCTTAAAAATACTAGATACCATATGTGAGCAAAAGTTATGATAAATTAAATTTTTTTAATACATTTTTCTAACCGCTTAAAAGAACTCTAAAAATTTGTAACACGTTTTTAAATTCTCAATAACATATCATCTATAAAAGAAAAAATATCATTTTGTGAAAAACTGGTGTTATTTCTTTTAATTTTATCGTGAATAAACACACGCATTTTTTAAAAGCAATATATATATATATATATATATATATATATAAATGAGTATTTGGCGAAAAAACTGTCGCCAAGAAAATCTAAACCGTAATTATCGACAAATATTGTGTAATGCAATGTGTGTATGGTTAAATAAATAATTGCATTTGCTATTCTAAACGATACTTTCAGAGAAAAACTAGAAAAACTTTAAAAAAAATTCCCTTTATTTCTATATTTTTTTTAATTTCACTTTTCTTATTCTTCGTTTGTATGTTTGTAAGTTGTTTGTTGCAAACATATTTTTATAAAATATCCAGCTTTAAAAGATTTATTCTTTCCACTTGTTTTTTTTTTTTTTTTTTTTTTTTTTTTCCTATCTAAATTATCTACTTCCTATTGAAACAAGAAAGAAAAGCATCGATTATGAAGCACTTTTTAACGCATCAAAATACTATTACAAAGCTTCACTTTTTGTGCAATTTGTCAAACACATAACACATTTGAAAATAAAATTTCTGCAATTATCACTAATAATCGAAAATAATCTGAATTCTTTTGTACAGCTTTCTAGATCTAGATAATCTATAGATTTATGCAAAAATTAAGTTCAGTTAAGAGCATAGTACTGTCGAAAATTCTCCTTCAACATTTTCCTCCAATAGACAGAAATGTTTTCGAGCTCTTTTCACTGTATATAGTTTATAAAATCAAGTAGTATGCAAAAAAATAGTTAAATTTAAAAACACATATCACAATTAAAAAACACATTTTTATAAATTGTTGTTCATGGACAGAAATATAACCGAAATTTTTTGGGTGCCCTTGTAAATGAACGGTAAATGTTATGCGCAACATATTATACTGTAAGCACCTTGTTGAGCACTTGACAAAATGATATATCATTTTCAATATGTTTGAAACAGTTTCACATAATTAAAATACATTCCAAATGATTTTTATATTCATGAGCCATATTATGTTATAATGCTTTTGAGTGTCCTTGTAAACGAACTAGAAATGTTATACACTTCATTTTCGATATCGAGCATTTCAAGATAAATCTCAATAACATCAATTATGTGTCAAACTTAATAGACGGGCAGATAAACCGAAATCATAAAAACTTTTACAATTATAAATAAATAAATAACAACGTTTAAAGCACCAAAACACTTTATATTTTATTGCAAACCAGTTTCGGTAACCATAGCGTGTCATCATCAGTGCAAGTTGTGGTTGCTCAGCAAATAACATTGAAGAGATATATGTTAGAGAAGCTGATTCAATGATAAAGTTCATTAGCTAATATCACTTTATCAAATTGTTATTACTAACTATTAGGCCACTTTATCATTGAATCCGCTTCTCCAACACCAATTTCCGCAATTTTATTTGCTGAGCAGCCATAACTTGCACTGATGACGGTAAGCTATGGCTACCGAAACAGGTTTATAATAAAAAATAAAATGTTTTGGACTTTAAACATTGTTTTTTATTTATTTATATTGTACAGTGCCAAATAGCCTCTCATTGTAACTTTCAAATTATGATGGAAAGTGTTATAAAAAAAAAAAAAAACCTTGAGAGCTTATTGTCGTAATATAATTCGTAATTGCCTTGACGTAGCAGCTCATGAACCGGTCACACCAAAAGTACCGTCAACGCGGAATTGAAAAAAAACAAACAAACAACAACAAAAAAAAAAAAAAAAAAAAAAAAAAAAGTCATACAGACAAACATAATTTAGGTATGACTAGTCGAAATTAAGTTTAGTTAAATTAATTATTATTAAATGGCTGTAATGAATAACCGTTTTCGCAAAAAGCAGATACTTGGCCAGTATCTAGACATGAAATAAAATAGCCACCGTTAGAAATTCAAAATCAATTAAATTTGTAATTTTATCAGCATCCGCCTCTTTAAAATAGGTATGAAAGAAATTTCCGGCAAAATAAAGAGGTGTCAAAATCTGCGATGATGATAAAACATTACAGCTTTTTAATACTAATTAATTTAATTGTATATATTTTCGGCTTGTCAAACCTACGCTGAAAATTCTCAAACAGAAAAATAAACACATTTATGAACACCAAATTATTGCCCATTATTGTCACCAAATTTACAACACATTAATGTGTTCTGAATTGGAATTTTTCGTATTCAAAATATTTTTTGTCTTGTGATTGGGTTCTTAATATGTTGCAAAAGTGTTGCTCTCTAGAAATGTGTTCTAAATATAGTGTTGTTAATTGTTTTGAAATTGTGTTGTAAATTGTATTCATGAATATATGTATGTTCTTACAATAGTGTAGTGCGGCACAATACTTTGTCATCAAATTAACAACACATTGCAAACACTACACAACTTAGAACACTATAAAACAACATTTGTAAAACACGTTCTTTATGGTGCCTTTAAAATTACACAATTTTAAAAATAAAATAAGAGACTGTTTGCTTTACAAAAAAAAAAAAAAAAAAAAAAAAAAAAAAAAAAAAAAAAAAATTGCAGCAGATGACTGAGTGAGTTGGTTAATATTTACCAATAAATATCAATAACTGCATTTCTGAAAAAAATATCAAATTTGGATTTTTAGGCATCATCTAAACTCACATCATCAACAATACTTTTCGCACGACCCAATTCTTGGCATAACACATTTACAGCACATTCACAACACAAGCAACAAAGATTTTACTTAGAAGTATTAATTATTATGTTCAGTTAGTGTTTCATAAATTTCCAGTGTAATCATACCAAACCCATTTTCTTCGTATGACTTTTTATTGTATCAATTACATAAAAATAATAATAATAATAATAATAATAATTCCGCGATGACGATACTTTTGATGTGACCGGCTCCCGGATTATAGTAAAAAGTTTGTACTTTAAAGCTACCTGAAATGTTTCTTGAAGATTTTTTAATATTTGTATATATATTACGTAACGTATGTGGCACAAAAATCACGATTTTTTATTATTGTTTAATGGCAACGCCCAAAGTTCTTTCGCTGCAATTATGAGCTTCAAAATATCGTTTTTTTTTTCTATTGGCTTAAAAAATATAAAAATCATGAATTTTAAAGTTTGAGTTTCAAATTAAAGTTATAAACGAATGAGTGAAAGGTTTATATTATTAAATATATTTTTAATGAAATTAATGAAGTACAAAAAATGCCATAGGTACAATATATGGCGATGCAACAAATTAGCATAAAAATACCGAGTGCTTGATTTATCGACACAGGTAACATATACACACCACATTGGTGAAAAAATTTTTTAATGCCAATTTGGCGAAAACTTCGTTTTAAATACCAGTTATATATATACATACATACACACACATATATATATATATATATATATATATATATATATATATATATATATTAACTCCGTTCTATTATTTTAAAAATGAAATAATAATAAATATAAAAAAAGTTTAGTTAATAATTATATTAAAAAAAGCAATTTATATCATTTTAAAAAAGAAAATAAAAGTAAATAAACAGCCTATTAAAGAGTAAATAACAATTGCCCCGTTATCATGTGAGACATGTAATTGCCTTTTTGTTGCAATTGCTCCAGTGTGGTGTGTATAGAACATCTGTGTCTATTTTTCTAGCAGAATCTTCTAATATGAAAAAAAAAAAGGGGGAATTTAGCAACTAAAATAAATTATGAATAAAAGCAATATGATTTAATGCTTAGTATGCATTTAAGAGAGACCAAACTGGTCGCCAAGGGAAGCTAGTTTGCATAAATATTTGTTATTATAAGTTATTTCGATATTTTTTGAAGTGGCTACGTTTATTTATTTATTTATTTATTTATTTTATTTTATTTTTTTTTTTCATTTCTTACAATATTTTTAGAAATATTTCAAAGTGACGATTTTGTCATGCAAGTATTTTTTAAAGATCAGATTAAATATTTCTAAATGACCTAAACAAAAATACTAGACTTTATCTATAAAGCAATTTTCACGCATAATTTCCTATCTAAAATTCCTTTTTCGGAAAATTTTACCAAATCTTTTAAGTTTCCCTTACTTTCGTTTTTTTTATTATGTTACTTTTGTTTGTTTGTTTATCTGGCATAAACATATGCATGAAATATTCAGCCTGAAAAAAAAAAAAAATATTCTTATCACTTCTTTTATTATTTTCACTACCCCCTCAAAATGTTATCTTCCTTTAGTAGCGATCAATAGAGGGGATATTTTTTCCTGACAATATATTATTAACATATTGCTAAATATTTATCTAAGGAAGCATTCCTTCTTCGAAATATTTTCTATATTCTTTTTCTCCCCCCCTTCTTTCCCCCCTTATTTCCCGTGTCTAGTGTATTCTTAGTGATGCTTTAAAAAATCGTTTTCAGCTTGACTTAACTAATCTTTTAACCTTTTACGAGGGGACGAGCGACACGTAAAGAGCGAATGCCGCAAATAGACTTAAGAATCTGTGTTTATCACCACCAGTAAAATTATACTGCAATTTTTGCCTTATTTAATCGGAGCATTTTCTCGATTTAATAAGTCACAAATTTCTGTTTTATAAAACTGGTGACAAAACATTCAAAATTTCGCAAAAGGCTACCGTCGCGATGGGGTTAAACAATCTAAAATATTTTCCAGGCTTAAAATGCAAAATTAGGATAGATTTAATTTTTTCTATAAATTTCTAGCTACATAAAAAAACTTATGTAGCATCTTTTGTAATAATAATAATAATAATAATAATAATAATAATAATAATAAACGCTGATATTCCGGAATAATATTCCTCAGAAAACAACAAAAAAATTACGCATAGTAAAGTTTAGAGCATATTTATTCTACATTTATATGTCAATTTTGTAAGCTTCTACAGTTTTATATTACATCAACATTCTTTCATCCAAATGTAAAGTTTGGTTCTCTGTGCTCTAATTAGAAGCAAAAAAGTGGAGAATATTAAACAATTAACTGTACGGAAAACCTTAACTTGGTTCTAATTCATTACTATGATATATTTTAAATTGTTCAACTACTAAAAAAAGAGTATTATCAGAAATGGATCGATCATTTCCAAAATACTATAAGTCGCAGAATAAAAACTTTTTATAAATTTTAAAAACTGTATTACTCACAAATAAACGAATTTTTATAGATTTTTTTCTTTGACTTATTATGGAGTTTGGACTCCATATAAATATCGAATAATTTTTATCATTAATGAATAATAAAATAATAATAACAGAAAAACTGTTC
Organism: Maratus speculifer; assembly: GCA_964019185.1. Taxonomy (NCBI): domain Eukaryota; kingdom Metazoa; phylum Arthropoda; class Arachnida; order Araneae; family Salticidae; genus Maratus; species Maratus speculifer. Next base: position 333,005,830 of record OZ025297.1, read on the forward strand.
TTAATTTATGTTGCTTTAGTAAAAAACAATGTTAGGTGGTATTTAATTTAAACAAAATAGTCATATTAAACATATTTCTAATGAAAATTAATGATGGTATCACTTAAACGGAGACATTTTGATGTTTACATATAATTTTGGTGCGTAATTATATTCTTCACTATTCTCAATTAGATTATTTTCAGCATTGGCAGTTGGCCAGCGTAATATGTTCTGATAAAATGGCATATGTTCTTCTAGAATGCTATCCTGAACTATTAATTGACACTTTCGATTCATAAGCCTTGGCTGATTGGGAGAGGTTCAGGGGTTGAAGTTTTTTCATCAAGATAAATAAATCTTTAAGGGATCCATCAATAAATTCCCCGGCTATGATAGTGTTTTTTTTTTATCAGAAACATAATGAAATATTTTGTATAAATGCAGAATTGGATATAAATGCTAAATATGTTGTTCAATATCATTTTAAATATATTGCAACAACAAAGCGCAAACCTTATTTTCTCCCATATTCGCAATGCCTTCTTCATACATGCAAAATATGGATTTACCTGTTTTAAGATCTTTTATATCAAAACGATAAACCCATAGTTATTAAAAAAATTGGTATGTGTGGTAGTAATAGGGTTTGTATAGAATCGAATTTTTTAACTGCAACATCATCATATTGCATGCAAAAATCACTTAAGTCACTGCCTTATGTCATTTAAGCAATGAATGAAAATTAGAAGGTATTTTTTAAAGAAGAAGAGATACACATACTTTTGTGGTTCTTACGCAGGTTTTAAAGGCTTTATACCTTTAAGGAACCATCTGTCACAAAAAAAGTTTATTCTAAAAAAACTTGCCTTACGTATTTTTTTTGAAATGACAGATTCAGTTATATAACAATAAAATTAAGTGACATTTGGCTATTTCTTAAATGATTATATTTTCCAAAAAATCTCATATTTTTAGAAAGTAAATAATACTAATTTAAATAATTAAATTAAAAATTATATTGTTAGTCATGGAAAAATAAAGGCTAACTTCATACAAATCTAGTATGTTCTGTATGTTTCTGTATACATGATATTTTAATACATTCTTTCAGTAATTAAAACAAGTTGGAAATTGCACGTGAAGCGTAGCAAATTAGGTGCGTTCGTACGATAACGAAGTTTTAAAAATATTACTTTCATATGTCAATCTCATAAAATTGTAAATAGTGAATTACAATTAAAACGCTCATCAAACAATGTTCTTCCTATACCATTATATAATGTAATACTTTTGTGTGGCCTTGTAAATCAATAACAAATGTTCTTTGCACCACAAATTATGTATGATGTATATTATAATATGTACTTTATAGTTGCATATAAATTTTATTAAGTTCGTATGAGTGTAACACGATTAAAATGCATTTGAAACATTTTTCCGATTGACCGTAATGTAACGGAATACTTTTGAGTGTCCCTATAATTGATCTATAAATCCGATTTTCATAAAATTTGAAATAACTCGACAAAATTATGTAATAATTATGTAGTTTAAATTTCAAACGTATAGAATATATTTGAAACTTTTTCCTAATTGACCATAATGTAACTGAATAATTTTGATTGCGCCTGTAATTGATCTATGCACACGATTATCAAAATATTTGAAATAACTCGACAGAATTATGTAATAATTGCGTATTATAAATTTCAAACGATTAAAATGCATTTGAAACTTTTTTCCCCATTGACCGTAATGTAATGGAATACTTTTGATTTCCCCTGTAATTGATCTATGCATCCGATTTTCATATAATTTGAAATAACTCGACAAAATTATGTAATAATTATGTATTTTAAATTTCAAACGTATAGAATATATTTGAAACTTTTTCCTAATTGACCATAATGTAATTGAATACTTTTGATTGCCCCTGTAATTGATCTATGCACACGATTATCAAAATATTTGAAATAACTCGACAGAATTATGTAATAATTGCGTATTATAAATTTCAAACGATTAAAATGCATTTGAAACTTTTTTCCCCATTGACCGTAATGTAATGGAATACTTTTGATTGCCCCTCTAATTGATCTATGCATCCGATTTTCATATAATTTGAAATAACTCGACAAAATTATGTAATAATTATGTATTTTAAATTTCAAACGTATAGAATATATTTGAAACTTTTTCCTAATTGACCATAATGTAATTGAATACTTTTGATTGCCCCTGTAATTGATCTATGCACACGATTATCAAAATATTTGAAATAACTCGACAGAATTATGTAATAATTGCGTATTTTAAATTTCAAACGATTAAAATGCATTTGAAACTTTTTTCCCCATTGACCGTAATGTAATGGAATACTTTTGATTGCCCCTGTAATTGATCTATGCATCCGATTTTCATAAAATTTGAAATGACTCGACAAAATTATGTAATAATTATGTATTTTAAATTTCAAACGATTCGGTTGGGTAGTTTTTGCGTTGTTATATGCGGACGGACAGACGGACGGACAGACGGACGGACTGAACGACAACTATAGGTGCTACGTATTATATAATTACGAACGCACCTAAAAACAAGATAGTTTCAATGCATAATAGCTAAAAATTATTGCAATATTGCCTTCAATAGATTTCCTTAACCATCACCAACAAACATACATCAAGCACACTCATAAGTAAACATCTTTCTAATATTAAATTAAATAATTTCAAAAAAAAAAAAATACGAAAACATTTAAATTGCAATTTTATAAATTTTTACTCTTTTCTACCGCATTAAAATCCCTTCATTCAAATGTAGAGTTTGAATTCCTGCACTGTAAAAAATAAATTCTGTAACATTACAAAACATTTTCTAGGAAACTGGGATTCCTAGAACTTTTTATGTAATGGTAACAGCAAAAAATCGTGTAACAGATACAGATTTTCCCTGAAAATTAAAAAACTGTAAGGTTACTAAGACTCTTTTAGGAAACTAGGATGCCAAGAACTTTTTAAGTAACTGCGGCTTAGGTTACAGACAAAATTTTAGTAAGATTACTTTTAATTTTTTTTAGGATTTTTTGTAAAGCTGTAGAAATCTGTAGCTTTTCAAAAACTAATTTTGTTGATTTAAAAATTTTTCTCTATAGTATACAAATGAAATTTTAGTAAACATACAAATTTCTGTTACTTTACTTCTGTAGATATACAGATTTTTTTTTATTTACAGTGTGTAATAAGAAGCAAAAAAGCGAAAATATTATAACTAGCTCTATTATCCGGCGTTGTTTTAGGTTATTAAGATAATATAGGGAGAAATTAAAAAAAAAAAAAAACTATTCATTTTCCAATAAGTTAATTTGAGATTTTGCGATGATGGCAGAGACAAATCTAAGGAGTCTTAGATATTAAAATTAACCTCTTCAGGCCTGATGTATCCTATAGGATACACATCTTTACAGTTTTTTTTTACGTATATAAATAATGCCACAAAAATAAAGATAAATTAGAGTGAATGGAGCTTAACAGATAGCAAAACTATACAAAATAGCAATTTGTTTTTTATAGCGCTTTTTTTTAGACAGCTAAGTATTATATAAAAATGGCTTGCAGCAGAAATGTACGAAATGTAAAAATATGAAAACGTAAACAATTTTACTATACGTAAAGCTACCATTTGTAGAGTCTATTAGTAATAAAAAAATATTAAATACATATTTATTTTACGTTTTTCAATGTTTTTGCGGTACAATAAGTAAAAGAAAAGAAAAAAAAACCTAACAAACTGCCAAAAAAATGTACTCATTCAGTCCCCTTGTATCATCAAATTTTATGTACAAAAATCAAATTTTAATGTTCTTTGCTTTTCAATCTTTTTTAGTTATCCGTTTGTTAATAAAAATCCATAATTGAAATTTGAAAAAAGTACATAAATATACCCTGAGCTCTGAAGAGGTCAATAATTAAGTTGATTAAGTAATTATTATATTAAGTTATTATATAATTTTTAATTAAGTAATTATCAGTAAATAAATAAGAATAATAATTAAGTTAGGTGTACATAATGTATTCGGAAGGATGCTAAAAAGAAATGTGCCCAAGTGTGAGCAGACTATAAGTTTCCTTATTCATACTGTAAAACAATATACACAATACATATAACTTATATATAAGTGTGTGTGTGTAATATATATATAACAAGTAAAAATTATGACAACTGTTCTATCATTAACTGATTTTTTTTATAAATATGTTACATATAAATATCTATTTAAACTGAAAAATCTTCTGTAATTGAAATGAATTGTGTTTTATAGTAGCATTTTTTTAACATATGAAAATAATAGCTATTTTCCGCTAAAAATGGTTCGTCAATATATATTTACGAGAAAAAAAAAGTATCAATTCAAAAAAGTGCTGACATTTCGATCATGTTTTTTAAGAAAAGACATACCTTGAGGGAAAATAAATATAAATACGAAGGAAACTTACTGCGTACATTCATATATTTTCATAAATTTCTAAAAATATTTATTGAAATTTATATAGCCCCTGCAGATATCAAAATCACAAAACATTTAAATATCTATTCTCAAACTTATGTATCAGATTTTAACTCCTAATTTTTTTTTTCTTCTTGGCACCGGTTTGTATGTTATTTATATCTACAGTTTTGTACAAGATATATCATTACAGATTATCATAACTCTAACAGAAAGCAAAGAAAGTTTGTTGAATATTTCTCTAAAATATCTTATTAATGTTATGTACAAAAATCCCTATTTATATTGTTGCATTTTGTATTGAATAAGTGGACCAAAACTCTGTTTTTTTTTTGTCGATGTGTCAGTCTTAAAACACTCTTCAACATGCTCCTTCTAATTTGCAATACACATACATTTGACGTCTGAATTTAAAAAACTATTAAAAGATTGATTAATATAAACTAAGACAGTCTTGATTATATTTTTTAAAAATTAATAAGATTTATATACAAAATATAAAACACTGAAAAGCATTTAAAATACAAGAGTAAACGTTTCGCCAAGCTAGACGCAAGGCCTCATCAGTACAAATAATTATTCATTGCGTCACAAACATTGGAACAAATCAAGACAGTTACAGTTTGCTATTATTTTTTTAGGAAAAGACAATATTCAAATATTATATGTTATATTTTTCTAATAAGAATAAAAAGAATAAAAAAAAATATTAATTATTTATTATTAATTATTATTATTTCTCTAAAAAGAATATTATATTTTCCAAAAAAAAAATAGCTAACTCTAACTATCTTGATTTGTTCAATGTTTGTTATGCAATGAATAATTATTTGTACTCATGAGGCCTTGCTTGGGGAAACGTTTACTCTTGTATTTTTAAATGTTTTTTAGTGTTTTATTTGTTGTATATACTTTTTATTTATTTAAAAAAAAAAGTATTCAAGTCTCTTTTAGTTTATATTATTCAATCTTTTAATACTCCTTCTAATTCATACATGTTTCTTATTGCATTTCTAGTTTCTTTTGCCAATAAATGTTTTAAAACCATAGGAGGGGGGTTTCGAAAATCAAATATATCAAAATATATGAAGTAAAATATATCAAAAAATGTGAATAGACTCTCGAGTAACTGGGATCGGAGAATCCTGGTTAAAGATTAACGGGTTAGTAAAAATCTCACAGTTTTTTGGATTTAATTTCTTATGTTGATGCTGTTTGGAAACTAATAAAAGCACCACGGTTCAGAAATCATAGAGGACAATTTTATCGAATGAAGAAAATTATATTCCTGATTAGGAAGGCGATAGTACTGATATGCAGAAGTAAAATCCTAGAAGATTTGAAGAATGTTAAACTGCTCTGAACATGTGGACGAAGAAGCGATGCAACAACGGATTTACGAAAACTTGAAATTGGTTTGTTACGAGGTTTTTAAGTGACGATGATATTTTGTCGCGTGTTGGTTTTGGTAAAAAAAAAAAAAAAAAAAAAAAAAAAAGGAATTTCAAAGAATGTCTTGAAAATGATCGCGAAAATCTTGTAATTTATCAGAAATTAAGTCTCGGTGATGCATATACACACTGAGACATTGCTTAGTTACTTGGAGAGGAAGGATGAAAGCACACAGGCTAAAAAAGTGAATATAAGAAATTTGCGTAGTAAAAAATATAACCAAAGAAATTCAGAAAATACGGAATAATAAAATGGCAATTCAGAAAATTCAATAAACCAATGAAACCAGTATTTTTACAATCATCTTATTGAAAACAGTTGAAGTTTCAAGTGAAATAGAAGGCAGATTACAAAAATAATAAAAGATAAATGGATAAATGTACTGTAGAAGGCTTTTTCATTAAACTACTCATCAGTGGTGCATAATTTAATGAAAAAGTAAAAGCATCCAACCAGTTTCTGTTATGGGACGTGCTAAAAGCTAAGAAATTCGTCTCACAATGCACCCTACTAGTCGGACTTTACTTACTGTTACAAAATTAGGAAAAAAGATATCCATTGAAGAAAATAAAACCAATATGACATAATAACATTAATAAAATATTTCTTAAAAAAGTATATATATACTAAAATATTTACCTTAGGTTACAGTTATAATTAATGTAGATAATACAATTAAAATTGTAACAATAATTATATTAAAAAATTAGTAGATCACATATTATACTATAATATTCATTCTACATTTAGAAAAAAATAATTGCTACTGTTAGACGTATTATATTTTTGAACAATTAGTAATATTACTGCATTAATTATTTAACTAAAAATGCTACTACTACTTCAAGTACAAACACAAAAAACTGGTGTTTTAGTGCTGACATCTATTAATATATTAATTAAATTATATACTGCTGGTGCTGCCATCTATTATTGAATAAGATAAATATTATTGGAATAAAATAATTTATTTAAAAGCTAAGAGTTTTCCAAGAATAATTTCTATTCTAATATTTTACAAATAATTTCTTTAAGACAAATTCAATACACAACCATATCTTATCGCAATAACTTGATCATTTTTAAGTTATTCATATTAATTTTAGGCAAACATAAATTTTAATTCTATGTGTAAAGTTAAGTAATTTTTTCTTTTTTTTTAAAATATATATAATAATTAACCATTGCGTATTATCCAGACAACACCGCCCGCCTCCGTAATCTAACATCTAATCCACCCAAACATCCTATTATACATATTTTGTCATTTTTTGCATTTTTTAAATTTTTTATAATGTGTTAATTATTTTTAATCACGTAATAACTTATTACATATTAAAGATTTCAATTCAACTTGAAAAATTGCAGCACCATTGGCGCTAAAGCAGCTCATATATAATGCTATAAATTATATTTCATATTATAAAATGCAAGTTCAAAATCTCAAGGATACAGTGCATATCTAAAAAATGAAAAATAACAAAAACCAATTAACTATAAACAAGATACAGGCAAGAAAAAACAGTCCGTTCTCATCAGAGGGCTGACAGACGAGACTTAACCCCTCCCCCCCCTCTTTTCAAAAATTTTGAATTGTTTCAGGTTTCTGAATGCCTGCCAAACCTGCATTCAAAAAATAATGTATAACAACAAAAAATGCCAGATTTTAAAATGCTGTTTTCTTGCCTGTATCTTGTTTATAGTTAATTGTTTATTGTTAATTTTTCACTTTTTAGATGTGCACTCTATCCTTGAGATTTTGAGCTTGCATTTTAGTAATTCAGATATAATACATCAGATACAATAAACCAATGAAACCAGTATTTTTACAATCATCCTATTAAAATCATTTGAAGTTTGATGTGAAATAGAAGGCAGATTGCAAAAATTATGAAAGGTAAACGGATAAATGGACAGTATAAGGCTTTTTTATTAAACTACTCATCAGGGGTGCATGGTTTAATAAAAAAAGTAAAAGCATGCAACCAGTTTCTGTTATAGGTCGTGCTGAAAGCTAAGAAATTCGACCCACAATGCACCCGACTGGTCGGACTTTATTTACTGTTACAAATTAGGAAAAAAGGAATTCATTGAGGAAGAAAAACCAATATTAAACAATAACAATAATGAAATATTTATTAAAAATTTATATATGTACTGAAATATTTACCAAACCCATATCTAGAATTTTAGGTTAACATATAAATTTTAATTATATGTGTAAAGTTAAATAAAATATTTATATATAATTATTAACCATTGCGTATTAACCAGACAACACCGCCCTCTACCGTAATATAACATCTACCCACCCATCCATCCTAGTATACATACTTTTGTTAAATTTTTTTTATTCTTTTATTTATTTAAATAATTTTTTTAACATTTTTTATGCAATGTGTTAATTATTTTTAAGATCATGTAATAAATTTTTATATATTAAAGAATACAGAAGTTCTTAACAATAACATCATGGTGCTGCATAAATTAGCATTTTAATGTTTGCAATATTTGGTTGAGGAGAACATAAACATTTAATTATATATAAATGATTAATTATGCAGTTAATATTTTTTTAACCAAATGCAAAGGATAACCATAACTTATAGCAGTTTCTTGAACATTTTTTTAATTATGCATGTTAAAATTAGGTGAACAAATATTTTTAATTCTATGAGCAAAATTAAGTAATACATTTATATATACAGATTTATGAAGGCAAGAATTATAATGAGTAAAGAGGTTTACTTTGAAAGGAAAATCATTACGTTTATCATAAATATCAAATAGAATTTTATTATCAGAAAGAGTAACATTAAGGTCGAGAAAGTTAATTTTCTTATTAAGCATATCATTATAACTGTATTTTAAATTTTTATGGTATTTGATTGGTAGAAAATAGTTAGATGACTTTTTAGAGTATAAGATGATTATATCATCAAGATACCTATATAAAAAACAATTAACAATAGAAGTATTACGTTCATAAAAATGTAGGTAGAGTTCAGCACAGATTGATGATACAATCCCACCTTGTGGGTGACCGACTTTTTGTTTAAATATTGTATTATTAAATAATATATAATTATGATAAAGAATAAATTTAGTTAAAGATTTGAAGTAAGATAAGGAGACATGTATATTAAGAGAATTCCTATATTCTTTGAATAATAAATTAATGATTCTAAACATATCTTATACTAGTTGCAAATCTAAATGATATAGAAGTTTTACGTTCTTCTCTTTATTTTGTATTAATGGAATTATTAATGTCTATTGTCCTATTGTATAATAATTTGACATTTTTTATGTTTTTTCCAAAATTTTTCATCAAATTTTGCACAAATTTGATAATTGAGAAATTCGATTGTACGGGACGAGGCATTTCCCGATCATCCCAGTTAATCGAGAGTCTACTTGTATTTTGCTGTTTTACAGATATGTAAATTAAACACAGACTGCACAATTGGGTGATTTAATGTGAGTTGTTTTCAACAGCTACCTTACCTATCTCGCAAATCAAACAAAATTCGATATCTCGCAGTCACATTTTTTCCAAACTTTTATACAAACTACGGCTTATTATATTTCATCTTAATGTAAAATTCAGTCGAAAAATATTCATATGATTTTCACTTAAATACCAAAACTTGGAAAAACCATACAGCATTACTATCTTAGCATTCCCCTTTCTGATTTGAAGATCTTCATTTTCAGCTAGAACTTCACATCGATAGTCATAAACGCATATGTGAAGCTCGATTTAATTCTATTAATAATTTTATATGTTTTCCGATGATGCAAAAGACAAAATCGAAAATTCACTTTCAGCAATTGCCACTAATAGGCAAATAATTTTGTATTGCGCTGTATATTATGTACATATTTTTAGACATGTTTCGTACTAAGTTAAAATTTAATTCATGTAAAGAAAAGGCACAGCATAACTGAAAATGTATTTTAAGAAAGCAATAGATGCGGTCGCAATTATGTAAATACATAGCACCTAAAGTCGACATTCAATTCGCATGTCTGTCTGTCTTGGTTGTAAATATTGAAAGTTTTTAATAAAAAAATTGAAAACGCTATAACAATCAAAGGAATTTAAAAGCATTTCCGAAATTGATGCCTGATGTAGTATTACATATGAAGATTGAATTCTCCAAATTTGAAAGTTATCTTTTATTTTTTTATCAAAAAAAAAAAAAAAAAAAAAAAAAAAACAGAAATTTTAAAAAAAATTACGAAATTATAATTTTTTCTTTATGCATACGCAAAAAATAAATAAAGAAAAAGTCCAACATTAACAATATTGCCTAGTCATAAGGACCAATAAATCCATGATATAACCCCAAAAAAATCAAGACTGCCTTTTGATTCCTAACAAAACAAAGATGGGATAAAAAAAAAAGTAACATTCTACTAAAGACTATCCCTCTTTAAAATCACGCGCGTTTCTTAAAATATTGCAGGATTACTAGTTGAAAAAAGTTGCGTGCTGCCATCTGTTTTTGCTAGTTGATTTTAGGATTAAAATATAATTATTTGTTCAAATGAATCTTTTTTCTTTTACTCCAGTTAAACATTTCTTGAAACAAAAATAAACTGAAAGCAAGAATAAAAATTTATACATTTAAAATATACACTTTTATTTATAATACAAAAGAATTTAAAGGTTTTGAAAGCTTTTCTTCGTTAATATACAAAGTCGAATAATTTTAAAGCCGTTAGAAGTGTCCTTCATGTTAAGACAAGTGATTGAAATATTTTCATCATCCCAAAATATTTATTTATTTTTAAGTTACAGAATTAAAACACAATTACTAAAATTACACTAATCTGTTACTTATTGTTCATCCTTAATCGTAAATAATTTTTAATAGTCTTTCCGTTCCTAAGGCTAATAATCAAACTTGAAATTTCAAGCATGTACACAGAACCTCGATTATGTATTAACATTTAATATAAATTTTTAAATTGAAATAAACAAAATCTGAAATCGATTACTTTGCATTTACTCGTAAATCAATATATGATCTACTTATACGATGATTTTAAATAAAATCTATGACATGTCAGTCACACCTGATTTGCTCATTTTGTATGGAATGACCCATATATCTATTCTCGACCGATAACAACATTCATTTTCCAAATGGTTAAAAATGAAAAACATAAAAAAAAAAAAAAACATAAAATATGATTTTAACGGAGAAAGCTTCTCTGTTCTCTGACTTTTGTGTATTGGGCTACAAAATCCACCAGTTCTCGTTGCTCAGCGCTGGCAGCATCAAAATTAATTTCCTTGGGAAAATACTAAATAGGGTTCAGATGAAAAATAACTGAATTAAAAATCATCCTTAATCACTTGGTGACGAACGACCAGTATGCGTGCCGAATGAAGCACCCAGAATCTTGGTTTATCTCTAGCAGTAAAATTTGTCTTATTTAATCTGATCATTTTTTCTATTCAATACGGCACAAAATTTTGTTTTTAAAAATCGATGAAGAAAGATAAAGGAGTTCGCAAAAGGCTCCCGTTGCGAAGAGATTCCGCATTTCACGTTCACCGATAGGATAATACTTACAAATATTTTTCTGTAGCCCTGTACATGATTTAAAGAATTTAAATTCACCACATAGTATGCAAAGATTTAATTAATAAAAAATGCATACCGCATCTGAAAATGCAACCGTTTTCAATTTTTAGTACTCATAGACAGTAGTCTTTTAATAATATTTTATGTATGTCCCTCGAAAAAAAAAAAAAAAAAAAAAAAAAATGTTATGTACGTCACGTTCCACGTACAATTTATATTGAACCTCATAGTGTAACATTAGTGCAAATTTTGTAACAGAACATGTTAACATAGAGTAATATAAAATTTACTGCAAACTATTTTTTATTCTTGAAATATTATGTTACCGAATTCTTTTGACTCATTATATAATTGAATGAAAAAATATACTTTGCATACCATATTCTACGGAAAGTATATTTTGATGCACTTTATAAATTCATTTCAATTTTTTGAAATAGTGTCTTTAAGAGACACCACAAAGGATTTTTTCTTACTGACCATAATGTAACATGATTATTTTGAGTGTCCTGACCATACATACATACAAACAACATATAAATGCTACTCAGTCCATTTTCAGTACTGAACAGGCCATAGCAAAAGTAAACCTCAATAGCTTATATAAAACTACATGGTAATCCGAATATTTTACAAGAGTTGGAATACGGATAAATAGCAAGCAGACAAATCGAATTCATAAACACTTTTCAACTGTGTTCAAAATTATCAAAAACAAGAAAGATAAAATAACATGCATCAAGTATAGATTATGAAACGCTTTCCAACACATTCAGAATAATGTAGAAAACTACACCGTTTAAAAAATCAAAATATTTCGCCTAATTCTATCATATGAAAACGCATAACAAATTTCAAAATTCATCTTTAACTATGCCCATATATAACCGGAAAATCATTCAAACATTTTCAACAGCCCTGTATATTGAATACAGATTTGTGTCTATTAACTACATGTATGTCAAAATTTAGTTAACTTAAGAAATACACATTACTTCAGTTGAAAATTCCTCGTCAACAATTTCTTCTAATAAGGAGAATGGTACTCGAATATTTTTGTGCAACCCTGTATATTAAGTATTGAATTTATAGCAAAAAATTAATTTCATTTAATAGTGCATACCACATTTTAAAACATGCCTCCAGCAATTGTTACTCAAAGACAGTACTGTAACCGATTTCTTTTGTATGTCCTTGTAAATAAATAAAAAATGCTATGAATGCCCTATTCTAAGGTCATCATGGAGAAATTAGGTAATTTATTTCAGTTTAAATACATTTGAAATAGCGTAATGCCATTAAAAACAATTTCCCCCATCAGTCATAATCTAATGGAATTCTTTTAAGTTCTCCTGTAAATGAATTATTAATCCTACATACTTCATATACAATACCATCCCTACTTTAGTGACCATACCATACATACCTTAGCCTTTATCAATTGCGTGAAAATCTGAGTATGTTTACGGGAGTTAAAGCGTGAACAGACAAACCGAATGCATAAACACTTTTCATTTTTATTGAAAAGTGTTAAAAAGAATATTTTTGTAAAAACTATTCCTTAAAATTCCAATTAACAACTTTTTTTTTTTTTTTTTTTTTTTTTTTTTTTTCTCAAATCACTTTTTTTTTTTTTTTTTTTTTTTTTTTTTTTGGTGTATAACTATAACGCTTTTTCAACAATTTACTTACTTTCATAATAATCTGGGTTAAACGATTTGTGCTTTAGTCCCTTGGCTTTCTTTATTTAGCGTTCGATTGAGCGAAGAATCGATAATTGAAGTCTTTAGAAAGCGGTATTATTATCATTGCATGTTCAGGATTTATTTTCTATCAAAATTGATTTTTTTAAGATTGAATGCAAGTATGAAATGGTGAAAAAATTACAAAGCCATAGCGAAAATGCTCTGTTATTGTTACATTTTTTTTTTTTTTTTTTTTTTTTTTTTGTCCAGGTATTATTTTCTATGAAAATGGATATTTAGAGATTGAAAATAAGTATAAAGAAATAAAAGGACCAGCGAAAAAGAAAAGAAATCCACATGGGCATTTTAAATTTGTAGCATTCATCTAAACAATTGTAAATTTTTATCGATTTCAATTTTAAAAGGCTTTTTAATACAACGACGCATATTTTTCTTTTCTTTTCTTTTCTTTTTTTTTCTTTTTCTTTTTTTAACATTTTCTAACAAACTTGATAAAGGTTTATAAATTTGACTTGTCTGTCTCTCTGTTTTTCTGTCCGTAGTCTAACTCTCATAAATATACCTCAGATTGCTATGTAGTTCATATAATTTATTGAAATTTACTACACTGCAAAAAAAAAAAAAAGAACGATTTTACGAAAATTGCACTGGTAATCGGGACTAGAGGTCTGCGCGAGTCTAAATTTTCAGGCCTGTTATAAAAGTTAAAATTTTGGCCCGGCCCTATATAATAACTTAACACACGGCTTGAACCCGACTATTTCTACAGAACATTGATTTTTACTCTTACGGAAGAATTCTGACTAAAAAAAACTTATGTTACTCCTTTTTTTCCATATTTATAATCTTTATTTAGGCAGAAGTGCCGTAGACTGCGATATTTATGTTTTTAAAGAACTTCTGTTTTTTGTATGTAAATGTTTCAGTTATTTTTACTTTCTTCTATCTTCAATAGAAGAAAGTATTGTAATCGAAATTTTTTTCGACTTCCGGTTTTCGACGGATTTACACGTTTTATTGGTCAGAGATTCCAAAAAACATGTTTGTAGAAAATGTCTGTCTGTCCGTGTGTCTGTGTGTGTGTGTGTCTGTGTGTATGTCGCCATTCTACCATCAAAAAGTGTATGAAGTTATGCATAGAATTGAACCAAATTTTTTGTGAATGTTTTTGGCTGCAGCAAGCAGGTCCTCCTTCAGTTTTGAAATCTTCCGCCCGAAGGGGGCGCTGCAATTGCGATTTTTGTGCCATTTTCATTATTGTACTGACCAAAAGTATATGAAGTTATGCATCGAATTGAACCAAATTTTTTGTGTATGTGTGTGACTAGGGCTAGTTGGTCCTTCCTGAATTTGAAAATAATCCTCCGGAAGGGGGCGCTGCAATCGCGATTTTTGTGCCATTTTCAATATTGTACCGACCAAAAGTATATGAAGTTATGCATCGAACTGAACCAATTTTTTTGTTTATGTGTATGACTATGGCTAGTTGGTCCTCCCTGAATTTGAAAAATATCCGTCGGAAGGCGGCGCTGTAATCGCGATTTTTGTGCCATTTTCAATATTGTAACAAAAGTACATGAAGTTATGCATCGAATTGAACGAAATTTTTTGTGTAAGTGTATGGTTATGGCTAGTTGGATCGCCCTGAATCTGAAAAAAATACGCCTTAAGGGGGCGCTGCAATAGCGAATTTTATGCCATTTTCAATATTGCAAATATAAAAAAAAAAATCAACAATATATCAAAAAAAATCCAATGAGTTCTTGAAATTTTTCCGTTTTTTCTTGGAACAGGCCACAGTAAACCTAAGTAACTTATATAAATTACATAACAATCCAAATATTTAACTAGAGCTGAAGCGCTGCTAAATAAGAAATAGGTACATCAAATTTATAAACCTTTTCAACTGTGTTCAAAATATTATAAAAAAAAAGAAGAACGTTTTTGCAAAATAATAATTTTTTTATACCAATTAACAACTTTTTTCTGTCAAATTACATTTCTTTGTAGCGTAACTGTAACACTTTTCAGAACAATTTACTTACTTTCATAATATTCTGGGTTAAACAGTTTGTGCTCTAGTCTATGGCTTTCTTTATTTGGTGTTCGACTAAGCGAAGAATCGATAATTGAAGTCTTCAGAAAGCGGTATTATTATCATTATATGTTCAGGATTTATTTTCTGTCAAAATTGATTTTTTAAGGTTAAATGCAAGTATAAAATGTTGAAAAAATGACAAAGCAATAGCGAAATGTCATGTTATTATTATATTTTTATGTTCAGGTGTTATTTTCTATGAAAATGGATATTTTGAGATTGAAAATAAGCATAAAGAAATCAAAGGAACGGTGAAAAAGAAAAGAAATTCACATGGCGATTTTAAATTCGTAACAATCATGCAAACAATTGTGAATTTTTATACAATTTCAATTTAAGAAGGCGTCACATATTGCTCAGTTCAACAACATATATTTTTCTTTTTTTTCTTTTTCTTTCTTTCTTTCTTTTTTCTTTTATTACATTTTCTAACAAACTTGATAAGGGTTTATAAATTTGGCATGTCTGTCTTGTCTATCTATCTGCCTTCAGCATGTCTGTCTGTCCTTCTGTCCGCGCTCTAACTCACATAAATATGCAGTTGAATATAAGTTATTGAAATTTACTATGGTATGTTAGGTATTGAAAAGGAAGCGAGGTACCGTTAACATTTCATTTACAGAGACACTCAAAAATCTCCGTTACACTACGGTCTATGAGGAGGAAATCTTTCGCAGTGGTTTAGTAGGTATTATGCTTTTACAAATGGAATGAAATTGTTACATATCACTGAAGTGTACTACAAGATGCTTACTATAAAGTGCTAGCAAAAAAATAAAAATAAATAAATAAATAAAATAAAATAAAATAAAATAAATAAAAATTGTCATTTATTGAAATATGCGAAGTTTGTGATAGGTGGTTCTTGCTGATACATTCATTAATGATGTTTCTCTTTTATTTGTACAATTGTTATAGTTCGTATTAGCAGTATGTCACGTTTAAAACATTATCAGATCTGGCTGAAATTTTTCTCGGCCTTTTTGAACCAATTTTTATTTTCTTCTATCTTTACAAGAAGAAAGTATTGGGTTCCTGATTTTTTTCGAATTCCAGTTTTGACGGATTTACACGTTTAGGGAACAGAGTTTTTTAAAAAACATTTTTTTACAAAATGTTTGTCTGTCAGTCAGTCTGTTTGTCTATCCATATGCGACACAAATTTTGTGGGCACTCTACCTCAAGAACTAAAATACGGAATTTAATAAAAACTCACATTCAGAAAGTCCCTTACGTAAACTGACGCTCATTAGTTTTTGGTGTAAATCGCTCAACAGAATGTGCTGTTATGCTGCCTTAATTACGATTTCCACAACAGCTTTATCTCAAGAACTCCTGCACAAATTGTCATCAAACTTCAGTGTGAGATGAATCTCACAGTGTTTAGTTTATCGTATCTTTTTTTATTCTTTTCTTCATTTAAGCAGCGAGTTTTCCTTAAATTTAATTCTGTATTTTTAGTTTACGATCGCGCGCTACTTGTCCTCTCGCATCTGCGCCGCGATGTATTATGATGACGTCACTGTGGGCGCTGACACTCCTTCACCACACCCATATTGCGCCGACTTCGTCACGTAAGGGCGTTCTGCTAAGCGCGTAGAACGAATTAAATAATTCTTTTCAAATGCCTTTTTTTCAATTTGCTCTTTAAGATAATGACGAAATATTAATTCTCTAATCAATTTAAACTTTGTTTCTTTTTACTTTTGGATTCCCCGTAGAATGCATTTAAATAGTAAACGCGGTTAATTTTTAAATCAGAATTAAGTTTGATGATATCGTAAGGGGATGTAAATTGAAACGTTAGCCCGCTGGCTTTGCCGGCCGCGCGCCGTGTGCGAACGGCGAATCGCAAGAAGAATTCATATTATAATTCCGCCGGATATGGAATCTTTACAAGTTTTTCCCGTGTTCATTCTAAATTAATTATGCCTTGCTGCCTTTCCATGAATGTGATATTACAGTTTGATGAATTCATGCAACATTCTTATAATACATGGTCTTCAAAGGTTCTGGTGACCAAAGTAAATTTCTATGTTGTCATCCTAACAAAAGAATAAAATAAAGAAGATGTTATTCTCTTCAACAAGTTTGTATCTTCTTTGTACATGGTCTTCTGTCTTCATTTCCACAGTCATCGTATTTTCAAGTAAGATTATTCCAGTTTATTTTATTTTCTTACATTAAATTAAAGTTCCACTATCGATCACGCTAACGAACTTTATTAATGACACAACGCACACCCAACGAACATTTTCAACACCACAATTGGTGCCGATGACTCTAAAGAACAATTAAGTTATTGCTTTTCAATGCATAAAAATAGAATTAAAAATTGCCGTAAATTCAATATTTTTGCCCTAAAGTCAATATTTTTTTCGTTCTTTGAAATCTCAGAAGCGTTCCTGACTGAATCCTCTTGATGGAATTTTGAAAGTATTAAAAGAGATGAGAAATGCCAATATTAATAATTAAACAAAAGTAAATTACAAGTGCTTTACAAATTATTATTTTTAATATAAAATTTCAAGAGGTTTTATATTCTGCTAGTCAAGTGAAATAATTTTTTTGTTGTTCTATCTACAAAAGATCGATGTACTTATGATTCTAAAGACTTCACAATTTTTTTTTTTTTTTTTTTCATCTTGCTGTTTCCAAATGCCAAATATTAACAAAAAAAAAAAAAAATCAAGAAATTTATTATTCAGATTGCAGTACTATATTTAGAAAGTAATGAAGTTTTGAAGTTCTAAAAAAATAATTTCATACTTTTAAGAACATATTTATTTAATAAGAGGTTATATTTTTAGTTATATATTGGGTTTTAAAGTCTAATTATGGCACTCACATATAAAGATGAATTTTTTTTCCCCCTTGAAATCTGCGATAAATATTGTTTATATATTATTTCTTCTAAAAATTTTTCTTATGCATTTGATATGCAAAGAGGCTGAGATTCTTCATAAATATTCGTAGTTGCTATATCCTACATAATTTTCTTTGAAGACTTCTGTCCTTCTACCATATCAAGTTGTGTTTATTTTTTTTACTTTAAGAAGAAATAAGGAATAAACTTAAATTCAATGTTTCATCCTAATTACTAAAGAATTTTTACTCTGCATATCTCATTTAAAGATGTCAATTAAGAAAACTTACTTCTTTTCATTCATTTGTTTACCTGATGAAGTGGTCCTCAAGTATGTAGTTTAATCCATTTTTCGAGCCTCTTTAATGGTATACAGGTGTTGTGAAGAAAGTGCTAAAATTATTTTCATACATACCAATTAAAATTCTTTTGTTCCTGTTTAAACAATTTAATTTAAAGATTTGTGCTCATTTTTCCACTTTGATGTCTGATGAAGAAGTTTTAGTAATGATGCAGTAAATTATCCATATATTGCTGAGCTTCTCCTGTATTTCTCGAAGTTGGTTTGTGAAGCAAGATTATTATTATTATTTTTGTTTATAATCAATAGCTTTTGCAGAATGACTGATTGTGAAGATTTATGGAACTTTACTGTTCTGTAGTAGAGAAAATGCAAAAGATCAAGAAGATTTTGCTCAATATCTAGTACTAAATTTTTTTTTTTGTGTGCCAGTTACTGATATAGTGCCTTTTCTTTATGTAACCCAATTTCTACAAAGTTGAATATGCCTCAAATTTTTTTTTCTCTCTCAAATTTCTGCAAAATTTTTTTTATTAATTGTGAAGATATTTTATTAATGAAGAAATTATTTTCTATAAGCACCATTCATGAAAGGTATGTGTAACTCAAACTTGTTTTCATCAATAACATATGGACGTTTCTGCAGCTAAAATTTGATCAACTTCAAATAATTGTGTATTAGTGGCTCATCATGCATAATTACTTTGAAGTAAATATTTTTTCGGCTTTTTCACAGATTCGTCAACATGCATGGCATTCCACATCATCGTCATTCTTGATTCTCATGTTGCTTTCTAAGAGGCAATAAAGGCAACATTATTTTATTTTTATGAATTTCGAGTCAATTTTTTTGCTTGTGTAGTAATTCAATCTCACAGTGCAAAATTTTTGCTGAAGAACATGATTGGAATTTGTTGCAGGAATCCACAATTACTCAAGATCATATTATTTATTTTCAGGTATAGTGTTTTTCATATTATTTCAAGCCCAAAGCATTTAAAATTTAATCTTTGATATGCCTCATTTTTTTAACTTTATGCAAGAAATTATTTTTTAAAATTGATTATATCAAGATATATTTTTAAGGAAGAAAATATTTTTTTCTCTTTTCATCATGTATACAAAACAAGAAGCAGAAATCTGTAGTGAATATGTTTACCAGCGCATTTTTTTTATTTCAAGTATTTCAATTCACTGACAGTGAATTTCGCCAGATTTCGTCTTCAACTCTTCAACTCTTCATGGTGTGTGGTATGTTTTAGTGAAATGTCTTCAGTGTTTTTGCTAAGTAAACATTAGTGCCTGCAATGTGTACCACATTCTTCTTCAGTGTGTTTTAATGCTCCTTAGTTATGATAAATATGTTCAGTTTGGTGAAAATACTTCCGCTAACTATTTTTTTTATAAACTATCTGACTAATTCAGCCAGTACTATTCTCTTACAACCGTTTGTTGTTTATAACAAGAGCTGCTTTACATCTGTACATTATACTATTTTTTTTTTTTCTCGTTCTACCTTTGTTCATTATTTAGTTAATTTTCTTCTACAGGGATCACAGAAATCTCTTAAAGAGATTGTATTCATCTGTATTTTATGTTTTTATATTAATATGTTTGCAGGATTCCTGGATATCATGTTATGTCAAGACTAATTCTGTTTATTCTACAATATTTTTCTGATTTTGACAGTTATTTAATTTTAATTTTTGACAATTCTTTAAAATTAATTTAAAAGTAACTTTTGTTTTAACTTTTATTACAAACATAGAAATTTTAACTTTACTTTGTTAAATTATGCAAGATTCAAGCTGAATATTTTTATGGTACACTTGTTTGGTAATTTTAAACGTTTTACTCGATTATGACATTACAAAGAGTTACTAGTATTAATGAAATTTAAGTCCTAGGTTGTCTGAATATACCAGATAAAATATTTTCAACTTTAGTTGCTTTCTTATTGCAGCTTAGTTTTGTAATTTTAAGTTATTGTTTTCCTAGGCAGTCAGAGTATATTGAGAAGATACTCTTGATTTATGTTGCTTTACTTTTGCAACTTTATAAATTTTGATTCATAAATGTACGATTAATCTTATTGAATTCAAAATTTTGGATGATTTTTTGTGGCTAAAAGAATTATTTAGCTATTGGATTATTTTTGTTTTTAAAATATATGAAAATTTAGATATGATCTTTTAAGAGCATATTATGTATACAAATAGTATACAAAAGAAAGCACAACTCTAGATGAACTTTTTACCAGCGCATTTATACATATTTTTAACTCATCTAGTGAATTAATAAAGTGTTTCATGACTTAAACAACCTGATTATGACTTAAAAATGTATGTGTACATATCTATAATTTTTAAATGTGTTCCATACTTCCAGTTAATGCTGTTATCATGTAGAGAGAAAGAAAATGATAATATCTTATGATTATAAATAATAATCAACAGATGATTATAAATAATCATCTGTTCAAAGTTCATTTTTGTATCTCTTTCTGTAACAGCAGCCTGACAGTTCTGATTCTGTATGTCTACAATGTTTAGTTATACCAGTGTACCATTTCAAATCATATTACCGAACAGTATACTTATTTTTTTTTAATATATTCTTGTCCATAATTGCTTTGGATGGTAACTGTGTTTCTGCATACAGCCGCAGGAGCCTTAAGAGATGAAAGTCACATGAAACTGTGTGCATCTATCAGTTTATACAGCCAAAAAAACTTTTGCATTATGTGATCGGAATTTTAAAAAAAATATTTGAAAAATATGTAATATGTTATTTATATGTGTAAATATTTATGTATATATGTGTATCTATTTGTGTTCACGGATATGTTGATGGTTTATGGGGTAATCATTGAAATAGTTGTGAACTTTGTGTTTACATGTGTATAATTTTTTGTTTACAGCATTGTTAATGATTTCTAGTGATTGGGTGGAGACTATTAACATAATTGTAAGCCCGTTATCGAATCTCAATAGATTTATTTGTATAATACATAATTCTTCCTTTTTTTCCCATAATGATTCTACAAAACATTTTTAAGTGATTCCTGGTACATGGTATGGTAATTAAACATAAATATATATTTCTCGATTGTGTCAAATTGTTACTTTTATGTATATGAAAGTAGTTTATTTTTTTGGTGATCACCATTCCCTCATTTTGAAAGAAAACCATGGTATATGTAAAGTTTATAGTTTAAGAATTCTTATAAGTGTATAGGCCTAATAAATAAGTATGACTATTAATATGTTTTAAACCTTTGTCATGACAGATCTTTTGATTGAAGTGACGACTTTTTGCTGTGGGGTACTTTGTGTGATTGAGTAGTGCACGACTCAGTTGCTCAATTTATCTCACATGTTGTTGGTTGTTTATTTTAATTGAGTGAAATTTTAATGTGTACACAAATGATGTCATTATTTTTATGAAATTTGAATTAATATATGGCCAGTTGAATTTAATATTAGAGTTATAGAAAATACTCTATTTTATATCATATATAAATTTTTAAAGTCCTAGGCAAAAGTCAAACCCACAAGATTTTTTTGACTTTTTGTTGCTCCTGTATTTGCAATCTTTTCAGAAGTTTAATTCTGTTATTTGGTACCATAAATATTTAAATTATGACTAGTCAATGATCTCACTTTTGTCTGTTAACTTAAAATGCGTTAACATTTATTATTTGTCAAATATGATAATTTTTTGAGATCACATGAAAATTTTGCCATTACTATATTTTTGGCATTTTACTGTATACTTAATATATTGTATACTTTTTGACCTATGAATGTACTCTATGCAATGTATATTCTTTCTCTCTCTCACTTTTGGTCACCGGTCCTTCCTTTTTAGCAGCACTTCGACATTGATCTTAACTATGAAAATCGTTTAAATTGGCTTTTAATTGATTTTTTTTTCAGGCTGGCATTTCAAAATTTTGTCATCCCATTTTCTGTAAAAGGTCTTCTTCGTTTCACCTTTTACATCCCTGGTCTTACAAAATTTTGTTCGGTCTTTGGGGGTAATGTGAGATGAATCTCACAGTGTTTAGTTTATCGTATCTTTTTTTATTCTTTTCTTCATTTAAGCAGCGAGTTTTCCTTAAATTTAATTCTGTATTTTTAGTTTACGATCGCGCGCTACTTGTCCTCTCGCATCTGCGCCGCGATGTATTATGATGACGTCACTGTGGGCGCTGACACTCCTTCACCACACCCATATTGCGCCGACTTCGTCACGTAAGGGCGTTCTGCTAAGTGCGTAGAACGAATTAAATAATTCTTTTCAAATGCCTTTTTTTCAATTTGCTCTTTAAGATAATGACGAAATATTAATTCTCTAATCAATTTAAACTTTGTTTCTTTTTACTTTTGGATTCCCCGTAGAATGCATTTAAATAGTAAACGCGGTTAATTTTTAAATCAGAATTAAGTTTGATGATATCGTAAGGGGATGTAAATTGAAACGTTAGCCCGCTGGCTTTGCCGGCCGCGCGCCGTGTGCGAACGGCGAATCGCAAGAAGAATTCATATTATAATTCCGCCGGATATGGAATCTTTACAAGTTTTTCCCGTGTTCATTCTAAATTAATTATGCCTTGCTGCCTTTCCATGAATGTGATATTACAGTTTGATGAATTCATGCAACATTCTTATAATACATGGTCTTCAAAGGTTCTGGTGACCAAAGTAAATTTCTATGTTGTCATCCTAACAAAAGAATAAAATAAAGAAGATGTTATTCTCTTCAACAAGTTTGTATCTTCTTTGTACATGGTCTTCTGTCTTCATTTCCACAGTCATCGTATTTTCAAGTAAGATTATTCCAGTTTATTTTATTTTCTTACATTAAATTAAAGTTCCACTATCGATCACGCTAACGAACTTTATTAATGACACAACGCACACCCAACGAACATTTTCAACACCACATTCAGTTTATGTTAGTCCTTGACATGAATGGATGCTGTTTACATTTTCGTGTAAATCGCTTTACAGGTGACGCTGCTACGCTGCCTTTTTCATGATTACCGCAACAACTTTATGTAAAAAACAATTGCACAGACTTTCACCAAATTTCAGATTCTGTTTGTTCTAGATATGAATGAATGCTGTTTATAGTTTGGTGTAAATCGCACAACAGGTGATGCTGCTAGTTGCCTTTTTTTTACGATTTTCGCAACAGTTCTACCTCAAGAACTACTGCACAAATTGTTATCAAACTCCAGTTTATGTTAGTCCTTGACATGAATGGATACTGTTTACATTTTCGTGTAAATCGCTTTACTGGTGGCGCTGCTACGATGCCTTTTTCATGATTACCGCAACAACTTTATGTAAAAAACTACAGCACAGATTTTCACCAAATTTCAGATTCTATTCGTTCTTGATATGAATGGATGCTGTTTATAGTTTGGTGTAAATCGCACAAAAGAGGATGCTGCTAGTTGCCTTTTTTACGATTTTCGCAACAGTTCTACCTCAAGAACTAATGTACGGATTTTCACCAAACTTCAGATTCTACTAATTCTTGACAGGAATCGATGTTGTTTACATTTTAGTGTAAATCACTTGACAGATGGCGCTGCTGTGCTGCACCATCTGCTGCTTTTTCACGATTCTCGCAATAGCTCTATCTTAAGAATTAATGGACGGATTTTCATCAAACTTCAGATTCAATAAATCAGTGATATTGAATAGTCATGCACCACTTGTTGAGAGATTTTCACCAAAAACTAGCTAACACCAATCTATATCGGGTACTATCTGAATATAGGTTTTTATTAAATTCCGTTTATTAGTTCTTGACATAGAGCTATTGCAAAAAATAGTGAAAAATGCAGCATAGAAACTGTTTCAGCGATTTACACAAAAAACTAATCAGCTTCAATTTATATCGGGAGCTTCCTGAATATAAATTTTTATTAAATTCTATGATAAAAGTTTTGAGATAAAGCGCCTACAAAATTCATGTCACATATATAGACAGACACATGTTCACAGACTCACACAGAGCTATTTTGTACAAACATGTTTTTTTTTTCTTTTAATCTCTGACCCCTAAATCGTGTAAATCCGTCAAAAACCGGAATTAGAAAATATTCACGAATCCAATACTTTTTTCTTGTAAAGACAGCAGAAAATAAATGTTAAACAGATTCATGTTCTCATTTCCAAGCATATGTTTTCTAATAGTGTAATGATGGAAAATGTTTCATAATTTATACGAAATAATGATTTTTCTTTCTTGAATTTTGTTCAAAATAGTTATTTACACGCTTAACTTTTATATCTACATATTCCAATAATAATTTTCTTTTAATATAAAGCTCCGAGAAACGATTTTTGTCTTTGTGAAATTTCTTATTTTAATTCTCATTTTAATATTGATCTGCGGGCTGATAATAACATTTTTCGGAAGCGGTCATTTATTATTCTAGCTTTTTCCTATCCGGGGAGTAATTTTATATGGAAATGGAATTTCTTAAAGCTCGAATGCATTTGTGAACAGTTAAATGAAGCGGTGAAAAAAGGAAAAAAAGAAAAAAATATAAAACCGGGGAGATTTTATTTTTGTTACAATGATTCTAAAAAATTCCAATTTTTAATTTATTTTTGTTAGGTGTTTTCGTAATTTTATAAATACGTAGGACTTATATTCGTCCTCTGTCTGTTTGTCTTCCTGCCCATATATAACAGCAAAAACTACCCAAACGGAAAATTTGAAACTTAATATATAATAATCGTTGCAAAATTTTGTCGAGTCATTTCAAAGTTTTTAAAATTCGAATCAAAAATAAAAATATATAAATCCTATCATACCTTATTATACCAATGATATCCCGTGGTAGGTAAAGATTCTAGGTTGCCATGGTGATTATTTTAGCAAATCCTATCATACGTATTTAATTCAATGATTTTCCCATGATCGGTAATGATTTTA
Organism: Maratus speculifer; assembly: GCA_964019185.1. Classification (NCBI taxonomy): domain Eukaryota; kingdom Metazoa; phylum Arthropoda; class Arachnida; order Araneae; family Salticidae; genus Maratus; species Maratus speculifer. The sequence continues at coordinate 333,031,302 of OZ025297.1, forward strand.
GGTTGTCATGTTGATTAATATACAGAATTGTAATAAATTTTGCATTCATGCATTTTTAAATAAGAGTGCAACGGCTATTGCACCAAGACCTGAATATTTATCAGACTAGTTAATATTACGAACGTACCTCAATTGCCACATTTGACAAACAGTTTTCGACTTGTTTATTTTATTTTACTTTAGCCCCTTTTTTTTTTTTTTTTTTTTTTTTTTTTTTTTTTTTTTTTCAAAAAAACGAGGCTTGTTTTTTTGTTATCGATCAAAAAGTTATGCACCATTTTCTAGAAACGTTTTTATGAGAATACCATTGAAAAAAGCAAAATAATTTATTTTTGAGTATTTTTTCCCTTATAAATAGCTCAGAGTATTTTTAGATCTCATTTTTGAAAAACCCTCGTATTGGTTTCTACTTTACTCTTACGAATGTGTATGATAAATTACAGCGCTACAAAAAATATAAGATAAATTGGGTAAAAATGCAGCATTTTTTAACTTTTTTTTTTTTTTAATCGCTTGTTGTTTCTGTTTGTTATTTATTATTTTTTTTAAGTTTATAGTTTTATGTATCATTTAAAAAATATATTAAATTTTACATACATTATGGAAAGCCTCGAAAATTTCGTTTTTGTAAACGTTTGCATTTCGGCACTTGAATGCCCAATATTGAGAAAGATTGCCATCTATTTTATGGTAAGATTTTTTCGGGAGTTTCAAAGTAAACAATAATTTTTGTAAAGCAATGTTTATACATATATAAGGACAAATAAAAGTAACTTTAATATTTTAGATACATTAAAATTGTATTAATTAATATTACGAAAATATAAAAATATGAATATAAAAAAGTTTGCAATTTAATAAAACAAAAAACTAACATTTGAAAACAAAAAGGTTCTGATCTACTTAATATTTAAAAGAACGTCTCTTAAGTATCTCTTAAGTGTCTCTTAAGTACGTTTTTTAAAAACACTATAACAGGTTTCAATACGACAAAGTCATAGTGATAAATAGCTTTATATTGTGCAGCAGTTTTCTTGTAAATGTTTTTCATATATCCCTCTGCTCTTTTCAACAATGTCTCATATTTACCACAAACTTCACGTTTGTTTAAGAACTTTGATCAACTTTTACGCAACAAACAATTTCACCGAATGCATTTGACCCAATCACCACCCAATCAAGTTTTTATTGCACTGTGCTAGACAGTCTGAACACGCCTTTATAAAATCATTTACTTAGCCATCTTATTCAAACTTTTCTTTAAGTTGTTATATTGATCCTATTAAATTGGTCATGAAAACAGCTGTTAGCTGTCGCGACAGCTGTTGACTCCGACTTGAATTTCCCCAGTAAAAGAATAATCAGCAAAAACCCGATTACTAGAGTTTGCGATTGGTTTATTAATTTCCGTAATCTTTCTAATACAGATCAAATCAGCGTATTTTTAAAATCTGCTGATAATGGACGGCGGTTGGCGATCATAGCACTCTAGTTATCTAAAACTATATTATATTCTTCCAATACTTACATTTATTAAAACTATTAATAACTTTTTTAACATTTTTGCCAATGAGAAAAATTAATAATTATTTAACAATAAGTCACATAAAGCTTATTTATAAGGCAGACTACGCATAATAGCCTTCCAAATTATGTTTACCTTATAATTCTATATTGGTTTATGCCATTTTCAACATTTAGAGAATTTATTACTTTAATCAATGATTTTTTTAATCAGTTGATTAAAAATAAGGTTTAATCACTCATTTAAATAATTTGATTAAAATCGTTTCTACCTTAGATTATAACTAAGGGTAATTTGAAACAATGAAGAAAGAATCAGGTATTTGACCGCAACAGAAAACAACCCGCATCTTAACTTGAGAAATTTTCGTCTCACACCAAAATATCGGACAAGACGCCGGTCATGGATTTCTTTTATTACAGTGAGGGCTGTGCGAAGCGGCAGGTGAAGGGGCAGTCGCCCCGGGCGCGATAAGTGAGGGGCTGCCAAATTTATACCACCACCTTGGTTTGTTTCTTCTTTTCATGTAAAAAAATTATATATATGCATATTGGATTTTTTTTCTTTTTGTGACAAAAGTATACATTCTCAAAATAGTTTGTGATTCCTTTCTTCAAATGCGAAATAATACAAACTGTTTATTGCATTGTAGATACATTTAATCCACAACTGTTTTCTATTAATCTTCAAACTCTTTGCCAAAGTATAAGTAAAATTTTCTCTTAGTTAAAAAAAGTTCAAAAATAAACACGAAATATGCATTTAATAGAATTTATTTTTGTTTCTATACTTTTCAATTTTATAATACCTGTTACCAAGATAAGGCCGGGAGGGGGGGGGGGGGGGGAGCGCCAAATTGAAACTTTGCCGCGGGCACAATTTTCTCTTTGCACGCCGCTGAGTAGTTACATAAAATGTGGTAGGTATTCCAGTTTCTTAGAAATTTCTTAGTAACCATATAGATTTTTTTTCACACAATAATTCGCTTTTCTGCGTAACTTTTTTTACTTTAATATATGTATAATAAATGAGTATAAAGAATGTAAGGTTTAAATACTTTTTATTTCTTAAAAGACAATTCTCGTAAAAGTGTTAAATTCTTTGAGCCAAAGTGATGTTGCCATTTATAACAGACTTTCTCGAGTTTCACATTAAACTACGTCCGTTTAGTTGAGAAACCTATTAAAATTCACGTGATAAAAAAGAAATCCCACAGACAAGAATATATTGCACAGTAAAAACATAATTCTATTTATAGAAATATACTTACCTTTAAATATCCAGGTAATTCCAAGAATTTAAAATTAATTTCCTGCCAGACGAAGAAGAATTTAGATTATTTTCTTCTTCTAGTCTAGCATCTCCATTTGAGTAATGTTATGAGAAATTTATAAATACCTATACCTAAATACCTATGCCCTCATTTAAATTAGAAGACCTTGACAATTTAAAACATTAAAAAAATGTGTATTATTTTTTTTTATTAGTTTTGGAAAATATAAAAGATTTTAATTTAAAGTCTTGGCTTAAACACTGTAAAAAGAAATTTTTTTAACATTACTATACGTTAATGATAGTTGGATTTGCAGTTAAAATGATTAAATTAATATTAATAAATCGTAAAATCAACAAGTAACATACTGTTGAGCAGTAATATACGATTTAATTGCGCTGTATGATGGTATACTATTGCTTATTTTAAAGTTGTAAACTGGCACCTTACACTGTTAAAAATCTTGTCCTAGTTTGAACTAAATTTTGCTGCTCAATAGCTGTCACTGTAAGATGGAGAAATCTTGAACCACTATTTGGATCTCTCGTTGAAGCATAGTTCCAATGTTTGGAACGATGTTGAAATAGGAAACTCAAAATATTGGTACGAATATTTCACCATCTTATGGTGACAGTTACTGAACACCAAAATTTGGTTCAAATTAGAGCAAGATTTTTAACAGTATATCTGTCAGTATTATACCGAAAAATCAACAGGTTTTTTTTTTTCTTTTTTAAAGTTTAGATTAGCATTGTTGTGGTTCAGGCCTTCGCGGATTCAGTGAAGACTACAGTTTAAAAACTGTATAAGTCTCTGCACTATTGTAATAGACAGATTATATAAATGTGTATACCACTAGGAAGAACGGCTGCACATGATGATAAAACCAACATAAAAAATCAGATTAACTAAAATAAAAAATATCATCTATTTAAAAGGTAAAAAATAGCTTTGAGATATTTTAGAAAATTTCCACACGTTAAAACATGTAGAAAACCACAGTTTAAAGATCGGCATTTTGATAATACGAAGCTTTGCTGGTAAGTAACAAAGTAAAGATAAAGGAATAATCAGCATTAAAATGTGTAATAATAATTGTGTAAGGAAAAAATCCACATAAAAAAGAATTTCAACACAGAATAAAGATTACAGTATGAATTTTTATAAGTCTACGTAAAGAAGCTCCTTTTTCCATTCATTGCAAAATGATACATTATGAAGATCTCTTCAACAAACAAGACGTGCTTCTGCAATTTGTTTCAGGATCTTTCTAACTCCTTCTTACAATTTCAAATTGGGATAGTCTATTGGATTTGTTACAATATATTTTAAACTGCATCTGAACAACTCAGCTGAAAATTTTTGCAGCAAATAATACTTTACAGACAAGGACAAAAATGTAAAATATCAAGCAAAAAAAAAAAAAAAAAAAAAAAAAAAAAAAAAAAAAAAAAAAAAAACTTTTTTTTTATTGAAGAGTACAAATGAGGGAATCTAATGATCCATGTCTGCCGGAAGTAAGGTGGTGTCTCAGAAAAACATTAAAAGTACCAATGGTTGACTCATAAGTTTATCATTGTGTTTGTCAAAGATATGAATGCATGAAGGAAAACATAATGATAAACCTAGGAGTTAACAATTTATCATAATAATGTTTGGATTACGCACCACTTCACTACGCCTTTTTTTCTCCTTTGATACTTTAGGTTTTTGTGCTATCGTCTCTTAGATTATAAATTTCTTCAATTTTTTGGATTAAAAGCAAATTAAAAGAGAGATCTCCGTGTCTATACATAGACGAGCCAAGGACTTAAAGAAAATCGAAGACCATAATTTAAGATCCCCTAAAAACCAATTTAAAGACTTTAAAAATGTATTTTCTTATTTGTGCAGTTTAGAAAATATAACTCTAACTTAAACTGTTAGCTTATAGATTATTATAATAAAGAGACAAAACTTTGTGTGTTTGAAAAAATAAAATATCACAGACACAAAACCTCATAACATGAAAGACCTGAAAATAATCAAGGCTTGAAAATAATCTCATAAAAATTGCTTTATATTAATTATCACCACAGCCATTCAACATTATTTTCATGCGATACCACTAAAAAATTTAGGAAATTCCATCTATCTTATTTCTATTGTTATCTATTTATCATACATTCTCTAGCTTCATTCATCATTTAATTATTTGTGCATGAAAATCCTTTAGGGCATAATTAATTGTTGCTGAACATACTATGAAATATTCCTAATTAAGTTATAGCCAACACAATGAAACTAAGATCTCGCTAGTGATAAAAATATATAATATTAGTTATACTTATTATCGCTGGATTAATTAAGTTTAAATATTATCTTTTTTAATTACAATGTTATTCGGAATATGTTTAATAGCGAAACTACAGAAGATATTTTTATCACTAGACTAATACATTAAGTTCTAATAGAGCGGGAACAACCATCTCTTTATATACAATTCAAAATGTGTACGCACCGAATGTCTGCTTCAGTAACAGCTTCTTCCCCTTTAAAAAATAAAGCCAACACAAAGAAAAGCAAATAAAACCAAAACAAAAATTTCATACGATTGTACTTTTAATGCTCGTGGAGAGATAGTGTTTCATATTGAAATACTTCTGAAAGTCTTCCCTAGGGACACTTACAATGTTAAAAATATCTCTAAAAACACAGAAAAAAAGCGAGATTCTCTGTAAATTTACGTTAGTTCTCGGTCATTATTTTACAGACATTTCGGTTATCTTATATTTAATTTCCCTATGGGGATTCCATGTCTTTATTTACAGATATTTTTGTCTATGTTAAAACTTAAAATTTAAAACACATACTTTTAAAATTATTTTGCAATTTCATTAGAAATATTAAAAAAGAAAAAGGTGTTTAAAAATAATTTTTAATTTTAACTTAATTTAGAATAATTTAAAAAGGGAAAAATAATCTTGTCGAAGTTAGTGGGTATTTTTGTCGAAAATTACTTTGCAGTTGTTTCTTTCATATGCCAGAAGTTTGGTAACACTAAAAGTAAATTGCATTGGTAAATGAGTAATAAATATAAAAATTAAAAACTAAATTCTAAAAACATATTACACAAAATGAATTAAATTATGAAAACGTAAACTAAATAAATAAATAAGTAAAAATTTTTCCCTGTTTATTTTTCTCTTATTTCTTACAAAAAATTCTTATAAAAATATTAAAGCATTATAAAATAAATAGTGTACTACAATTTCTGCGGGTGGGTTAACCAGCAGAAACCAACATATTGACGATTCAGGTATGTACCAGTCATTTTTGGTAACTTAAGGAAAATTGTTCCCGGATTTAACATTCAACTTGTTGCTATTCCCCCTCCTTACTTTTCTAATTATTAAATAGTAATTTGGATCCTTCACTGGAGCATGAACGTGCCTCTTGAGGCTATGAAATACCCATTATTTTGGAAAACAATGCAAGAATGTTTTACATAGGAGTTACAAATAGAAAATTTCTTAAAAGCTTGAAAGAACATAAAAGAGCTATTTTGCACCATCATACTACAACATCACTTATTAGATTTTATTTCAACAGCACTTACAGTTCCATCGAGTTTAATAATGCCAAGTTAATAATTCCATGTAATACTGCACTGATGGCCTACAAACAGAATCCATTGAAATTATGACTTAAAGAAATGAAGTTTGTAATGATATGAAGTTTCATTCAATATCCCTAAACTTTGGATACACATGTTTTAAAATAATCTTTTACAACTTCTCTTTATTCATCTTATACTTTTTAACGTGAAATCAAGCCATGTGATTTTCCTTCGTTAAAAGGACACTCGACTCGCTCAAAAAGACCCGGATGATAATGTTAAGTCTATGGGGGCATTATTTTCAAATACCTTGCTCAAATTTTTAATATTTTCACACGATGTTTTTTTTTAATAGGATAGCTGAGGACTATTTACAACCGGGCGAGTTTTTAATTTTTCTATTTTGTTTTCGGATAAAAAAAAAATACTTTAACTTTTGGAACTGGTTGAAATTGGTTCTGAAATTGAAACTGTCATTATATTAAAAACATATATAGCCAAACGGGAAAAAGTAAAAACTAGCCTGGTTGTAGATCGTTTTCACCTATCCTATGGGAAAAAAATCATGTAAAAATATTAAAATTTGAGCGAGATATTTGAAAATAATGCCTCTTTAGACTTAACATTATCCTCCGGGTATTTTTGAGCGAGTCAAGGGACCTCTTAAACCGTTGAATGTTTATTCTAATTTTTGTTAAATAAATGGTGGCAATGCATGTCTTTCTGTTTATTATTGATTGAAGCAAATTTTAACTACTAATATAATGAACTTTTCAATTTCAAGGCAGTTTTACTCTGTTTGGAAACAGTATAACAGCGTTTTTTCTGAAGAAGATCGAAACGTTGATTATCATAATTTTACTTCAGTGTTTGTACAGTTTTTAAACTTTGCAACAAATTGTACATCATTTAGTTGTTATCACCTTGTTATTTTTATTTTCACATTTATTTATAATTGTTTTTTTTATATTTTCAAGATACTAAAAAGATTAATTCGACAGCTTGAAGAAGGTAAAATTCACAGGAAAAATAAATTATATCTCTGGTATGAAATTTTATAATTTTACAAATTCAGATTCAAATAGACTATCGCAGGCGTTGTATTAAATCGCGCTTGCATAACTCCGAATCATATTAAGATTTTTACAATGGAAATATCTTCCAGACAAATATATCCTATCATATTTCCGAAATGCAGTCCTATTTATAGAAACATGTTTAAGTTTAATCACCTGAGTAATCTAAAGAATTGAAAATCTAATTCGCATCAGACGAAAAATATTTGATATTTATTTCTTCTTCCGGTCTAGCAGCTTCATTTGCGAAATCTTATGAGACATTTTCTGAATATATACGTCAACCTGTTCTAATTCAGAGAACGATCTACATTCTTATTTTTTTAAGCTTATTTAAAATCAAAGTATTTTGTTAAAAACTTGCATATCATATTTTAAAATGTACTATGGATAATGAATTTCTTATTGAAGATTTAAATTCCAGGTGGGATTTATATTTGTATCTTAGCTGATATGCATTTTACTTTCCTTATTTTATTTTTCAATAAGAGTTGGTCTTAACAAAAACTTGTAAATACAAAAGTTTTAGATAATACTAAGAACATTTATAAAAAATTTAATCGGCTTTAATACACTCAGGAACATTGAAAATAGCGACCCAAGAAGAAAGCTATGTACAATTACGAAACTTTGCAAATAAGTACAGCGTAATGTGATATGCAAATGATGCAATTTTTGTGCCAATACGCATGCTCATACACGCCGAGATGGCGCTACAATCAGGAAGAAGGTGCTATATAAGCCAGCGCAAAATCGAAGATTCATAAACGCGACGATTACCTACTGATTGAAGGAAGACTTTGGTAAGCGAAACATGCCAGGTAAACGTGCTAGAAGACATTTTTCACAGTTAAGCGAGTTTGAGAGAGGCCTGATCATCGGAATGAAAACTGCAGGCTGGTCGACGCGCCGTGTTGCTGGCCAGGTGGATCGTTCGGAGTGTGCCGTTAGAAAATGTTGGGAGCAGTGGACACGAGAAGGTACCCACGTGCGGAGAATCGGGTCTGGAGCGACCAGAAAGACCACGAGAAGAGAGGATCGAAGGATCGTGCGGCAAGCACTCGTGGACCCCACAGTGACTCGTTCAACGATTCGAGCAGACGTAGGCGTAGCAATTGTTCCCCAAACAATTTCCAGACACCTTGCAGAAGCAGGTCTAAAATCCAAGCGCCCTTTTCGTGCACTCCCTTTAACACCGGAACATCGGCGACTGCGTCTACAGTGGTGCCAAGCCAGATCAACGTGGAATGTCACAGATTGGCAAAAGGTTGTGTTTAGTGATGAATCCCGGTTTGTTTTGGGGACAGATGACAACCGTGTACGGGTGTGGAGGCGCCCTGGTGAGCGGTACAATTCCTCCCACACTGTTCCACGTCACACTGCCCGCACAGCTGGTGTAATGGTTTGGGGGGCCATAGCCTATGATAGCCGGTCCACTCTAATTGTGATTCATGGAAACTTAACGGGCCAACGTTATGTTGATGAGGTGCTTCGACCCCATGTAGGACCTTTCCTAAATGGTCTCCCAGGGGCGATTTTCCAACAAGATAATGCTCGTCCGCATACAGCAAGAGTTGCTCAAGACTTCCTACGTCAATTTCAGACTCTTCCATGGCCGGCCCGCTCTCCCGACTTGTCCCCTATAGAGCATGTGTGGGATCAGCTAAAACGTCAGATGCCATCGTGTCATTCGGTGCATGATTTGGTGTTGGCTGTGCAAGATTTATGGACCCATCTGCCTCAGGACAACATCAGGTGTCTAATCAACTCTATGCCGGACCGTGTGGCGGCATGTATTGCAGCTGGAGGTGGTCCAACGCGCTATTGAAGTTGCCCTGTATTTGCGTCGTTGCACACCCTGTATTTGTTTAATTGTCTTTATTTTGAGATCAAGTCAATCTCTCATCCGTATCATTATGTGTATTAAATTTCATTTCAATCCGATGCTTTCTTCTTGGGTCGCTATTTTCAATGTTCCTGAGTGTATCTTGAGAATTGACTAAGTCATGAATTTTTAACTCCTCCAAACCCTATTTTTTTTTTTTTTTTTTTTTTTTTTTTTTTTTTTTTGATAAAATTAAAAATGTTTTAAACCATTTTTAATTTTTTCAAAAATCTCTCATGCATATTTTTTTTGCCCATCAATTAGAAGTAATAAAAATTGTAAACGGATTCTATATCAATTTTAAATAAGAAGTTATGGGGGGGGGGGTCGGTTTTTACAAAAAATCCTCCCTATTTCCACCCCTTGGCCCAATTTTACCCAGCGTAACTCAATAAGGTTTCCCAGTGGAAGATGAAAATTGTTACTATTTTACTTGTTTGAGCATAAAAGAAGTTTTTCTTAATTTTTATAGAATGCAAAGAAGCATAAAAATTAAAAATTTATAACTTTTAGAACGATAACATTTTTGATATAAATAGTTTTTGATACAATGCATACAAAAAAATGATTTTTTTTTTTTTTTTTTTTTTTTTTTTTTTAACAATACTTCTGAAAGTAACGGTTTAGGATTTAGCTATTGAATAATGACAAGAAAGACAATCTACACACAGAAATCATTTTACTATTATAGTATTTGTGAGAAATTTACCGTAAAAAATTATGTAATGTTACTCCATAAAATTGGTGACAGCATGATGCCAACTATTTTTAAAGTATTTTAACTAATATAGCTGGTGAAATTTAAACTGATATAACTGGTGAGACATTAGATGTCTGCACGGGCGAAATTTCCAGGCCAGAGTCCGGGCTCGATCCATAGGGAAAAAAAATTGACCCATCCCGAATGAAAATAATTTTGGCTCGGTCCGGCCTGTTATTAAAGTTAAAATTTCAGCCCGAGCCTTGTCCGCCCCGGAAAGAAAATTTAATGGCCCGACCCGGCCCGATATAATAGCTAAAAACAAGGCCCAAGCTCGGTCCGGTCCGGAAAAAAGTTAAAATTTTGACCCGAACCCGGCTCGGCCCGAATAAATTTCTGCAGATCATTGATCTTTACTCTTACGGAAAAGTTCTGACCAAAAAAACTTTCATGTTTACAATATTTATCATGTTGTTTTTTCATGTTTATAATCTCCATTTATGCAGAAGTGTCGTAGCCTGCATTCTTTATGCTTTTAATGAACGTTTGTTTGATGTATGTAAATGTTTCAGTTACCATAAGTATTATTAATCCATATTCCATATAATGGAAGCATAAAAATCTTAAAATTCTATATGATAAAAGTAAAATCTTCTAAGACGGAATCAAATTAAAAAGGAAAAAATACGTTCCTTTTTTAGAAGTTGTAAATGTTTAATATGTTTTTCTCAGGTATTATTGTATTCGTTTTGCATAGATGAACAGTTTAAAAGAAATTTCCAGTTTTCAAATTAAAAAAATATTCCGTCATAGGCAGGATTTTTTTCATGTGTATTTTATAGGCTATTTTATAGACTTAGAAATCTTTTAGATAGGCTTTAGAATAGCCCTTTTTTGCAAAAATTTTTAGACCAAGCCAAAATTTTACTGATTTTTTAACAGACTTGACCACGTCGAGAAAAGCATTTTCATACGGGATGACTCGACCAGAACTGATTATTTTGATCCGTGAAGACTAGGAAGAATGAAATCAGTCCCGGCCCCGTATGGAAAAAAAGGCCCTGCCCGGCCCGAGTATTCAGAAAAAAGTAAGACCTGAGCCCGGCCGACCGGGACCGAATGCCGTTGATGGAAATCGGCCCATGCAGATCTCTGTGCGATATTACATCATAGTATTGAGATAATATCAGAATTCACCTTATTTAAATGTTAAGTTATTGCAGTTATTTAGTTTAAATTGCTTTCTAAAATTGATGGCAGCAATGTTGCCACCATTTTTGAGGTGATGTTACACTATGTGTTTTGCAGTGTGGTTTAATTAATTGTGCAAACTTTCGGCACATTTTTCTCGAACAGTCTGAAGATTGAAAGTTACGCATTCCAAATTTTATTATTGCCGGATATTATGGAAGTCGATGTGTATTTCTATACGATTAGTTTTCTTTACCATTCTTGTAGTACTTTTATTCATCGTGCACGCATTTACAAAAGAAAATTTACATGTGCATATAATAATTATATTACATAAAAGCAAAGTACACTAATAAATACACTTGTATTTTTCGAAATTGATATTTAAGTACTATTTGAAATTGAGAAAATACTCATAATATTATAGATTATGCCTATTTTTAAAAATTCACTTTTAACCTTTTGATACCCAGACCGCATTTTTCGAGTACGGTCTTATATATTAGCTTTTAGTGTAAATTCGTATTTTGATATTCGCATGTCTTACGCACTGTACGTCTGGTAATAGTTTATGATAAAATCAGGCAGTACGCATAGTACATTCTGGATATCAAAAGATTAAAGGCGTTTGAACATTTTTTTTTTTTTTTTTTTTTTTTTTTTTTTTTAGACTTACAATTAAACTTCTGCAAATGGACAGGGCCTTGTTAGAGTTACATAAATGGTACATGAAGCGTGAACTTTCTCTTATAATATTTAAAAAGGTCTCCAAAATTATTCTAAAATGAGGTTTGTAACTTACATTTTCTTAATTTGTATTTCATTTTTAATATTTTTTCCTAATGCAAAAGGAGGTCCACAGTATTTCAAGAAAATTTTCTAAGCGAGAAATTTGAATGTGACCAATAGAGACTACATCCGTTGCAGAACATGCAAGAACTGCATACAGTAAAAATGTACTATATCTAAAGTATATACTGGAAACATAAAAAGATGACTGTTTTGTGATATATATTTTAGCTCGGACAAGTCGCTCATGTGAATAATATCTGTAGAATTGATGAGTTTCCATGTATGTGGAATTTAGATAGATTTTCCAGAATAAGGAGGCTGAATAAAAAAATGATACTTTATTTCACTTACTTTTAATGGCTAATAAACAATTATATTGTTTTGTGCCTTTTATTTTATCTCTTTTGTTTGTAGGGAAGGGGAAGGGGATTGTTGCACTAAAGCAGTTTCGAGATATGCCAACTATACTTACAATCTCTTTTGCTCTTTGAACGTAATGCTGTTCTAAAATTATAAACTTATTTTACTCATAACCATATTTTTTCCAATTAAACGACCTTTTTTCTTCCCAATTTACTCCATATTTAATTTAAAGTAAAAATAATTGTTTAATAACAGCTTATATTACCAAATAAAACAAATTGAATTGATTAATTATTTTTTTAAGCTCACAAAAAATGAAAAAAAAAAGACAAAAAATATTATTCGTTTAAATGAGCAGAATTTTGTCAAAAATTGAATTTTAAATTAAAAATTGATATAATTTAATGGCCTTTATTAACCCTTTCGGGTTCGAATTTCTTAACATTTCCTTTTACTTTAAAAATATTAATCGTAGCTATCCAAATAGACTTACTGAAGTTTAAAGATTATCTCATTGTCTAAAATCCAACAAATGTACTTATTTTGTGTACTATTCAATTCACATTTATATGAAACTAGGTTAAGGAAGAGTTTTTGGAGACGATTGAAAAATATCGCATTACAACAAGGTTTAACAGATATTACAACTTTCTAATGTTTTTTGCTTTTTATCACACATGATTCATTAAGAAAAATAATTTATATTTTAAATTTAAAGAGTGAAATGTATGCATAAAATAAAGGAATTACCAACAGTACGAAGAGAATTAAGTAAACTTTTATTATTGTTGTTATTACCAAATGTCAGAACATAAATGAAGTCATAACAAGAAAGGCATAGTTGTAAGCTGATAATTTTTAAGACAAAATAATAATCAATGAAGAGACATGTATTACACCAGACCCGAAAGAGTTAAATTTTGCTATCCAATTTGTTTGAAATGCTTGTGATTTTGAGAAAACATTCAACCAATTCGAAGCGCACAATCTTCGCAAATGTATATACTGCCCATTTCACAAGGCATATTATTATTATTATTATTATTATTATTATTATTATTATTATTATTATTATTATTATTATTATTATTATTATATATGCACAAAAACTCTAATATATAATGCAAAATGGCTAAAGATTGTGCCATTTTTTTTTAATTACCGAAAAAATAAAAATAAAAACAAACCGTAAAAATCGCGTAAATTTTAAGGCAAACTTTGCCTTTATTACCGCATCAGCAAATCCGGACTTTGCCCATATGTCCCAGACCATAAGGGACCCCTAAATCCATACATTAAATCATAAAATATTTAATTTCTTTTTCTATTTCCAATTCTTCCATAAATTGAAGTTATTAATTTCATATTAAAGTGATACAACAAATTGATAAAGTTATATAAAAGAGTTTTGTCCTGTATAAAGAAAAAAAAGTATACTTTTATTAATTAATGTATTTAATTAAAATTAACGGAGCTAAGAATTTTCTTCTATTTGCATCCAAGAGGCGAAAATATGTTTATGGATTACGCATACACATAAGAGTGTCTTTCCGTTCTATTTGAATAACGTTGCAATAATTCGGAAGGGGCCCCCTAATTTATCTTTGCCCAGGGCTCCAATTAGTCATAATCGGGCCCTGGTCAAATAAATAGAACCTCCCCTTATTAGGGTCTTGGCGAATCAAAGAAAAGTATTTGAAAAATTAAGATTTAAGGATAGAGTTTACCTTTTCAACAATTTTGTTTATTTTTAAAAATATGGTTCAAATGGTGAACTCACTGCGTTTCAGTGTTCAACTAAAGGTACATTTTGGAAAAATATTGTTTTTTTCAACAGTATATTTAATTAAAATTTTAATTGCATTTTTTAAAACCCTTATTATATTTTTTCAAACATTGATGTTTTCGACTAATGCTTTTTTTAAAGATTTTCTAATGTTTATTACTCAAGAGTGCGTATAAATTTTGAGATACATATAATATTACATTTAATAAAAAATTTTAGTAAAAAATGATTAAATCTAGCACATCTTCATATACTTTAATTTTTTTTTTTTTTTTTTTTTTTTTTTTTTTTTTTTTTTTTTTTTAAATACCAAAAATACTTGAATTCTAATTCTATACGCAGATTTATCACATATATAAAGAAGAATGTACAAAACAAAGGACAAAAAAAAAAGCTCTATCTCAAATACAATAAAAGTTTTAGCATTTTTAAAACAAGAAAGTGGTGAAAAAATGAACATGGAAAAAAGGCCATTTAAAGTTTTACTTTGCATGGGTAATTGCGCTGGTTATATTAACAAAATTTACAATATCTCGCGATCTAATCACAGTATGAGTAAAAATGTGGTTTCAAAATATTGACAATTATACAAGTTTTCATTTAATATTTAAAAGTAAAAATCGAGTTTTTTACCAATTTTGAGGTAAAATAAAATGCTTATAAACAGGATGTAAGACGAAATAGCGTAAATTGTATGAAACGATAATTCTCTCTTGGAATACAAATAAACGACCGAGAAAACACATCTTCATTACTTTTATCTTTTTGGAAAGTAAGAAAGAAAACGTATAGCTTAATCACACAACACATATATATACATATATTGGAAACATAAATAGTCTTGTTCCTCTTTCCTTGCACGCTGCTCAGGACTAAAATTAGGGGGTGCAGAGGGGACATGTGCCCCGGGTGCCGGAACGAAATGAAAAAAAAAGTGATTAAATGAAGATTTTTTTTGTTTTATACAAAAAAGTATATATTTAAGAAATACAAAGAAACCTGCAAGCTAATATTATACCTGTGGTAGCGTTATTTTCAAATTTGTGAAAGTGAAAATAACTTTATACATAAACAAGTTGGAAATTGCACGTGAAGCGTAGCAAATGAGGTGCGTTCGTACGATAACGAAGTTTTAAAAATATTACTCTCATATATCAATCTCATAAAATTGTAAATAGTGAATTACAATTAAAACGCTCATCAAACAATGTTCTACCTATACCATTATGTAATGGAATAGTTTTGTGTGGCCTTGTAAATCAATAACAAATGTTCTTTACACCACAAATTATGAAAAATGTATATTATAATATGTACTTTATAGTTGCATATAAATTTTATTAAGCTCGAATGAGTGTAACACCATTAAAATGCATTTGAAACATTTTTCCCCATTGACCGTAATGTAACGGAATACTTTTGATTATCCCTGTAATTGATCTATGCATCCGATTTTTATAAAATTTGAAATAACTCGACAATTCTATGTAATAATTATGCATTTTAAATTTCAAACGTATAAAATACATTTGAAACTTTTTTCCCATTGACCATAATGTATTTGAATACTTTTGATTGCCCCTGTAATTGATCTATGCACCCGATTATCAAAAAATTTGAAATAACTCGACAAAATTATGTAATAATTATGTATTATAAATTTCAAACGATTAAAAGGTATTTGAAACTGTTTTCCCCATTGACCCTAGTGTAACGGAATACTTTTGTTTGCCCCTGTAATTGATCTAGCATCCGATTTTCATAAAAATTGAAATGACTCGACAAAATTATGTAATAATTATGTATTTTAAATTTCAAATGATGCGGTTGGGTAGTTTTTGCGTTGTTATATGCGGACAGACAGACGGACGGACTGAACGACCACTATAGGTGCTACGTATTGACATAATTACGAACGCACCTAAAAAAGGGAAAAAAATTCTGTAACCAAAATTGTAAAAGTAAACACTAACCCAGTTAGAATTCAATCTCAGCTATTCTAAACAAAGATAAAAAGATATTCAAAATTATTGTTATGCAAGTGAGAAGGTTAACATCAGCGATTCAATCTTTTCGTGTGACTAGTGTAGGCTCTTAAGTCTCAAGCTAATGTTAATCCTATGGGAGCATTATTTGCATGTTTCTTGCTAGCATTTTAATGATTTTTATTTTTAAAGAAATTTTCTTCCTTGTTTTTTTTTTAAGGTATCTGAGGTCGATAACTTTTATTGTACGTGAGGAGGAGAGGGGCAAAATTCATGTTTGCCCAGGCGCAAAAAAAGACTAATTTCGGCCCTCATACTGCTTTATCGTAAAATTATAGCAGACAGATTCTTGAAGCACCATTTGAGTTTGAATTGTGTCTGCTACAATTTTCCATGAAAAATGTAATTTTATGTTGTCATCTTCGTATTGACAAACTTTGAAAATTTTAACGCCAACGCATAATTTTGAAATCATGTTTAGAATTATCGGTACATCTTACCTTCGGATACTAAGGAGGAAGTCATTCAGTAAAGAAATTAAAAAATTATGCGGATATATATTATTGTCTTTATTGTATAATTTATTTTTACTGTTTTCAAAATGAATTATAATACGGGAAGTTTTATAAAGAAAATTTAATGGCAAGCATAATTAACGCCAAGATTTCAAATCGCTGAGTGAGATTTACAGAGATAGACAAACTTTCCTTTAATTATTATTGCAGAAAATTTATTATAATATTTTTAAAGGTTTTTGTTGCATTCATTTTTAGATATTATTTATATAAAAAAAACTGTATTTTATTTCTGTTTCAGTATTTTGTTTTCCCTAACATTCTCTTTTATTTCTTAGGTAAGTGAAAGCCAATCATAGAAGAATGCAACAAGTTTTTTATATCCAACATTTTCAAATTTAAAGAGCTTGTAAGTGATTCTGATATTTTTTAATGTATGTTTTTCATTAATATCTTTAAATAAAAGTACCTACTAGTTAATTTGAATTAATAACGTTTTATGGCGTGATATTTTCTGAAATATTGTAAGAGTAATTTAAAAAACTAAAAAAGTTATTTTGAAAAATTTCGCCTTTTCCAAACTAGTCCTCTCCCAGATCAACATATTTGCAGCATTAAATCTTCTCAGATCCAATATATCCTGTAGGATACACATCTTTGCAATTTTTTTTCACGTATATGAATAATACTATAAATAAATAAATTTGTGTGAATGCTGCCTAATAATAGAGATAATAGAACTAAGTAAATTGCAAAATAACAAATTATTTCTTATAGCACTTTATTAGCGTGCTGCATGTCATATCAAAATGGCTTTCAGCAAAAAGTGTACGAAATATACAAAAATGAAATCGTAAATATTTTTTCTATATGTAAAAATATGTCGTTTGAACTAGGGATTATAGTAATGTAGCCACATTTCATCCACTGTCATAAATTTAGCTTCATATGCTCCTAACCAGCCTTTCACCCTCACTACCCCCCCCCCCTCAAAAAAAGGTCTTTAAAACTTCACTCTCCGCTCCAAAATATGCAAATACTGATGCTATGATTCTGAAATTGAGCATATTGGCAATTAAGACAATAGTCTTCTATATTCCACATCAACCATCGTAGTACAAATATTTTATATGCGGTAGGGACAATAATTATTAAACTACCCATGTAATAATTATTTTTATGTTAAAAAACGGTTTTAAAAAAATCTCCTTTAATGAATTCTAAAATGTTATAAGCAATTTTCTACTGCAACTTTTTTTTTTTTTTTTGGGGGGGGGGGGGGTATTGAATTTGATTTTTGCTATTGGTGACACAAAATCTTTCATGCTTGGACGGACTCGGACTCCTGAAAAAGAACCCGAACTCATGTCTGTCAATTATGTCTTCATTAATTGTTGATTTAGAATTTATTGCACGTTTTAATTTAAAATTTAGAGTACAAGTTCTTGTATAGTGAAAATTCATTACCTTAAATTATTGAACCGAATCGTTTGTCATAATAATAAGAAATATATTTAATTAAAACAATAGTATGTGAATATTTTTAAGATTGGTGATTTTGTGCTTATCATTCTGATGTAAAATTCATACTTTTTACTATATTAGCGAGATTTATTTACTCACCAAACATATCATGTACATAACCTAATAATTAAACCTAAATAGCTTCGTAAAATGCACAAATGTCAAATTATGTATGTTTTTATAAAAATTTTTTACACGTGTCAATCATTAAAACGAATACGTAAGTTTTTTTCCATTCTTCATTGCATAAAAAATCCTAAAATGTGACATTCATCGAAGAAGTCATATTTTAAAATATATAATGTAAAAACAAAACTGAAATTTTATATAACATATTTTATTACATAAATTTACATAAAAAGTTTTTCAAACATATAATTTTTTCTATATTAATTTAGTAAAAAAATCGCCACAGTCCCATGATTAGAAATTAGTTATTGGAGAGATTAATAAACATGTTTCATAGTGGTTAATTTCAATCTAGCTGTTATTTTACAGACTATACGATTTACACCCTAAAACGCTTTTTCATATATGAGATTTAAGTTTTTAGTTTGAATCCATATCTAAAATGACTATTTTAAAATATCTATTTCCTTTAACAATATCTTGAAGGCAAATAGCCTTCAATGCCTTATATGCGTATTGTGTCACGATATCGCAAAAAAAATCAACTTTCGCATCATTTTCATCAATAGCAAGTAGCTACATTGAAAGTAATATCACAAACAAATTATTATCCAAATTATTCAGATTTATAGTCCATGTATGTATTGAATTTTTAGAGCTAAGCACAGCTAATATTTCAGAGCTAATATTTCAGTATAACTAAATTTTACTATGCTAGTTGAATAAAAATAGTCGCATACAATATGGGCTGTGCATAGCAATTGCTAATAGACCGGGAGGCGGCAGCGTAGACAATCACCTCATCGAGATCCCGGGTGAAAATCTAGGATCAGTTAAATATCGATTCGCATATAAAAACGCAATTGGTCAGCCAAGTCATAACTTGGTTGAAAACATCTAAAAATCCGATTTTAGCGGTTGATTCGTAGATTTACCATTGTACTCTCTTGCACTCAAAAATATGAAAACATGCAGAATTGGAAGCAGAAAAACATAATTCTAAACCTATGAGTCACCCGCAAAAATCGAGTTTTTAGGTATTTTCCACCAAGATATATGACGTGGCAGACCGATTGCGTTTTAATATTCGAATCGAGATTTAACTAATCCTATAATTTCATCCGTGAACTCGATGAGGTGATTGTCTGTGCAGCCACCTCTTGGTCTATAATAATAAGTTTTAAACTCCGTAAGACCATTTTTAAATTTTGCATTTGGATATCTCCTTAAATTGTACGAAAAAATTAAACATTTTAATAATATTTTGTTAGTATTAAGATGGTTTCATAATATATGCCTAACATATGAATTTTCGTTTTTATTTTATTATTATTAATTTCACTTTCGCATTAAGTTCTTGATTTATACATACTTAGAAACCCGATATGTAATCTCGGCGTAAATTATACTTTTCAAGAAAAAGAAAGGGGGAAAAAAACGAGATTTAAACATGACAAGCCTGCCTCTATTGTCCACTTCTAACAAAAGAATCGTATTATTTTTTTATTTTACCCGTTATAAAAATGTCATCCGTTTGCCCAGGAGACGTCAGTAAATAATGAATCTTTTAGCAATTTGCATTACGTATTGTATTTAGAGTTATGCGAAGTAGCAGTAACGAAGTAGTTGTGGAACTTGCATTCTGAGAGTGGGGACGTCTGTTTATCCGCCGAGCTTTCAAAAAATGTAAAAATGGAACCTGGCTGATCTGGATATGTATATTTTTGTTTAGAAAATATGAAAAAAATTATTTAGTTTTTAAATCTTGGATTAATACGCAAAGATAAATTAGAAGAGCGTAATCAGAATATTAAAAATGTAAGTAAAAGTTCTTTTTTGCATTGAGTATTCAGTATTTTATTTCCTCTTTTTTTATTTTTGAGTATTTGTGTATTTTATTTGTGTATTTTATTTGTGTATTTTATTTTTTGTGTATTTTAACAATATTTAACCAATAGTTAATATCTAATAATCCATCTTCCCGGGAGACGTCAGTAAATAATGAATCTTTTAGCAATTCGCATTACAGATTGTATTTAGACTTATGCGAAGTAGCAGTAACGAAGTAGTTGCGGTATTTGCATTCTGAGAGTGAGGACGTCTCTTTTTCTGCGACGGTTTCAAAAATTGTAAAAATGGAACCTAATTGAGCTGGATGTGTATATTTTTGTAATGAAAATGTGAAAAAAGTTAATTAGTTTTTAAATCCTGGATTAATACCCGGAGATAAATTAGAAGAGCATAATTAGAATTATAAAAATGTAAGTAAAATTATTATTATTATTATTATTATTATTATTATTATTATTATTATTATTTTGCATTGAGTATTTAGTATTTTATCTCCTCCCTCTTTTTTTTTTTCTTTTTGAGAGAGTATTTTAATAACATTTAAGCAAATAGTTAACATCTAATAGTTTATCATCCCAGAAGACGTCAGTAAATAATGAATATTTTAGTAATTTGTATTACGAATTCTATTTAGATTTAGAGCAAGGCGAAGTGGTAGTAATAAAGTAGTTATTGAATTGGTATTCTAAAACTGAGGACATCAGTTTTTAAGCAAGATTGATATTAAAAATCTCTTTTCAAAAATGTAAAAAATGGAACCTAATTGAACTGGATGTACATGTTTTATTTAGAAAATATGAAAAAAAAACCTAGTTTTTAAATCTTGGATTAATACTGAAAGATGCGTTAGAGGAGCATAATCAGAATATTAAAAATGCTTAGTTTTTGTTACTGTTAGTTTACTTAAAACTTAGTTTTTGTTACTTAATATACAGGAGATTTATTTTACTTATTTTTATATTTTTTATTTATTTTTACTGCATATTTTAACGAGATTTAAGCAAATAGTTAATATCTAATAGTCCAACTTCCCAGGAGGTGTCAGTAACTAATGAATCTTTTAATAATTTGTATTGCGTTTTGTATTAAGACTTTTGCGAAATAATAGTAAAGAAGTAGTTGTTGAACTTGCATTCTAAAAGTAAGGATATTTTTATGCAAGGGTGATATTAAAAACCCTTTTCTAAAATTGTATAAATGAAACCTACTTGAACTGAATGTGCTTATTGAATGTAAATTTTGGATTAATACGCGCTAAGATAAATTAAAAGAGTATCATGAGAATATTAAAAATGTAAATAAAATTACTCTTTTGTGTGATACTTTTTTTTTTTTTTAAATATGAAAAAAAAATGTTTTCTTTTTAAATTTTGGATTAATACGCATATGAAGGATTTTTTAATTAATATTTTATCAATTTGCATAAGCTATTATATTTAGAGTTATGCAAAGTAGGTGCAATGAAGTAATTGTTGAACTTGGATTTTAAAAGTAAGGAACGTCTGTTTTTCTGCGAGGATTACTTTTAAAAATCTCTTTTCAAAAATATAAATATTGAGCCTAATTGAATTGGATGCGTATATTTTATTTAGAAAATTTGAAAAAAAAATTAATTTTGGATTAATACGCGCTAAGATAAATTAGAATAGTATTATGAGATTATTATAAATGTAAATATAATTACTTTTTTGTATTTAGTATTTAGTATTTCGTAGTTGTTTTTGTATTTCAACACTATCTAAACACAAACTTGATATCTAATTTGCTCAGGTGATCTCATTAAATCATGAATCTTTTATAGCAATTTGTATTACGTATTGCATTTACAAGTTTCAAACCAGCAATAACGAAGTACTTTTTTAACTTGCATTCTAAGAATTTGTTTTTCATCAGACATACACATCAAAACAAGGTGTACCAAAAATTAGCTCTAAAAATGAAAAAATGAAACTTAATTGAACTGGCTATGTATGTTCTTATTTAGAAAATGGGAAAAAAGTTATTTAGTTTTTACTTTCTTCTATCTTCAATAGAAGAAAGTATTGTAATCGAAATTTTTTTTCGACTTCCGGTTTTCGACGGATTTACATGTTTTAGGGGTCCGAGATTCCAAAAAACATGTTTTTACAAAATGTCTGTCTGTCCGTGTGTCTGTCTGTGTGTGTGTGTCTGTGTGTCTGTATGTCGCCATTCTACCATCAAAAAGTGTATGAAGTTATGCATAGAAATGAACCAAATTTTTTGTGAATGTTTTTGGCTGTGGCAAGCAGGTCCTCCTTCAATTTTGGAACATTCTGCCGGAAGGGGGCGCTGCAATCGCGATTTTTGTGCCATTTTCAGAATTGTACCAACCAAAAGTACATGAAGTTATCCATCGAATTGAACCAAATTTTTTGTGTATGTGTATGACTATGGCTAGTTTGTCCTCCATGAGCTTGGAAAAAATCCGCCAAAAGGGGGCGTGCAATCGCGATTTTTGTGCCATTTTCAATAATTTACCGACCAAAACTATATGCAGTTATGCATCGAATTGAACCAAATTTTTTGTGTATGTGTATGACTATGGCTAGTTGGTTCTCCCTGAATTTGAAAAAAATCCGTCTGAAGAGGGCGCTGCAATCGCGATTTTTGAGCCATTTTCAATATTGCACCACATAAAAGTGTATGAAGTTAACTCTAGAACTGAACTAAATTTTTTGTATATGATTATTTTTTGGTAAGGCATGTATGTCCTCCCTGAATTTGAAAAAAAAATCTGCCTATCATTCTATTGTCCATCGGCTCGTGCAAGGGCAAAAATTCGTTTTTACTCAATTATTTGAATGAAACAGAAATTTAAGATGAAATTCAAAGTTGGTATGTTATTGAATTAAAATTATTAAAGCATTAAAATGAGTTAGAAGAAAGTTTTGCGATTGGCACATCCAACTAGTTAAGTCTTGGATTAATAAACAAAGTTAAATTAGGAGACCGTAATAAAAATATTAAAAATGTAAGTAAAAATACTTTTTTATATTGAATATTCAATATTTTAATTGCTTTGAGTGTGTATTTTTATTTCTCGATTTGCGTAGCAGCATAACCAAAGCTAGCAAAACCGCGACGAACGTTGAGGAGGAATCCAATTTTTTTTTGCTGTTCTTTTAAATATGTGAATTTTATGAGATCTTACATTTTTAAAAAAATATTATACACGTACTCGAGCTTTTCTTTCTGTTTGATTTCAGCAAGCAAAAAGATTTAAATATATTTATTTTATTTTTCACTTTCCTCTATGAGGAATCTTTGTAACAAAATTTCAAAATAAATACACACAGTGTATCAGATTCGACTTTCCTTTTTTCTCTTTATAAGAATTTTTAAAAATTTATTCTTAAATACAAAAAACAATTTTCTAAATAACATGTTTAAGAAGTGAAATCGAATTTTAAGAGCATCGTTTTCTTTTTTACGTTTCTCGTTACTTCTGCAAGTGACTGATGATTATTATTAATGAAACGAGCAACGGCTAATGAACGCCCTTCAGATTGAAAAGGAAATGCTAATGATGCAACTGAACTCTAATGACTTCACACCGTTTCACTATCACATTGTGTCACCACGGACCCCCACAAACTAATCTAAAGCATTCAACCCCTTTTCGAAAAGCTTTCTTTAAATCCTATTACTGATGTATTATTACTTATTTTAAATGTTTTATTTCAACAAGTGTTATTGGTGGATGATCAAAGTTTAATGGAAAATATTATCAAAAATACTTTAGAACATGATACTTGAACAAAATAAACACTATTTAGAATTTCTTATTGTCTTAAATTACGCTTGTTAATGTGATCGCTTCAGGGCAAAAATCTATCATGGATCTGGGCTTTTTTACTTATTAATAAGGTATTCTGGTGTAATAACGCCAGGTGAGGTAATAAAGCCAAGTGCTAATATTACGCATAATTATGAAACAATCCGGAAAATGGCACATAAGGGCTTTGCGCATAAGGGCTCTGAGTCATATAAAACACAAACAACAGCTTAAAGTTAATTTGTTCCATTTGTAGGTCTTATCGCTTTTAGAAGCAACTAAAATTAATGCTTGATCTAAAATTTGCGATTTTAAATTCTGTGATGTGAGGATTAAACATTTACCAGGAAATATTTTGTTTACTATTAAAATTTGTAGAACATTTCATATACTTTCAAAATGTTATAGAAGATTTTAGATATTTTCGCGAGATAGTTTTTAGTTTAATATAAACTGAGCAATAAGTATATTGGAGTAATAACGCCATTCCTTGGCGTTAATACCCCCATTGATTCATTACAGTGGCGGGACTACATCCGAAGAGTATACTCATACTTCACGTATGAGACAGCATTATTGTCATTTTTGAAATGGTTAGATTAAAGGGGGAGGGGGTCCGATACCCATAACTGATCTTTCTTTTTTAATACTAATGTAAAATCTATTTTAAATTCTTATAAATAAAAGATATCAAAATGTTTTCGATATTCTAATTCATACATTTTCAAAATCAGGTTTCTATTAAATTCGCACTTGATTGTTGAATAGAATTCTAAATTTTAACTGTCCGCTTTCTCAGCGTTCCGTTTTGCAAAAATTTCAAAATTTAACCTTTAACTGATGTGATATCAATTGTAACGTAACTAATGTAAAGGGGTATGTGAGACCCTAAGATCAAAAGATGAATAATAGGCATGATTAACTCATAGGATGGAATTTTGTACTAAACGTTTTGTACAAGACGATTATAATTAATATTCATCTATTTAAAAGTATCTGGTAATAGTATTAAAGTTCCAAATGAAACAAATCTCGTATTGTTTGTAGTTAAACTGAAAATTACAAGTTAAACTATAAAAATTGCAAAAAGAAATGGTCTCTGAGACCTGTAACATTAGTTAGAGGTTAAAAGGCGATCAATGATTAAAACTCATAGAGTACTATTTCTGCACTAAACTTTTTGTACAGGATTAATTCTTATTAAATTTAATCTATTTAAATATTTCTAACAATAGTACGAGGAATTCAAACGAAAGAGAATTTCAGGTGTACCTATAGTTAAATTGGAAACTACAAGTTAAAATCTGGAATTTGACCCCCCCCCCCCCCAGAAAAAAGATCAACGTTTAGTGAGGCAGTTAAAGGTTAATTTTGTTGCTAATATAGAGATATTGAAATATAACCACATGAGTCATGTGTAAAATTTTATAAAGGATCTCACAGGGATATTCATAAAAGGGAAATCTTATTTACTTAATTAAAAATACAAATTTACTAAAGAATGCTTAATATAATGCCGACATTTTAACTTTAAGTTTGAGCTAATACAAATTAGTGTGGGGTTTACGGGTTAAAAAGTATTTAAAAGACTTCTATAACAGTGTTAACAAAAATATCTATTGCACATAACTCTAGTTATTATAAAACTTCACATGGTAAAAATATTACATTATGATTACAAATAAGGTTATGACCGTGCAAGGTTTTTTATAATTATATTTAAGCGAGACTTTTTAAGTAAGGGTGTTATATATTGTATATGCTCCCCCAATCTCTTTCTCTATTCACTTTCACAAAATGAATGTTTTCTATCGCATAAAATGCATATATGAGAACATAAATACTGATTTAGATAAACACAGTTAAAACCGTGCAATGTTCCTAATAATTTTATTTAAGCTGTAATTTTTAGGCAAAAAGAAGCTCAGGGTCTGATATTCTTTTGCCTCCTCCCTTCTTTTTCTTGCGCTTTCACAAAAAATTAAATATTTTCTATCGCTTAGCAAATTTTTTGTCAACAATTTGTCAATTTCTATTGCTGTAAAGTTTGAATTTTTAGAAATAGACAATCTATCTGAGATTATTCTATCTTATTTTATAGATTTGTTTGCCTGGCGTTATTACCCGCATAAGTGGGTAATAACGCCAAATTGTATTGGTCAGGAAATCACGCCATTACATTTTATGAATGCATATCTGTTAAATTATTTTTTCTATAGATAGACAATGAGTTGCTGTATTAAATCCTATATTTGTTTTAAAAATACAATCTAAAATTAAGCCATGAAAATTCGTAGAACCTTAACGTGGCATTATTACCCCAGGATACCTTATTATTTAAAAAATCCACTTTTTTCCCGCTTAGGTATCTGCGTAACTAAGGTTTAAAAAAATTACACACAATGTATTAAGTCTGATATTTCTTCTCTTTGTATGTGATTTGAAATTTATTTTAAAAAAGAAACAACAATTTTTTAAATAATAAGTTAAACGAATGTAATCAAATTTTAAGTGCATCGTTTTCCTTTTTACGTTTCTTATTATTTCTGAAAATGACTAATGACGATTATTAACGAAATGAGCTACGGCTAATGAGCGCTCTTCAAATTCAAAATGAAATGCTAATTTAGTAGATGCCCTCAAATCTGCACTCCCAAAATCCACAATTCTCTAAAATCCGCACATAATTTACGAATGTAAACAATGAAACATTCAGTTCAGATGCAGGTGCAAAATTTGAATTTTTTATTTTCATATCATTTCCATACAATTTTTATTTTTTTTTTTTATTAAGTTTATTGAACTCATGTTTTTTCATGAAGAAAGAAAAGTTTATTTCTGAAAAAATCAAGATATTGCTGATATCAATGGTAATCACAATCTTCTTACAAAATATATTTATGTATTAATCAAGCTTTTTTAGCTACTAAGTCTGGCTAAACCTGAAATAAAAATTTCCTTATTTTATGATTTTGATGTGAATGAGTAATGCACCTATATGAGGCAAGTTCCATTGTCTAATTTAGGGAAAACACATTTCTTCTCTATAGTGAATATTTAATTGTACATTATTGACTATTAACTTGACTTTTGCTTTTGGCATTTTAATCATTTTAAAAATTATCTACACTTATTTTAGTTTACTATTTATTTTAATATTTTAGTATATTGTAAGTATTCATTATACTTTTGATTTCATTATTAATTACATTCAAATTACTTTTTAAAAAATATATACAAAACAATGACCAGAAATTCGTGAAATTCTAAAATCCACGCAACCCCTGGTCCCAAGCTGTGCGGATTTGAGGGAATCTACTGTAATGAAATTGAAGTCTAATGACTTCAGATCAATCCCTTTTTGAAAAGATTTATCTAAATCCTATTACTGATGTGCTTTTACTTATTTTAAATGTTTTATTCCAGTAAGCGCTATTAGTGTATTATCAAAGTTTAATGTAAAAGATTATCAAAACGAAATGTGATCAAAATAAACACTATTTAGTTTTTCTTACTGTCTTAAATTATGTTTGTTAATGATAACTCATATAAAAACACTCATTTATACTCAATAAAACATAGAATAAAACTATTCAGTGAACTGTCGTTTATTTTAACTAAATCGCAACTCAAGCTGCTCATGGCTACATTTCTCACAAAGCATTCTCTCAACTCGTACAAATAAACGCAGACGATAAAAGCCTTTGCCAAAGTTACAAAGCATAAATACGATCGAACAGTTAATGCTATCACTTTCAGAAGAGAAATCTATCATGGATACTTAATTTTCCACTTTTAATATTATTTTTAAAATCCCCTTTTTTCCCGCTTCGGTATCGGCATAACTAAGGTTCAGAATAAATACACATAATGTATTAAGTTCGATATTTCTTCTCTTTGTATACAATTTGAAATTTATTCTTAAATATAAACATCAATTTTCTAAATATCAGGTTGAACAAGTGAAATCGAATATTAAGTGCATCGTTTTGCTTTTTACGTTTCTCATTATTTCTGAAAGTGATTGATGATTGTTATTAATGAAACGAGCAACGGCTAATGAGCACTCTTCAAATTCAAAAGGAAATGCTAATGATGGAACTGAACTCTAATGACTTTACACTGTTTCACTATCAATTTGCGTTACCACAGATCTTATTCTAAAGCATTCAATCTCTTTTCAGAAAATTTTCTCTAAATACTATTACTGATGTAGTGTTACTTATTTTAAATGGTTTATTTCAGTAAGTGTTATGGTGGATTATCAATGCTTAATGTAAAAGATTATCAAAAATATTTTAGAATACTAAATTTGAACGAAAATAAACACTCTTTAGAATTTCTTATTGTCTTAAATTACGTTTATTAATGTGATCGCTTCAGGAGAGAAATCCATCATGGATCTGGGATTTTCTACTTTTTAACCTTTTACAGGCCAAATTCAGATCCAGGCATATTTTACATTATTTTTTTGCATATTATGCCTTCTTATGCTTTAGTTAAGGGATATTAGTCATTTAATATGATGCAATTTTTTTTATACGTAATTTTCAGAATGTTCCCAATTGGGAACATTGGTTACTTCTGGTGGTCATTTTCCAGTGTTCATTTTTCATTTTCATTATTTTCCGCACATTTCCCCATAAATGATAGGAATATAACCTCTGTTTAAAAAAATCTTGTTATCTAATTCAAAAAATCGGTTTCAAAAAATCATTCTTATGACTGATTATTTTATAGTGGGCATTGATCATTTTTTATGATTTTCTGTACATTTCCTCTTTAACGATAGGAATGTAACTTCTATTGTAAAAAATCAAGGGTTCTTTTTACTCTTTCGGCTAATTTTTTTGAGTCAAGTTTGATTAAATTTAATTTGTAATAATTTTTTTAACTTATGTTCCCAATTGGGAACATTGGCCTGTAAAAGGTTTATTATTTTTAAAATCCCATTTTTTATCCGCTTAAGTATCTGCATAACTAAAGTTCAAAATAAATACACACAATGTATTAAGTTCGACATTTTTACCTGTTAGTACGTATTTCGAAATGTATTCTTAAATAGAAACATCAATTTTCTAAATAACACACGTTAAATGAGTGAAATCGAATTTTAAGTGTATCGCTTCCCTTTTTACGTTTCTCATTACTTCTGAAAATGACTGCTGGTTATTAATAATGAAACCGAGTAGTGGCTATAATGAGCGCCCTTCAAATTGAAAGGGAAATGCTAATGATGCAACTGAACTTCATTAACTAGACTTCATATCATCTCACTATCACCTTGTGTTACCATGGATCTCTACAAACTATTCTAAACATTCAGTCCCTTTTCGAAGAGCTTTTACTAAATTCTATTATTGATGTATTTTAACTTATTTAATTGATTTTTTAATAAACTTTATTAGTGGATTATTATTGTTTAATGTAGAAGATTATCAAAAAGTATTTTTAGAACACGAAATTTAAACAAAATAAAAAATATAAAATTCGGGTTATCCAGCCAATAGTGATCAAATAAAGTCAGTTATACGGGTTTTTTACTTTCTTCTATCTTTACAAGAAGAAAGTATTGGATTCAGAAAAATGTTTGAATTCTCATTTTTGACGGATTTACAATTTTTATGAAATTTCAAAAAATATGTTTTTACAAAATATCTGTGTTTCTCAGTGACTCTGTGACTGTCTGTTTGGGACATAAATTTTGCAGGCAGTCTATCTCAAGAACTAATGTACGGATTTTGATAAAAATTTATATTCGGACAGTCCCTGATGTAAATTGGTACTGATTAGTTTTGTAAATTGCTCAACAGGTGACGCTGCTGTGCTGCATTTTTCACGATTTCTGCAATAGCTCTATCCCAAGAACTAATTTACGAATTTTTGTCAAACTTCAAATCCAAGTATAGCTTGATAAATATTATTGCTGTTAGTGTTTTGCTACAAATCGCCCAACTGGTGGCGCTTTTATGTTGCAATTTTCCCGATATCCACAATAATCCTATTCCAAGAACTATGCACGGAATTGCATGCCTTTAGGATTTTCATAATAAACATATTTTCGCA
Organism: Maratus speculifer; assembly: GCA_964019185.1. Taxonomy (NCBI): domain Eukaryota; kingdom Metazoa; phylum Arthropoda; class Arachnida; order Araneae; family Salticidae; genus Maratus; species Maratus speculifer. The sequence goes on from OZ025297.1 coordinate 333,061,357, forward strand.
ATTTTTAAAAAAAATAATTTTAAATTAATTTAAAGACAATTATCTCTATTCAACTATGTAAAAATTTAAAATATGTGGTATTTAGAGCTTTAAAAAATTGCAATAAAAGCTAATAAAACTTAAATTTAATCGTTTGCTGTTACCATTACGTAGAGACACGTTTGTCATTTATAATATAGGTAAGATAAAACTGAGTTCATGAAAAAAAAAATTTAATACAGACATAATCAGAAAAGAATGTGAATATTAAGTTTAAAAACTTGTTTACATTAATCCATTTTCTTGGGTACATAAATTTTACTCGAGGCTTGAACTATCTTTCATTCAATTCGATCTAAATCTTTTTCGTTTCTGACATTTAGTTTTTCTCTCCACCCTTCCACGTGTGTTTCATTTTTATCCTTAGCACGTGTACCATAAAATATCGACTGAATAAAACAGATTGATCATTGATCTGTCTTTGTCTTATAATATTTTTCATTTTTTTTTTCATTTTTGTTACGTACGTACATTTTGAGTATTTGTTAAATGCATTGCAAATGAAAACTTACAAATAAACCTGTAAATTTTAAATCAAAACTTGTTTCTTAATAAAATTTCTATTAATTTTTACAAAATTTGTTTTTGAAGATATTTTAAAAAATAAACAAATGTGTCTGAAAAAAAAAGAATTCAAACAATTTATAGAATATTAATCTTTAAAGATGTTAGCCAATCAGATTTGCTTCAGTCGTTTTTCAGAAACGCATTCCAAGTTTATTTTAAAACTTAAAAATTTAGTGGAACACTACTGGTCAGTGGTCCTCTATAGGTGCATTTACTTCCAAGAGTTAATATTCCCCAAAACGTGAAAACTCTTATTAAATAGAAATGCAACACAGTAGATTGCTACAAATTAGTCTCAGCTTAGTCTCAAATAAAAACTAAAAACTGCCAAGATATTCGAATCAAGCTAATAGATAAAATAAGTTTATTTGAATCAGGATTTTCGGAAATGCTTTAAAATTAGTTACTGTTATTTTCATAAAATAAAGGTTTCTATATGTATATAATAAGTACTTAAAATTGTTGAATGGAAAGATACATGGTAAGCATAAATTATTCAGCCCATTTCAAAATTCTATAAAACAAAAACAAATTATTGAATTTACCTGTTAATTATTTTATTTACAATCATATTTCAAACAGTTTTATTTTACACATTTAAGAAGTTTTACATGAATTCAATGTGTCGCATGTAAAAAAAATATCGAGTCTGTATGTTGCGGAACATCTCAGCTTTTATTACTCAAATAACCTCAGTGATTCAATAATCATCAATAGTTCATCAATATTGCGAAACTTTTTTGCGTACAAAGTAAAAATTTGTGTCAGGTGAACGTGGAGGCCAAGGAACTTGTCCGCTTGTACCAGTTCATCGTCTGGAAAATGTTTCATGCAGGTAGTCATTAACAATGGAACCCCAATGTGGTGGTGCACCATCTTGCTGGAAATAAATTTGTGCTGAAAAACAAACTGTTTAAAACGCTTTCGCATTTAAACAACAGTAGCGCTTGCTACATTCATTTGTTTTTATTTTATAGAACTTCGAAGTGCGCTCAATAATTTAATGCTCACCTTATCTATCGAGTAATCCAAAAGCCACAAAAGAAATAAATAGATTTATTGAAATTTAGAACTTAGTGTATTACCGAGACAGCTGAATCCGGGGAAGTGTAGCGAACGCTGTTGGATTCGCAAATAGAGCCAATGCAAGGCTGTGAAATCGATTCCAAGACACGGGGAATGTTAGACGTCGCCAAAGCTAGATCGCCCATGTACTAACGCAAATGCCGATGACCGATATATAATAATTACAGCTTGTCGAGACGGAAAATGTAACGCTAATGTAACGAATTAAACAAGTATGAGAAACAAAGGTTAGCTTCAAACGCAGTTATTCTTGGCCACAGGATGTCCAGTCAAACATTCCGAAATAGGCTTTATCAGGGTGATCTCTTTGCACGTAAGCCAATGGTCTGTATTCTGTACGCAAGTAACTGTGCCGCCCAAAGAAGGGGGGGGGGGGACTAAACATCAAGATTGGAGGCAAATTCTTTGAAATCAACTGATGTTTACAGACGAGTCTCGATTTAGTCTGGATGTGACAAAATGTGTTTTGATATGGAATAAAAGGTACTCTTAAAATAATCCCACATTAGTTCGTGGATATCACATAACAAGTGAGGCAGGTTGATGGAACGGACTAAAATAAACATAGGTTAACGTACGGACCTGCATAGCAATCGGAATGACACTTTGACGATTCAAAATTATACAGACGAAATACAGAGGCATCATGTCATATTTTATGCTGTAGCAACTAGGAATTCCCTATTTCATGCATGACAATTCCAGAAATATACAGCTCGTCATGTAGAACATGTTTAAAGCGGAAATAATACATCATATAGAATAGCCAAAATGTTCTTCTGACCTGAATCCTATCGAACATGTTTGAAACAAATCGAAGACGCATTGCAACGAGAATAGCATTTTCTTTTAATGTACAGAACTTAAAGATTGAAATTCTTGAACCGTGAAACTATATTCCGTCAAATTTTATCGATAATGTTATCGAATTCATGAGAAACAAAGGTGTAGCAATTTTATCTATTCGAGAGGATCACGTGTCATATTAAATGCCTTGCTTCATTCCTAAATAGTATTTTTTTAGGGGAGGGCATTTTCATGTAGATAAATTTTTGCCCTAAAGCATCTTTTCACTTTCTATCTATTGTTTCAAAAAAATAATGCTCTTTTGCAATTCTTTTGCGTTTTTTTTCGTGTATTGCGTATCGATATACATATACTTTCCATTTTATTCCCTTGCATGGCTGTCTCACACTGTTCTCTTCACATTCCACTGACTCATCTATCTTTTAGGCCAATGCACATTATAAACAAGCATAAAAGTTTACAGGCATGTTTTCATAATTGTTTATATCATATGACAACAAACTCACTTTCTGAAAAAAGAATTTTGCCTAGTTTTTTCATTATTATATTATTGTCAAGATCTTATACTGTATACGCTAAAATGCACTTAATAAACATAATTCTTCTGTCATGTCTATAAAAATTGTCATATAGGAAAATTTTATTTCATTGATGTTTTTCATATATTTTATGACGGACATTTCTTTTAAAAGTATTTCATTTTAAATACACTAAAAATGAATTATAGTAAATGGATTTATACATATAGTATCACTTATAGCATCAGTTATAGTATTCCTTTACCGAAACTAATAATAATATTATTCATAAGAAAACTAGCTTCAAGATTATCGATTTTATATTGTTACTGAATCGATTAAGTTCGCAGATCTCAAATAATGAAAACGTAATTTATTATTTTTAGATATTTTTTCGAACTAAGCGAAGACAGTTCTTTGATATATCGAGCTCGATGATTGAAAAGTAGATATACGGTGCTTGATTTATTTATTTCTATTCCGGTTTTTTCCTGGATATATTCTTTTGGCGAATTCATCAGCTTGAATGATTTCTCTTTTTGTTTTTATGATATTAAGTATCTTTGAAGGAAAAGGAAAACAGAGCATAACAAAAATAAATTATGTTGTTTTTGCTATGATAACATATTAAACAGTGCCATGTCCAAAAAAAGTGATATATATAAGACAGATAGATAAATAAAGTTTTTAAATGGAGGTGGTTTTGAGTTCCATGGGTCATGATCGATGTAGATCTTCAAACATTTTTCAGACATTCCAAAGGGAATCTAATAGGTAGCTTTCTTACGAAACCTACCTAAAATGTCAAAAATTTAGTTACCACTATTTGTACCACTATTACCATTGTACCACTGCGCATTCGCAAAATAATAGTAAGGTTAGATTATCTGACAGTATAAAATTGTTCATTCAGTATATTTGTGTTTTAAGTTTTATCATTTTGCTTAATTTACTATCTTCTATTATACTTAACCCTTCACGGCACATTTTTTTTTCTATTTTTATGAAAAAAATATTTGAAATCTGTATATCGGTTTAATATTTGGAAAAATATTTAAAAAGTTAAATTTAAAATTTTCAGCTAAAATTTGATATTTTATGGCATATATCCTATGTACACAATTAGGCTTTTTAAATATTGTATTGCTATATTTTGGAATTAAATGAGCTTACTTTAATTAATTTTTCTTATTTCTATTATTTCTATTATTGCAGAAAATATTCATATAAGAATATTTTTAAGTATTAAGTAAAAATAATATAAATAAATTTTGCTTTAACTGCTTGATTGATTTTTTTTTTTTTTTTTTTTTTTTTTTTTCCAAAGAACAAATTTCATTTTTTGTTTCAAATGCAGCCATCTGACATGGACAAAATAAGCGTCGTTATTCCATGCTATGGCCTGTTCTTGATCAGTCACAGCCATCGTTACCAGATTCATGGCACATAATGAGAATGATAGTGCCTTTAGATATGCGCCAGATATGGCACACGGTGCAGAGTAGGCATAAATACAAACATTTATTTTTGTAGAATTGCTAAAATTTTCATGATCATCATTGAATTGCAAGATGTTTTATTTTATTTTTGTTCTAAAAATTAATTTCATTATTAGGGCATATGACCGCAAAATTAGTTTAGAATAATTTAGTAGAACTAGAATTGAAAAATAATGGAATTTTATGATTAATTAATATTCTCTTTTTAAACAGATTCGTTACAGAAAGCATTATTGGTACATTCAATGTAGTTTAATATAAAAAATCGCGACAGCACGATAAAACTAAAACTAATTATTTACTGCCAACCAAAATCTTCCTTTTTTTTCTCTCTGAGATAAATCTAGCAACCCTACATAGGTGTTACACAATCCACTTTCAGTGCTGCTGCATCAATTTTCGATTTCACTTCCTTTTTTTGTCCCATTCTCTTTATTCAGATAATGATATTTGCATTAGTGCACTTAGTAAAAATTAAAGTGCTCTTAATTTCTTCTCATTCTTTTCTGAAACTTGCTTAAACAGTCTGCAGAATACTTCAATCAGTCTAGTACCGTCATAGAAAACATATTCTTTTTGCTGAGAATTGAGCCTTGCTCCTTTAGAGAATGTCAAACAAGCACTTTTGGAATTAATTAGATTATCTTTATAACTAAACATTTGATCGATTTGTTATGTTAAGGGGACGGCGGACGTTTTTTTTTTCTTTTCATCATAACAGTATGTGCATATGTACATTTCACCAAAAGCATATAGGACACCTTCAAAAAAATTTCCAATCTTAATAAATTTTTTTAATTAAAAAAGAAAAAATAAAATTTTTAAACGAAAATTTAAAATGCTCTTGGTGTTTTAATTTTTGTGATATTTTCTTTCTTTTGCATTTTTATCACTTAAAACTCTATTATAATCAAATTTGTGTAAGATTTTTTAAATCTCTTGAATAATTAATATTTTATGGATTTTTTTCTAAATTCCATGTCTATTTTCATGAATATTTTGCCTTTTAATAAGTAAAAAATCAAATTTGACTATCTTAATGAAGACGAATTTTAAAAAGCTTACACAATTTCTTTCTAAACTATATCAGAATACTTTCTTATCAATTTCATAAATATTGATCAAAAATTACGTCGCAAGAAGCATTTCAAAAATCTAAAAACGCTGAAAAATTAGTTTTGAGAAAAACAGATTTAAAGTATATAAATAAACTTACCTTTATTATTGACTTCTTCAAACCTTCATAAATGATATTTTAATTAAAGAAACTGTTTCAGTACTATTATACCACAGAAATAGACCTTTTTTGCAACGATTTTCCTACAGTCGATTTTGCTCAAATAAAGGTTTGGCTGATATGATGGAGAGCATTGATTTTCTCTTACAAGATACAAACAGAAGACTACGTTGCCTGTTGTTCTGATTAGAAATTCACTATCAATTTAAATTTTCAACTTACTCATTTAATAAAATTTAAAGTACTGTTAATTCTCATTAATTTCTGAAATTTGTTGATACAGTTTGTTGTATTATTGAGTATTTGAAGTTTTGTCTTTTAGAAACCTATTCATTGCTGAGATATTATTGCAACAATCATCTTTGCTCCTTATGATAATGCCAAACAAGCGTTTTTGGAAATTATAAAATGTAATTAAATGTTTAAACGATTTTTTATTTTAAAATAACGAAACTTGATGAAGAGAATCATTGATTTATAGAAGATACAAACTGAATACTAAGTCAATAGAATTGTACTAAGTATTTTTTTCATGAAATTTTTACACGGGTTGTAAAACTGTTATGTTTATTTGTAGCTATACATAATACTAAGTTGATGTGATTAGGATTTCAGTCTTATATTAAATTTAACCTTACTCCATTAATAAAATTTAAAGCCCTCTTAATTTTTTTTTCGGTCGTTTCGGAAACTTGTTCATGTAATCTGTTGAATAATTCAGTAAGCCAAGTTTTGTCTTAGAAATCTTTTTGTTGCTGATATATTAGTCACAATATTCATCTTTACGCCTGTTGAAAAGTCAAATAAAAGCATGGTTGGAAATTGCAAAAATTTCGTTGTAATTATATGTTTGATAGATTTTTTTTACTTTAAAATGTCGAAATTTGACGGAGAAAAGGATTGATAAAAGGTACAATCGGAATACTACGTCGTCTGTTGTTCTGATTAGAAATTCGCTATTAATTGAAATTTTCAGTTTGCTCACTTTATGCATTGTTAATTTCTTTTTGATTCATTTTGGAAACTTGTTTGTATAATCTGTTGAATAATTCAACAGTCAGAACCAGTGGCACCAACTTTTGAAAAATATTGAGTTGGCTCAAAAATATTGAGTGGGTTCAAAAGATTTTTGTAAAATGGTGCGACCAGTTTTTTTTCCCTTAAAAGGTTGGCAGATGGTGAAAGGTGAGAATTTTAAGTCAAGCTATTATGTTTAAACAAAATTACAATTCTATTAAATTATATTTTTCCTTATAAAGACACTTATATTTATTGTATTGACATGATATCATGAACATGACTACAATTGAATTAGCACAAATTTAAACAAGGAACAAAATAGTATTTCAGTCATTTAGGATTTATGGGTGTTAATTGGAAAATTAAAACACATGGTCATTGACAAAATAAATTTTATTCTAAGTAGAAATATGAATAATAAAATAATAATAAATTAAATAGCTAGAACAATGGAAATTACGCACGCTATGATTCAAAATTTTGGGTGGGTTAGGGCCCCACGGGCCCATATAAGTTGGCACCACTGGTCAGAACAATTCAGAAAGTCAAGTTTTTTTTTTTTTTTTTTTTTTTTTTTTTAGATACTGTTTCGTTGTTACCTCATTATCCACCTTTACAACTGGTGGTTGGAAAAGTCAAACAAACATTTTTGGAGATTAACAAAATATTTCTTGTAGTTATATTTTTGATGGATTTTTTATTTTAAAGTATGAATGAAGATTTAAAAAAAATAAGTCTAATATCTCATAACAAACGGAATACTGTGTCATCTATTTTTCTGTAGTTTTTGCTAATTTTAATAGTAAGCATGTGTATTCCTTGTTGGCCGAACTCTTTGAAATTTTTATTGGATATAAACATAACAGTTTTACAACCCGTGTAAAAATTTCATGAAAAAAATATTGCAATCTACTAGTAAAAGGAACTAGTCGTTTGGGGCCACCGTAATACTTACCCATCATGCACTGTAAAAAAATAGGGGTCAATCTACTAAAAAATTTTAGTTTCTCTCAATGATCCTTGCAATTACTAAAAAATCTTTTGTAATCTTACTCGGTTACAAGAAAATCTGTAAGAATTACTAGAAAAAAGCTAGCAACGAACATAGTTAATAGTTTTAAATTTTTAATAGCTGTTACTAAAATTCACTTGGTGTGGCCGTGATAGCCTAGTGGTCATAGCACCGAACTCCAAGCTGATAGGTCCCGGGTTCGATGCTGGACACCACTAAAGACGCACCGAGTGTATGCAATGTAAGTACTCGTTAAATAAAGGGGTTATGGAAATCTTGTCGAAAGGTAATGACCTCTGGAGTTTCCCTTCCCTTCAGAAGTATATCAAAATTGAGCAGGTGGCAATGTGTGGTGCTGCCATCTATTGAGGCTTTACCGTAAATCTTCCGCTGCAGAAGTCTATCTTCTTACCCCCATTTTTTTACAAAATAAATGTTTGTTTCACTTGCTAAAATTGCGTTTGGAATAGTTACTAAGAGTCTGTGAGTAATGGTTACTAAAAATAATTTTGGAGCTGTTACTAAAATTTTCTTGGTGGCTTATACTAAAAAGTTTTAAGTTAGTTATACAAAATATCCTTTTGTTCAGTTTACAAAAAAATGTTTGTTTCACTTGCAAAAAAAAAAAAAAAAAAAAAAAAAAAAAAAAAAAAAAAAAAGTTTTGAATGGTTACTATTTATACTGTGAGTAATGGTTACTAAAAAACTCTGTGGCATACAAATTTACTAAAAAATATTTTGGTAACCTCATGATTTTTTTTTACAGTGTGGATATGCATAATATAAAATATGAAAATAAAACATGTGTAAACTATTTATAAAGTGCATTGCAATTCCAAAACAAAATGTAAACGTATATTTAAATATTTTTATATACATAGTAATGCTCTATTAATGAATTGCTGATGAGTCGTTTCGACGAATTATACAGAACGCCAAACTACTCAAGTAGTACCGAGCTGCGTAAAATAAACCTAATTATAACTCCAAAAATAATAATCATATTAACTAACATTTTACTGGGTCGGATTAAGCGTCTGATTTCCAATTAAAGTCTATCTTTGAATTAAAATTTGAATGAAAAACAGGGTGATGAAATATCAAAGAATGTGGAAAACAGGATTACAAATATCTCGACAACTAATAATCAGATTGACTTGATTCTTTATGCAAAATTTATGTTTCTTTATAGCCTTTTACGCTCACCCTTTAAAATAATAATAAAAAAAAAAATCGAAAATTTTTATATATTTTTCATCAAGAATTTTTCGAATTTTTCAAGAGTCCGAAAAAAATAGTTCCGGATAATCGAGGTTACTGATATTAAATAACCTTCGTCCCATTCTAACATACTAAGTACGTACAAAATTTCAAGTCTCTATCTCAATTTGTTCGGGAGATAGAGCGTTTACAGACACACACATAGACAGACAGACAGACGCACAAACGGCATTTTTTTTTTCAAAAGTATGTGTTTCGAAATCTTCAGTACCTAAAACGTGTAAATCCGTCAAAATTTTTTTTTTCGATTTCCAAAACGATTGCAAAATTTACCCCGTACTACGTATGATAAGTAAGTATCACGCTTTTTTTTTTTCCCTCGCTACTTTTTTTTTCTTTTTTCTTCACGTCAGTTTCGTTAACATAAAAAAATAATTCTTATCATCTGAACTCGCCGAAATTTTAATTGATTCTAAATTTGACTATCATAGCCCTTTTTACATTTTCATAAAAAAGATGTATATTTAGAAATAAAAACGTCAGCCGAAACCGAATAAAGACACACTAAAATGTACCCCTTTTAATTGTTTTTTTTTTTTTTTTTTTTTTTTTTTTCGAAAATTTCTCAGATTTATTATCTTTTAAAATACTTTATGCTTACTTTGAGCATTCGAAAATTAATGTAAATACGATATAAATCCGGCCTGTGGTTGTATTTTGTGGCTTGTGGTACCTCTGAGTCGTGGAAAAGGGAGAAAAAAAATGGAGTCAATTGCAAAAATGGCCGGTTCAAATTGACTTAGTGGCTCTTCAAACTGATTGAGTCGTTGGAGACTTAAAGAACTAACTTTAAGAATATGTCATTCAATTTTTTTCCCGTATTTTAAACGGTATGGCAAATGGATATTAAAGCAAAATCGCAAAAAAAGTATACGGTTCTTCCTGCGTTTCCGGGATTAAAGTAGATTCTATGGGCATGCACAAATTCACCTTCATCGGTTTTAAAACAAGATAGCTGTAATGTATTTTAATTAGTATCTCGGTTAATTATAAATAAATAGTAACCTGAGCCTCTTGTGCTTAAAAACCTGATTATCCTCCTACAAATTTTCAGACCTTTTTAAGTTGTAGAATTTACCAATTATCGCCAACACACACATACAGACGGAGCGATTTTTCTTTTATTACTATAAACTTAAAATGACCTAATTATTTTTTTAAAAAGAAAGACAATATGCTGATTATATGGTAACTTCTGCTAATGTTTGTCATTTATAACCTTTGATTTCCTAACTTTTTTTTCCATCCATACTTGAAATATTTCTAAAAATATTCGCAGTGTCATACATGCAACAGTTAAAGGTTTATTTCGAATTTTTTTTCTTTTTTATTACTATTATGGAAATCCACATCAGCGGTACAAGCGAGTATTTTAAAAGTGCCTATTATTTCTTGAATGAAGATGCTTATTATAATGGATTTCCTTCTACTTTATTTTTTCTTTTATTTAATACTTTGTCATTTTCTTTTGCAGAGGCATCAATTATCGGTTCCACTTTGCTTTACTGGTCAAAACTCTTTTCAAAACCAATGATATTTGCGTTAGTGAACTACGATATTTTTAAAGCGCTCTTAATTTGTTCTCGTTTGGTACTGAAACTTATTTAAACAATCTTCTGAATAATCGAATCAATCTAGTAATGTCGTTGAAACATTATTATTATTATTATTATTATATTAAAGATATAGTCACAAAGCTTTTCATTGTGAGAATGTCAAACAAGCACTTTTAGGATTAATAAAATTCTCCTCATAACTAAATGTTTTATCGATTTATTATTTCACTGAAAATATCGACGAAGACTTGGAGATGAACAGAAGGGTTAATGCTTTCCAACATATTTGAAAAGTGCTTTTAAATTCGGTTTGTTTGGCCACCTATCTCTCTTGGTCTAACCATCGTAAATACATTGTAAAAAAAAAATATGTCCTGTTTTGCACTAGTAAAAAATTTTCTTATTTATAGAAAATATCCGTAATCTGTAATCATTAAAACTGTGTTTTTAGTAAAAAAATAGATTTTTTTCTGTAAAAATAAAAAAATCGATATTTTTTACTGTTTTAGACCAAAACAGTTTTTTAGAAAAAAAAAATATGCGTTTTGAATTTTTACAGACAAGTATGTATTTATATGGAAAAAAACTGTTTTAAAGAACAGATTACAGATAATTTTTGCAAATTAAATATTTTTCTGCTTACACCAAAATTTAATAATTTTTTCCTTAATTTGCCTTTTTTTTCATTACAGTGTATTACACTGTAAAAAAAAATCTGTAAAGGTACTATACTTTATCTAGGAAACTGGGATTCCAAGAACTTTTCCTGTAACGGTAACAACAAAAACTCAAGTTTTAGAATCGGTTACATGGATTTTTCCTGTTAGCGTTACATGAAAAGTTCTTGGAATCCCAGTTTCCTAGAAAATGTTTAGTACCTTTACAGATTTTTTTTTTTTTTTTTTTTTTTTTACAGTGTAGTGCAAGCAAGTTACCTCTCGTATCGGGCTACAACGCGATAGAGAAAGATTTTGAGAAAAAGTTTCAGTGATGTATTACATGGGGCGAACTAATGAAAAAATACCTTAAAATTAAGTTATTAATTAATAGTTAATTTCTAAAAATATTAAAATGCTGCACTGTCATCCAAAACACCCTACGTGAACGCAATTTTTGCAATTCTAACCCAGCTATACTCAAACTGCGGCCAGAGACTTTTTATGTGCGGACCGAGATACCTAATCATCAATTTATACTTATAAAATTAATTTATATCTATAAAAAGGATTAAATTCCTTCACTATTGCTTTATATATTTTCATGGAATACAAAATCTTCCCTGTTATTTATAATTAGTTAAAAAATTCTTAAATTTTCTTAAATGCGTGGTTTTATTTAAAAGCCTTTTTTTAAATATATGCTTGTATTTATTCTATATCCCTGTAATAAATTCTTAATCTTCAGCCCTTTTTCAAATATTATTACAACTTAATTAAATTTGTGCTATATTACTAAAATTAAATAAAGGGAAAAAAATCACACTGGGCAAAAAATTATTAGAGAATCTCCTTTTCCTGCTTCTTTAGAATTTAGAAATTATGCATCGTTATGTTATTACGTTTTGTGCTTATCATACAGCTAATACTGCTTTCCAAAGTTAAACTTTTTTCTGATTAAAAAAAAAAAAGTCTCCAAAATGTTTTACACATTATTTAACTTCGCTGTTCATTTTTTAGGCATTTGAATAGAAATCTGTAACAAAATTTATTATTTAAAAATAGCGATATTAAGTTTCACTTTGTTAACACTTTCTCTTTAATAAACGTTCAACCTTACAATTAATAGTATCTTTGTTATTTTCCTTTAATTTATGATGTTAGTTTATTATTTGAATTACTCTTTTATTGCCTTGTTATAAGTGTGTTGCGGCATGCCGGACGTTGCATACATAGGTTTGTGGCCAGCTATATAAAAAAAAGGCTGAATTCTAACTTATCAGGATGAAATGGATTACAAAATACCACATTTATATACAAAATCCAAGCTCGGTAAAATAAAAAAGTGCAGTAATGCATTGTTATGTGTTGTAATACATTATTATGAATGTTGAACTTACATAAAATAGATACTCCGATAAATCATTTACTGATTTTAATAATCCTTCTATAGTAAAAAAAAACTAGCCTTAAAAGGAATGACTCCTGGAATGATGCTGATGTGGAAGATTTCCGGAACTAACGAATCCGGGTTGTCCACTCCTTCCATGAGTCGAATAGACCAATCAGGAATAGGCTCCGCCTATGCATCGCCGTATGGGTTACCATAAAGAGGGGAAAGGTTACCATCGCCAACAATCGCCAAGTTTGTCGCCAACTTGGCGATGTATCGCCAAATTTGGCGACCAAAATTAGTTGTCAAAAGTGACACCAACTTGGCGATAACTGTAATATTTCGCCAAATTTTTAATTTCTCTACAACACCAGTCGTTTGATACATCATTTGAGAAGTTTGCAACTGCTTATTCATATAATGGATGTCTTGTATGTTATCCCCCATTCTGCTCCCCAGGGGGGACACATTTTTAATTTCTTTACAACACCAGTCGTGTTACACAAGATTTGAAAGGTCTGCAACTGCTTATTCATATTATGTATGTCTTGTGTGTCACCCCCACACTCTGCTCTCCCCAGGGGGGGGTCATATTTTTAATTTCTTTACAACACCAGTTGTGTGACACATCATTTGAAAGGTCTGCAACTGCTTATTCATATTATGGATGTGTTGTGTGTCATCTCCCACTCTGCCCCCCAGGGGGGCACATTTTTAATTTCTTTACAACACCAATTGTGTGACACATCATTTGAGATGTCTGCAACTGCTTATTCATATTATGGATATCTTGTGTGTAACCCCCCCCCCCCTCTGCCCTCAGAGGGGGCGCATTTTGCAATTTCTTTACAACACCAATTGTGTGACACATCATTTGAAAGGTCTGCAACTGTTTATTCATTTTATGGATGTCTTGTGTGTCACCCCCACTCTGCCCCCCCCCAGGGGGACACATTTTTAATTCCTTTACAACACCAGTCGTGTGACATATCATTTGAGTGGTCTGCAACTGCTTATTCATATTATGGATGTCTTTTGTGTCGCCTCCCACCCTGCTCCCCAGGGGGGCACATTTTTAATTTCTTTACAACACCAGTCGTGTGACACATCATTTGAAAGGTCTGCAACTGCTTATTCATATCATGGGGTATTGGCGAGCGCAGCAAGGAGGGGGTAGGCAATAATTTGGAATCGCGAAGCGATTACGCGGGGGGTTGGCGAGCATAGCGAGCAGGGGGGCGGGGCCCCCCTAGTTAAATAAAAATAAAATACGATTTTTATTATTTTTTTCTAAATGAAAGTTTTTCGTCGAGTAGTATTCACGAATTCGGGTACTAATTTTATTTTAATATTTTATTACATCTCAACCGTCAGCATAAACAAATAAAACAAAATCAAAATGTTACCTTACTTCAATCTATATGAATTAAAAAGGCATTTCATCTTATGAAAAAATAGTAAGAATATAAAAAATGGACAAATTTTGCCTCCCCCCTTAAAAAAAAAAAAAAAAAAAGGTTTTTAAAGAACTATATATTTTATTACATTGAAATTAAACAAATATAATAAATAAAAGATACATATATTTAAAACAATCTGAAAATAAAGTTTATGTTTATTATGGTAGCCCTTAAATGTTAATTTTAAATTCAGTCTAATGCACTTGGGTGATATAAATTTCGATTCCTATTCTTATCTGAAATTCATTTAACTAATTTACTACATCCGTCAATCTGTCTAAAATTTGCATGGAAACATTTACTTTGTTAAGTGTCGAATCAACTAAATTCCTTCGTATTCAGTCTGTAAAAAGTCAAACAAATACTTTATAAATTGCTTAGTAAAATGCTGTATCTAACTACCGGTTACTTATTTCACTGGAAATCTCGATGAAGACTTATTAAACAGAAGCATTTCGTCTTGGACGTCTTATTAAGGGGCTACTTCAGTCAAATGAATTGACCCATTCACTAATGCTAATCCTATGGAAGAAATTTATACAGATATCTCGGTTGCATTTCAATATTTTTAAATGATATTTTGGCTTTGGATATCCGAGATCGATCTGTATGCATGCCGTTAGTTACTTTTTTAATTTTGTTTACAGTTATTTTTTACGAGGACGCTTTCATTTTCGGAACCGGTTTGGAAAGCGAAAGCAACCCCATAAAAAATATCTACAACCAAAATCGAAAAACTAAAAAACGACCTCCATTCAGATCAATCTGAGTTATCCAATGCAAAAAGAATCATCTAAAAATATTAAAATGCAACCGAGATATCTTTATAAATTTCTCCCATTGGATTAGCATTAGTGAACGGGTCTTTTCATTTGAGTGAAGTAGCTGTCTTCAATTACTCTACTGAAAATTTCCTTTTTAGCTGCGTTCGTAATTATATAAATACGTAGCACCTTCAGTCGCCGTTCAATCCATCCATCTGTCCGCATAAAACAGAGAAAACACTACCCAAACGAATCATTTGAAATTTAAAATATATAATCATCACATAATTTTGTCGAGTCATTTAAAATTTTATGAAAATTGGATGTATAGTTTAATTACAGGGACAATCAAAAGAATTTCTTTACATTATGGTCAATAGGAAAAAATAGTTTCAAGTGCATTTTAATGATGTTATATTTTTCCGAACATAACTGGTATGCATCTATGAAATATATACTAAAAAATACATTCTGCACAATCTGTGGTGTGAATAATACCTGTTATTAATTGGAAATCTCATTGGAAATCTGAGAAACCAGTTTTATTTTAATCAGAAGAAATGAACTAAGAACAAGTATATACAAAAACTATTACAATGAACTGTATTTAGAGAGTTTTCTTCCCCTGTTTGCTGTCGTATTTAATAAAAAATAATTTTTTGTATAATTTTCTTAACTAACGTTTGCAGAAAGATCAAAATTACTTAATAACTTTTTTATTTTATTCTGAATCTTGTAAAACGTTTGTTGAGCTTCAAAGTTTTATATTAGTTCCTAACTTTATTAAAATTAAACATTATGGTAATTTTAAATTAATGCACTGTGTAAATTTTAAAGAAGTTTGAAAAATCTTCTAATTCGTTTGAACTTTACTTAATGAAATAATTTGGTGAATCTCTCTATATCAGTTTAGAATTACCATGGAAACCTTTTCTTTGCCCAGAGTTGAGTCACAATGCTCCTTCTTACTCCTTGTGAAATGAGAAACAAATACCTTTGGGTTAATAAAATAATGGATTTAGCTAAATATTTTATCGATTTTTTTATTTCAATGGAAACTTCAATGAAGGTTTGATGAGAAAAGACGCTTACTCTCTTATTTTATCGTTAAGATGGTGGCTTATGTCATCTGTTATTATGCTTTTAATTTAAGATTAATGAGTTTAGTGAAATTTAAAGTGCTATTAAATTTCTTTTTTCTGTAAATTTGCTGAATCAATTAGTTTCAAATTGCCAGGTAAGCCTTTCCTTTATTAAGAATTGAATTCTAATGTTCTTTCTTACTTTACATGAAAGTATTAAATAAATACATTTGGATTTAATATAATGACTTTTTTTTACTAAATTTTCATCTTTTTTTATTATTATTGCTTATTCATTTTAAATTACAACTTCGATGTATATTTGTAGGATGGAAATATTTTTTCTTAGTTTCCTAATAAAAATAAAATGTTAAACAGTTTGTGATCCTAATTAAAAATTTGTTTTAATTTTAATTTTTAGTTTTTTTACTTAAAAAGATACGAACACTTTTTGAATCTGAGGAAAAACAGCTGATATTGAACATTTTTTCCGGGAATTATCGAAGCGATTTCAGCAATTTTATTAAATGCTGAAATGTTTTTCCAGCACTTTTCAATAAATGATCGTTTGTCAAAAAGAAAAAATTAAAAAAATTAAAAAAAAAATTAAAAAAAATTAAAAAAATTAAATTAAATAGCGTCTTTCTTTCTAGGTCCTTTTTTATGCTTTCCAACATAGTTGAAAATATTTATCAAACCGGTTTGTTTGTCTGTTCATCCGGCAGCCTCTGAAGCTGAACAGTTATAATTGAAAAAAAATATATATATCTGTTAAAAATTTTATTTTGATTTATTTAACGAATACTGCTTTTGGAACACGAT
Source organism: Maratus speculifer (assembly GCA_964019185.1). Taxonomy (NCBI): domain Eukaryota; kingdom Metazoa; phylum Arthropoda; class Arachnida; order Araneae; family Salticidae; genus Maratus; species Maratus speculifer. The sequence continues at coordinate 333,078,156 of OZ025297.1, forward strand.
AAATAAAACTAGCTTGTAACTTATCGTAAATTGCATTATTGCTAAACGATGTGTTAAAGAACTTTCATAATAAGTCTTTTAACGGCGCTTTGAAATGCCCTCAGAACATAAAGGATTGTTCATTTCTATTGAAAATATTTCCAATTCACACGCAATGTTCATGAATACCAGCTTATAACTGTAATGAAGTATTATTTTTCTTTTATTAATATCCACACTTTCTGTAGCTTAATCCTACGATAAAATTCTTTTACTGGCAAATGAAGACGGCATAGTTATGCATAATGATGCATAAATTATCTTTTGATTACTTTATTATTCTGTATTAATGCATTGTATCAGTAATAAATGAGTTATCCTTTCCGAATTGTAAATAAATTAGAGAGATGTTAGAGCAGAATGTAGTTCTTTTATATTTTTACAACTGTCCAATATATCTGCGATAGAATAATTTGAATTAATTGCTTTTTTAATAAATATTTTCAACCTAGATCTCTTTAAGCTTAGCAGAATAAGAAGAAACAATAGATTAAAATATTATTTTGTTATTTATTATTATGCTTAAATGCTAATAAAAAAAGACATTAAAATTAATAAAACTAGATGGTACCCGTCAAGATTTGACGATAAACATGTTAAAAGATTAATTAGAACCTGTAAATAAAGTTTTGAAAACTTGATTTATTTGAATGTTATCAATGTGATTTCAACAGATTCAAAGCGTTTCATATTTCTGCTAGTTTAACTTACTCAAATAATCATCTGAAAGAATTTAAGCAGAATTTTAACAGCGCTTGATTTTTAGTATAAGGATAACTAAAATTAATTGAACTGACATTTATTTTGGTGAATTTTCTCAGTGTTTTTTAAAAATAACAATGTTTAGCATTTTTTAATTTTTAAAATCATATTGAAAAGTTTTTATTAATTTTATTTTTATCAGTCTCATTTTAAATCCTGAAACTTAAAATTTCATGCTATGAAGTAACTATGCATAATACATTTGAATTATTTGAATTTTTCATAACGTTTCATACATTATTTAATTATTAAACCATGAGTATCACAAAATAGTTCAACTTTAAGTCTTACATGACTATTTTTCTTTCTCCCTGTTTTCTCGTCTTAATTTTAATTTTTTTCCCCGGAATATAATTAATACTTTTCCTTATATGCACACAAACATATGTCTTCCTTGTAATGCTCATACGAAATATCACAAACATTGTAGATTATTTTAATATATTTAAAAGATAATAAAATGAAAAATACTTTAGCTTAAATATTTTAAAATTGTTAAATTATTTCTAAAATATTTTAGCATACTTCACAATTTTAAAGATTGAGATATTTCTTCATAACGGCACTCGGGGATTTAGTTAAAAATAATTTAATATATGGTCTGAATGATGTCTAACATTTATTTATTTATATAATTCACGTATATTACAGTTTACAAAGGATTACTTTTTATAAGCTTCCACGCACATGATAGGAAAGTGGAAAATTGTTGCTACTACCTGCCGATAAAATAATGTTTAAATATTTCCATTTTTTAGAAAAATAGAATGCATTTTTTTTTTAAATATTGCTAAATGTTAAATTAAATTTTACGACATTTTTAAAACTTTTATTTGTGTGTGTTGTATTTATTGTTGTTTATTTTATTTTAAGAATGCAATTTGTAAAGATTTTCAGTAATTTTATTCTTACAAATGTATCTCTAAAGACCTGAATTGGAAATTGGCTGTTTTTATTAACAATTACTGTGTTTTAATTACTTGAAATATTTTAAAAATAAAATTGTTACTTAAAAAACATTGTTGAGTGTTAAGTTTTATTTAATTATAACCAAAGAATAAAAACCATATAACTTCCCCTCGTAGTAAAATGTATCATTAAAAAAAAAAAAAAAATACCGAGCGGCAGGATCGAACCCTAGTCCTCCACAAAAGCTCAGAGCTATAAATCCGTGCCTTATACCACTGAGCTAACCAGACTTGCTTCGATTTACCTCTAACTGGAAGGACTAATAAGTTCAACTTCGCGCATGCTCAAAGACCAATTTGAGTTGATCTTAAAGAGGTCGCCTATTGTTTTAATATATATGATTATCTCTGAATATTTTAATTATTGTAACTTGGGATTATTTGAACACAGATGAAACCTGCTTATGCACAAACATAACATTTTTACACAAGTCCGGATTCCATTGTGTTTTTAATTAGTGCAATCAGTCTTGAATTCAGGGGAGACATGGTCCAACAAAGTTGAAAAGTGCTTATGCATTCGGTTTGTCTGACCGTCTGCCCGTTTGTCAGTCTGTCCGTCTGTCCGCGCTCTAACACCTGTAAATATACTCGAATTGCCCTAAAATTTTTTTATGTTATTGGCATTCACCCTAGCACTAACTCTATTGAAAACGAAGTTTCTACCATGATTAGTTTATTTACAGGGAGAGTCAGAAATTTTCCATTACATTATGGCCTATGGGGAAAATCGTTTCAAAGGCGTTTTAAAGATGTTACACCCTGTCAAACATATTAAAATTACATGCATTTAAGAGGTGCACTAAACTATGCATTCTATAAAATATGCGGTTAAAATATAGTATTATTCCTTTACAGGGCCACACAAAAGAATTCCATTGGATAATGGTAAAGGGGGGAATAGTGTGCGACATTTTTAAAATATGTGTAACAAAATTTATATATGTGACTGAGGCTTAATATGAATTATACTGTCTTGCATAAATTGAAGTACATTGCATTTACAGGGACACACAAAAGATTTTAAATAGTATATTCCTTCCGACGGTCTGTATATGTTTCCGATGATGGCTGATGGATGAATGTAATACATTTTAATTATGATATACGCATTTAAGTTTCACTAAATCTTTGTACATTATAAGGGTGTGTATAAATGTTATAGTTGATGATATACAGGGCTATCCAAAAGAGCTCGCCAACGTTACTGAGTATGAGCGTAAATTACTTAAAGGTTGTTCTTAAATAAGGTGTACATTTTTACGCTGAACTCCATTCAATTTTCAAAGAAATGTTTGCAGAATATAGATAAAATGATATACAGGGCCACGCAAAGAATTGTGTACATGGACACCTATGAATGATAATTTATAACAATGTGATTTCAGTTGCTTTAAGAGTTTTAGTTTAAAATGAATTTTAGCTTCTTACTGACGTGTAATAAAGGTACAAGGTAAACTACAGGGCTGAACAAAAGTTTTCACGTATGCTTTCCATTTTATGTACAAATTGCTCAAAAAGAAAATTTAACCTTTTTTCTTGCTAGACTAAATTTTCCCAATTTATAATATGTATATCAACACACAGATCAAATACAGGGCTGTTCAAAAGTATTGGAATACATATTTGGCTATATGCCCTTATTTCCCTAAATAACGAAGTTTTTTTAAAGATTTCATGAAGTGTTGGAAAGTGCTTCATAATCTATGCTTAACACATGATTTTTCTTACTTGTTTCATCTGGGGATGGGTTGACTTAATTGTTTCATTTTTGGGTTAGGAATAGATTCTTGTAGGCCGGGAGGATTGATCCGGTTTTTCAAAGATAAAAAATCTAGAATAATTTTTCAGGTGAAAAATTATATGTTTGAACTTAATCACTACTGATTTCATTATGTGATTATGTTAGTTTTACAATATAAAATATAAAATTGATGTTAGAGCTATAATTTTAAACTGTTTCTCCATAATTGTATGCCATAATTTCATTTTCTGCTATTTCGGATTCAGGTTTCAGGTTGAAGTGAGTCGGGTATAAGGTTGGCGGAATTGTTTTGTTTCGGGCTCGAATTGATGTTTGAGTTCAATTAAAACATAAATTTGGGGTGTAAAACGACCCGAACAGGACTCTACTCTTAACTCTGAATACCTCATGTTGAAATATTATATTTTTCTTGTTTTGGGTTAAACTAACAACGACGCCCATTGTCCCCTTGAGGTCTTTGAAAAGACCTCAAGGCTTTGTTTATGGGAAGATGTACCAGGGTGCTTTTCTGGAAATCTAGAAAAAAATATTTAATCATAAAAAAAATCCCATATTTTTTGGATTTTCTGATATGATACTATAATTCTCCAAAAAATTTTAACTCCTCCGAAAATTCAAAGAACTCGAGATAATAACTTCTTTTGCAAAATAAAAATGTCAAGAAACAAGTTTTTTTTTCTTTCTTTTTTTCTGTTAAAGTTGGCCTCAGGCAGCATCCGTCCAGATTTAACATATGTTTTTGAAAGAGCCTATATCAAAACGTTAACTGAATGTTAAATAGATATTTGTTGGATTTCGAATGTTTGATTAATTTTTGTTGATATTTTGCTGATATTGTCGATATTGAGGATGTATGCCATCCATAAGTAGTGTTATCAGGTGTGCTGCAAATCATGGCTCCAAATACTCTGGACACCACTAGTTTATTACAGTTTATTTCGGCGTCTTTAATCGCAGAGAATTCCACCATTAGGTAAGACAAAGATAATTACTTTAAAATATTAGTGTCCGGAGTATTTTGATAACAGATTTGTGCTATACATCTGGCAACACTACCCTTGGGTGACATGTATCTTTTGATAAAATTTGTTTTTTTATTATTCGTTGTAGTTAGACCGGAAGTCGGCAACACAGGCAATCACCTCGTCGAGTTTACGGCTAAAATTGCAAATAAGTTAAATCTTGATTAAAAATATTAATAAAGAATACTGCCCAGTTAAACTTATGGCATTGAGCTCACAGGCTACAAATATTAATTGTACATTAAAGCCTTATATTTTCAAGGGTTAATTCCGTTCGAAAAAAAAATTAAGAAGGGGAAACAGCTCTCCCCTTTCCTCTTTTTTTATACTTAATCATTGAACCTCCTATACTATCAAAGACATGCTTTATCATATAAAAAATCTATATCCAAAATTCAGAGCAAATGAGATAATTCTTAATATAAAACCATTTAGCATTTATATAATTTAAAAGGAGTTATCCCCTCTTTTATACTTAACCATTAAACTTCCAAAACTATTCAGAGATTTGAACGAAATCTGAAAATTCTGCTTGAAAAACCCATTTATATAAATTAAGGGGGGGGGGCATTAGAACCCCTGTTCCCCCTATTTATACTTCTTCAATGAACACCTAATAACAGTCACGGAATCGCCTCATCAGAATGATCCTAATCTAAATTTTGAACGAAAACTTAATTCTACATGAAAATCCCATTTATCTCAACTAAGGGGATGGGCATGAGCCCCCCGTTCCCTCTCTTATACATATCGAATGAACTCCAAAAACTAATCAGGGAAGCGCCTTGTCAGGATATACCTACATACAAAATTTCAAGTGGATCGGATATTTTTATAATGAGTTATCGCGTTACGCACGAACGCACGTACGAACGTACATACAGAACGGACGGGCACATAAGCTCTCAGGCTATGATAGCCTGTGAGCTAAAAAGGCAATCGGTCTGCCAAGTCGTATCTTGGCGGAAAACAACTGAAAATCCTATTTTAGCGGTTGACGCTTAGGTTTATTATTGTGCTTACCTGCACTCAAAGGTGTAAAAACATGAATAGTTGGACGCAGGAAAACACAATGGTAAACCTACGATTCAACTGCTAAAATCGGATTTTCAGTTGTTTTTCACAAAGACGCCGAACTTATTGAATTTTAATGTGTGAATCGAGATTTAACTAATCCTAAAATTTCTGGCTTTGTTTTTCGTTTGAAAATTATCATTCGTTTTAATTCCGTGCAGATGAAGAGAAAGGAAGTTTGAGCACATACTAGACAGGACATGTCTCAAACCAAATTTTTGGTGGTCTGGTTATTTAAATTTGAAAGAATAGGAATTGAGCAGATCGAAAATCATCGCGATCGCATGACGCAAAGAAAAATTGATCTGAAAAGTGGGGAAACTGGTATTTCTGGTTTGTTTTCGTGGAGAAAAATTTATGTGTATTATACGACACTATATACTTGAAATAAAAATATATACCCTTAAATTATTGTTGCGTGTTTTACGCCGGGATATACGGTATATATTTTTTTTTATCAAAACTAATTGTCCACATTCAAAGTAAACCCCATCGAGTTCAATACAGCTTCTTCAGCACAGACCTCAATCTTCTATGTTTTTTAGATAGCTAGAATGGGCATTTAATTCCTTCTGCGAATTTTCGTTTGTAGCCATAATTGAATCAAAACATTCTCATAGTGCTAATTTTAGCTTTTGGAAAAGTAAAAAGTCACATGAGTCCATATCAGGCGAGTAAGGACCCTCGTCCTCGTTGCGTTTTAAGCCAAAAAGTCTTGCAGAACTACAGGGGGAAATTGAACTTTTTCGAAAACAGGCGCGTGGCGGTGCTTTTTTTACCCAAAATATCAGTCATAAAACTATGAACAAGCTTAAAAGAAATATGAAATATTTTGAACCAACTCGCTAAGATTCATATTACAGTTTTTACCACTGCTCGGCTCTCTATAAAGGTTTTGTACAATTCGCATGTCCGTGTTTTGGCCAATGCACGATTCACGTGAAAACAGCAGTTTTTGCAACAGTTTTAATGATTCGCCGCAAGATTTTTTTTTTTTTTTTTGAAACACAAAATTTAAAGAAAACTCTTTTTTCAACTAATTTTTCCATTGCAAACATCAAAGAATTCTCTAAAGTAAATCTGAAAAATAAAATTTAAAAAATGCTGCTGTTAACACACTAAGTCACAGATTGCCCTCAAATTCTACATTCTAACTCAGTAACAGTTGTCTCAGATTACAGAAAAAAAAATTAGTGATATCTTTTATGCTCATTTTTTAAATAAAAAATTCTGGATACGTTTCACGCAGAAAGTTTATGAATATCTATAAATGTCTGACTGTAAATGAACCAAAGATTTCTATTTTGTTTCTTAATGTCTATATTGTTTTTAATCATCACGAAATTATCTACTTTTGGTGACAAATGAAGGTGAGACAACTGTATTTAATGTTGCAGAAGTGTCCTTTTATGATTTTGTATTAGCTGCTATTGCATTGTGTTTACAGTAAGTGGATTACCTTTTCGGAATCAAAAACGAAAGAATTGAGAAAGTTACTACGAACGTTTGTTCTCAAACCTTTTATTTCTTTTTCCTTCGCAACAACATCAAACATTCATAAGCATTCATGAAATCATGCATGACATTTCCGTACCTTATTACAGTCGAACCTCTATATAACGAAACTCCATACATCGAATTTCTCCATATAACGAATTTTTAGTAAGAACGGTCCCCTTTTCGCATGATTACATTAAAAACAGACTCTATATAGCGAAATATCTATCTCCATATAACGAATTTTTTCATAAATTGATCTTAATTTATTCAGTTTTAAAAAAGCTTCGAAATCATATGGAATCAATTTTCCATCACTTATTTTTGATTTATCGTTCAGTGGAGAGGTTGTTTTTTTTATAAATATTACTTCTCTCCTTATTCTTTAAATCTAACAAGTTCATCCCACCTCCCACACACCTTTCAACATCCTTCTCAAAACACAGTCAATTGAATTGTTACACATATAAAAGAGGAATCAATGAGAGCACATAAGAGAGACCTTCAAATGGAGGAAAATATCAACTACAATTTTTCATTCCTTGCTAAAATTTGAGAATTTTTTTTGAGAGCGTAACAATTGTAATTTTAAAATCAAAACAACAAAAAATTACAGATTTCTTCCTCTGAAATTTATGTAAGTCTTCCTCATTTGATTTTCATTAAGCTTTCAAAAAAATGCCTTTTCTCTTTTTTGAAACTGCTTAAATAAGTAAGAAATAAAATGTTAGGTTAATATATACTTTTAAACATTTCAAATTCTTAATTAAAAAGATCAAAAATAATATTTGTTCAAAATTTACACATTAAATACTATTTTTAACATCATACTCTATACATCGAATTTCTCTATATAACGAATTTTTTACTGGAACGATGGATTTCGTTATATAGAGGCTCGACTGTATTTAATTAGAGAAAAATTAAGTAATGTTTTTATTTTTTTGCGGATTTATTATGTCTTGAACTATATTACTTGTTACAGATGATGATCTTTTCCTAAAATCGTCTTTAATGACATTGTTTTCTGAAAGATTCTTTATCTTTGTAGAGAAATGGAAAGCTATCTTATTTTTATTTATTTATTTATTTTGGTATCTAAATTAAAATTTTATGAATTTACATGTGAAGATGACTTTGTGAATGTATCTTTCAAGATCAACCGAATAACACACTTTTAAAATCAGCCTTTGAAATATTGTCATACAATGCTCAAAACGACCCGTCTAAAAATAAAGCAAAAATACTTGTTCTATTCTTAATGTCCGTACTGTTGTAGCCATAAATATTATTCTGGTAATAAATGAAAGTATAAGATTTGTGTATTATTAATCGGAAGTTCCTATTCACGGTTTGCTTGAATAGTTAATGTATTATCTTTCCGAAATCAAAAATTAATGACTGGAGCAAGTTACCTTAATTTCTGTGAATATATTAAACAGATTCCCATATCTTTATTTTCCAATTTCAACAACATAAAAACCCTCTAAAATACTTACGAAACTACTTTACCCGTTAATCCATTTATCTATAAAAATAAGATATGAAAGAAGATGAAATTAAGATAGATGCAGGATAATATATTACTTCTCAAACGCTAAATAATTGAGTATCTTTTTACCTTTTGATTCTTTCTTTGTTTCTTTTCTTTTCTTTAATAAATGTATTATTCTTCGGATTATAATCGATCACTTCCCGATGTTTACTTTTCCTAATTGAGAAATTCCGAAAATTTGTTTAAAACATCATATTTGATACTATTTTCTGAAAGTTTCTTTGCCTAAGAAAAAAGGGAAAACTGTTCAATTTATTGATAAAAACATCATAAAATTTTATGACTTTACCAATGAAAATGATTTTGCATGTATGCCTTTCATGCATAGTCGGGTGTTACTACTCCCTTAAAAACTTTTATAGAAAATGTTTCACATTGACACGCAATCTCTTTATAAAAGACGCTAAGATTTCCTGTTCTTTTCTTATTGTCCATATTCTCTCAATCTTTCTCGTGGAATTACATTCTTTTCCTGTGACAAATGAAGGTTTGGCATGATTTGGCTTTGGTAGTTATTGAATTGTGTCGGTAATAAGTAGATTATATTTTCGAACTCAAAGATAAATGATTAACAGTAGTTGCCACCTATTCTTTAATTATATTATAGGTTTTCTCAAATCTTTTATTCTTACCCGCTTAGTAATGAGGAACTTTCCGGCATATTTATGCAGTCATTTTTAGAGATAAGTGTATGAAATTTGTAAGCATTATGTTCAAGTGCTAAATTTTCAAACACCTTTTCTAGTTCCCTTGTATCTATATCTTGAATTATAATGAATTGCTCCTTGATCATTATTTTTCTTTAATAACCGCCATGTCTCGAAAATGAGCTGAAAGCGTCAATTTTTACGTTATTTTAGAAAAATGAAAAATTTAATTTTTTAGTATTTTAATATAAATAACTGAATTATTTTCCTTCGTTGATAAATAAATATGACTTTCAGAATGTGCAATAAATTAGAGAGTTTGGATTTGAACAGATCTTTAGACGAAATTTATTGGCTCGTTTTATCAAATGCACTATGCAAATCGGTAACACACGATTAAAAAATGCACACATTGAATACATTTCATTTTGTCGTTTAATTTTCAAGACCATTAGTGGAATAAAGCTTTCTTATTCTCTTCTTAATGCTTTCAATATTTTCAATTGTAATTTGAATTCTCTTACTGGTAAATGAAGTTCCAATATCTCATTTTCCTGATTTATTTTGTGTTTTACTGGTGTTTGCAATATGTATATTCAGATGGATTGTCTTTCCAAAATCCAGAATAAATGGTCAAAGAAAGTTACTAACTTCTTTGCGATTATATTAACCCTCAAATGCTATTCATATTTGGTACTTCAAAAATAATACTCTAGTGTATACAAAAACAAAATGAAGCTCACTTCTTAAACAATAAGTATATATTTTTATAATTAACTTGACATACATTACTTTTTACATAAGTAAACATTTTGATGAAAAAAAAAAATGGATTCACCCACAGGTAAGACATTTTTTCTTTTCATATTCCAGGCAGACTATTTTTTTTTCCTTATATGCTTATTAACTCTTTGAAATTCACGTGTGCCCCGGTAAGTATCCTTGGGTTAAGGAGATTCTCAAATGTTTTATTTTTACTATCTTTTCAATGCAAAACTTTCAAACACATTCTCGTCATGTTTATAAATATGTGTATGAAGTTTGCAAACATTATTAGTCTAAGTGTTAAAAAATCGAATGGTAAAAAAATCGAATGTTTCATTCTACCGTATGCTTACATTTTCTCTTACTTTGCGTTATGAGAAAGAGCTAAAAACTCCAATGCTGACATGATTTTCCAAAAGTTCCTTTATTTTTATATGAAAATCTAAAAGCTATTCGATTTCTTCTTTTATAAAAATAAATAAATAAATAAATAAAATGATAATTTTTTTTTTGCGTTTAGGAATATAAATTGCTTTGTAAGTGAGCCAAAAAGTAGTGGTTTTATGGAGATGAAATGACATCCTTTTAGAAATTTGCCTATTGAATATGTTTCACATTGTCACGCAATCCTGAAAACGATCTGTCTATAAATGAAGCTAAGATTCCTGTTCTTTTCTTCATGTTCATTAGATTTTTGGCTTCAACCATGGAATACATTCTTTTGAGATGATAAATTATGGCCTGAGAATCATACATGAAGTTTCTTTTTCAGGATTTGTTCTGACCATTAATAATGCATATTGTGTCAATAATCAAGCGGATTTTTTTTTTTTTTTTTTTTTTTTTTTTTGAATCAAAGATGAATGTTACCAAAAGTTACCTTATTTTAAAATATTGTGCTAAAAAAACTGCATTTCTTAATTTTCCAATTATTTTTCAATTTAAAAGAAAAAAAAAATCTAGCATATATTTTGACATCTTTCATTTTAAAATGGTTGCTATCTTTTATTTCGCTTTCATTGACCGGTATTTGAAGAAAAGAATTCAATTCGGGTATTACCACTGCATGTCTGGGAGGTTTAATGTAAGAGTTGAGTGTTGAAAATGATGTTTCCAAGTGTCCCGATTTTCTGGGCTTCGAGATCTCTCACATATGAAACCACTGCATGGGGCGCCAAAGATCCCGATGTCACACGTAAACATTGTGCAGGACACCAAATATCCCTATTTTTTCCGAAGCAGAAGTTCTTTTAAATTTCTTATCGTAACCGGAGTTGCCAGTTTGTCTTTTTTTTTTTTTTTTTTTTTTTTTTTTTCATTCCAAAATTTCGCATTCACACCACAAATTACTTATTAATATTTTGCCTTTTCTTTAATGACAGGCATTTCATTACAAAGTAAAATACAAATTCTTCTTTAAAAATTTTCTGTATGAGTTCGAAGTTTTTTAAAATTGTGGCCAAACCGGCAGCCCTGATCGTAATATGTGATTTCTTAGTCTGCATCGACTGGAACTTGATGTAATAAAAACATGAATAACTTGCAAATTTACCTGCCTAGACGGAGGCGTGTCTAAAACAAATTATTATTATTATTGTAATTCATATTTGATTTTTGCTTAATCAGGTTTTACATACTAATCCTATGAAAAAGACCGTAAATTCTGTTAAAAAGATAAAAATTTTCCTGTCCTAGCAATTATGCTTTCATAGGTGAAACGGTTATCATAAGATAACCATTTCACCCGTAGAAGATTGTTGTGTTATTTAGCCTTCTAAAACCTGCTAAGAAGGAATCGCAAGCCACAAGAGAAAAAATATTTTTAAAATAGGTTTCCGTCTTATCAGCTATAATTGTATGTTTATAATCGTATGGTATTCTCAACGTAGGAACAATTATAATTTTACGTTTAAAACAAACTCTGTTACAGACAGTTCCCGGTTGAATTGTCTTTACTCTATTTTTATGTCCTGATTTAGAAGCTGTTGTCCCGTTTTTTTTATGTCTCCTTGCTCTGCCTTTTGTGACACTGGACTTACTACATTAGTTGAAAGACACTATGTCCATGCTTGTTTTCATTAAATATTAAAAATACATTTGAATGAAATGCTTAAAATCTTGTTTTACATAAAATCTTATCTTTAGTTTGATATTTCCTTTTATTAACCCCTTGGGGACGAGTGACGCGTATACGTGCCGCAAAAAGGCTCAAGAATCCTTGGTTATTCCCATCAGTAAAATTTTATGTAAAATTTGCCTTGTTTAATTGGAGCATTTTCTTGATTTAATAAGGCTCAAATTACTGTTTTTAAAAACCGGTGAAAAACATTAAAAATTTAGTAAAAAACTCCTGCCCCGAAGGGATTAACATTATTTTTCTTTAAATATCATCAATTTTTTTAATCTCAAAATAAATTATTATTATTATTATTGTTATTATTATGTACATTAAAAATAGTATTATAAAAAACTGTCAATGAAGGTTGCAATTAAGAATATTTTCATAAAATGTATGTAAATTATCTTTCGTCGGAAAAAATTTGCAAACATTTTTATAAAAAATATTTTGTGTGAAAACCTTGTTTAAGACGGAAATAAAAAAAACAACGTGTGTATTTATAAAACATGACATCGGATGTTTCTTTAATTAAAAAGTTTTTTTTTTATTTAAAGGACATTAACAGAAAAATTACGCAAAAGAATTATAAAATTTGTTATTTAACAGCCCTAAAACTGTTATTTTGTTCATTTGTCTTTTTTTAAATTTTCTAAAAATTTTAAAACTAGGGCATTGTTTCTTACAATAGCCAATCCAGTTACATCAACAAACGATAACGTTTTTATTAAATTACCTGAAATAGCTAGTCATTTTTATTATAGGTTTTTACAACCCCCCCCCCCCAAAAAAAAAAGTTTTATTTTATTTATTAATTTATTTATATGTTGGATATTTTTATCTATTTATATCATAATATAGTCGACGAATTTTTCCGAAATAAAGGAAAAACATTTATGACAGGTTATTCACAAAAGAAAACAACAAACAACAGTTAAAGTAATTAAGAATCTAGAAGGAAATTATTTATTCAATTTAACTGCTTTTTTACATTAATTAACCCTCTAGTGTTGCCATAAGTTATTGTAATTAACCCTATTATGTTGCTATTCGGCAAGAAATTAAAATTTCTCTTCTTATCTTTATTTACCATTGCGTCTTAATAACGTTGTGCTTTACGTATTCATATTGACCATATGTTTAGGTTTAGTTTATTAAAAATACTGTAGGTTGTTTATCAGTTGCAAATAAAAAGGAACTTTTGAAGTCTTCCATTTTCCTAGCCATAGATGGATTCTTAACAAAAATAAAAATATTTAACATGCAAAAATTTAATTTTTAAAAATCTTTTTCGTAAAAATATTTTTAAATGTTATTTTAAATAATCTTCAGCTTTGTTTTTTGCATCAAACATCGTATGCATGCGATTAATGCATTGTGTTGCAAATTGACAACCATTTAAAAAAAACAAAAAAAAACATGAGTGACAATTTTTTCAGTATTTCTTTTTAATGTACATCCAATAAGGAATCAAATATACTTTTTTTAAAGAAAAATAAAAAAAATTATGCACTAGAGGGTTAAGTTTGCTTCTCAGGCATTTTTTTTTTCATTCTTCTTTATTTATTTTCCGAAATTAAAAATATATATCTATCTCAATGAGTATAAATCAGTACCTTTTAAATCATTTTAAGTGCATCGAATTTTTTCTGCGCAAATTGATTTCTACACCACACTCATGAATGTGATTTCAAGTTTTGAAAAAATGTATACATTTGTATTCAAAACCATTGTCATCATTCTATTTTGTTGATGTTTTCTTTTAGAATATTTTTAGCTCGTCACGTATTTTTCTAAAGAATTCAAAAAAAAAAAAAAAAAAAAAAAAAAGAATCAATTCACGATTATACTTATATAAATGAAATCTTGAAAACTTCCTCGATTTGATGTTTTAAAGGAGAAAATCCACATAATCTCTTTTATAGTTGGGGAAACATTGACTAAATTTCTGCCGATTTAGATATTAGATTAGAAAAATGTTACACTTTGCTTCTTTCGTTTATCATAGATACGTAGAAAAATATGTTTTTAATGTATCGTTAAGCGTCGAAGTTCCTTATTCTTTTCAATAATAGAAACTGTCGTCTCATTTTTGATAAAAGCACTCCTATTATAGGAGGAATTATTGTGCATTAAAATAATAGAAATTCGACCATCCTTCTATTTATCAAAGAAAAAAGGAAGAAAGGAAAAAGAAAAGAAAAGAAAAAGTAGAGGAGGAGACAATGAAAAGTTGCTACAACTAATAATAAAGTATTGAAAAAAGAAATTTTATTAACCCTCAAGTCCGCACAAGTCGGGTTGTACTGAACTGAACCACGAACTACGATATTTCGGCTTAAAAACAGCCTTAACAAAAATTTTATGAACTACAGACCGAACTGATCCTTGTATGCAGTGGGGTCCAAATTATTAGTTGCATGTCTAAAGTTTACATTGCAAAGAACATTAAGTTTTTTTTTCTTTTTTTGATTACTGGTGAATTGTTAAACTATCTTCAGTAAATATGGACTAAATACTTATAAGTTGATAAATATAAAAAAAAATTTTGGTTTTAAAGTAAGAATTTGTTGTGAAAAAACTGGAAACAAGTGGTCCAAAAACAATTTCTCAATGTTTTGTCGAACCTCGCTTTACGGATTGTACTCCTTTTGTGCAATTGCAATTTATTATCTCTACTACATTGTGTTAAATATTTCAAACCCTAGCGTTAAATTTTGTTGAAAACTCTGCATGTTATAAATAAAAAATATGTAAGAATTTTCTGAGCTTTTAATAAAAATTTATAAATCGCAATGAATACGTACTTTTCTTACACAAACAAATACACATACTTATAGTATAATATCCACATATTTGCACTCTATTGTGACAGATCATTTCGTGCATGTTTTATTTAAGGGTGATCCGAAATATTACTATTTATTCCTTGATATTTTGTTGGCCACCCTTAATTTTCCTTCTGAACAAATTGCCGTTGATAAATATAAGTCAAACATATTCTTCATAATTCAGAAGGTATAGAATTTTCCTTATAAGTACATCTTTAAATGTTCAACAAAATGTCCATAAAACTGAGAACGTTCGGTTATTAATCGCCACACAGTATATGTTAAACTTTAGTCCTAAATTAATATTTATTTCGTTATGAAATGTTAACCGGTAACAAGTGCTGTACTATTTACAATGTTTTAACTACAAATGAATTAATCTTCTAATATGGCTTCGTAATAAGGCTGTGCACGATAGAGGTAGATTTTAAAAAATCATACTAAAAAAATAATTTAAAAAAATTAGTAAATTAAGATTTAGTTTTGTTAAATAATAAGTACTTACTTACTTTTAGAAATCATCTTTCATAAGACATTCATGGTCGTGCTTTCAGGTTTACGTAAAATTTCTTTGTATTGAAAGACATTGTACACACTTACTTTATTGCTGATTATTATTATTATTATTATTAATATTATTATTATTTTGAGAATATTTCTTTCCACGTCACGTATTCTTCTGAAGAACAAAAAAGATCAACACGGAATTTCTTAAATAAACGAAATCTTGAAAAGTAAATTGAAAAGTTTTTAGGAAGGTAATACAGGAAAACCTTCTTAAAGTAAAAACAAAAAAGTTAAAATATTGACTAGAATTTTGAAATAGGATTAGGAAATTGTTACAGTTATGAAAACATTTATTCATGTTATGAAATTCTTTATATACGGACTTCAACAAAAAATATGAGCATTATTATTATTATTATTATTATTATTATTATTATTATTATTATTATTATTATTATTATTATTATTATTATTATTATTATGAGAAATACTAAATAATAAAGATATTTTTTCGCAAAAAATTCTGCACGAATAAAATACATTTTATTTATAAACACACATTTCTTAATTTGTGTAGTATATAGCTTATGATATGTAATTTAAGCCTTTCAGATTCAATTTTTTTTCCATTTTGAAAACAAAATTACTTATATTTTAATAACTTTAATTGTAGCTAATCAAATAGACTTGTTGAAGTTTAAGGATAATTGTCTGAAAACTAACGAATGTACTTATTTTGTGTACTATTCGATTCGTGTTTGTATGATAATAAGCCAAGGAAGAGCACTTGAAGACGTTTGGAAAATAAAATACTTTAACGGATTTTAGAGGATATTAGAACTTTTTAATGTTTTTTTTTTTTTTTTTTTTTTTTTTTTTTTTTCGTTTTATCACACATGATTGGTTCAGAAATGTAACATATATTTTAAATTTAAAGAGTAAAACATGTGTGTAAAATAAAAGATTCGTCAACGTGCAAAGAGAAACAAATAAACTTTTACTATTATTGTTATTATTGATTTTTTATTGATCCCTTATTTTTCTTTCTGATTAAATCACCGTTATAAATAATGAAGTCAAACATATTCTTCATAATCTAGAATTTCCACAAAATGTTGATAAGTACATTTTTAAAAGTTCGACAAAATGTCTAAAATTGAAAGTGCCACTTTATTAGCTATATAGTGTATGTTAAACTTTAGTTTTAAAACTTTCGGGTCTGGTGTACTACTAATAGTACATCATCTTTCAACTAACATATTTTTCCTGTATTTAGTAATTGTCTCCAAAGAGCCTCGTATTCCATTTGAAAGACTCCTCTTGAAAGCGTGTATTTAATTTTTCCACAAAAATACAGCCCCACATGTCCAGGAACACTCGTTCAAGATGGACGAAACTTCGAATGCACGTCGAGCAGGGAATTTCTTTAAATTTGCTTTTATTATTTATATTATAAATAATTAGAATTATTATTTGAAATTATTTTCACAAAATAAGTTATTGTAGCTAATGTTTGATGTAATCTTTGTAATCCAAACCATTGAAAAGTTGTGATTTATGAATCTTTGAATATGTGTACTATTAGTAGTACAGTGGTCTTTAAAGGAATTAATTTTACTAAAATATGCACATTGTATTTGTTAATTTTTAGAAATGAAATTTGTGAAAACTTAAGTTGAATATTTCTGTTTTATAACAATATTTCTCATTCTTTTTGTCATATAATACTGTTATGCACTATTATTAGCCTATAATTTGTTTAAAAGAATAATATTAACAGTTGATAATCAGTTGAAAGCGATGGTTTTCAAAAACCAAACTATAATCTCCGTGAAAGGTGGTCGTCCAAGTAATTCACCCACCATGGCCATTCCTTATTAAAAAAATGTTGAAATCATGGTTTCGCCCAATTGAGTATGTAAGATATGATAATATTGGCCATATGACAGAAAGAAGCAAGGTGCAACAAAGGTGCAAATTACAGTCACCGCAAAAAAAAAATCTTGACATTTGCGATTTCAAATGTTTTGTTAAATATTTAGAAATATTCTTGAGGAATGAATCTGAAACTCCAGATGAATAAACAAATTAGTACAGGTCATATATTTTCGAGAAGAATTTTTTCCAAAATCCAATAGCGGACCGTCAACAAATTCAAAAAGAACGAATATCTTTTGAATAACCCTGTCAAAACTAATGTAGCAAAAGTGTTCAAACTGCAGATTATGATTAAATAGCTTATGGAAATAAACTGTGTTCATTTTTATGCGAGTAGCATGTATACTTGTAGAAAAAATAAGGTTTTTATAAAAACGGTCCCAAATTTTGCCAAGTTTCTTTGCTTATAATTTGCAGAGTTCTTAATATAAAACAATGTTATTTTCAGAAAATATGAGAAAAGGCATTGTACATGATACCCTGTAATCAAAATTTAAAAATATTAATAGTTGTATGAAAAATGTGCAAGTTTACTAAATAAATTTTCACTGCGCATGCGTTAACTCTACAAAAATTTCATTTGCATATTGTGCTAGCTAAATGTATAGTGCAATTTTTGTTAAAGTTTCAAGATCATAGCTTGAAAATTCTGAAAATTATCGTCTAAAGAATAACATCAAAATCCGATATTTCCAAAATGACACAAAAAAATGAGGGGTTGTATCCATATTCCATTGATTAGTGTCTACATAGTATTGCACGTACTACTATATTTGGATATAGCTCCTCATCTTTTTGCTTCATTTTGGAAATAATGGATTTTTATGTTATTCTATCGATGATAATTTTCAGAATATTCAAGGTATAATTTTGGAACTTTAACAAAAGTTGCTCTATATATTTAGTTAACACAATATGCAAATGAAATTTTAATAGAGTTGACACATGCGCAGTGAAAATGTATTTAGCATACCTGCTCATTTTTCATACAGATATTAATAATATTTTATTTTGATAACAGGGTAGTATGTACAATGTCTTTTCTCATATTTTCTGAAAAGAACATTATTTTTTATTAAGAACTGTACAAATTATAAGCATAAAACTTGGCAAAATTTGAGACCGTTTTTATAAAAACCTTAATTTTTCTACGAGTACACATGATAGCACACAATGAACACAAAACGAGCATAAAATGAACACAATTTATTGCCATAAGTCACTTAATCATAATATGCAGTTTGAACGCTTTTGCTACATTAGTTTTGACAAGGTTATCCAAAAGATATTCGTTCTTTTTCAATTTTTTGACGGTCCCCTATTGGATTTTGGTAAAAAAAAATTCTCGAAATTATATGACCTGTACTATTTTGTTTATTTATATGGAGTTTCAGAGTCATTTCTCAAATATATTTCTAGATATTTAACAAAACATCTAAAATCGCAAATGTCAAGATTTTTTTTGCGGTGACTGTAGGAGAGAGGATGTAACTTTAGAAAAACATTTTTTTCTGAAAAATGCAACGTCTACTTAAGCTTCCATGGTAAAAAAAGTGCTTCAAAACTTTTCATACCAAATAAAAGAGGTCACCAGAATATACCAGAAAATGAAAAATTTCATTTTTACTTTTTTTTTTTTTTTCAATTTTTACCCAGTTTTTTCTGTTTTGAAGAGTAAATTGAGTGTCAACTATAGCAAATTATATAATACTAATTGCATATTTTTATATATATCTTTTTTATTTTTCATACGTGTTTCAAAATTTCGATTTGAAATTGTACTACATTTATCTTTCTCGGCGTATTGTACTAATAATAGAATACCGGTAAATGACAACTTGTTTCTCGAAAGACCACTGTACTATTAATAGTATATAATGTAATTCCTTACATAATTATAATATTTTAATAAAACCTAATTTTTTCCTTTCAGCGCAATACTTTTTTCATGCTTAAACCAAAAAAAAAATTTTGGAACGCAAAAAAAATTCGGACCCGAAAGGATTAGATTAATATTAATTTCGTTATGGAATATTAGCCGGTAGTTTATGCTAAACTATTTATATTGCTTTAGCTATAAATAAATTAATCTTCGATAAAAAGTCTGTGTGTGATAAAAGTATATTTTAATAAAATATCATGCTAAAAAATTAATTTTAAAAAATCATTAAATTAAAATAAAGTTTCAAACAAATTAATTTTTTTTCTTTTCGATAGCGTAAAACTTGAAATTGTGCGATGTTTAGAAGTTAATAGATATACACACAAAAGCGAAATTTTTTGCTCAGGTCGTTAAGACGTCAGAGTCATTCGCGGACTGTTTTTGCTTTATAAGATGGAATTCTAAAACAATGAAGTGTTGAATTTTAACAGAATAAAACTTTAGATTAAATAATAAGTGTTTACTTATTTTTAGAAATCATCTTCCATAATACACTCATGATCGTGCTTTCAGGTTTACGTAAAATTTCTTTGCTTTGAAAGACATTGTACACACTTACTTTATTGCTGATTATTATTATTTTTATTTTTGAGAATATTTCTTTCCACGTCACGTATGCTTCTGAAGAACAAAAAAGATCAATACAGAATTTCTTAAATAAACGAAATCTTGAAAAGTAGATTGAAAAGTTTTTAGGAAGATAAAACAGGAAAACCTTCTTAAAGGAAAAACAAAAAAGTTAAAATATTGACTAGAATTTTGACGCTTTTAAAATAAGATTAGGAAACTGTTACAGTTTTGAAAACATTTATTCCTGTTATGGTATTCTTTGTTATTATTATTATTATTATTATTATTATTATTATTATTATTATTATTATTATTATTATTATTATTATTATTATTATTATTATTATTATTATTATTATTATTAATCGCGCGAACAAGATATTTTATTTATAAACATACATTTTAAAATCTGTGTAGTATGTACCTTATGATATGTATGAGTAATGTATAATATGTACGCATGCCTTTCAGGTTCGAATTTTTTTCCATTTTGAGATCAAAATTACTTTTATTTTAATACATTAAGGCCCCTGTCCTCGCTCGAGGAAACGCTCGCGAGCTAATGCTATTCCTATGGGGAACCATTTTTCTAATAACTCTTTCGCATTTTAACATTTTTTATTTTTTTTTTTCATTGGATAGCTGAGGTGCATGCCGACAGCGCACCTTTTTTACTTTTTCAATTTTGGTTGCAGATATTTTTTAAAGCACTTTCTGTTTCGAAACCGGTTTTGAAAGTGAAACTAACTTTGTAAAAAATATCTGTAACCAAAATCGAAAAAGTAAAAAAGGTGCGCTGTCGACATGCACCTCAGCTATCCAATGCAAAAAAAATTATTCAAAAACGTCAAAATGCGAAAGAGTTACTAGAAAAATGCTTCCCCATAGGAATAGCATTAGCTCGCGAGCGTTTCCTCGAGCGAGGACAGGGGCCTTAATTGTAGCTATCCAAGTAGACTTATTGAAGTCTAAAGATTATATCATTGACTGAAATCTAAGGAATGCACTTATTTTGTGTACTTTTGAATTCATATTTATATTATAATAGTCGAGGCAGAACTTTTGAAAACGTTTGAAAAAAAGTATTTAAGCAGGATTTGAGAAGGTATTAAAAGTTTCTAATGATTTTTCTCACATGATTGGTTCAGAAAAGAAATCTATATTTTAAATTTAAAGAGTGAAACATATATGTAAAATAAAGGAATTTTTAACGGCGCAAAGAGAATTAAGCAAATTGTTATTATTATTATTATTGTTATTACTAAATGTCAAAACATAAATGAAGTCATAAGAAAGGCATAGCCATATTATTATCATTTCTATACGTAGAAAGTAACTAAATAATTGTTATTACAAAATAATACTCGATGAAAAGACATGTACTATTAATAGTACATCAGACTCGAAAGAGTTAATCTCATTAAAAATGATGAGTCAGAATTTGTTCGTCAAATGTGGGAAATGAGGTGCTTTCGTATTATAACCAGCTTTATAAGTATTCAGGCCTTGGTATAGTAGCATTTGCACTCTTATGCAAAAATGCTTGAATGCAAAATTTATTTCGTTTCTATATATTCAACTCAGCAATACAGAATAATAGGACTCCGCGTTAAATAGACCTACTCCTTATCATAAGAAACTAGAATCATTACCCATCATGGGATATTATTGATCTAATTACTTATGGTAGGACTTAATAGAAAATTGAAAAGTTTTATTAAAATACTTTTAAGTATTGATTCTATTTTCATAAAATTTGAAGTAACGCGACAAAATTCTCCAAAATTATATATATTGAATTTCAAAACCATTCGGTTAGATAGGTTTTCATTGTTATATTTAAACCAGCCATCGACTATTGGTGATACGAATTTATATAATTACGAAGCAACCTAAAAATGGCAAATGTTTCTTAATCTATAAAAATAAAATGTAGCCACTTATGAATATATTTATACATTACATACAACAACCTCTTCCGAGTTACCAAGATTTTGAAAAGCGTTCTTTATCATTAGTAATCTCAGAAATAAACATATTTTCGATATTTAAAGAATTTGTCATTCATTTTTTGAAACGTTTCCTAGTGCATTTTATATCAATCGTCTCAAACCGGAATATTGATTTTTAGGATTATATTATTCTTAATTAACATTTCTAGCTGTGTGACTGAATATATACACGCAAACGTTGTAAAATAATATTAATGTTAATGCAATTAATTTATCATGTATGTCGAGCAAGAAAAAGTTTATTGAGAAATGTTTACAGAAACTGTTTTAATAGATACTTTTTATAATTGGAAAAATAATGCGCCTCCGAAACAACGCTTCAGAAATTCTTTTTTTTTTTTTTTTTTCCCCATTTGGTGCAAAAAAGGGATTTCCTTTTTGACCACTCTGTTAAGGCATACAACAAATTGTTGTTTTAAATACAACTCTTACTTAGTTGCTTTCCAAACTACCCTGGGCAAACCATGTGAATTTGGTTTCATTTTATCCACCCCAACAACCAGACCATCTAAGCACAGTGTTTTATTTATACATTTAAGTGTGAATTTTTATCGGAACCTGGCATAAAAAGGCATTTCTTTTTTGCATCAGTAGTAATAATGAATAATCAGTAAAATGACAGATAGTGATACTGAAGGGCTTATGTGGCTTGGTGCTTGGTGCTTGAACACCAGGGTAGAGCAAAAAAAACTGATTTTTTTAAAATCAAGAAATGGAAGGTGCCAAAAGTTTCCTTTCTACTAGTATATCAATTGCGTAAAATTTTACCACTAAAAAAAAGACTTAAATCTGCCCTTTCAACAAAAATCAAAACTTCGTGTAAAATTTGACATTTTTTTTTTCAAAAAACTAAACAAATTTCTACAGTGCAGGGGGTTATTTAAAAATGTTAGTTTAACCTTTATTATTAACTACTTAGCATATTTAAATTTTTAAAACAATATTTTTATTCCACATAACTGAAGCAAAATTGACAACTTTTGCTAAAAAATGTCATTACCATTGATTGAGGCATACAGCGAATTGTTCTTTTGAATACAGCTCTTACTTAGTTGCTTTCAAAACTACCCTGGACATACCACGTGGATTTAGTTGCATTTCATCCATCCCAACTGCCAGACCATCTAAGCACAGTGATTTATTTATACATTAAATTGTGAATTTTTATCGAAGACTGGTATAAGTTTTCTACATAGTTCATCTCTTCTTTGTATCCACAAACTTTGGATGATACTACTATGACATCCTTCACATGTATTTTTATAGCTTGTGTAAAAGAAGAACAGTAGAGAAATGTATGGAGATGTCATTAACGGAATCTATTCAGACGTCTATTATCTTTATCGAAATTCCACCCGTTTAATGCATAATGACTGGAAGAAACAACACAGAAAAACGACATAAAACAAATGCTAAAAAAATATTTAGAACAATGATTGCTTTGTACACCGAGAGAAATTCTGACTGCAATTCTTTCTGACGATCGTTATCACATTAAACAGCTAACTTTTCAGTATATAATAAATGCAAGAGGTAGAGTAATAGCATACTCAAAGTTCAAATATCTACAATCCACTATGAAGCGGATCATTATATGTAAAGTGTAATTGATTGAAAAATGTTGTGGTAACAGAACTCCCAATCATAATGCATTAATCATGAAATTTTGCTGAAGATGATATATGACTGAATATATTCCATTAATAGCATCTTCACTGTATTATTCTGCTTGTCTTCTTTTACACAAGCTATAAAAATATACATGAATGAGATCCCAGCAGCAGCATACAAAGTCTGAGGATACAAAGAAGTTATGAACTAGGTTGATACATAGAAAACTTATGTAAGTATTTGATTCAAAAAATTACAATTCAGTGTATATGTAAACCACTGTGCCTAGGTCAGGCGGTTGGGACGGGTGGGACATGAAATGTAGCGAACCCCGCGAGGTATGTCCAGGGTGGTTTTGAAAGCAACTACGTAAGATTTGTATTCAAAACAACAATTCGTTGAATGCCTCAACAGGGCAGTGACGCTGATCTTTTTTACCAAAAAATGTCAATTTTGCTCTAGTTATACAGAATAAAGATATGGTTTTACAGTTTAAATATGTTAAGTAGTTAATAATAAAGATTTACACAACACTTTTAAATAATAACCAGCTCTATAGGATTTTTTTTTTTTTTCAAAAAAAAAAAAAAAAAAAAAAAAAAAAAAAGTCAAATTTTACCCAAAATTTTAATTTTTACGCCAAAAACGCAGACCCAAGAAATTTTTTTTAGTGTCAAAATTTCATTCATTTGATGTGCTAGTATAAAGGCAACATTTGGTACCTATCCATTTTTGATAAAAAAAAAAAGAAAGAAAGAAAGAAAACAAAAGAAAGAAAGAAAGCAATCACTCCAACCGCTCGCTCCACATTTCATGCGGTTTTACTTTGAAGATAAAAAATTATTTTTGAAATCGTGGGTATTTCGGAAAAATATCTTGTATATTTTCATTTCTAATTATATTATACTTTCCTAAAGAGATATGCTCACAAAAGTTTAATAACTCATTTTTATTAACTCTTCATTTTATCTACATTTTTTTTTCGTTAAACTAAGTAGTAAAATAAAGTAATGACAAATGTTTTTGTGTTGATATAAACTTTAGTAAACATGAAAATTTAGGGGTTTTCTATTTCCGAGTAGAAATATGAAACTACATGCTACAATGAAAAATGCTGTATTATACTTGTTTTTTAAAACAAAGCTTTTACTTTCAATTTTTTTTTTTTTTTTTTTTTTATGTAAGAATTATTGCTTTCTCCCGTTTCAGCAAAACTGGGTTTTTTGCTTAGTTTATCTTTCTCTAATATTTGTTCTTTAAAAAGTAAGGAATAATCTTTTTGATATTTAAGATGTATTTTCCTGAAAAAATAGATTTCAGAAATAAAATACTTTGTTTAAAAGCATAAAATGAATAAGTTTGCCGTTTCTCTTTGTTGTAAAATAAAGAAATATTGAGGAGTATCCGATTTTTATTGGAAAATATTTCTGAAAAATTACACTTTTTAGGTTATCCCAATTTTTAAAACAAAGTGGCATTCATTTTAGTGATGGATTTTTTTTAATGAAGCAAAACATGGTCTTTAAGCTAACATGGTTTTTAACCCATAATTGCTGTTAGCGGTCTCACAGACCGCTGAGATTTTCAAGTTTTACAGTTTAACTTGTAAATTTTAGTTTAAGTATAGATAATGATCAAATTTTGTTTTGTTTGGAGCCCTATTACTATCTCTAGAGACTTTTGAATAGCTTAATTTCATTTAAAATAGTCTTCTATATAAAGTTTAATGCATAAATAATATTCTGAGATTTAATTTAACATTTTATTCATCTTTAGATCAAGCGGTCTGACAGACCGCTCACAGTAGCTATGCAACAATTTTTGTCACAGCAGTTAAGGGTTAAACTAAGTTTTAAGTCTTCAAATGCTTCAATAACATGCGATACAATGCAATAGCAAGTATTAAAAAAAATCAATGCAAAAAAGATAATCTGAATTAGTGCTGCGCAAATATGTTGTATCAAAGTTATTTGCCACTACAATGTTCAAAAGTTAATCAAATTTAATAGCAAAAATTTTTTCATCGAATAAACCAAATTATTCTGTGCAAAAATAATAAAACAAGGAATGTAAATACATTGTTATAAGTGCATCTTAACATTAATTAACAAAATATTTTTTAATCCATTAAATAAATAAAGTAAACTAATCAGAATACAGTTTCACTACAGACCAGACCTAAAACTATTTTATACTGTGAATTGAGGGGATCGAAAGCTGTTGCAGGTTTGTCTTGAATTTGCAAAAATGTGTGAATCAAGGTTGATCGTGTACATGAACAAAAGAAATGTTCATAAATAAAAAGGATCGGTGCATTAGCACATTCCGGGGTCTTTTGTTTCAGTTCGAGCAAGTGTTGGGTTCTCTGAAAATCACTTGTTCTACATGGCATGTTTATGGAACTGGATAGTCTCGACACTCAAATATCTTTGACCTTCTACATTAATTCTCTTTTCCGCTTTTGATTCTGCTACTTGGATCTCTTTTTTCTTTTTTTGAGATGTTTGGATTTTAATACGTTCAGAGATACTTAATATATGTGAAGTGAGAAACTTCCTTTTACCGAAGTCTTTATTTGACGAAGTTTTTACTTAACGAAATTTTCTGTGAAACCTTGACTTTGAACACCATTAACATGTAAATTATACTCCATATTGAGAAAATTATATTCTATACAAACGAAGTATATTCCATCTTCGTACGTGGACAACATTCGAATGGACAAATTGCTGTCCGGATGGATGGATGAATTTATTTCAGAGAATCATATTCAATGGAAATTATTCATTTATTTAATCATATAAAAGCTGTGCAAATATAACGTTATCAACTTTTTGATAATTTTAGACCCCCTCCCCTTTCCGATGTCATACACGTTATCATCCGTTGAACCACCCTCCGCTAATAATCTCGTGTATTCTTTTTTTTTTTTTTTTTTTTTTTTTAACCATTTGAAAAATGGTTGTTGTTTTCGGGAGAATGGACCCGATGATGTTACCACTTTTGAATGATGTTACCACTTTTGAATGATGTGGTCACTTTTGAATTTAAATTAATTTCTTTACTTTTAGAAGAGTTTTTATTTGAATTTAAATTAAATTCTTTACTTTTAGAAGAATTTTTATTTGAATAGTAAATTAAAATGGTTAAAATCATTGTAATAAAGGAGAAAACTAACAAATTTAAAAATGGGTAGACGGAAATTAACAGATACGGAAAAAGCCGAAGCCAAAGAAATGAATGAACGTGAATATCGCATTCAATGATATTAAACACAATACGCGTACTTAAACAATCATAAAGTGATTTTTATTTCTTCTTTTGCTATTTAAAATAAAAATTTAGTCAACATGTATAAGTTGCTTATTAGTTTGGCGATTCGTATCATTTGGCGAAATTGGTCGACGGGATAACTGAGTAATACTGTATTTGGTTTGGCGCAAAAACGTCTTTCAATGCAGAAAATGATAAAATCAAAAGATTATTGAGCCGCTGAAAACCAATTACGTGTTGAAAGGCGATCACGAAAAAGGAAGCAATTTAATGCCGAACCGATTAATTGTAAAACATCATGTCGCCAGGGCGACCAATCCACTAGCCATGGCGTTTTACTATCGGTCGGTTCTAACCAGGAAAATTTGAGTGCCAATAGTGATTCTAACAAGCCGGAAAATGTTATAGCTATTACTCTTGATTTTCCACCACCTAAAAAGAAAACTAAAAAGCAATCGGCTTGGGAAAAACTGGGAAAAAACTTTTTTGATTCGATGTCTGATGGACCCATTCACAGATGCATGTGCTGCGATCGATTTTGGTTTAAAACCTCCATCACCAAAATTCTGCTCTGTAAAATCAAACAATATATGCCAAAGTCTTACAAGTATAACAGTATATGCCAAAGCTGTATTTTAATAATGATTACTTTTGCACCAACAATGTTAAATAGTTTGAAATGTTTCTTTCGTCGCCAACTTTTATGCTTGGCGACAATAGAGTGATATAACTTAAACGAACCGTACCTTCAAATTGCAGCATGTATAAAGTCATTTATAGCAGGGCACGGATAATACACAATAAAACAACTGGTATTTAGCTTAAAATGATAGATGAATGTATCGAGTGAAACATTTTTCAAATGGTTGGGGTAATTTCTTAAATTACAATTTTTTTTTTTTTTTTTAATTTTTTTTTCTTATGTTTAGAGTGATATACAAAACTGGTTACATTTATTTTCGCATAATTTATTGATTCAAACGTAGAGCAGTCAATAAAATATCACTTTGTGTCAAATAACACTGAAAAGAAATAGTTACTATTTAAAAGTATTTTATAATAGCTTTTTTTACATAATGCAATGAACAATAATAATGTCGTGTCGCACAAAAGTGAATAACATTCTTTCTCTTTTATTTATTAGTAAACACAAGTTTCATTTCAAATGTACTTCACATATAGTTTCTCGAACCATCACTATAATATGCATACACATATGTAGGAGAATAAGATTGTCAAACGTTGGGTCAATCCATATTTTAGAATTAAATAATTTTATAATAATTTAGTAATTTTAATTGCTTGATGAATGAATTGCTTGGATACTTAGAAAAGGGCAAAAAAATAAATATTAAAAAGAGAAAAAAAAAGTTAAAAAGAGAAAAATTTGGTTGCATCAAAAATGATATCGATATCAAGAGACCACCCCTCCTTCCCCCTACAGATATCTTACGATATCATGTGCCAGATTCCACCTCCCCATAAAATGATAACATTATATTTGCATAGCTTGTTGCATTTAAATAAGAAATGCCAAAAAACTTCGATATAATAAGAAAAGATTTCCAATTTTACAAAAAATGTTAAAGATGAATTGCTTGGATACTTAAAGAAAAGAGTAAAAAAAATTATGAACAGTGTATTTTTTGTAAGAAACCTATAAAAAGTAATGTTATAAATTTTTTTTAAGTTAAGAATTTGAAATACTAATAAAAATAGAGAAAATGTACGATTAGCTTCAGTTTTCGTTTACCTTTCTTTATTATGCGTTTTTTAAAGACATCATTTTATTTAAATTTTCTCCCATGCCTAAATTACATCTTAAAAAAAATTACACTCCAATATATGTAGTTTATTATACAGTTTTATGAATTTGATTTTATTACTATTTAACAAATTTCTGCATAACGAACTATATACATAGATTACATACGTAAATTAAAACACCGAAGATGTTTAATTTTACTTCACTCCAATAACAATAATAAACAGGTAAAACAACACCTCTTTCAACCCACCTCAGAAAAGCATTGAATTCTGATTTTAGATGTCGTCCTGTTGAAATAAAGGTGTATTATCTACAAGTTTGAGGAATGCGTAAAAAGTCAATCGTTGAAGTAGACGCAAATATTTACTTTTATGACATCCATTGTATATCGTGTTTAATCTATGTCTCTCTAAATTATAATAAGTTCTGTTTGAAGCGAGCGCTGCACGCCAGCTGATATTCTAAGAGGTTTCCGTTTCCGTAATTAAAAGCTACCTTTTGTTTCACAAATGTTTACATCAACTGCAGTTGTACTTTAAACATCTCATTGAAGAATGTTATTTCGTAGATTGGAGCTTCATAAGTACTCATTTTCCTATCGCAATTAACAATTCAAAATGTTTGTTCAGTCATTTCGGGGTTTTATTTTACAGTGTTAAATATAAACTACGACAGTATATCCAAACGATTAATCATGTATCAGTTTAATATGGAAAATTATAATTTATTATTTCATCGTTATAAGTTGTGTTATTCCGTATTACGTAAAAACAGTTTATATTATTCGCTTTCTCACTTCATTGGCTAACTTGCAAATGCAGACTACCTTTTTTATGAATGAACGCGTTACGAGGTTATTGAGTTTATTTTAATTTAATTTTATTTATTTATTTATTTTTTATTTATTTATTTATTTATTTATTTATTTATTTATTTATTTTTTGAAAGAAAGCTAAGGAGTTTGTATATTGAGTTTTCTATCTTCTTAAGGCTGTTTTTAAATCAAAAAGGGCAACTTTATAAAGTAAGTTTTAATTAATTTTTGATCGGAAATGCACGAAACTAGCAGTATGTTGTTGTTCAGAAACTATCTAATCGCACTCATTTTTCCATTTTTTTTTCTTTTTCTTTTGATAGATTTTTTAAAAAATAGCGTCAGAGTAACCCTTTCGAACAGAATTTCTGCGCGAAAAAAGAATAACCACTCAAAAGGGAGAAAAATGTGTTTGTCACGGGATCAAAAACCTTATGATTCAATAGATAATTTATTGATCCAAAAATAGAAAATTCAATTAGATTCCAAACGCTTCCATTAGTCAGGCTTATCAATTTTGCATCTTTCTGTTAAAAAATGAATTTATAAATGCTACAAAACATTTTGCGCTTGTTGAGGAGAGCAGTTGAGAACAGCTTTAAAGCAATTCCCAAGAACATATTTTTCCACTCTCAACATCATGAAGTTTTATGATACATTTGCGGACTCATTTTTAAGCATAAACGCATGGCATTTGCATGTTTCATTAGTGAAGCAATTTGGAATAGAATGGTGTTTTTCATTTGGTGATAAATGAATTAATTATCTAATTATAAGCGGTTGTTGTTATGTGACGACGTGTTTTTCTTTTTTCCCGTGCTCTTGCGACTGGAAATTTGTTTCAAAATGTGATCTTTGACAACAATTTATGAAAGATTTTCTTTTTACCAATAAATGAAAAACACTATTCGATTATATAGTATCTCAATAAGAACACTAGCCAATTTTTTGTGTTTAAGCACAAAAACGCATCAGAAAGTAACTACTTGGATTTAAAAACAGCCTTAACAATCTATAATGTACACTCAGGATTCTCGCTGCCACACGCAACTGCGCCAAATCGCTACAAAATTCTTCATTTGGCGAGTAAACGAACATCAAATTCGCCAAATTGCGAGAGCTCAATTTTTGCCCTTTTCGTGTGTTTGTGTGTGTGGTACGTCAATCCATTACAAACGAGATTCTTATCCACGTTACTGAACGATTGATGTCGTTTTACATGTTCAGTCGTGCCGTGTCATTCACATCGCACTTTTTATAAAGATACTGGCTCAACACTAATTCATTTTAGCAACAGCCAAAGACACAAAAAGGATTATACGATAGGTATTTCTTTATTGTCAATTAATCACTGTCTATGTGCCGGTAAACAACACAAGCAAAATTACCTTCATCAAATGTTGAGTAGGTATCTCTAGAATTCGGTGGTGAAATTAGCCATTTACTATACTATATATTAATTGTATGCACAGTATCATTGGCACATGTATTGGCACATTGGTTTTTTCTATGTAAAAGTAGAAATCTCATAGCAAGGTTTAGTGCATATTTTCACAAAGGTAAATCAAATATATTTATATTTTTTATTTATACTGCTAAAAGAATGCTCGAAAAATTTATACATTTAATGAAAAAAAAAAAAAACCGATACAATAAGGGTTAAAAACAGATTTTTCAGTGCTTCACACCGAATCAATTTTGCTAACACTCCTTTTAATTTGGCTACTTTTTTTATTTCTTATTCGCCAAATTGTCAATGTTGATCAAAAGTCAGCGAGAACCCTGTATACACAGCAAACTAATGTTAAACCAATGACTTCATTCTTTTCGAATTTCTTATTACTTTTCAGTATTTTAATTTATCTATTTAACTATAATCCATTTGATTATAATCTACAGTTTGAACCCTTTTTCTGCATTAATTTTGGCAGGGTTATCCAAAAGATATTTGTTCTTTTTCAATTTGGAAAAAATATTCGCGGAAATATATGACCTCTACAATTTGGTTTACACGCTTTTTTTACACAAGTTTCGGGATAATTTCTCATTTATTTTTCCAGATATTTAACATAACGTTAAAAATCGCGAGGTGGTCACATTAGTATGACTAGACTGTGTATATAGCAAAAAAAAAAAAAAAAAAAAAAAAAATCAGCATTATGTTTTTTCTTTTTTATAGTGAAAAAAAAAAAATAGCTGTCTTCCATAAAGTTATTAACTTATTAATTCAGATCAGTTTTACAATTAAATAAATTTTTTCATGCATAATACGATATAAAATATTTACACCATCAGATCAACAAATATAAATAAATAAAATAATGTAAAATCTTTCAACCCTGATGAGGAAAATTGTTAAACTTTGTGTTAAAACGACATACATTTATTAAAAAAGGTGTATGATACATATATAGTGCGTTTAAAAAGTTTATAGGCAACCACATTGTTGGATTTAAGAGCTCACTAAACGATTAAAAAAGATGGGCTAAATCATGAAAATATATAATGATGAAATAAAAATAATAAAATGTTTAAACAACTTTTAGCAATCATAAATTTAATATAAAAAAGTTTTTAAAAAATGCTATCCCAAAAATATGTAGACGACAGATATTAAAAGCTGATTTAAGTACTGATATCCAAAGTTTTGTATATTCCAAAGTCATGAACTTGTGACGAATGGTTTCCTAGGATAAAATCGAGTCTGTTTTTCAATTTCTGACTGATTGCAAAGTTGCCTCGCAATGGGCAGTTTTCCAGAAAGGAAATTTTGGAAATCTATCGTTTAAAGGTCTCGTGGATGGAAAGTTGTGGACATTTCAAGAAAAACTGGACGCAGCTAGGTTAGTATTTACCGCATTCTGTCAAAATGTGACAATCTGAAACAAAATCTCGTTCTAGACGACTAAAGAAAACAGCTAAATCATAAAATAGTGAAATTTTGATATTAATTTCAACCCAGAACCTCTGTGTACGGTTTCTATAGAAGTAATCGTTCCAGTACTAATCCACGATCCATCGGCGGCTAATGGCAAGTATATTTATAAATTTTTGAAAAATGCGTCATTCGACTAAGTTTAAAAAACGAAATTAAGACACTCGTGTTCAGTGTACCTCGAAATCACTGGAACAAATCACATGAATGGTCGGGTATTCTTGTCAGCAATGGAAAGAAATTCATTTTAGGTGGTCCCGATAGCTGGACATATTATTTGCACGATATTCACAAGGAACAACGAATTTTTTTTAAAGAGACATCAAAGAGGGTATTCACTTGTGGTATGGAAAGCAATTTCTTATAATGAAACAACCTATATTTCTTTAAAGTCGTCATGTTCCAAAGATTACCAGAAAAAGCTTGAAGAACAGTTGCTTCCATTTTAGACCGGGGAACGGAAGTACAGACAAACCTCAAATTAGTGGTTTGTTTTTTTATTTCAAAAAACAAACCATTTTAAACCTCATAGAGTTTAGAGATGAAAATCTAGGATTAATTAAACATTGATTCACTTATTAACACGCAATCGGTTTGCCAAGTCATACCTTGGTGGAAAGTACCTAAAACGTGATTTTAACGGTTGATTCATAGATTTACCATTATGTTTTTCTGCTTCCAATCCTCCCTGTTTTCATACTTTTGGGTGCAGGAAAGCCTAATGGTAAACCTACAATCAACTAATAAAATCTAGATTTTAGGTAAATTTAGTAGCCACCGCTACCGTTTACTTTGGAAAGTTGCTAGGAGACAAATGGATGTACCAGCAAGACCATTGTTTCATTTTCATGTTAAATTCTACAATGCAGAGGTTTAGACAAAACCAAGTAACTGCTATTGACTGGCCAGCTCTTAGTCTTCACATTAATCCAATTAAGAATCTATGCTACAGATTAATTAGAAACATGTATACTAAAAGGCGTCAATTTCCTATGGTTCAAGATCTAAAGCTGAATGAAGTTGATTTTCTTTAACGTCAGAACTTCTTCAAACTTCTGTTAATATGTTTGATCGAGTTTTTGGGAAAAATGAGTTGCCTATAAACTTTTGAGGTATTCAAATTTAAGTTATAACATTTTTCACAGCCTATAATATTATTTGTGAATAGTTTTATTATTGTCTTGCAGTTATTTATAATTATAATCTGTTTTGAGATTACTAATCCTCCTTTTCGAATTGGAAAATTAAAAAAAAAAAAAACCCGTTGTCTAAAAACTTTTGGAACGCATTGTACATTTAGAGAATAAGCAAAATAACAAAAATCTGTAGAGCAAATTAATTGCACAAATTTCTTATTTTTTTATATGATACTTATTGCCTCGGATATGTATTTAATAGAGTCCTCAATAATAATACCGCGCTGTTTCAAAAGATCAAAATTCTTCTCAAAATTATTTCTGGCATGTTAAGAGCTTTTAGAATGCCGCATTTTGTTTCACCAGTGTATTATATCAGCTAACAGAAGTACTTTAAAATCCCATTAAACAAGTCCGTTTTGTAAATAGGTATTTTTGAGTATCATATCACCCCAGAAAATAATTTTCTCCAGTAATTATTTTTCATTCCAATATTTTTTATTATTTAAACTCATCTTTTGTATTTAACAGCTGCTTTTTTTAATTTTTTATAAAACTTAAATGTTAACATGCTACACAAAAATGAGAATTTTTTTTAACTTAATGTAATGCTAATAAACGCTCTAAATAATAACTCCGGCTGTTTCAAATAATTGTGGTATTAAAGGATCCATTCAGCATTTAAGAGCTTCTGGAATAAATGCTACTTTTTGTTTCGCCTATAATTTACATCGGCTCTAGAAGTACTTTAAACACAACATTAAACTTAAACAAGACTTTTTTATGAATAATTATTTGTGAGTGCTTAATATATATCTCACTCAAAGACACAGTAATAAAAACATATAATTAACAATCTTCATTTGAGATTATTTTATTTATTTATTTACTAAGATTTTTTTTTCATTTACAAGTTCTTGTTTTTAATTACTTTTTAATTACTTCTATAATTATTATTTTAATGTATGCATTTATTTTGTTTTTTTACTTTTCATATCCTTTTCCAAAAGAGAAATTCTTCTTAATTTGTTATTTTTTAAGGGTGCTTCAAAAAAAAAAAGTAAACATTTCCTTAAGATTGTTCTTTTTTTTTAAATTAAACTATGATAAAATCAAACGGTATCAGCCTGGGCTTGGAAAACACTATAAATCAAACCCAAATTCATTTCGAAATGACAAAGAATGATGGATTCGAAATGATGGATCCCATAGGAATTTTTAAAACTAATTGCCAAGTCGCAAAGAAATCGGATAAGATGATCCGAATTTTCTCATGTCGCGATTAGTTTGCAATGAAAGCTCCTTTGCTTTTTTAAATTTGTAAATAGCTGATTTATCTAGTGTAAATAATAATCAAGACATATTAAACTCCTATTATTCATTATTTATCGCCTAAGACCTCTTTTACATCTATCTCTCGGCATAATTTAAATCTATTTAAATTGTTTACACAGCCTAGATAGAGTTTTTAATCCTTGCCCTGCACAGCTCTATTCTAAAGTAAAATAATGCATTTTTTTATGCTTCAGATATATAAATTTTACGATGTGTGACAATTAAAACAATATTGTTTTCAAGACATGCAATTCTGCTTCAAAACATTTAACTGTTTTCATTCTTGACGGTATCAGTTTTGCTCTTAATTAGAATAGCTCTATCTCTTTCCACATACACTTTTAAAAATACAATCTAAAGCAACTGAAACAACTAAAACAGTATAAATTTTCAAGATATGTAAAATTTCGTTTTGAAACATTTAGCTATATTCATTCTTGACGGGTTAGTTCTACTCTGAAATAGGATAGCTCCTTCTTGCCCTCGAAACACATTCAATTTACAATCTATAACAATTAAAACAATATTAACCACTCAAAAATAAGAAATTCTGCTTTAAAACGTTTAATTATTTTCATTTTTGACGACACCACTTCTGCTGTTAAATAAAATAATTATTTTTTGCTCAAAATAGATTTTTAATTTTATGATCTAAAATAACTAAATCAGTAATTTTCAAGACATATAAAATTTCACTTTAAAACCATGTAACTTTTGACGATACCAATTCTAATCTAAAATACAACAAGTATTTTTTTTTTATTCCAAATGCATTAACTTTGTGAACTATAATAATTATAAAAATTAATCTTTTTTTTACATATAGAATCTCGCCTTAAAATACTTAATTTTTCTCATCCTTTACTTCACCAGTTTTATTCTATTGTAAAAGAGAACTTTCTTATCCTCCAAATCTATACATTTTAAGATCTACAATAACTAAAATCGTACAATTTTTTACATATACAATAAAATACGCTTTAAAACATTCAACTTTTTTTATTCTTCGCTTCATCAGTTCTTCTGTGAAGTAGTTTGTTTTTTCATTTGCTCCATATCCAATAACTTCTGTTATCTAACTAAAGTAAAAATAACTTTCAACATCCATAAAAATCGATTTTGAAACATCTAGTAGCTTGGAAGTTAAAATGGAATTATTTATAAAATTCCAAAAAGAACTCCATTATTTTCATTTAAATTTACCACCTTAAATATTGGACTTTCTTATGCTTCAAATCGATACATTTTACGATTTGCAATAACTAAAATAATAACATCAAAGAGAATATGTATTCCGAATTTCAAATATTTAGCTTCTTCTGTATTACAAACAAAACACTTTTAAAACTTCAGGCAGTGCTCTATTATTTTCATTTGTTTTTAAAACGTTGATTACACTTGTGAAACTTTTTATTATTGCCTTTTTTATGCCTAAGGAATAAAATTTCTTTTACAGCATCACATTTCTTGAGACTGAAGTTTTATGTTCAAAAATATTTAATAACTTACAACAGAATATTTTCAAAAAAAGATAATTGAAGAGTCATTGCATTAGGATAAAGAGTTTCAAAAAGGCCAAAAAAGTTTTTGAGATGCTTCATTTGAGAAATAGAAGGTATACGGAGCTTCTTTAAAAAATCCAGTAGGTACAAGCCGCTGGGTCGGCATGATTTAAATCAACTGATTTAAAAAAAATCATTTGATTTAAATCAATTTTTTGCAATATCACATAAATGCACATATCAAAGGGACAATTTTAGGAAAAAAGTTAGAAAATGTATTAAATAAAGGTAGAATTACAAAATTTAAAGCAAGATTTGAACAAGCTATTAATGGCTGTGATTCTGCTGGAGTTTTATTATGTCTCCCTCTGTTTTAAATCGAAATGAAATTTCACTTACAAAGAAGGTCTCTATACTGGGCACATTCAGAATTAAAAAAAAAAACAATTAAATTATTTGTGCATGTAATCAAGGATCAGTCAAAATTAGCAGCGGAAATACAGCAGATAGTCCGTAAAAGATTAAAATACTTTTGGATGTTTGGCGTGAAAACACAAGAACATCACTCAATTTGGCGAGCACCACATTTCCTCGCTAAAAGCAAACGATTTTAATGTAACTGAAACTTCCTTATCCATTAATTTTAAAATGCGTGAATAATATTTATTAATTTAAAGTCAAACAATTAAGATGTTTAATACATATATTTTCTTTTTGTATTACATATTTACGTTACTTGTTGCTGCAGTTATTTAATCTTATCACTGTAAAAATAATTTCATTTATTAAAAAAACATTTCATATATTTAAGCGTATTTCAAAATAAAGACCAGATGAAGAATGCTGCAGTAATATATTTCAATATCGGTGAAGTTTTTCTTTCCATAGCAACAAAGTTAAATCGACAGTGTTCATTTGGACATAATTTTGAGATTGAAATGGTTTTAATTGTTTTTTTTTTATTCATAATATTCGTAGTTAACTTTCAGTATATATAAACGATAAAACTACAGTTAAAACAAACTAAACTGAAGTTATTTAAATAATTATTTTAAAATACAAGTCCAACATGAAACATTTTTACCTTAAAAAGTATTTGGCATAAAGTATTTTTTGAAATTTTATTTTGTCACCAACTGGTGATAAACAGCCAAATAAACGAAATGTTCATTATTTTTTACAAACGTTTTTAAGGGATTCCACCAAAAAAATGTTATAAACATATACATCCTCACTAGAAGAATACTCAGTAATTTTTTCAGAATTTTTTGAGTCTGCCCGTATGGAGACTCCTTGTTAGTGTAGAGAAAAAGAATGAAGGTTTGGCATTCATTAAAGAAAATTGTCCAAATCTGCTCACCATGGCAAATGGCTGTAGCACATTTTCAAGCAAAAAATAGCCCATTCCAAAAATTACCATTGCTTGATAAAAAAGTTTCTGATATTATGCCAGATTATGATTGGTGGAAGTCCTTTTGTGTAATGGGAGGTAAAGAGAGAATCAGCGATATTGAAATTGAATTTATTCATCAATTAACAACAACCATGGCTTCATCTGCTGGAGTAGAAAGAATTTTTTTCTTTTAAACTACATTCGAGTCTCTATATAACGAAATCCATTGTTCAGTCAAAAAATCCGTTATATAGAAAAATTCGTTGAATAGAGAATGGCGAACAAAATTATATTTTATGAGTAAAGTTTTTAAAAAATGTTTGGGTTGTTTAATGAAGGTTTTGAAATGCTAAACAAAATTCTCAAAACATAAACTTGATATTTTTTTATTTATTTAAACAGTTTCAGAACAAAAAATTAACACTTATTCAGCATTTGTACGTACCGTTATTTTCTAAGTAAAATATCAATATCTTTTTTTTTTTTTTTTTTTTTTTTTTTTTTAATATAAAAAAGTAAATTTAGTTCAAACTCGTGAAAATTTCCTTTATTTCAGGGGAGGAACAAAAATTTCAAAAAATACATACTCATCTTTGTTGAAACAAAGTCAGGCGATATCATGAAAGAATCCGATAGACATTTTGTTAAGAAGTGGGTTTTAAAGGGGGGGGGGGAGTATGGAAAGATTGACTATTTTGGATATGGATAAGGTAGCACATATGCAGCTATGAAACAGATACCAGGAATCAGCGCAGAAAAATAAATTGAAGCATTTTCATTAAAAAAAAATGAAGGAACTTTCTGAAAAAATAAAAAATTCGTTATATGGAGATATATACTTCGCTATTTGGAGATTATTTGTAATGTGATCAATGAAAAATTGACCGTTCCTAGTAAAAATTCGTTATATAGAGAAATTCGCTGAATGGAGTTTTATTATAGAGAGACTCGACTGAAGTTCATTCAAGCCTTCGTAATAAATTAGGAGTAGACAAAGCTTCTAAATTAGTGTTTTTCTTCAAACAATTAAATCTCTGATTTATTCCTATTTGCTTAAAAAATATTGAATTAATTGAAATTTTTATCCCTTAATAAATAACTTGAATTAAATGAATATTTAATTTGTTTTTTAAATTTTACCATTTTCTATTCATTTACAACATATTTAAATTTATTTCTTATTTAGTGTGCGCAATTCAATTACAAAATAATAGAATGGGTTTAGATTAAGGCCTAGATGTTTAATTTTTAGCACCAATCAGTAACTAGTATATAGTATTTTCTTAACTATATAATTATTTTTTATATTATTTTTAGAAATTATAAATATTATTTATTCTTTTTTTAGTTATTTATTATGAAAAACTGCTCCATGTATTGTAAAAACAAAAAAACCCAATAATTAAAAATAGGATTCTAAAAAAATAAAAAAAATCCGATTCAAATAAAAAAAATCTGATTTAAATCAAATAAATCCGATTTTTTCATTATTTTTTTTTTAATCGTGATTTCTTTCCAATCCTGACACGCCGTATACCCCCGGAATACCCTCCACCACATCTCTGGTTATATTCAAATGCAGAAACTCAGAAAAGTGGGCAAACAGTTATAAAATCAGGAATTGTCGAATAATTAAAAGTATTAAAAGAATGTATATTAACAAGAAAATATATTATATAAAGAGCGTTATTTTAACAAATCGTTCACATTGTCTGTCTTCATATATATATATTATATATATATATATATATATATTGTGAGTAAAAATAGTTTGGACCTTTAAACTTACTAACAAAGTTGTCTGATATAAGTAAAATATGTTGTCATAAAAGTAAGTGGACACTTTTGAGGTTTCAATATAAATGACTTGTTATAAATGCAAAATAGTCCTTCCGGCAGTGCCGGGAGGAAAAGGTAGCTTTCATATACTTATATATTTATTTATTTATTTTAAATTAAGTTATATTATTCAAAAATACTAAGCTGAAATTAGTAGAACCTGATTATGAGATGGGTCGAAATCTTAATTCAGGTGCACATGCACACTCATATTGAAATCGATTAATATATATGTGCGATAACTCAACTATTTTTTAAGATACAGACGAAACAAAAAATGCTCTGGAATCTTTGTATCAAGGTCAAATGCATAAGAGAAAAATCTTTTTCAATTTCTCACTTTCTTGTACCTAATTTAAAATTTTATAATTTATAAAAAAAATTAAATGGCCGCCATTTTGAAATAAAATGGCGGATGGAACTGAGTATCGAACTCGATTCAGGCCTTAGTATATGCTATGTACACACCAAGTTACATCCAAATCGATTCATAAATACGCGTGTTATCACGTGACAAAAATCAGATCGTTTCAAAATGTCATCCATAATAAAAATTCAAAGTGCTATAACTCAATTATTTTTAAAATATAGACAAAATAAAAAGTGTTCTGGAATCGCTGTTTTAGTTTCTAACACGTAAAAGAAAAATATTTTTCAACTTTTAATTTTTTCGCATTTATTTTTAAATTTAAAATTTTTTTAAAAATTTAAAATGGCCGCCATTTTGAAACAAAATGGCGGATGATGCTGGCCAACGAACTCGGTCGAGACATTTGTATGTACTATGTACATACCAAGTTTCATTCAAGTCCGTTCATAAATACGCGTGTTATCACGTGGCAAAAATCAGATCGTTTCAAAATGTCAGCCATAAGAAAAATTCAAAGTGCTATAACTCAATCATTTTGTAAGATATAGACAAAATAAAAAGTGTTCTGGAATCCTTGTTTTAAGTTCCAACACGTAAAAGAAAAATATTTTTCAACTTTTAATTTTTTCGCATTAAATTTTAAATTTTAAATTTTTTTTAAAATTTAAAATGGCCGCCATTTTGAAACAAAATGGCGGATGATGCTGGCCAACGAACTCGGTCGAGACATTTGTATGTACTATGTACATACCAAGTTTCATTCAAATCGGTTCATAAATACGTTAGTTATCGCATGACAAAAATCAGATATATATATATGTATATGGTTATATATATATATATATATATATGTATATGGTTATATATATATATATATATGTCAACATTTGAACGGAGGATGGTTTTGGGGTCTGGGGGTGATGATCGGTGAAAATATACCAAAATTTTCCGGAAGTGTTTTCCTCCGGACGGCTGCAATAGGTAGCTTTTTACTTTTTGTAATGAAAGCTACCTAAAAATTAGTGTAATAGTACTTAAAATAAATAGTTTAACTACAACTTCGGAACGTCGTGATCACCTTGAATAGATATAAAAACATTTAAACATACAAAATCAAAATTATATTTTATATGTTTAAAAAGTTGCTAAAATACAGAAATATAGATTTTAAAACATAAAAACCATCATACATGTTAATAGGTGTTTTAAACGAGTCGCGATTGTGAAATCCTTTTAACATTTGCGGTAGTTTCGAGCTCACAGGCTATCAAAGCCTGAGAGCTTATATGACCGCCCGTTCTGTATGTACGTATGTACGTATGTGCGGGCGTACTGCGTAATGCGATAACTCATGATAAAATATCCGATTCATTAGAAATTTTGGATATAGGTTTATAATGACAAGGTACTTCCCTGATTAGTTTTGAGTGTTCATTCGATAAGTATAAAGGGGAAACGGGGGCTAAAGCCCCTACCCATAATTTATATAGATGAGTTTTTCATGCAGAATTAAGAGTTTTCAATCAAATCTTAGGTATAGGATCATTCTGATGAGGTACCTTCGTGATTAATATTGGGTGTTCATTAAATAAGTATACAAAAGGGTAACGGGGGAGAATTCCCCTCCCCTTAATTTATGTAAATGGGTTTTTCATGCAGAATTGTCAGTTTTCGTTCAAGTCTTAGATATAGGATCATTCTCATGAGGCGACTCCGTGATTAGTATTGGGTGTTCATTAGATAAATATTAAGAAGTGGAACGGGGGCTATTTTCTTCCTCAAGTGTGTTCTTAAATCAAAAAGGGGAAACTTTGTGACACATGCTTTAATTTATTTTTGTTTGGAAATACATAAAAATAGCAGGTGTTGTTATTCAGAAACTGTCTGATTGCACTCAATTTTCTGCTTTTTTTTTTTTTTTTTTTTTTTTTTTTTTTTTTTTTTTTTAAACACAATAGATTAATAGATTATTTATAACAAGCTTTCAAAGTTGACGTCTTTGAGGCCTTTTCCCGAAGAATGCAGAAAAACCGGTCGAAAAGCAGGAGAAAAACGGGTGATAACGTGATCGAAATAGCTGAGAACTCGATAGGTAATTTAATTATCATAAAATGGGAAAATACGTTCGATTCGAAATCGCTTCCATAGTCAGGCATTCCGATTTTAAAACTTTCTGCTAAAAAATGAATTTGTAAATGTGTCAAAATATTTTGCGCTTGTTGAGCGGAACAGTTGAGAACAACCTTAATTTGTTTTTCGAAGGGCATTATTATATAAGGCTGTAATATACAATTAGTGTGCATAGCCCGTTAGTTCTATGCCATCAGTTTAACTGGGTAATATTCTTTTTATTATGTTTTAAAATCTATATTTGTGCCTTTTTAAAAGATAAAATCTTAATTTTGATTTGTATGTTTAAATGTGATAATACTTTTCTGAAAAGTAAATGGCAACATCTTTTACAATACTCGTCTGCTTATGCTATAAAAAATTTTATTGTTGTTCTTGGACAATGGATCATTTCATTCTTTATTTTTGCAGAAAAATATTGCATTAAATCTTACGGACAATGTATAAGCATCTACACTTTAAAAATCTACCGTAAAATGTACTAAAATGGCAAATTGAAAGGTTTTGATAATCTTTGGAGCAGTTAAATATAATTTAGTGCAACTGAGAATATCAAACAAGCCAATAAAATTGAAATCTGGATTAAATTTTATATTTCTAAGAAATACTTTAAAAAATAAAAAAAATGGTGTTAAATAAACTAAGTACAATTTTAAAACATGCTTTCATTAAAATTCGCAAAAATGTGTATCGAAAATAGAAATGCACTATAAAGTAGAATTTGGAATTTCAGCAAATTGGCCAGCTATATACAAGATGATTTTATGCATAGTAGTTTATTTTTGTCGCCAAATTTGGTGATATTTCGCTAATTTGGTCAAAATTTGGCGCTACTGTGATAACTTAAACATAAAGTGTTTTTCAACAATTACTCATTTCTGGAACTAATACAGATTTCTCCATAGGAAATCAACATTGTTCACTAGCCGTTACCCCCCCCCCCTCTCCCTCAAACATACACATACATTCCAAATTTGAAAGTTTTGGTGGTGGAAATAATGAATTACAAGTTTTGACCGTTACACACAAACATAATTGTAAGTTAAAAGAAAGCATACAAAAACGCTTTTTTTTTTAAAGTAAAATCACTTCGAAAATAGCGTATGCATATAACAAAGATATCTTTAATAATGCATCATAGGATTCAAAATCTGTGAAGATCAAACAGACCAATAAGAATAAAATCTGCATTAAGAAGTAAAAAAATACATTTAAATGTAACAGAAAAAACACTGTATTAGGACTTAGAAAGTAGTATATTCATATAATAAAGATATTTCAAAAAACACCATTATGCAATACCAAAAATTCAGAAAATACTTATTTAGTGTTATTCAAACTGCGGAATTCGTGAAGTTAAAAGCCGATCAGAACAATTATGAAAAATGACACAATATTTATTTTATAAAATCCCTTAAAGAACGCAAATTTACTGGATTACATAAATACTGTTACACAAAATGTCATGGGGTAATACAATAGAAATTCTTGGTTTATACACTTATAAAAATATAAAGATATCTGAAATATATTCTTACTCGTTAAAATGTGTTTAATAAGTCTGCTGAGCAAGCCAATCATACCAGCATTGCCACGGAAACCTCATCTTTTCTAAGAGTTGAGTCACAATGCTCCTCCTTATACTCTTGGCGAGAATGTCAAACAAACACTTTTGGATTTAATAGAATGCCGCATTTAACTAAATATTTCATCGATTTCTCATTCATTGTAAATCTCGATGAAGATTATTTAAATTAAAGCCTTTCTGCTAAGTTTTAAAGTAAGCTGGAGGATTTTTATATAGTATATGTCACATTAGAA
The DNA here is from genome assembly GCA_964019185.1 of Maratus speculifer. Taxonomy (NCBI): domain Eukaryota; kingdom Metazoa; phylum Arthropoda; class Arachnida; order Araneae; family Salticidae; genus Maratus; species Maratus speculifer. Next base: position 333,122,093 of record OZ025297.1, read on the forward strand.
ACGTTGAATTGAAGTATCTTATATATACAGAGAGTTTTGAAAACACTAGGTAATTGAAGGTGAATAAAAAGGCGCACATACGAAGTTTTCAAAATCGATTAAAATTTCGGTACTTTTCAGTTACCCTTTTCAGAGAGTCAGTGTTATATATACACATGTATATACCTATACAGTAGAGTCCCGTTATTCCGAACCTCGTTATTCCGTTCCGTTGAAGTTGTTAGCAAGAAATTGAAGGAGATTTTAACTGGAGTGTTTGATAAATTGATGTGCAGGGAATCAACATTTATTATAAAAAACAGTTATACGTTATTGGATAAGCTGAAAAAAAATACTGATTTGTTTTCTTATGATTGTGCAGACCTTTATTATAAATAGATTTAAAGAATTTAAAAGAAAAAATTGTGGAATTTTATGGTACAGAGAGCAATACAGACACAGATAACAATTTATTTTGAACTTATTTGAATTTATAGTACAAAAAAATTATCCCTATGATGGTAAAAAAGTGTTTAGACAATTTCGTAGTATTCCAATGAGGGAGAGTTGCAATTAAATTTTAGCTGACTATACTTACATATATATGAACGTAACAATAATTTAAACAGAAATATTTTGTGCTATAGATATATAGATGACGTTTCAATAGTTAAATTAAATAAGGACAATACACATCTTGATTTCATATATTATCCTATTTCTTTAAAATTGAAACTCTCCTCAGAGGATTGTAGTTGTACAGATTTTTTGGATGTAAATATATTTTTTGAGAGAAAAAAGTTAGTTACAAAGCTATTTGATAAACGAAACTTTTAGTTTCAGAACTTTAAAGCTAATGCATTTCGATTCACGTGTTCATATTTTATTAAAAAGAAACATCTTCAAAAATGGTTCGATTCGTATCAAAAGGCTGTGTGCAAGGATAAGAGATGTGTTTGAAAATTATCCCCCCTGTTGTCTGCTAAGGACATGCCACCGTTTCGGCTCAAAAAATTTTAGCTCCAGCCCCAGTTCACCTGGCACGGCGAGTGGGAGTGATGTGCGGCGCCAAACTCAGTACATTCACAAAGGCAATAAATGACTCAGTCCAACAACCGTTAGCCACAATCAGCCGACCTCGGCACTTGTCTGCATAGATCGCCCCCACATTGCCGGCTAAACTTCTATCATGTACGCTAATGGCGCCTGGTGCATGTAAAATCCGTCGTGGGTGCAAAGTCCTCCAAGTTACTTGTGAATTATACCTCTGGAGGTGCCCTGCCAGGTTAAGGTCTCGTCATCTGATCAAGGCTCTAAATTACGAGACCATCTTGCGAAGCCATTTGCAGTTGAACCAACAGGATGTACCATTAATTAACAGGCGAAACAAAGTATGCTCAACGACAAGCAAGTACTGCAGAAATGATGGCAGATGGCATGCGAAGCAAAGTTTATTGCCGCTACGTGGCAATTAGGCGGTCGTCCGCCCCGATACCAGATATCTAACCTGTTAAGCTGAGATAACTCGGCAGGTAGGGGCCTGGTCATCGGTTAGAAAGAAAGAGATGTGTTTGACAATATTGTGGAGTGGTATAAATAGGATTACGAACAGAATCCTCGGAAATTTATGAAAAGTATTACGAATGATTTTATTAAAAGTAGCAGTTTTAGAAGTGAAATGAATTCATTATTGAATGCAGTTTGTGGTTTCGACAAGTTGTATGATTCAGAGAGTTCGTTAATTTGTGGGGTATCTCTGGTCTGTTTTAATTGCTTTTCGTTTTATTCTGTTTGGTTTATTTATAGTTAATTTCATTTTTGGTTTTGACGGGTGAAGGGGGGTGTTGCATGCTTAAAATCTGATTTAACCCTGCAGTACATGTCATTAGCCATGCCGCCCGTCTCTTTGTTTAATTTTCTACTACATTTCACGGTTTAGATATTTATGTGTTATTGTTTGGAAGAACAATTTTATAGTTTATGTATTGATGTTTTCTGTTAAATAGTTGTGGAGTGTAATTTCAGTTAATATATGAGTTTGAATTAAATATATATAATATATATTGATATATATTGTTACATATATATAGTTTTATTTGATAATATGAAAATTATACAAAGAGGATTCAACAATAATGAATTTAAATATTTAAACAAGAACAGCAACAAAACTCCCTGCTCCTCGGAAGGTTGGGGGAGACACAGGCATCAAAATTTTAAAAAATGTAACCTCACAGGTTTCGCAAAGCATGACAGCTTACATATTCCATTAGTGTAAAAATAAATTCAAAATAAAACTTAATGTCATTTAACTTCAAGCAAAATTACAACCAAACTAACTTTTAAAATAAAAATATTATGAATTAACCCAATATTAAGCAAAAATGAACATTCAGGAAGACCATTCCCCCACCTTGACCTGTGTAGACAAAAGAAAAAGATACATGTTTAAAAACCACACTTCACTAACTTTCATATCAGCAGGATTAATATATATTAGGCTACTTAAGTTATTTATACACTTAAATAAAGCATTATATATACCGGGTGTCCCAAAAAATGACTGATGGATTTTAAAATTCAATAACTTGCAAACGGTGACAGCTATTTAAAAAAATTTGGAGGAGGGTTATGTATAATGTCAGGAGTTTTTTTTTACCGTAACACTTGATTTTAGTTCGAATTTCAAGCAATAGGTGGCGCTGACGGCGATTGAAGGCCAGATCGACGCTTAACTCAGCACTGATCACCTGGCCTTCAATCGCCGTCAGCGCCATCTATTGTTTGAAATTCGAACTAAAATCAAGTGTTACGGTAAAAAAAACTCCTGACTTTATACATAACCCTCCTGTAAAATTTTTTTAAATAGCTGTCACCGTTTGCAAGTTATTCAAATTTTAAATCCATCAGTCATTTTTGGGACACCCGGTATATACATATATATAAATACATTAATAATGATCATGGACATATTATCACTGGAAATCGAAATATTGTAGAAGATTTTACGTTAAGAAAATTAATGGGTTATGGTACTAAGTTTAGAATTCCATCCAAATTAAATATTATTTCTATAATAAAACAATTTACATATGATGTAGTTATATTTATTTATAAAATTGCAATATATTACAACAAATCTATTGAATATTTCAATCAATGGAAAATTTTAGTTATTGATAAATTAACTAAGGCTTTAAAATACAATATTTCACGTCTGGATTATATAAATATAAAGCATCTTTTCCAGCAAATCACTAAATTGCAACAAAACTTTGTAATCACTTATGTGGACAAATCTCCAAATAATTATGCAATTATATGTAAATCCTATTATCACCAACTGCTTAATTACAGTATATCTTCTAATAACTCATTTAAAAAAACTAATGATGATATAATTGTAAACAATCGCAAAATTAGATGTTTTTATAAATTATTCAGGGATGAGATTTCCGCTTTTTTGCACACCAGCAAAATTTTAGAGAAAATGCTATATTATTTAATCGAAACAATTTTGTGATTTAAGAGAACAACATTTTCTCTAAGATTTTACTGGTGTCCAAAAAAGCGGAAATCTCATCCCTAATTATTAGACATTAATTCTACAAACTTTAAGTATCCATATCTAGTTCTTATACCCAAATTTCATAAAAATCCAATTAAATTTAGATCAGTTACAACTGGTTGCAATATACTTATAATAATACAGTTAATAAACTTTAATCAAATATATACAATAACAAAAACCAGTGATAATACACATTGTGTAAAGAATAGCTATGAACTGGTCAATATTATGAAAAATCTTAAATGTATAAAAAATATAACTACATATGACTTCAAAGATCTTTTTAATAATATAGATTTACTAGATCTACATAATATAATAAATGCACTTTTTAAAAAATATCAACATGATTTGAATATATCAACGAATATTGATACTGATTATTTTCTTACTTTAACAAATTTCATTATCTATAATAATTTTATAATGCACGATAACATAATATATATACAAAAAGTTGGTGTACCACAATGTGGTTGTACTAGTATATTATTAGACTTAGACTTATATCATTATGAACATAAATATTTTAATAATAAAATATATTTATATCGATATATTGATGATATAATTTTAATTGATACTGATAATACCAGTTTATCTCAATTCCCAGTAGATTATCCAGCTAATTTAGAAATTACAAAAACCTTCTTTCTAATAATACCATTAACTTTTTAGATCTTAAAATTATATTAAAAGAAAACAAATTAATAACTGATATATAAGACAAACGAAATGAATTTAATTTTAAAGTTAATACATTTACTAATTTTAAATCATGTCTTTATAATTCTGTGTATCGTAATATAATACTTAATCATATATATTAAATAAAATATTTATGTTATTCTCACCTAATTAATGCAAATATTAAAAAGCTAATTTATGATGTACTAAATAATGGTTTTCCTAAAAAATTCATAGTAAAAAAAATATAAAAAATGTATATAATAGGATGGCTGGGTGGGTAGATGTTAGAGTATGGAGGAGGGCGGTGTTGTCTGGATAATACGCAATGGTTAATTAATATTTAATATTAAAAATATTGAGTGCGGGAAATGCATATGTTAGATTGAAAAAATAATAATAATGGATGTTAAATTGACACTAATGAATGGATAATTGTATAGTTACATCAATTAATTATATTAATACAATTTAATTAATTTATCTAAGTGTACAGGGTAATTATATTAACTATCAATTTTTAAACCTTATATCATCTTATATTAAGATATTGAGTTTAGCTTAGAATAGTCAAATTAAATGATATTGTTTTAAATCTTAATAGGGTGTATGGTTTAATTTTCTGTTATCACATTACTCTGTTTTTAATTCATTTATTTATATATTATTATCATATTGACGATAATTATTTTTTCATTTTCATTTTGCTATCCAATTTGGTAGTTTTGATCTGTCTTGTTTTTGATGTTTTTCTTCATTTGGTTTTGGTTTTGTGTGTGCTGTTTGTCCCAAATTCGTAATGTTTTGCTTCTTCATGGCAAATACGAAGATGAAACCACACACTTTGTTTGTAATTCCAAAGTATTTGGGACTTGAAGATTCTGCTTTGGTTCTACAAATACCATTAGTATTCATATTAAATTTTGATTTTTTCATTCCATGTTCAATATGCTATAAGTTATTAAATTCAATGGTTCATATATTGTAATAGTATTAATGGTTTTATGTATTGATATATATAGGATTCGAACTTAAACATCATTTATTTTTCTTAAGTCAAGCATGATCACCAAATTAACTGACTCTCTGGTATATTTTTTAGATACTACTCTGTTATCCCGTCGATCAATTTCTCCAAATTATACAAATCGCCAAACTAACAGCCAAATTATACATATCGACATAATATTTATTTTAAATAACAAAAAAACAAATAATTCGTAGAATATTAATAAAAATTCAAATAAAGAACGAAATAAAAATCACTTAATGGCATTTTAAACACGTGAATCGCATTTAATGTCATTAAATGTGACATTCACGATCATTCATTAATGGCATTTAATCTTATAGACTGGCGATAATTTTTTAGTCAACGGGATAACTTAATAATACCATTTTTTATTATCCATGATTTGAAAACACGCATTATGAAAATTCACGAGCACGAGCGCAGGAACTGATTTTAAAAAATTGGAAAAGGCGAGTTGTGAAAATGTTACAATGCATGAAGCATAGTTATATTATTGAAAAGAAAGTATATTGTAGGTTTTAAATGTAAAATTTAACATATTGGAAGAAGCTATAGCCTGGATTATCTGTAAGAAGTTGTATTAAAGTGTGATGTAATCTCATTTAAAAGTTTTGTTATCCAATTAATCCAATAACCTAGTTATTTACATCTTAGTTTAACTATATACACTATATTGCCATTGATTATGGGACACTTGTGATTTTAGACATTTTACTAAATATCTAGAAAAATACATGAGGAATCACCTCGAAACTCTTAGTGTATAAATATAATAGTATAAGTCATACATCTCCGTGAAAATTTTTTCCCGAAACTCCAAAGGGGACCGTCAACAAATTAAAAAAGAATGAATATCTTTTGAATAACCCTGTCAAAACTAATGTAGCAAAAGCGCCCAAACTCTAGATTGTGATTGAATGCCTTATTGTAATAAGCCTTGTTCATTTTTATGCAAATAGCATGCATACTCGCAGAGTAATTAAGGTTTTTATAAAAATGATCCCAATTTTTTCCAAGTTTTTTCCTTATAATTTTCAGAGTTCTTAATATAAAATATTATTTTTTTCAGAAAATATGACAAACAACATTGCACACAGTACCCTGTAATCAGAATAAAAAAATAATGAAAATTGTATAAAAAATGAGTTTGTTTACTAAATAATTTTTTACTGCGCATGCGTCAACGATATCAAAATTTCATTTGCATATTATGTTAGCTAAATGTATAGAGCAACTTTTGTGAAAGTCACAAAATCATAACTTGAAAATTCTGACAATAACCGTCAATTGAATAAGTCGAAAATCCGTTATTCTCAAAATGAAGCAAAAACAAGAGGGGTTGTATCCATATATTCATTGATTAGTGTCAATATAGAATACACAATATGGGATGTACTACTGCATTTGGATAAAATCCCTCATTTTCTTGCTTCATTTTGGAAACAACGGATTTTGTCCTTTTTCTATAGACGATTACTTTCAGAATTTTCAAGCTATGATTTTGAGACTTTTACAAAAGTTGCTCTATACATTTAGCTAACATAATATGCAAATGAAATTTTGATATCTTTGACGCATGCGCAGTAAAAAATTATATAGTAAACCTACTCATTTTTCATACAATTTTTATTATTTTTTAATTCTTATTACAGGGTACTGTGTGCAATGTTGTTTGTCATATTTTCTGAAAAGAATATTATTTTACATTAAGAACTCTGAAAATTATAATGGAAAAACTTGGAAAAATTTAAGAACATTTTTATAAAAACCTTAATTACTCTGCGAGTGTGCATGCTATTTGCATAAAAATGAACACAGTGTATTACAATAAGGCATTCAATCATAATCTAGAGTTTGAGCGCTTTTGCTACATTAGTTTTGACAGGGTTATTCAAAAGATATTCATTCTTTTTTAATTTGTTGACGGTCCCCTATGGAGTTTCGGTAAAAAATCTTCACGGAGATGTATGACGTATACTATTATATTTATACACTAAGAGTTTCGAGATGATTCCTCATGTATTTTTCTAGATATTTAGTAAAATGTCTAAAATCGCAAGTGTCCCATAATCAATGGCAATATAGTGTATATATGGGTATTCTCCAATAAGCGGATAATTTCACTCAGTGATTTAGTGAAAAAAAAAAATTAAATTTTAACTATTATTTTTTAATAATTAGATATAGCATAGGTTACTAAGTGTTATACAACATTCCGGCATAAACTTTAAGCACTATGTGATTTTTTTTTTTTTTTTTTAATAAATTAGTTTGTTAATCAATGTCACTACTGTCCCATGATAATTCTTTACTTCATAAACCAAGGTTTTAATAAAATTTATTTGAAAAATATGTGTATTTTATTAAAGTGTATATTTTTATTTTTATAAAAAAAAATATAATGTTTAATGTATCATATGTGATAAATCTGAATATTTTTTAAGTTTTAAGAATAAGGGAACAGGAGTGACATTTACATGGACAGAAATGACATACTTCAAAACTTTTGAATTTTGAACATTTTAATAATTATAAATTATTTAACATGTATTATTATTATTATTTTTTTTTTTTGTTACTATTTTAAAATTTGAATAATCTTTTTGAAAAAAATAACCAACAATAAAATAATGAATAAATAAGTGAATTTATTTGGACAAAAGTTTTAGTTAGAAAAAAAGTGTTTAAGTACGAGAACACTGCTCATTTTAAAATTTATATCATATAATTTATCTATAGTAAAATATCTTGAAGTAACTGATCGAGGGGGAATATCAATGGCACACAAAATTTCATTCTTTGGAACATCCTGGATATCTAATGTATTTGGCAATAAATTCGGCTTCTATTCCTTAACAAAAAGTTTACTTTAACCTCCTCAGTCCTGATGTCGCCTGGAGACGACACTAAAAAACACCCTTTTAATTAATTAAATTGTTTCTAGAATTGCTAAAATTACATCTGGACTTTTTAAACAGATGTGTGCATTTTAGATAGGGTTGCACCGAATAGTGATTTTGGCCGAATACCGAATGCCGAATATTCAGCCAACAGATCAACCGAATACCGAATATTCGGCTAGCCGAATAGCGATTGTTGGACCGAATACCGAATATTCTTCTTTTTCCAAATACTTTTTATATTTTAAAGTTTAAAGGTATTAAAATGTTACTTTTTAAAACAATTTTAAATAATATTTAATAAAAGAAACTTACTGTTTTTATAAGAACATTTAGTATTGAAAAAAAGTCTGCCTTGAGTTATTTAAGAAGCACAATTATGAGATCTTTTTTAATTAATAAAATTTTAAATTCATGGTTTCTTCTACGAATTAAAACAAACATTTTAAAATCAAAGAGAAATAAGGAAAAAATGGTCGAAGAAAAACTTTACATTCTCTTCATTGTCCTTTTTCAATAACTCAAGGCAGATTTTTTTTTTTAATATAAAGTACAAATACTTTCAACTTAATTTTGAAAAAAGGAATATTTAGGTCATAGTTTTTTTTTTTTTTTTTTTTTTTTTTTTTTTTTTTTTTTTTTTTATGAATGATGGCATTTTTCATCCTTCCCATCATATCATATTTTACAGAAACCAAAGTATGTGAGTTGAAAATATAGTTATGGTACCTTATTTATTGTTAATGCAACAAATGCAACAAGTTTGACCTAAAGTGAGATGAAATATTTACGACTCAATAAGTTGATTGTGATTATGATTTCATGAACAAAAATTTCCTTGATAGCTATTACTATTCTCAAAAATTTTTCTTTCTTGTTTAAGGACTTTTATTTGGGAAAAGCAAGAAACAGATTATTTGCTAAACAAAATTTAGGAACCTGCATTTGCACATCATTTTTTCCTAAGGAGAATCCTAATAAATCAGCATTTTAATCCTTCTCATGGTTAATTTTCTTAAGTTATACTTTATAAATAACAAATAAATAATGCAAAAACATTCTATTTTATTTAAATATGATTTTCTTTCTAATTATTTTAAATATATTTATAAATTGACAGCTAAAAGTAGAAATTGTTGAAAGTTTTAAAAAATGTGTTTTAAAAGGTTTTATTAATTATTGGATTCGGCCGAATACTCTGATATTCGGCTTAACCGAATATTTTGATATTCGGCCTAACCGAATATTCGGTAACATGGCCGACTACCAAATAGATACCGAATATTCGGTGCATCCCTAATTTTAGAAGCATCGATTTATAGACTGAAGCATCTTTGGAGATGTTTTACAATAATTTTAAACCGGTTTTTGTAGTGCCACAGGAAATTTGTCTCAAGACTGAGGAGGTTAAGGATGTCATCACTTATTTCTTCAATTAATCGTATTAAAAAGAAATGCTGTAATAAGTAATATGAAAAAATAAATAGGTTGATAAAAATTTAAAATAATAATTTAATTCTAAATAAAAATTTAAAACTTATCAGGAAACCAATTTTCATCATACACAACTGCAACCCAAGATCCTACACAAATATGTTTACTTTCAGAACCAAGAGTTGATGCTTCAGTATCTTTATAATAAATGGGCACATCCTTAAAGCAGGGAGATAAGTCTACATATGATAGTTCTAAACAGTAATGTTGACATTTTTCATGTGTGTCACATGTGAAACAGCATAAATAACGCAGTTGAAGTATAACATTTTCAAATTTATTCCAAGTGAGCTGATGCAATTTTAATAGATTCAGAATAGATGCTATCACTGTATCATTTGGCTTCAAGTCATCTATGGCATTAATATCTGCTTCGGAGATTCAGTCCTCAAATAAATAATTTGAAAGGGGACAGAAATGACAGGGACAGTAGTGACAAAATTAAGAAAATTGCTTCTGTGTACATAGTAAGTTAGGCTTAGTAAGACTGCAATATGATATTTTGTACTAAGCAAAAGTATGTTATTTCATGACAAAATAATAAATAAATAAAAACAATAAGAAGGACAGTTCAAGTAGGGGATAGTAGTGACAAGTAATAAACATATTCTTATCTTTCTATCCATTTTGTAGCTTGTAACTATTTTTGAAGTCCTTAGAATTGTTACCATGTGTTTTTCTGGGCAATTAAGATGGCTTCTTCTACTAAATGCACCTGTTCTCCAAATTTTATCTGGCCACCTGGTGGTCACTTTAGCAGTTTTATACAAGGGGACAGTAGTGACATAACAACTAGGGGACAGCGTTTCTCTGACTCAAAATAAATGTAAGACTATTTTTAATTTACAATAAAAATACTTTATTGCATACTTTTGAGCATAAATTTTTATTTTGGGTGGTAAAATTGTTAAAAATTATTTGTCATTACATTTAAAATTGTTCTAGAAGATCAGTACATGCGGTGAGGGACAAGGGACAGAAGTGACAAATTGACTATTTAAAATATTTTTACAGTAGAATTTACAGTTTTTTCTTGAAAATACTTTTTGAAATCGTAGAAATACATTACAAAATACATTTTATGCTAAAAATAGCTGTATGAATGACAAAAAACAGCATGTAACCCTAAGGGACAGAAATTACCCACTTATTGGAGAATCACCCATATATATGTTACAGGCCAAACCCGATTTTAGGCCAAACTAGATTGGCCTAGTCCAAACTAGTCTATCCTAACGCCCTTCGGATAAACTAGTTTTTCCTAGGCCAAACTAGTCTATCCTAACGCCCATCGGATAAACTAGTTTTTCCTAGGCCAAACTAGTCTATCCGAACGCCCATCGGATAAACTAGTTTTTCCTAGGCCAAACTAGTCTATCCGAACGCCCATCGGATAAACTAGATTTTCCTAGGCCAAACTAGTTTGGCCGAACGGTCATTAGGATGAACTAGTTTAGCCTGCTATTCATTGGTTTGAATTAGTTTATCCTAGGCCGAACTAGATTGTCCTAGGCCAATTCAATTTGGCGTGATTTTTTTAATCTAAAGACCGCCACGGCGCCAACTTTCTAGTTTTGATCTAATTTAGCCTAGGCCAATGTAGTGTGACGCGATTTTAGCTCACAGACTATCAAAGTATGAGAGCTAATGTGCTCGCAGATTCTGTGTGTGTGTATGTAACAATGTACGTATGTATGTACGTATGTATGTACGTATGTTCGTAATGCGATAACTCCTGATAGAAATATCCAATTTGCTACAAAATTTGGACATAGATTTATCCTGATAACGAACTTTCCTTATTAGTTTCAGGGGTTCATTGGATAAGAATAAGGGGAGGGGAACAAAAAGCTAAAACGCACCCCCCCCCCTCCACTCCTTAATTTCGTTAAGTCAGTTTTCATGCAAAAGTATCAGATTTTATTAAAAATTTAGGTACAATATCAGTTCGATAAGGTACATCCATGATTAGTTGTGGGTGTTCATTGTTTACATATAAAGAAAGGAGGAATGGGGGGTAACACTCTTAATTTATGTAAATAGATTTTTCAGGGATAATTTACCGATTTGTTTCAAATTTTGGATGTAGATTTCTTCTGATAAGGCGTTTACTTGATTAATTTTGGGGGTTCTGAGTTTAAATATAAAGATAGAGCGGATTATTTTTTCAATCGGATAGAAACTTTTGGTTTTATGAAAAGATTTTTAATTCGTAACGGATATTGGTTTTCACACACATCACTTCACGCGAAATTGTTCGTATTAAAAAAGTAAATATCCGAATCCTTTTAAAAATAAGAAAAAGTTTAAATAAAGCATGACACTTGAAATTTAGGATACGGCGGGGAGGTAGAGTAAGGGGACACTAGATTTTTTTTTTAAAAACTCAGCGTTTTTTTTAAGTTTTAGCTGCCAATTAAATATTACCAATTTTGTGAAACTTTTTGAAACATAATATAACATGATGTTAAATATTTAAGAAAAAAGATGCCGCGTCAAATACCACTATTTTCTATTAGTAATTTTTGTAAAAATGTTAAATTCTTGTTGGAATTGTTGAAACTTTGTGATAGTTTATAACATGTGATAAAAAATTGTATAAAAAGTCCCATTACGAAAGGGAAAGAGGGGGGGGCAAACAAAATCAGGAAATATAACGGAAATTCTAGGTTGATCTATTTGAAACTTTAAGATAGTTTATGACATATGATATAAATTTATAAAAATATATTTCGCATTTAATGCCACTATTGAAGAATAGTGATTTTTTCAAAAATCTCAAATTCTTGTTTTGAAGCACCGCAACATCGAGTAACATATCTACTGATAGATTCTTTAACGGAGTTTTCTTAAGATACACTTTTGTTAGTAATAAGGTACGCTCCCTGGTGATGGAATGTGGAACTAATGCGAGCACCCTGGTGTTGGAATTTGGAACTAATACAACGCGATTTAGGTATTTACGAATGTTGAATCGAAAAGAAAGAAACATGATGATAAATACTTAAGAAAAAGGATTCCGCATAGAAATACCACTATTTTCTAATAACAATTTTTGTTAAATTGTTAAATTCTTGCCGGAACTTTCTGAAAAATCCGTAACAACGTCTTTCAAATTCTAATTCAAGCTGAAATTTGATGAAAATCTGTGTATTAGTACTATTTCAGATATTTAAATTATTGCAGAAGTCATAAAAAACTGGATAGAAGCGCTACTTATTGAGCCATTTACTCTAAAAACAAAAGAATATTAATTTATATCAGGTACTAACTGAATTTGAAGTTTGATGAAAATCCGTGCATTTCTTCTTGAGATATTGCGATAATCATGAATAATGCCACATAGCAGCGCCACCTGTTGCACGATTTACTCCAAAAACTAAAAAGTACTTTTGTACTTTTTTATATCAAGGACTAACAGAATCTGGAGTTTCATGAAAATCCATGCATTAGATCCTGAGATAGAGCTATTGCAATAATCACGAATAATACCGTATAGCGGCGCTACCTTTCAAGAGATTTAATCCAAAACTACAGAATACTAATTTATACCAGGGACTTACTGAATCTAAAGTTTGATGAAAATTCGTGCATTAATTCTTGCAACAAAATATTTCAGGAATCGGGAAAATTGAGCACAACAGTGCCACCTATTGAGCAATTAACACGAATACGTAAAAGATTTAGTTCATATCACGGATTTACTGATTCGGAAGTTTGATGAAAATCCGTAAATTGGTTATTGAAATAGTGTTAATGCAAATCAGTAAAAACGCACTTTAGAAGCGCCATATGTTGAACTATTTACATGAAAAAGTAATCAGTATCGATTTATATCAGGGACTATCTGAATATAAATTTGTATTAAATTCCGTCTATTAATTCTTGAGATACAGCTATTGTGAAAATTGTGAAAAATGCAGCATATCATCGCCATGTTAAGTGATTTACTTCAAAATATAAACAACACCAACTCATGTCATGGACGAACTGTATCTAAAGTTCGATGGAAATTTGATTGTATTAGCTATTAAGTAAAGCTCATGCGTAAATCGTAAAAAATGCCAAAAAGAACTCCACCTGATGAACGATTTACATCAAAAACTAATCAGCATCAATTTAGATCAGAGACTGCCTGAATATATTTTTTTATTATATTTCGTGCATTAGTTCTTCAGCCGCGTCCCCACAGACTGCGGCAGCGTATACTAGGTGTGTTGCAAGCGTACTGCCGAATGCGCTCTTCCTTTTCGAATGAACTTCGAAGCGAACAAAATTTAAATCGTAGCAAGCATGCTGAGCACGCACCACCGAATGTAACCCTCCTTTTCGAAAGAACCTCGAAGCGAACGAAATTCGAACCATATCCCCGCTGCACACGCCAGTCCGATAGCGGGCGAAGCCAGCAAGTTTTAACTAAGCCACGTTATATTTGTTCCTCATTCCAACACCTGGGAGCGTACTCTATTATTAAAAAACTGTATTTGAATGAAACTCCGTTAAACAACCTATTAGTAGATGTGTTACTTGAGGTCGCGGTGCTTTAAAACATACACTGTAAAAAAAAAATCTGTGAAGGTACTAAACATTTTCTAGGAAACTGGGATTCCAAGAACTTTTCATGTAACGCTAACAGGAAAAATTCATGTAATCGATTCTGAAACTTGAATTTTTGATGTTACCGTTACAGGAAAAGTTCTTGGAATCACAGTTTCCTAGAAAAGGTTTAGTACCTTTGCAGATTTTTTTTTTTTACAGTGTAGAATTTCCGTTATATTTCCTGATTTTGTTCGCAACCACATCCTCTTTCACGCCGAAATGTAACTCATTTTTTTTTTTTATAAAATTATATCATATGCGATAAACTATCACAAAGTTTCAAAAAGTTCCAGCAAAAATATAACATTTTTACAAAAATTACTATTAGAAAATAGTGGTATTTCGATGCAAAATCCTTTTTCTTAAATATTTATCATCATGTTTTTTTTCACTTCACAGTTCGTTCGCCTCAACATACGTCCGTTTCAAGATTTTATATAAAAGAAGGGGCCCGATAGCGGGCGAAGCCGGCTGGCTTGAACTAAATCGCGTCCAAATTCCAACACCAGAGTGCTCGCGTTATATTAGTTACACATTAGTCTGTTATATTAGTACATACGTACATAAGTATGTACATACGTACGTACATGGTTACATACACACACACAGAATCTGCGAGCACATTAGCTCTCAGGCTTTGATAGTCTGTGAGCTAAAATCGCGTCGAATTGCATCGGCCTAGGCTAAATTAGATCAAAACAAGAAAGTTGGCGCCGTGGCGGTCTTTAAATTCAATAAAATCACGCCAAATTGAATTGGCTTAGGACAATCTAGTTCGGCCTAGGATAAACTAGCTCAAACCAATGAATAGCAGGCTAAACTAGTTCATCCTAATGACCGTTCGGCCAAACTAGTTTGGCCTAGGAAAATCTAGTTTATCCGATGAGCGTTCGGATAGACTAGTTTGGCCTAGGAAAAACTAGTTTATCCGATGGGCGTTCGGATAGACTAGTTTGGCCTAGGAAAAACTAGTTTATCCGATGGGCGTTAGGATAGACTAGTTTGGACTAGGCCAATCTAGTTTGGCCTAAAATCGGGTTTGGCCTGTAACATATATATTCAAAAATTGCATAAAAAATATAGTATAGAGCAGCATGTGCATAAAGTATAAAATGTTTGAGAAAAAACAAATAACATTAAAATAATAAAATAAAACAACATATGAAAGTCACTAGCTAAACTATAAGCCATTACTCATCAGCAGGCGGAATGGCTGTTAAATTCAATATTACAGAAATGATAGAACTCCCATTTTAAACAGGACGTATAGCAAACCATGATCATTACCTATTATGATATATCATTGAATTAAAAGTATGATAGTATTTAATAGAATGAATAATCTTTTTTAAGTATTCATTCGATTTTCATAAAATTGGAAATGGCTCCATAAAATTCTGCAACGATTATATCTATAAAATTTCAAACCTTTCGGTTAGGTAGTTTTTACGCTGTTGTATGCAGACAGATAGAATTGGACGGATCAGATAATGACTATAGATGCTACGTATCTATATTATAAAAGCCAAGCATATCTGTGCGTAACGCATACGTCATTTTGCGAATGGCAACACTTTCAAATTTTAAATGAAATTTCGGTATTGCAATTTTTGCTACTACAATTTTTTAAATTTCTGAACATGGCACATTTTCAAATTTTACACCAACGGATAGAGATAAAAAATGTACTTTTAAATGCAATTTATGTAAAAATCGTACCTTAATTTACTTTTTATTTTTGAAATATTAATTTTTTTGTAGTTTTTAATATCACTTTTTTAATCGTGGCAACAGGAGTACTCCATTTCTATTAAAGGCAAAGGAAAAAATTATTACTGCAACTTTATTTTGCCATTTTCTCATTAAAAGGGGGAAAATCGAAATTTAAATATATTATGTTATAAAAACCGGTGAATTTTTATTTCATTTACAAAATTTGACTTACACGTAAATGTAAAAGAATATCAATAGCTTAATAGCTGTTTCAGCAAATAACATTGAGACTTCAAGTTTTGAATCAAAATGATCATAACCAATTTTTGTTGAAAAGATGAATACAGATACGAATTGTGTATTTGTAAATTTTGAAATGGTGGAAAGGATGCCGGGTTTAGATTTCACGGAGAAAAAATTCTATGATTGGATCAAAGTTGAATAAATTTTGCTTTCTTTCATTTCGGAATACTAGCATAAGAACCCTAATTGATAACTGTATCATAATAACAGATATTTCTTATTTTTTACTGTTTACATATACAATTAAAGTTTAATTTTAACAATTTCTACAACTGAATGTTATAGAAATAGTTTTGTATTTTTTTTTTTTTAAGTTAAATTTGATTTGTTTAAAAGTTAGACACACCAATATAAGGTGCATTTTTTGCTATAACTAATTTAGTAGGTTTATTATAAATCAATGCAACAGTTCCTTCTTAAACATTTTCTTTCGTCAAAATTTGACGGGTTTTGCCTTGTTTATACAGGGTGATTCATAAAAGATGGGCAGAACTTTAAGGGGTTATAGTACACATAAAGACAAATAATATTAAATAGGAGACTAAGGGTCCAAGACGTATTCCCAAGGAGATAGGGGGCATTAAAGTTTAGGGTCCGAAATTTCAAATGATTATAAAAAATGGAAAAATTGGTCGATTCGTTTGCGGTTTTTGCAAAAAATTTTCTTCATGCCAGTATTTTCTTGAAATAAAATTTTAAAGTTCAATTTCAAAAAATGCCGATAGGGGGCGCTTTAGACTTTGGAGTAACAAACAACTATTTTTTAACGTTATTTTTTGTATTTCTTTAAATGATTTCGAAAGCTTAGACTTAAACTTAAATTTTGATCTAAAAATCTGAGTCCTAACGAGTAATTAAGTAGCGTAAACTGAAATTTGAAATTTGAAACCCTTCTCCCCCCAGAACAAAAATCAGTTATTCCCGATCTTTGTGTCGTAGATTAGGCTCTAACTACTGCCGCGTTTTGCTAAAATTATTCTTTATGTCAGTATTTTCTTGAAAATAAATTTTAAAGAAAATTTTCAAAAAATTCCGATAGAGGGCGCTTTAGATTTTGGAGTAACGAACAACAATTTTATACCGTTATTTTTTGTGTCTCATTAAATGCTTTCTAAAGCTTAGACTTAAACTTAAACTTTCAGCTCAAAATCTGAATCGCTGAGCGTGGTTCAGTAGCGAGGGGAGGGGGTTCAAATTTCAACTTTTGAACATAGTTCAGTTTGCACTACTTAACCATGCCCTACGATTCTGTGCTGTGATACGAGGCAAAAATACAACTTTCGTCAAGGACTGCATAGTCGGAATTCACTCATAAAGGCACTGGCACAGTTGGAAACGTCGCTCATGCAAACTTTAAAGCTCCATTCCTGACACTAGTCACCGGGTGAAGAAGGAGACAGAAAGTATGCAAATGTCAAATGGGGAAGAAGAAGAAGAACACTTATGCAAAATTTCGACACGATTCAGGCATAAAAACCACTGAACGGTGAGTCAAGTGTAAGTCGCTGTAGTAATGAATCGGAAGATGGTGCCCTTCACGAATAAGGAAAAGGCTGAGATGCATTTAATTTACGGAGCGGCAGATGGAAATGGTGCAGAGGCACAACGAATGTACGGAGAGCGATTTCCCAACAGGCGGTTGCCTAACCGCAAAACTTTCGAGCGCTTGCACAGACAGTTGTGTGAGACAGGATCATTTCTCGCTTCCCGGTCGAATGCAGGTCGTGCAAAAAAGGACGAATCAGTAGTTGTTGCAGAAGCCATTCTGGATGTAGTAGCGGCGCAGCCAAGTACAAGTACACGAACAGTGGCTAGGCAGGTGGATACCTCACAGTCCATGACTTGGAGGGTACTGAAGGATGAACATTTGCTCCCGTTTCATGTGCAACGAGTCCAGAAACTGTCTCCAGGGGATTATCCAAATCGTATTGAATTCGCCCGCTGGTTTCTGCAGCAGAACGCGCTAAATCCACATTTTGGACGAACTGTGCTTTTCACCGATGAATGTACCTTCACACGTGAAGGTACATTTAACACACACAATGCACATGTATGGGCGGATGTCAATCCACATGCTACGTACCCACATGCTCATCAGAGACGCTTTTCCATCAATGTTTGGGCAGGAATCCTCGGAGACCCCCTAATCGGACCGTACCTTCTTCCTGAACGCCTCAACGGTAAAACATACTTCACATTTCTGCAACATGTGCTGCCAGACCTGTTAAACGTTGTTCCTCCACGCATCCGGCGGGTCATGTGGTTCCAGCACGATGGAGCGCCAGCCCATTACGTACGAGACGTCCGCAACTATCTGGACATCACATTTCCGAACAGATGGATTGGTCGAGGTGGTCCTGTTGCTTGGCCTGCTCGCTCGCCAGATCTTTCACCCCTCGATTTCTTTTTTTGGGGACAATTGAAGGCTCTTATGTATGAGACACCCATTGAATCCCCCGAGGAACTGGTCGCCAGACTTTCCGCCGCTGTAGGGGAAGTGCTCGAAAAGCCTGATGTTTTCGCGAATGTTCGCCGTTCCATTCTTCGCCGTTGTTCTGCGTGCATAACCTCTGGTGATCACAATTTTGAACATTTATTGTAATTACATGTTAATAAATATGCTTTGGTAACATAATCTTAATTTGTGTCTTTTTACCTCGTATCACAGCACACAATGTGTGGACATGGTAAACTGAACTGTGCTCAGGAGTAGAAATTTCAAACCCCTCTCCCCAGAAACTTAACCACGTCTAACGATTCAGATTTTGGGCTGAAAATTTAAGTCTAAGCTTTAGAAAGCATTTAATGAGACACAAAAAATAACGGTATAAAATAGTTGTTCGTTACTCCAAAGTCTAAAGCGCCCTCTATCGGAATTTTTTGAAAATTTTCTTTAAAATTTATTTTCAAGAAAATACTGACATAAAGAATAATTTTAGCAAAACGCGGCAGTAGTTAGAGCCTAATCTACGACACAAAGATCGGGAATAATTGATTTTTGTTCTGGGGGGAGAAGGGTTTCAAATTTCAAATTTCAGTTTACGTTACTTAACTACTCGTTAGGACTCAGATTTTTAGATCAAAATTTAAGTTTAAGTCTAAGCTTTCGAAATCATTTAAAGAAATACAAAAAATAACGTTAAAAAATAGTTATTTGTTACTCCAAAGTCTAAAGCGCCCCCTATCGGCATTTTTTGAAATTGAACTTTAAAATTTTATTTCAAGAAAATACTGGCATAAAGAAAATTTTTTGCAAAAACCGCAAACGAATCGACCAATTTTTCCATTTTTTATAATCATTTGAAATTTCGGACCCTAAACTTTAATGCCCCCTATCTCCTTGGGAATACGTCTGGGACCCTTAGTCTCCTATTTAATATTATTTGTCTTTAAGTGTACTATAACCCCTTAAAGTTCTGCCCATCTTTTATGAATCACCCTGTATAATTACGAAAGTATCGAAAAAAATAGGGGACTTCAATTTGAAATTAAAGTATCGCTAACCATTATTTATATAGAACATCTGATGTTTATTCAGTGATAGCTACCGCAGCTATAGGAAATGTTCTACACAGTTTATTTTTACATAAGGTGGTCTGGTGTAATAACGCCAGCTGGGGTAATAACGCCAAGTGCTAATATTATGCATAATTATGAAATAATCTGGTAAATGACACTTATGTGCTCTGCGCAGAAGGGTTTTGAGTCATATAAATCGCAAAAAACAGCTTCAGGTTAATTTGTTTCATTTTTAGGTCTTATTGTTTTTACAAGCAAATAAAATTAACGCTTGATCTAAAATTTGCGAGATACGTTTCGTGATGTGCGGACTATTTTTTTTTTATCCGGAAGTACTTTGTTAATTACATAAATTTGTAGTACATTTCATGGACTTTCAAAATGTTGTCGAAAATTTTGGATATCTTCTCGAGATAATTTGTAATTTAAAATGTACAGCGCAATAACTATAACGGGGTAATAACGCCAATCCTTGGCATTAATACCCCGGTTGATTCCCTACAGTGGCCGAGCTACATCCTAAATACTGATTCAAATAAATACAGTTAAAATTGTGCAATGTTTCTAATAATTCTATTTAAGCGGTCCTTCTTAAGCAAAAAGAAGCTCATGGTCTGATATTCATCCTCCCCCCCCCCCTTCCACACACACACCACACCTTTATTTTTCGTACACTTTCACAAAAAATTGAACATTTTCAATAGCTTAGAATGCAATTTGTCAACTTCTGAGTTTGTAGAGTTTGTATTTTTAGAATTGGGCAGTTTACATTCCATTATTCCATCTTATTTCATAGTTTTATTTGCATGGCTTTATTACCCGTATAGGTCTGTAATAACGCCAAATAGCATTGGTCAAGAAATCATGCCATTACATTTTATGAATACATATCTGTTAAATTATTTTTTTTATATAGATAGTCAATGAGTTGCTGTATCAAATCATATATTTGTTTGAAAAGTACAATCTAAAACTGTGCCGGGAAAATTGGTAGAACCTTAACATGGCGTTATTACCCCAGGGTACTTTACTAAGAAAATATTGGTTTTTTTTTTCATTTTTTTTTTCTTTAGATGTATTGATAGTCATAACTAGCGTAGTTACAGGAAATATTCTACACAGTTTATTTTTAGATACTAAGAAAATATTGTCTTTTTATACTATTTTTATATAAAAAGTGGAGGAAATATTTAAAAGAAAAGATTTCAGAAAGTGATACAATATTATTTTGAAAACGATAAATCTCCACCGTCTAAACAATTTTTTTTTTCTGGAATCAATTTTTCAGTGATTGAAAGCAACAGTAATTCACATTAAGAATCAAATTTTGAATGCTTTCGTGTTAATTAACTTCGAGTAACTGCTAGTCAAGTAAATGTATGTCGTTAATAGATAAGGAATTTGAGATAGTTGATATTAAATAATTTAAAAATTAATAAATCGGACATTTTGGGAGCTACACAGAGCTTCAATTTTGCTACAAAAATTTCCTATTAGTAACCTTTGGCTTATTAATCGCAAGATATTTGTCGTTTAATAAAGCCAATTTTAATATTCAAAAATGCGATGCACCAATTTAAAAACGCTGTGAATCGCGTCGAACTATCCATTGTAATACGTGGTATGTGACATTAATTGGTGTGTAAGTTTAAATGATGTGATGTTAATTGATATTTAAATTCGAATATGTCGAGTTAATAGATGCTAAACTTGAAATGCGACTGGAAATTACAAATTGAGTAATGCTAATAGAAGTTAAAATGCGAAATATTAATTGAGCTTTTGAAATGTCGATCTTAATTTTAAAATTCTTCCTTTCGTAAGCATTGTATTCGGATATTGCCTTTAAAATCTATGTATTTCTTTTTATCTCAGTAATCGGATACGAAATACGTATTTTAAGTTTTAAAATATCCGTTTTGATGATACAATAAATGTCTGATTCCTTGAAATCGAGTATGCGGAAGGTCACGGATTTAGGAAACAATGGGAAAATCACTGTGCTTTTGTGTAGACAATTTTCACAAGGACTGTAATGTGCGAATGAAAAACAATACTTAACAGAAACTATGGCGAAATTGGTGATAAATTGGTGAGCACATTGTTCAGTGCAGCCACAGTTTTGTCATATTGTTTTATTATTTTTATTACTAAAACTATTATTATAACGTAATATTACATATTATTAAGAAATTCTGTTTTACAGAGGTAAAGCGAAATTTCACAATGCTGTGATGTAACGTAAAGAACCTGTGAATTGTTTAAAACAGTTGTTTAAAAGTAAATAAATTGCAATGGTTTCTGTGTATTTTCTCCAAAAAAGCATAATTGCTCCTTCTCTATTTGTTTTATTTATATATTTATTTATGTAAATTTATTTCTCTATAGAATAATAGTCGGAAAATTTTTAAAACTATTTATATTGTTTTAAGTGAACCGGGTTAATCTTCAATAATCAAGCTATATAAGGTGGGGATAGATTTTTTTTTTTAAACCATGCTTTAAATTTATTTTAGAAACCATAAAAAATCAGTAAAAGCAGATTACTTTTTTCCGACTAATTGCACTTGAAAGTACATTTATTTCTCTATTCGGCGGAGTAAAAAGGGAAATTTTGCAATGGTTGTAAATTAATAAATTTGTGAAAAATCTTAAATAATTTGTTAAGTTGTTGCTAGCATCCATATGACGCCTGTGTTACTCACAAACACACTTTTTCTTTATATATTATCTTTTTTTTTAAAAGTTTTAAATTTTTTGAAGCTAAAATTTTTTTTAATGTGGTTACATAATGGAGACTTATATATTGGATGCAAATTATCATCATATTTGAAACTTTTTTTTAGTCGTGGGGTGAGGGGAATTTGGGGGGGGGGGGGCGGGGAGTATTTTGATTTGCAGTCACTAGGATTCGCAAGGCAATCATAAATTAAACAGAAGAAAACTTTGAATTACATTAAACTCATGTATTTTATAAAACGAAATATTTGCATTTTTTATTTATGTATTTAGCCCACATTGCAAATATAATTTCCTAAGTGTTATAGAACAATTTCCGAGGTATTATAGGACATTTAATAGAAATAATGTTATAAATATGTTCTAAATGAAGATTGAGATTAGATTTTCTCTTTTCCTAAATCGACAAATCTCGTGCAACGCAAATGCCAGAGATTGAGTTGCACTTAAGCTTGTTATCTTTAAAATAAATGAATAGTCTATTTCCAGTTTCTTTCTCAGACTTTCCAGGCATTTAAAAGAATTAAGTATGCCAAAAATACCCTTTTTTCCACAGTTATTCTAAACCGTGGTATTTTACATATAGGTCAAAGGAAAATATTTGGGTTGGTAACAAAAATAGGGTGATTAATGGTTAACCTATAAGTCCACACCCTATTAATTGGTAGATTGCTGACGTAAAAGTCTTGGATTTAATCTCGAATATGGAAAGTATTTTTTCTCTTAAACGAGTATAAGCAAAGTTATTTTCATTCTTCAAAATCTTGCTATTAAAATGTTATTTTATTTAACTTCATAGAAATGCCAAACATGCTTGGCAAATTTTTCCATGATTCTTGCTTTTACACAGAAAAAAATCAAAATCGAACAAAATATAAAATATATATACAATTGAGTAGCTATTCCAAACATAGTTCAGAAAAAATACCGATTTTTTAAATTTAACAGGCAAAATGAAAAGGCCGTTTGTGAAAAAAACCTACATTTATTATTATACAAACTAGCGAGCTTCGCCCGCTAGCGGCCCCTTTCTGAGTTTTGTTCGTGCTCGTAAATATTCCTCCCGTACGTCAAAGTGCATTAAGAAAAATACTTTCTTATTAATTTTCATAATTGTTTTTTCATTACTTAAAATTGTTCTTTTATGTGGATATAAAAAAACCCATTGATTTTTTCATATCGGCG
Organism: Maratus speculifer; assembly: GCA_964019185.1. Classification (NCBI taxonomy): domain Eukaryota; kingdom Metazoa; phylum Arthropoda; class Arachnida; order Araneae; family Salticidae; genus Maratus; species Maratus speculifer. The sequence continues at coordinate 333,145,815 of OZ025297.1, forward strand.
TAGTTTGGCTAAGTGCACGCATACGCAATGCGAAAAACATTGTTTCTGTTTATACAAAAGATGAAGATTTAATATTTATAAAAATATGTTTGTTGTTCTGCAAATGGTTACACCTATTATCCTTCTATAGTAAAAAAAAACTAGCCTTAAAAGGAATGACTCCTGGAATGATGCTGATGTGGAAGATTTCCGGAACTAACGAATCCGGGTTGTCCACTCCTTCCATGAGCCGAATAGACCAATCAGGAAAGTGCTCCGTCTATGCATCGTCGTATGGGTTACCATAAAGAGAGGAAAGGTTACCATCGCCAACAATCGCCAAGTTTGTCGCCAACTTGGCGATATATCGCCAAATTTGGCGACCAAAATTAGTTGTCAAAAGTGACGCCAACTTGGCGATAACTGTAATGTTTCGCCAAATTTTTAATTTCTTTACAACACCAGTCGTTTGATACATCATTTGAGAGGTTTGCAACTGCTTATTCATATAATGGATGTCTTGTGTGTTATCCCTCACTCTGCTCCCCAGGGGGGACACAGTTTTAATTTCCTTACAACACCAGTCGTGTTACACAAGATTTGAAAGGTCTGCAACTGCTTATTCATATTATGGATGTCTTGTGTGTCACCCCCACACTCTGCTCTCCCCAGGGGGGGGGCACATTTTTAATTTCTTTACAACACCAGTTGTGTGACACATCATTTGAAAGGTCTGCAACTGTTTATTCATTTTATGGATGTCTTGTGTGTCACCCCCACTCTGCCCCCCCAGGGGGGCACATTTTCAATTTTTTACAACACCAGTCGTGTGACATATCATTTGAGAGGTCTGCAGCTGCTTATTCATATTATGGATGTCTTTTGTGTCGCCTCCCACTCTGGCCCCCCAGGGGGGCACATTTTTAATTTCTTTACAACACCAGTCGTGTGACACATCAGTTGAAAGGTCTGCAACTGCTTATTCATACCATGGAGTATTGGCGAGCGCAGCAAGCAGGGGTAGCCAATAATTTGGAATCGCGAAGCGATTACGCGGGGGGTTGGCGAGCGTAGCGAGCAGGGGGGCGGCGCCCCCCTAGTTTTATTTAAAAGATAGTTCTGATAGCCATATTTTTCCAAAAATTTCATACCTCATTAAAATTGGATTACCAAGAATGGTATTAGCCGATTTTAAGGAAATATTGAAATTAAGTAAAAGTTGTTCCTAAAAATATGAAAAAAAAAAAGTTCGTTCTTTCCCCGTAATTTCGCGGTTTTTATTTATTTAAAAATACTTCTAACTGTTGTATCGTTTCAAAATAGTGATGCAACTTGTACCACGGTATTCTCTAACTGCTTTTATGAAGATTTTAAAGAAATGTCAAATTTTAAAATGTATTTCTTTGCAATAATGTTCTCTAACGATATTTTAAAAATATACGGATTACCGAGTGTCAGATTAGTGAGGTCGCAATGTATTACTATTACACACTTTGAAAAAAACCTCGAGTATAATTTTCGTGTAAAAATATGCATATTTTGTACAAAAATTTTAATTTTTAGTTTTTTCCTTTTTCACATTTAATAATTTAAATTAAAAAATTCGCCTATTATATTATTTAAAATATAGTTATGGCCTCCCGATTTTTTCAAAAATTTTATGCAAGGTGTAAAACTAGTACCCCAAACACACATATAAAGATCATTGAAGAATACAGGATTTAAGGGCTACTTTTACCTAAAAATATGGCAGAAAAAAAAAATCGCCCGTTTTACGCCGTAATTTCGCGGTTTTTACAGATTTAAAAATACTTCTAACCGTTGTATCTTTTTGAAATTTTGACACAACTCAAAACGATGTATTCACTAAGAGGTGTATAAAGATGGAAAAGAAATATTGAAAATTAGGGATTTTATTCATATAAATATGAGCGGAAAAAGTGTCGAAAAAGCAAACAAAATTGTACGATCGGAGACTCTTTTTCTCGATTTTTTTTTTCAAAGGGTTAATATTAGAATATTTCAAAAATAAACACACCGTTGGAAATTAGACAGAAGCGTCTTTGAGGGGGTATTTTTTTTCTTTGTCGTGCCTCCAAAATTAAAAAGGATGGAATCGTTTAAAAATTCGATAGTTTTCGGTCGAAAATTCTGCGGAGAAAAATTGAAAATGAAAGCTTTCGGGAAAACGTTTTTTTCAAAAGGTTAATGTTCGTATTTCTTGAAACCAAATAGACCGTCAGAAAGGTCTTTAAATTTCCTTCAAGAATATGCAATTTGTTTTAAAATCCGTGAATCTGCAGCGTGGACGCGACGTTATATAAAACTCCTTAATTTTCGTATTTTCGACACCTTCGTGGTTCTTCATCCGCGGAAAGCTAGTTTCGACAGGAGAGCTCCGTCAGAGAACCGTCTCGGAACTTGGATTTTTTGTCACGTTTCCCGGGTAGTTTTTAATTAATATCTCGGGTAATTACCGAGCGATTTTCTCGAAATTCATTATCACAAAAGGCCGAATCGTCCCGAGTCGATAGACACCCAGAGCGCCACTCCACTCGGCCGTTGAGAAAAGCTTTTAGCGGTACAGACAGACAGACAGACAGACGTTTACTGCGGTTAATAGTATAGATAAGTTAAATAGAAACATACATAGAGCCTAAGCTTGATTAAAATGTCTGAAATCAAACTGGAATGAAATTTATTATTGGTTATTTATAGTGCATGTCGGCTCCATTTTTAAAATTCTGTAGAATCTTTTTTAATCATTGATAAACACAAAAAAATGATTAATTTGCACATACTCAAGAAGTAAAGTCAGTGATTTTTTTTTCTGACGAAGAGCACTGAATTGACTAAATAATTTTTTTTTTTTTTTTTTTTTTTTTTTTTTTTTTTTGTCATTATTGACTCAGATTTATGTATGGAGAAAAATCGTATTTATTGGTATTCTACTACAACTGTTAATTTTTATTTGAAGTGTCTGTTATATATTAACAATGAATTTTAAATTAAATTACTAGAATAACAGAAACCGTGCATCAGGAACCGATCAACGCTGTATAGATCTGACACTAGCAGATGTCACCGCACTTAGTTTACTCCTTAAACCTTTGAGGGGCAAAGCACTTCTATTCAGAAAATTCTGAAATGATTGAATGACAGCCGAATTTAAAAACAAATTTATTTCCAAATAAATAAATGTTCTTCTTTACGTACTTGATAAAAATAAATTTTCATTTGAAAGTTCTGGTGTCAATGTGGCATTTTGCAATTAAAACTAAGCGGTATATATTTTATTCCACGGCCCATGAAGGGGTTAACAAGTCAATACGTTGGTTATTATTGATAGAATCCACATATTCTGAACGCCCGCTAAATTGAACAGTGTTCGGTCCCAATTAGTTTGGAATAGCAGGACTCTACTGTGTATAAAAAACAGCAAATATAAGAAAATTAATAAAATTTAAACAATTTTGCTGTAAAAGTTTTTATTTCTTATATTAGAGGAATCTGGAACCTACGAGATATGCTCTGCTCACCAATCCTTGTCCGAGCACTACACACTCTAAAAACACGCTCTGTGGAATTCTTACATATTAAATTTGATGCAATATCTTCCCATTTGTGCCGGGGTGTACATCAAGTGCGCCTGCCAATGAGAGGAGATCATAAAGTGCGCTCACAGCTTCGACCCTACCTGATGAAGTGCGCCGTAAGGGGGTGAGATAAGCAATCCATCATTGTATCGAGGGTTGGCTTAAAAAGATTAAAAAAAAAAAAAAAAAGTCTTCTGATCGCAAATACAGCCATAGTAAATCTTGGCGACAATAACCACAATACTTATATGCACTTGGTCTGCATTCCTTTAGCATTGCATTACATTTTATAAGATATTCAATTCAATAAATACAAATAAAATATTAAATTGAAATATAATTCCTCAAGTAGAGGATACTTACAGTATTTACTAAGAAAAAAGGGGGACTTCTGATTTAAATGGGTCCAGTGCAAACTACCGCCCCCAAATTTTGCTAGCTCTTTCAAGATATTCCAACGATTACCTACTGCTAATTGAAAAAAAAAAAAAAAAAAAAAAATTATGGTTATGAAAATTTTTATTTTGACTCGTAACATTTAGATAAAAGGATTTTTTTTTTTTTTTTCGTTTTTAATGGAGAAACGCATTGAAAATTCTTAAAATTCATGTTATCATAATTTGGTAAGTTTTATTTATAATTGAAAGGGAAATTTTATTGTTTTACTTATTAGTACAAGAAAAAAGTTTTACTAGATAAAAAAGTATCAAAATCCTATAAAAAAGGAATTTATGTAACTTAATATACAGGGTGAGTCATAAATATCGAAACAATAGGCTATCTCCTTAAATATTGCCCATAGACCCATACTTCCAATTGCAAAAATTCATAAAAAAAGGTGAAATTTTTAATAAGATAAGTTGCGACTTCATGGGGGGTCTAGTAGAAAAAATACGAAAATTAAATTTTTATACGGCCCCCTTAGGATAAAATTTCCAATTAGAAAAATTTTTCTTATTCAGTCCTGAATAAGACACAAAAAGTTGCATCTTCTTATCTTTAAAACTCGCTAAGTTATAGCCGTTTAAAAAATTCATCAGGTTTTAAGGGATTAGACACAAATTGAAATGTGCGCAATTCAAAAAACAAAGTTACATTAACAGTTCTAGGAAACGCGCAAAAATCTATTTTTTGTGTTCGAATTTAGATTTTTTTTTCTTTTTTTGTGATAGTTAGTGTTATAGTTTGCTAAAAAAATCACATTCTAACATTTCTCATATAATTTATAAAAATTTCATGTTGTTAGTACTGGTTTAATTAAAAATGGGATAATTAACTATCGTAATAACTCGTAACATTATTTATCGGATTTCAGTTTCTTTCCATTTAATTAAAGATGAAAATCTGATTTTAGTTTTGTTCCAGAGTTTTGTTTTTTAATATTAATTTTAAAAATATAAAAAATATTTATTTAAAAAATAATATAACTTTTAAAAAAATCATATTTTTAAAAGTAAATATTTCTTTAAATTTGCCGAAAGAAAACTAATGTAAAAAATCAAAAAAGACGTGTTTCAAGTTCTTTTTTCTTTAAAAATTCATACCATTTAATTATTTAAAGACAAGAATTAATGGGGGAAAAATTCATTATGCAGAAAAACGAAGTGTACTGTTTAAATGTCTGTCATTTATTTAAAAGAATGCTTTTTCTAAGATGCAGATTAATTTTTTTTATAAATTTAGCTCTCACAGCTTCAGGCTTTTTATCGTCCTGGAGAGGCTGTTAAAAAATCTGTATTTTTTCTGTATCCCGGGCCCAGGCCGGGCCAGGACCGAGAGGTTCCTATTTTCTGAAGACATGCCAGGCCGGACCTAACGTACTTTTCATAAATGAGGAGACTGCTATCTTCTTTCTAGGTGTACATTGGACGAAATTTTCAATCTCGGTCTCGACAAAACCCGTATTAAACTTAATACGTGCTTAAAATAAATAAAATTCGGCTCAAGCGAATTTTTTTCAAAAAACACATAGATTTTATTTTATTTTATTTTATTTTATTTTTTTACAAAATAAATAAATAAATAAAATTCATTTTTTTTAAAGAATAGTATATTCAAAGGCTGAAAAATTCGATACAATAAAACCAGTGAAAAAAAGTCTGCCTATGACGGAATTCTGTCTTAAACGGAAAATATGTTGATCCATGCAAAATAAATACAATGATACCCGAGGAAAAGATTAATCTCTAATTGTACCTTCTAGGGAGGGCATCCTTCTATAACGTATTTTTTCTTTTCTATGTGATTCCGTCCTAAAAGGTTTTACTGTATAACATTTTTGAAAGTCTCCAACGCAAGGGATACGTTGGAGCTTAACGATGTTAAGATATAAGTGATACATTTATACATAAATAGAGATTTATTGATAAAATATAAATATTATAGCCTTTTGCACTTCTTTAATAATAAAAAGTATAAATATAAAAAACTAAAAGCTATAAAAGAAATTTTTGGTCAGAAATCTTCCATACAAAACAATTTTTTCCCACACCGAAGTAACTATGTAGAAATTTGCGTCTGAACCGGGCTATGATTTAAACTATTTTCCAGACCGGTCCGGATTATGATTTTTCATTTTTTCAGGCCGGGCCGAACTTTTTCCCCTATGGGTCGGTTTGGGACCGGATCAAGATATTTCGATCCATGCAGACCTCAAGTTCAGACTACCAACGTATTTTGAAAAAAGTTTAGATTTAATTCAATGCACTGCTTTGTTATGTCCAAATAAGAGGCACTGTTTTAAATCGTTATTTAAAAATGGACAATATATGGATGACCCCTTACTTGCTTTGAAAATTAGCGAGGAATTCTTTGTTTCTAGACATGGTAAAGTGGTGTAAGTCACGAATTTTGCAGAAATTCAGATTTTAATATCTCCGTCAGATTTTTAGATATTTAGATGAAATTTGTTTTGTTCATTTTAGGAATGGATAAGGAATAATTTCCTAATTGGGAATTTTGTCCTACGGTGGCCGTATAAAAATTTAATTTTCGTATTTTTTCAAATAGACCCCCCATGGAGTTGCAACTTATCTTATCTGAAACTTCATCTTTTTTTATGAATTTTTGCAATTGGAAGTATGGGTCTAGGAGTAATATTTAAGGAGATAGCGTATTGTTTCGATATTTATGACTCACCCTGTATATATATAAGCGGTTTAATAGGATAAATAACAACTTTAAAACATATTTGGTATTGAAACTATGCCTATAGAACTTATGGTTTAGAAAATGAGTCATTGGGAAAAAATTAGAGTATGCTTATAAAGTATTTATCATAATTTTTAAAATTTTATAATAAAAATTTCATTGATTTTCACAATTTGCCCCGTCAAATAATACCAAATCTGTCAGTAGCAGGTTTAATTTATTATTAATATAAGTTTATTAATGCAACTTATAGTATTATTATTAGTAGTATTTTTTAAATAAAGCAGAATGGAGAAAGGTTCAGTTTAGTATTGTTTGAAAAATCATTCAGAATGTTCTTAACTGATCTGCTTAATAAGTGCAAGTCGTGACTGTAAAAACGATTTTGAATCGAACTATATTCTTTTGTATTTTTTACCAATAAATTACCCTAGTGAGTTACAAGCGAATTCAATCACATGAAAAAACACATTATCAACCCAATTTGAATGGTTATTATTCTTTCGCGCGGAAATTCGGTTCAAAACACCCATTTTGACACTATTTTCTGAAAATTCTATTGTGTTTGCAAAAAAAGGGAGGAAATGAGTGCGATTAGGTAGTTTCATCCATTTCCGAACAAAAATAAATAAAACCTATGTCATGCCTTTTTTTATTTAAGGTTAGCCTAAATATGTTATTTTTTCACAACATTATTTTCATCCATTCATGTATTTGATTTTTCTCTGAGTTACCAAATAACTGATCCAGTATTTCTGTTTAAAAATTTGGCTTTTTATTTAAAAAGGTTATTTAAAAAATTAATTAAAAATATTTTGAAGATGAAAATCATAAAGTCAATTACAAGCGAAAAAAAGTAAAAACGAATTTGTTATCAAGTAAACCTCCGCAAAGATGTCCCTAATTTGTGCGTAATACGAAACAAAAAAAAAAAAAAAAAAAAAAAAAAAAAAAAAAAGTTACTCGAATTACATTTTTGATATTTCCAGTCCGAGCATTTTAATGAGCTAACTGGACAGAGAGCATCGAGTTGTTTTTCTAATCATCCCCTAGGCAATTTACTGGAATGTTGTTTCCCGCGCTATTCAACCTGTTGAATAAAAACTCTTTCTTATTTACTTTCGTGCCATAAGTGAGTCGGAATGAGTGCGTCGTAGCGTATCTGCCGAATGTGTTGTTCAGAACTGACATTTCTTTTTAATTCCGTGATCCGAGACAAAGTGGTTTGTTTTACACGAATCTTTGGATATATATTTCAATTTTTCTTTTCACCCGGAATAGGATGTTTACTATGAGAAGGTAAAACAGCATTTTTATCTACCTAATTTGCTGACCTAAGAGGCTACTTCATTCAAATTAAAAAACCCGTTCGGTTCGCTAATACTAATCCTATGGAAGAAATTTATAAAAATATCCCGGTTGTATTATTATTATTCTTTTTTTCATTGGATGGCTGAGATCAATCAGTATGCAGGCCGTTTTTTACTTTTTTGATATGTTTACATATATTTTTTATGAGGACGCTTTCATTTTCGGAATCGGTTTGGAAAACGAAAGCACCCTCATAAAAAATATTTCAAAACACAACACTAAACCAAACATCAAAACACTAAACAAGAGCTTGCATTCAGATCAATCTCAGCCATCTAATGCAAAAAATAAATAAATAAATAAAATAAAAATAAATAAATAAATAAATAAATAAATCATTTAAAAATATTGAAATGCAACCGAGATATCTTTATAAATTTCTTCCATAGGATTAGCATTATCGTACAGGTCTTTTCATTTGACTGAAGTAAGAGAATACATTAGTTTGAAATTGGTTAAAATGTCTATTTTTTTTTTTTTTTTTTTTTTTTTTTTTTTTTTAATATTAGCTCAAAGTTTCTTTAATTGTGAATATTTTGACACATTATTTTTACCTACACGATAATTATCGCGAGACATTGTAAATTTTGTTAACAGATCCAGCCCAATTACCCATACAAATGAAAACTTTAAACTCATTTTTTTTTCCTGTTCATATTTTTATAATTTGCTTGTTCAAAAAATACTAAGGCTTTTTTCCTAATTTAGATAGAGGTTTGAATTTTTTTTACTTGTTCTACATGGTGTATTTAACACATTTGTGCATGGAAAGTAACATTCAGTTTCATAGTTATATTTTTAAAAATATTTGAGGAGTTTGATAATTGAGAGTTTGTTGAATTTCCTTCATTTTTTAATATACACGAGAAAAAAAAATATTATTAAATGTAAAATCCTATGCATCTAAAAATCCATGCACAATTTTATGTAGTATATTCTTATGAATTTTAAAAAAACATTGAAGCAAAAACAACATAAATTAAAAACTAGTAGAGATTTTTAAAAAGTTTAAATAAAACTTTAGTAAAATAGGCTGTTTTACATTTTTTTATTGTTTTATTTTATTTTTAGTATTAAGTATTGTGCTACCAGTATTATACAGTATATTACAGTATTATTCAAAATTGAAGAGATGGTTTCAAATGTAACATGTCCCACTACCTTACCACTACGTTACCTTAAAATTTATTAAAAAAGCGATTTTTGTTTAAAATATTAAATTAAAGCTACTCATTTTTACCCATATAGTAATTACACAGTGAAATATTGTAATTGTTGTTAATGTACTCAGCTTAAATACTCATCAGGCAATTAAAAACTTTAAGTGGCTTTTCTCCCGTGTTCATATTTTCTTCACTTTCCTGTTTTAAAAAATGCTACGACTTTTTTTTATTTGAGATACAGATTTATTTATTTTTTATTTTACCATTATTATTATTATTATTACTATTAATATTATTATTATTATTATTATTATTATTTGTACATATTCTTTATTACATGTGTGATAAATCTAGGCATAGAATTGGCCTTCAAATTTTACTTTTATGGCATGTGTTAGATTACATAGTTTTACACTATACACATAAGTAAAAATATTATATTAAATATAATATTACTTTAATCTAAATTAAAAATCTATGCGCAATCTTTAGTAGCACACATTTAAATATCTAATAATAATGATAATACATGGGCAATATTATACTTTTTTGAAAAAGTCGGAAAGATTTCAAAAATTTTAATTTTTTACAATTTTTTTTTTAATTAACTATAGTTGAAAAAACAATTTTCCTTTTCAAAATGTACTTTTAGTTGAACACTGAAATACAATGAGTTCACCATTTGAACCATATTTTTAAAAATAAACAAAATTATTGAAAAGGTAACCTGTCCCCTAAGATTTAAAAAAATCGATTTTTCAAAAAAATTAACAGGGATCCCTTGGCATTCTATAAATTTGTTGCAAAAAGAGTTTTACTAAATTCCAAAAAGTTATCGCTAAAAATATCTGGCACCAAAGAATTTGCTGTTATGCTATAAAGTTAACATCCAAGCCGTTTTTCTTAAAATTGTATTGTTTGACATTGCGTGCACTCACATTTAAAAAAATTGCGTAATTACTAATTTTTATGTATATTATTAATTAATATGCTGAATCTAAACTAATCCTGTTTATGTCTTAGAAAATTCCGTATCAAAAATTTAAATTTAAACTTTTTAATAAATTTAGTGAATGTGATTAAAAAGGCCATTAATCATGTTAATGAATTTGAACGTATTTTTAAATTTAAATTTAAAGCAAAATCCAGTAGTATGAGCGAAAATAAGTGAAATATTAACTACAGTAAAACCTCCATAACGGACACTCCCGAATAGCGGACACCTCTATTTAGTGGACAATTTTCTAATCCCCACTCCCAAAACCTAAATTTTTGTATATTTACTCTCTGAATAACGGACATTCCGAATAGCGGACAGTAATTTCGACGATAAAGGATAAAAAATTATTTTTTAACGATACAAAAAAAATCTAAAAAAAGTAAAATTCATCTAAATTTATCAAGGTAATATGTCACGAATTTTGCAACCACAGATAAATGTAGGGGATAGGCTGGGAATGCAAGTTCTCAGCCAAAACATTTGAAATTCGATAACGTTAAAATTGTGTCCCCCCTCCCACCCCAGAAACATAACTTCAGTGTGAACGCCACTTGATCATGGCGTAATTAAAGTCTGTTACAGACAACTTTTATTACGCTACATTCTTTTTACAGTTAGAATCTATGAATACATTTGAGAATTGCCTAAAATAAATTAATGCATTCGATACTATAACTTGGATTTCCCCACCTGCAACAAATAAAAAATTGGAAAGCGTTCGACAGTGTTCCATAAAAGTAGGTTTTATATTAAAAGAAAATGAAACACGCATTTCCGACACACATGAAGAATTGAGCGAAATAAATGAATTAATGAAATATATCAGCAGTGAAAAAAGTGCAAAAATTTTCATTAATATTGATGATGAGTTACTTACTGAGGAATATTCAATTGCTGTATGTAATTATACTGCTTGAGAATTTTCGACAAAAGATGACTATTAGTAATTATGAAAGAGATACTGAAACTAAAGATGATTCCTTAAATATCAAGAATTTCCAAGAAGCCGTTAAATACTGAGAAATATTTTTCTAAAAAGAAAAAAAAAGTTTTTCTTTTGCAAAAAAATAAGGTAGTTTAGGAGGATTAAAATTTCTGATACAGTTAAAACTTCACATTGACAAACAAATGAAATGTAATCGCACGCAAAAATCAAACTTTTGTAGCAGATTTGTTTTTAATAAGAATGTAATAAACAGTGGATGATAAAAGTATACACAGTTTTATTTTAATTTTATTGTCTGGAAAAATAATTTTAATTTCTGATTAATCATATAATAGAAGTTTTAGGCCATATAAAAACCAATCAATGAAACATTAAGCATTTTTTAGCAATTTTTTAATCTCTGAGTTTTTCCCAATAGCGGACAATTTCCGCGCTCCCGGGGTGTCCGTTATTTAGAGATTTTAATGTATTAAGTAAGAATTTTAAATCTTGAGCATAATATGCATATTTTGGTAATAATATTTTTTAAATCCATTTTTGTCGTTATCAGTTTATTAATATTGTTAAATATATATATGTATATATATATATATAAATATAAGTCTATGAAAGAAAAAATGCGTTTCATTCCTTGATTTTGAAATAACAGAATTTTTCTTATTATTTTTAATTATTGTTATTTTCAGGCTACTTATCTTCCGTCTAAAGTATAATAATTATTATAAATTTCTTGGTATCAAATCTGCGAAAAGCGAAGTGGAATTTATGTAAATTATCCGATCCGAGTTCGCTTAAACGGCCCGACTCCAATCCAGTTTTAAAAATAAATAAGAAAATAAGATGGAACGTTTTTCTATTTACATAAAATTCTCAACTTAACCCTTTCGGGTATGGTGTACTATTAATAGTACATGTCTTTTAATTAAGTATTATTGTTTTAACAAATACTTCTGTTACTGTTTACATGTAGAAATTTGTATGTGTCTACGCAATTACTATATGACTTCATTAATGCTTAGGCATTTCATAATAATAATAAAAATAAAAATAATAAGTATTTCCTTAATTCTTTTTCCACCGTTTGCGATTCTTTTATTTTAAACATATAAATCACTCTTTAAATTTAAAATAAAAGTTACTTATCTGAAAAAATCATGTTTAATAAAACTAAAAAAAGTATTAGAAAGTTGTAATACCAATTAAATCTTGCTATAATATATTTTCTAAACATCTTCAAAAGCTCTTCCTTAGGCTATTGTCACATGAATGAAAATTGAACAGTGCGTAAAACAACATTCGTGATGTTTCAGATAATGAAATATTCATTAAGCTCTAATTAATCTATTTGGATAGTTAGGGTTAATGCTATTAATGTAAAAGTATTTGTTTCTAAAGATTGAAAAAAAAATCGGATCCGAAAGAATTAAAGTACATAACAAGCTAAAGTGATTAAAGCTTTTTAGCTCACAGGCTAGTATAGCCTGAGAGCGTATTATGTACGTGCCCTGATTATGTACCCTGATTATGTACGTGCGTAACGCGATAACTCATTATAAAAATATCCGATTCACCTGAAATTTTGTATGTATGTATATTCTGAGAAGGCGCTTCTTTGATTAGTTTTTTGAGTTCATTCGATATATATAACAGGGGGAACGGGGGCTAATGCCCCTCCCCTTAGCTTATATGAATGGGTTTTTTATGTAGAATTATCACTTTTCGTTCAAAATAGATGCAAGATCATTCTGATGAGGCACTTTCGTGATTAGTATTAGGTTTTCATTGGATAAGAAAAAACAGGGGGAACGGGGGCTCATGCCCCTTCCTTTAATTGATATAAATGGTTTTCTCCTGTAGAATTATCAGTTTTTGTTCAAAATTTAGATGAGGCGCCTCCGTGATTAATATTATTCATGCAGGTTTTTTATATGATAAATCATATCCCTGATTAGTTTAAGGGGGTCAGTGATTACGTATAAAAATGGAAAATGAAAGGAGCTGATCCCCCTCCTCCTTAATTTGTTTTTCCAACGGAATTAACCCTTGAAAATAAAATGCTGTAATATACAATTAGAATGCGTAGCCTGTGAGCTCAATGCCATCAGTTTAACTGGGCAATATTCTTTTTATTAACTGGAGTGATATAAACTGCACATGCGTTTTAATATTAATACATACCTGAACAAGTTAAATAAGTAAAATAAAATGTTCACCAACCAAAAACAAATATGTTTCAATTATTAATAAATTATTATTATTTTAAAAATTAATTATTAATAAATTATCTTTGTATTATAAATTATTATTACAAAATACAATTATTAATAAACTATTATTTAATGAATTACTATTAGTAGTACAACCAAAATAGTAATCTGGTAAAGTGCAAATTGCCTGGGTCCTCATGTTGGTCAAAATGTAGGATGATTCGCGAGAGTTTTGGTCATTTGCATCTTTTTAAAAATATATATTTAAAATGTTAATGTAGTGATGTTTAAATTTTAACTAAGCGTGCATTGCTCTTTGAAAAGTAGTATACATTACTAATTCACCAAGTGTATTTTGTAGTAAAGTAAGGGTTTTCATTCGACAGAAAATTTTTGTCTACCCAAACATGCCACACATGCGAAACTGAAATTCTTAACGTGAACTTGGCCCTAACCAAAATTTTACAAAAAGTATTTGCGTTTTAATAAAATTATGAATAAATTGTCTAAAATAATCTAGATTAATCCAATCATACTTATTGGCAAAGGCATCATACGAATAGAGTATCTCAACTGAATGAAAAAAATATCCATTGCGAAAGTCAAATCAAAAGCATTTTCGACCTAACTCTCTAGTACAGACGTATTCATTATTTTTTTCTTGGGGGCCACAAACATAGGTTTGCGACGTTGGGCGGTCCACAACACATGCATATAAAGGTTTAAAAAAAGAGCAGTTAATAAGAACTTAACATAACTAGTGTAACAAAGTTAATGTTATAAATAGGTTTGAACATTTGTCGTCAAAGAAACGCTTTAAAACAATTACTAAAAAAATAAAATTTGTGGTAGATTTCTACGGCAAATGTTGTATAAATACACAGGAAATTTTGTTGTTTGGAAATAGTGCGGTAATAAATTTTCGCTACCATTTTTTTCCGCTACAAACATTAAATCCTAAAAAACAATGTTAGCTATAGAGTAAGTATAAAATTGATCCTATAAAATTCAGAATTTCGAAGTTCTAAAGAAAACAAATTTGAAAGTTTTCTCTTATAAATCACTAGCGGCCTTCGCCCGCTACGCTGGTCGGTTTATCTAAAGAAATCTTGAAGAAGTAGTTAGATAAGGTTCAGACATACATTAAAAAAAAAAAAAAGCAAGTCGATCATTCAAAAAACGTTGGGAAATATCAAATATTTACTGTAATTTTTTAAGAAAAACAAAGTTTCGAAAAAAAAAATTAAATCGAAAAAAAAATTACACTGACATATTAATGCAAGGAAATTTTCCCAGAGAGAAAATTCGCCTTGAATACAATATTTCAAATTCTTTTAATTGCTTATAGGCGTTAATGCCAACATAGTGAAAAAAAATTCCATGCTGGGAATCGAACCCGGGCCATCAGTATGGCGCACTGACGTTCTACCGACTAAACCACATGGAACGACAGCCAGCTTGAAACTTTCTCATACTTAAGTAGACTGGCGAAAACATAACGATAGCGCGTTTTAAAATCGCACAGTGACATCTATTGGATTTTATATGTACTAAAAAACGTTATGTACTAAAAAACGTGAGCAGCGCACCTAATAGTTTCTTTTGTTTCTTTTTGTTACTTTTTTGTCTGTTGTCCGATTTTGATGAAACAAAGCCTATACACTGCCCGGGAGTGTGCATTCTTCATTAGTGAAAACCGCATAAAAATCCATTCAGTAGTTACGAAGATAACCTCGAACAAACAGACAGACAGACAGACAGACAGACAGACAAAAAATTCAAAAAAAATTTTTTTGTGTTTCATTGGTTTTCTTTTATCGCCCTGACTCCATTTTTGTCAATTATCTTCAATGTACAGACACACCGGGTCCTACTGTTTTATTATATGTATAGATTAACTGAATGCAAAAAAAATTATGTTTTTTATTTGCAGAAATATAACTCAAATTTAATTAATTTACACTAAAGTTTCATTAGTGTAAAATAATTAAACGCTGACGTTAAAACATGTATGAAGTTTTAAAAAATGCTTACACTTCTGTAACATAAATGAGATTAAATAAAACTACGAAAATAAGTAAAAAGAATTTTTAACTAAGAAAACAGCATTGAATATGATTTAACATAATTTAAAATTAATTATAAGTAACAGGACAGATTTTGTCTTTCGATAAAAATATATAAAGCAACAACGAAGGTTATTATTTCTTATGCACATTAATTTTATAACTATGGATTAATGATTATGTGTCTGGGGCCACATGTAAAAGATTGCTGGGCTGCAGATTGAGTATGGCTGCTCTAGTGCATAGTGATGCCAACTGACAACAAATTATATTTTCTCTCCTAATCGTTTATTTAGTGTTGCCTCTTAGTAATTTTAAGCTTTATGTATTCATTTTGACCCTATATTTAGGTTTATCCATTAAAAATACCATAGGTGATAACACTTGTTTATCAGTTAGAAATAAAAAGGAACTTTTGAAACCTTCCATTTTTCTATCCATAGAGAAATCTCTAAAAAAATAAAAATTATTTAAAATGCAAAATTTCATAAAAAGAAAAAAAAAAAAAAAAAAAAAAGTTTAACATTACCGTATACTTGTGAATAAGTCGACGGATTTTTGATAAGAAAACTGGGAGTGGGAGAGAGGGAGAGAGAGGGGGAGCAGGTCGAGTCACGATACACGTGTGAATCAAAAAAGAAAAAAACAAACAACTTCGAGTACTTCAGAATTCTTACTTTTATATATATGTATAGTAAAATATACAAATAATAATAATTTATCATTAAAAAAATTTTTAATGATTTTTTTTTTTTTTATTATTATTTAAAACTTTTTTTTATTGACAAATGATATCTTTAGTTTGATTTTGTAGACATAATTGAAGTAAAAAGTTAAAAGGGAGACTTATACACATTTTTTTCTTTTTTTACAGAATTTCCGTCTGAAAGTTAGAGATTCGACTTATACACGAGTATATAGGAGAGTTGAAATAATTTTCAGTAAGGTTTTTTGCTACAAATATTGTACGCATGCGATTAAAACATGGTGTTGCAATTTGGCACACATTTAAAAAAATCCAAAATATTGAAAAATATAAGAGTTGTATTTTTTTCATTATTTTTTCTTTAATGTATGTCTATTAAGGAATCAAATCTATATGTATTTAAAGAAAAAATAAAAAATCCTGCACTAGAGGGTTAAATTGTCAACGCTTCAGCTACTGAGCTACCTTGGCCAACAACCTGAAAGGTATAGCCAATCGGTAGAACATTCGTAGACACATCGGTACATCGGTAGACACAATTCACGTCAAAAAATCTTAGGTTTGACTCTCGACCTGAGCTTTTTTGTCACTCAGTTTAAAAAATTTAATTCGCACATATATATCTCTAATGTAAATTTTATGTATTTCTTGAAAAATTAGCTAAACTAACCAAAATCTGTCGCTATACATTTCGTGAAGGATTTGGGACGATTGTGTGTATCCCTGATTTCTTGATTCTTGGCTCCGAGGATCTATGAGGCATTACGTTTTGGCCAGGTGGTCGGCCTAATTTGAGATCCTAGGTATTTATTTCCCAAGCAAGTTTGCTTCTAATTTTATTGATACCAAATTAATGAAACGCTGAGTGAACCTTGTCCAGTCATGAGTAGAACTCTCGACCTGCAGCGCGGTTGTCGGATGCTTTGGCCGTCACTCAGGTCTTGGACAAACGCACGCATGTATAAATGCTGATTAATTATCAAATATATAGTTTTTTTAATTTCAAATAATATACAATGCATCAAATCGAGTCGAATCCAAACACAAAATTCAAATTCCAACTCAAAACTGATCTTGAAAGAAAAAAAAAGTTTAAACAGAAGCCAGGTAAAATCTGATTACCCGACTCGATGCAGACATGCCGACTCTGTCCCGGAACTTCTGAGAATATTAGCGTCATCAACCAATACCCTAACAAGCAACTACAGAAGCAGTAAATCCAAGAGTGATTTACAAAAATTTATATTTGGATTTAATTACCACCCAATTAGTGCTAAGTATCTGCCAATGGCGATAAATATTTTTTAATTTATCTGCAAATGACAATTTTTCTTTAAAGTAAAAATTTACACTACACGTTCTACAACAGCGTTAAGCCTATTCGTGAATATTGGAATTTTTTTCGTTTTTTATTTTAATATTCAGCTTTATATGTTTGATTGGGTTTATAGTATTTTGCATAAAATCTGAAATTTTCTATTATAAATAAACATATTAAATAAAATTTGTTATCGATTTAATGTGACTTTAAAGGCTGGCATAATCAGTGGATAAAAGGATCAATATTGCGGTATCCGATATGGTTAATATTTTTAAATAATACTTTGAGTAAGTGAAGAAGGAATAAAAGACACTAGCTCGTTCGCACAAAATAAATTATGGCATGATTACAAATATAGGTCATTTTCTGAGAAAGATCACACCTGTTTAGTACAAATATTATTTAATTCATAAGCTCACTGACAATAACGAGATCCGTATTATATTTTCGCGATTATTACATATTCATGCTTTTTTATGTATGCCACTAGACTGTTTTTTGTTCAGCTGTTTACATATGTGTATGGAAGGAACATGAGATTAGTAAATGCATGCGTTTTTCATTCATAGTTTCTTTTCCTTTCTTGGATATTTCTATATGGAGTTACATGATATTTCGGTCCCAACTTTTTAGTCCCGATGCCATTGCAGTCGTTATTCATTTCTATTTTTCCTATTTTATAATTATTATAATCATAATCTATTTTATAATATGAAGTCTTGCGTAATTAGTTTATGTTAACAAAGAAAGAATTATAGGAGCAGATTCCCAAAATTTTTAAGGAGCTTCTAAACCCAATATTCCAGACGCTACTTTGCGGAAAAAAAAAAAAAAAAAATCCTTCCGGCAGTGCCGGGAGGAAGAGGTAGCTTTCATATACTTATTTATTTATTTTAAATTAAGTTATATAAATCAAATATACGAAGCTCAAAATAGTAGAACACGATTATATGAGACTGAATACTAGTTTTTGTCAATACTGAATATTAATAGGACTTTTTAGAAATTAGTCATCTTTTATTTAACCTGGTTTTATTTTAAGGGTGTATTCGAAAAAACGGTTTTCCATCTTCAACAGCTCGAAATTTTCCGATACAATTTCAGACACATTTTTAAAAGTAGAAGCATGAAACTTGCTGATGGGATTCTTGAAGGGACGTATGAAGTGCCGTGTGATGTCTTGTTACGCTCAATTCATTAGAATTTAATTTATAAACAATAACCTTCTCAGTATGACCTTTTTTTTCGTTCGCAAACCTCCCACTTCGGGAAATTCGGTTCAAAATGCTGTTTTTGATTGCTTTTTTTTTCAATATTTTCTGCATTTATCAGAGAATCGATAATTACGGCACCTTGTGTACTTCCGAAATAAGAGAATTTGAAAGTTTGGTGCATTTGAGAGCAAAAATGAATTTAAAAATAAATCGGAAAATAAGCAGTTTGAATCGAAATACACCCTTAAGTGATTTATAGGGTCGTCAAATTCCACGATATCCATTTTAAAGCTGCATGATGGATAAAAAAAAAAAAAAAAAAAAAAAAAAAACAATGAGCTTGATTGAAATCTTAATTCATGTGAACATACACACTCACATCCAAATCGATTACTGTATACGAGTGCTGTCGCAGGCAAAGTGACTTTTAAAAAAAAAATGTCACCCACATTAGAAATTCAAACTGCTATATCCAGGCGTTTTTGAAGGTAAAGACACATCATCAGTCATTACAAAGACAAAGCAAAAAATACTCCGTAAGTCATTATTAAGATAAATAATTTAGAAAGAACCTTTTTTCATTTTCTAATTTTTTGTTTATACATCATTAAACATTTAAAAGATTTTTGACAAATTTAAATGGCCGCCATTTTGAAATAAGATGGCGGATAAAGTTGGCCTATGAACTCGGTCAAGACATTGGTATGCACCTTGAACACACGGAGTTATATCGAAATCAGTTTATAAATATGCGTATTAACGTGTGACAAATTTCAGACTGTTTCAAAATGTCAATCACCCGGGAAATTGAAAGTGCTAAAACTCAGCCATTTTTCAAGATATAGATGAAACAAAAAATGCTCTGGAATCTTTGTATGAAGGTCAAAAGACAAAAGAAAAATCTTTTTTCAATTTCTTACTTTTTTGCACCTAATTTTAAAATTTAAATTAAAAAATAAAATTCCGCCATTTTAAAACAAGACGGCGCGGTTGGAACTGACCAACGAACTCGGTTCAGGCATCAGTATGTCCTATATACGCACCAAGTTTCATCCAAATCGGTGTATAAATACCAGCGTTATCACGTGACGAAAACCAGATCATTTCAAAATGTGAGCAACACTAGAAATTAAAAGTACTATAACTCAGACATTTTATAAGATACAGACGAAACAAAAAATGCTTTGGAATCTTTGTATCAAGGTCAAATGCATAAAAGAAAAATCTTTTTAACTTCTCACTTTTTTGTACCTAATTTCAAATTTTAAAATTAAAAAAAATTAAATGGCCGCCATTTTCAAACAAGACGGTGGATGGAATTGGTTAACGAACTCGGTCCAGGCTTTGTTATGTACTATGTACACACCAAGTTACATCCAAATCGATTTATAAATACGAGTGTTATCACGTGACAAAAATCAGATCGTTTCAAAATGTCAGCCATAAAAAAAAAATTTCAAAGTGCTATAACTCAATCATTTTTTAAGATATAGACAAAGTAAAAACTGTTCTAAAATCGGTGTTTTAAGATCTAACTCATAAAATAAAAATATTTTTCAACTTTTATTTATTTATTTATTTATTTATTTATTTTCCATTTAATTTAAAATTTAAAATTTTTTAAAAATTTTTGAACGGCCGCCATTTTGAAACAAGATGGCGGATGATGCTGGCCAACGAACTCGGTCGAGATATTTGTATGTACTATGTACCTACCAAGTTTCATTTAAATCAGTTCATAAATACGTTATAGCATGACAAAAATCAGATCGTTTCAAAGTGTCAGCCATAAGAAAAATTCAAAGTGCTATAGCTCAATCACTTTTTAAGATATAGACAAAGTAAAAAGTGTTCTGGATATGGTGTTTTAAAATCTAGCATATAAAATAAAAATATTTTTCAACTTTTAAATTTTTCTCATTTAATTTTAAATTTTAAATTTTTTAAAAAATTTTAAATGGCCGCTATTTTGAAATATGATAGCGGATATGCTGGCCAACAAATTAGGTCGAGATATTTGTATGTACTATGTTCATACCAAGTTTCATTCAAATCGGTTCAGAAATACGTTAGTTATAGCATGACAAAAATCAGATCGTTTCAAAATGTCAGCCATTAGAAAAATTCAAAGTGCTATAACTCAATCATTTTTTAAGATATATACAAAGTAAAAAGTGTTCTGGAATTGGTGTGTTAAGATCTAACACATAAAATAAAAATAGTTTTTACCTTTTAATTTTTTCGCATTTAATTTTTGGCCGCAATTTTGAAACAAGATGGCGGATGATGCTGGCCAACGAACTCGGTCTAGATATTTGTATGTACTATATATATATATATATATATATGTCAACATTTGACCGGAGGGTGGTTTTGGGGTCTGGGGGTCATGATCTGTGAAAATATACCAAAATTTTCTGGAAGTGCTTTCCTCCGGACCACTGCAATACGTAGCTTTTTACTTTTTGTAATGAAAGCTACCTAAAAAAAACGCATAAAAGCAACAACTTTATTTATATGGGCCAAAAATTTAGGAATTCTAAGGAAAAAATAAATCTACATGTGTACAAAAGAAACAGTAACTAAACGTGTGATAAAAACACGTTTTTCGTCTAAAAATCCCGAAAAAATGCAAATATCTTCAATCTTTGCAGAAAAAATATCAACTTCGTGAAAAAACAATAATTTTTCAACCTTATTTCATAACAACCTTATTTCATTAGAATAATACACTAATTTTGTCCAAAGATCGAAAAAAGTCAAATTTTGTGAAAAGATTGCAGAGGAAACGCGAATTTTATCAATGGGTCGCAAAAACGGCATAATTCATCAAAGAATGGTGAAAAAGGCGCGATTTTCATCAAAGCATCACAAAAAGAACGCAAATTTCGTAAAAGAATCGCTATAAATATCTGAATTTCATAAAAGAATCGCGAAAAAATCGCGATTTTTTTTTCAAAATATTACAGAAAAAACGCAATTTTTTTTTCAGAGACATCACAAAAAAAATCTGCGATTTTCGTCAGAGGACCGCGAAAAATAGCGATTTTCGTCAAATGATAGCGGGAAAAAACGCGAAATTTGATAAAAGAGGGTGATATAGACTCCGAAAATTAATTGCTTTATCAGAAAATTTAGTCGCCACGAGGCACCTGGCAACCGTTAATCTGCACCTATAAAGATGAGCATTCTATTGTTTTTAGCCATGTTAAAAACCGGCTTTAACCGTTGTGTTCGAAGCATTTATCGCTCGTAAAAACCGGTTTTAACTGAGAAAAGATTATATATATATATATATATATATATATATATATATATATATATATATATGACGATTTAAGGAGAACTCGAATTATTTCCACTGGTTAAAAAGAAACACACAGTCATGGCAAGCGAGGGAAAAAACAAAATAAATAAATAAATGTAGAAGATCCAATAATTAGGCATGGGCTGCTGTAAATTCATTTATTAATTTCGTAATAATGAGGAAGGAAAAGCTCCTTTTGCAAAAATTCCATCATTATTTCAGCGAGCTGTCCTCATCGAAGAAGCAACCCAAGAAATCTTCTTTTTCATCTCGAGACTTCCACCTTTTAAACTAAAAAGAAAGTTCTGGAACATTCTGTAACCTCAAACCATCATTCTTTTATGTAAACAGAATTCTTGTCCAGCTACGAGATTATTTTCCACAAACGATAAATTTATTTAAAAAAATATATTATTTAACCAATTTATAATTGACTCAGAATTTTAAATATCTTAGGCAGACGATTTTTATAAATGATTAATTTTAAGAGAAAAAGAAAAGAAATGAATTTATTAATATGCACACATCAAAGGTTGACGTAGGAAAAATAAATAAATAGATAAAATAAAATAATGATATTTTTTGAAAGGTATGGTTTTGGAATAAATTTAATAAGACTTTCTTAAAAAGGGTTGATAAAAACATAGAAGAAATCAGTTTTATTTGGAATATTAAGAAATAAAGTTTTAATTAAGAATATTTTTAATTTAGAGCCATCTTTTTAAATTTACGCATACTGGAATAATGTATTTTAAGGTAAATTAAGAATTTATATCGTCTGCATAAGGATTAACAGATTAGATTTAGAAACAAGATTTTAATTTAATAATTTGAAGTAAGTACGGAATATTATTATAAGAAAATTAAGATAGTATAAAGGTTAGTTTTGGCGAAAAAATTTTAAATTTGTAATATATATATAGATGTATGAAATAATAAAAAATTTTCGCCATTTTCCCATTTTGATTTCGTTCTAAATACTTATAAGAACATACCTTCATTATTATTTTCCGCAATTATAATTATAAAATCCTTCCGTATATAACGATTCCGGGGTCAACCCATCCACGAGAAAAAACACTTATTGGGACCAATGACAAATTCCATTGTGAAAAGTTATCTCCGATTTTAAAGGCTATCAATTTTTTGTCCAATGCAAACGTCCCAGAGTCGTAATGGAGCGTTCTCATTTGTCAGATTTACAGTTTGAGCTGTAAATGACGTCACTACATTTTAGTGTGCTTTGAAATCTTTTCCCTATTTCAAACTCAATATTCACACTGCTAAAAATTTGACTCATTTGCTGCAGCATTACTACACCGCTTTTATAGAAAACGATTACTTTGCTTTGTTATGGAGCATTCTCATTGGTCATAAAAGAGACAGTCTATAAAAGCTGTGGAGTGACGCTGCAGAAAATGGGTCAAATTTTTAGCAGTACACTGTTAAAAATTTTACCCTTTTGCTGCATCATCACTCCCCAGCTTTTATAGAATACACTGTAAGTAACACAAACAAAGTAACCGTTTTCTATAAAAGCGTTGGAGTGATGCTGCAGCAACTGTTAAAAATTTGACCCATTTGCTGCAGCATCACTCCACTGCTTTTATATAAAGCGGTTACTTTACTATGATATGGAGCATTCTCATTGGTCATAAAAGAGATATTCTATAAAAGCTGTGGAGTGACGCTGGAACAAATGGGTCAAATTTTTAACAGTGTAATACCGTAAAGTAATCATTTTCTATAAAAGCTGTGTAATGACGATGCAGCAAAACAGTCAAATTTTTAACAGTGTTTAATTAAAACTTTTTATTTAAGAAAAGCGAAGGTGCGTTTTAAATACAATATTGTTAGAATTTTTATATTCGTGTTGCTTTATTTATTTATTTATTTTATTTTTATTTATTTATTTATTTTATTTTTATTTATTTATTTATTTTATTTTTATTCATTTATTTATTTTTTACAGCCGTGAATAATTTAATTGTCACATAACGAATCATGATTGTTTACTCTTCATTGTTGACATTTGTTTTCGATCTTATAAAGTATTTTCTTTTAAGTATTAGCTAATGGTATAAAATGGTTAATTCACAAATGTTTTAAAATAGCATTATTAGTGCATGTTTTGCATTATTAATGCATGTTAATTTGCATGTTTTTTGTGAAATAATTACTGTAATTTTGTGAGTGAAATTCATTAGCTGCATATTCTATGCCATTATTTTACCCATTCAATTAATAATTTGGCTACCCTCGCATATTCGTCTGGAAATGGCCAAAATGGGAAAAAATTTTATACATTTTGGATATTTTTATTATTTTCTCTCAGTATTTTAAAATATTTTTTGGCTGTAGTTTCACAATGTATCCTTTTATAATTGATATTTTACCTTACTTTATTCTTTTAAAATTTATGCATTTACCATTTGTTCATTACAGTCCCTCCCCATCCACCAGATAGCTTTGTTATAATTTTAAATTCAGATTTCTATTGATTTTTTTTTTAAAGATTTTTCCCTCATGTTCAATCTTTGTATTTTTCAAAATTGTTTAAGCCTAAAGTGGCTATGATCGACCAAAGTTGTTGTAATGTTCTATCATCTTTTAAAAATGGAAACACTTCATTTTGACGGGCTATCTTCTAGTCTACTAATATTTAACTATCGGCTAAAGTCCCTTTTTTTTCTTTAATTTCCTAATTTCTTAATTTCCTAAAAAGAACTAAACTGTATTACTTAAATGTCAATATCTTATTTTGAAATATTAAAATCATAACATTAATCCACTTTCCTTTTTTAGAATTAAAAAAAAACATATCAAAAGCTTTAATTTTGTTTTATTTATTTTTATTAAATTATCATCTGCCAGTAAGTCCAAATAAGTCCGCACTTTGGGCTGTTGACCCCTGTGTAGGTTTGCATATTACGCCGGTGAATAGAGAGTACCAGCCTCAAGCTCCGCCTACAATCCAATGGAAGTGCTAGAAATGTTATACACATACCTTCGAAAGACACTTACTGGGCTTTAGTTACGTGCGTCAGCCGGGAGGCGGGGCCAGTTTCCCTGAGAATTTTCGAAGCGTCAGTTTTGGATGAGGGAAGAATCAGGATTGACCTTTGTTAAGCACGTACGGTGTCTCTCCTATTAATTTGAGAACGTTTTGCGGAGTGGTGATACTTTTCCAGAAATTGATTTGCACCGATCCCTTTTTGTTCTTTTATTATTTTCGGTGACATTCACTTAGAGAGTCAAGAATTCTAATTGTGATAATGGAATTTAATATCTGAAATAGTAAGCTAAAGAACATTTTTGTATTTTATTCTAAGGCGATGTTTTTGATTTTTCCATTTTTTATTAATGCAGAACTGATGGAGATTGACTGTGGAGTAACAATGAAGTTGAACGATAATAATATGTGACATTCACTAATTTCGTATAATTGTAATTATTAAAAGTGACAACACCTTTCATCGAGTTCCATCTGACAACTTACTTCAGCCGCGAATATATCAGAGGTAATGTGCTTGATGATGACAGATCGACCATCAACATTGTTCGCGCCATCATTTTCGCTTCGTCAGATCGTTGTGCTTCTGCGGGAACACCCTCTAATATATCATCACATATATATTGTTGTTGGGGGTTTTTTTTGGGGGGGGTGAGGAAGTGTTATATGATAAATTAAGTACAATATTAAGAAAGATGTTTCAAAATTACAATTGATCTTATTTAATACAATACCTGAAAGTGTTTGTAACTTATTTTACTTAGCATTATTATTAAAGTTATTCTTAAAGTTAGCATTAGCTTTGTAATTTTAACAGCACAATATATGCATTATTGTTTAAATAAGGAATTATTGTAAGATGGTGAAATATTTTAATTTAATTACATATCTAATTTTATATAAAAAATTAAAGAAACAAATTCATATTAATCTCTTTACTTCGTAAATTCGTATATATGTGTGCACCTCAATTCTTTCCCGCTTCGAACTCTAGCATAATTGCGATTCTGATTTTAGAATTATATGCTTCTATTTCTATGTTTAAAGTTCAAGTTCAAAATAATTAGACCGGGTGGGTGCGATAAGAATGACTACGTCATCGAGTTACGGGATGAAATCATGATGTAGGACAAGATTATTAGGTGTAGATTAGGGAATGACTGGTCTGCCTCGGCATTTCTTGGTACGATATGAGTAACAGTAAACGCCAACTCGTCATTTTGGCGTCACTATCACGTCATCGAGTTACGCGATGAAACAGGTGCCATATTAAAGTTAAGATAAAGCATTTTAAGAATATTTTGGTCTCCCTGCACATATCCTGGTACAAACCTTCGGCAGACTGAAATTTATAACAGAAAATAACGTTATAATGCACAATTCAAACCCTAAAACATAATCTTTGGCATTACATTACAATATATATTACTTCGCCATCGACTTTCAAGATGAACTAATGGTTTAGAAAAAGTGTATTAATATTAACGAGAAAATGACTCATTTGGCATAAATTGGTACAAAGCGGAATGAAAGAGGCGCCAAACTCTTCTTCTGACAATACTATCACGTCATCGAGTTACGGCTTTTAATTTAGGCACATTAGAGAGACCGACTAGTACAATACGAATATTTCAGTCTGCCTCGTTATATTTTGGTACGAGGCGAGCAGAGCGGGGCGTCAATTCTCCATTTTGGCGGTATCATCACATCATCGGGTTAAGGCTTGCAAATCTGATCTAGGACAAGATTATTAGGTGTGTTTAAGGAATGGTTGATCTGCTTCGACATTTCTTAGTACGATATGAGTAGCAGCGGGCGCCAATTCGTCACTTTGGCGTCACTATCACGTCATCGAGTTATGAGATGAAATTGGTGCCACATTAAAGGTAAGATAAAGTACTTTAAGAATATTTTGGTCAGCCTGCGCATATCCAGGTACAAACACTCGGCAGACTAAAATTTAAAAAAAAAATGCGTCATAATATACAATACAAAACCTATAGACATAGTATTTTACATTACATTACTTCTCCGTCAACTTTCACGATGAATCAATGGTTTAGGAAAAGGTTCTTATTAGTAACGAGATATATTATATTATATTATATTATATTATATTATATTATATTATATTATATTATATTATATTATATTATTATTACTATTATTATATAAGTTAAGGATATATAAAACTTTCGGGGTTTAACGGAAGATAATATATCTATACACGCTGCATATTCTCTGGATTTTTTAAGAAACTCCATATACACCCTGTTTCTTATATAAAACTATACCATATACTCTATATAGATATACTTTCTGCCTATAACATATCCGCCCTGTTGCTGTTGTTTTTGTTTTAGACTACAATGCTAATCTACTTCATTCTGAAATTGCTCTGAATTATAAAATTGCAATAAAAACACACAAGTTTGATATCCTATTTGGATTTTTCGGTAAATTTTATCTTAGGCTATCAGACGAGCAATCATTCGGCCAAATCGTTGAAGAAATTTGAAGATTTGATATTTGGAATTTCTTATGTTAAATCATTTCATATAGTTGCTAACCCAAAATGACTCAAATGTAATAAGATAACCAAAAAGTAAGATAACCAAAAAGCGAATTAAAATTAACAATGCAATCAACAAAATAGACTAAAGTTAACAAAAAAGAAAAAGCATGTTTAAAAAAATTTAAAATGTGTATTTATAATATGGAGCACAATATCATTTATTTATTTATTTACATGTGTAATATTGGTCGTGACATCAATACCACGAATTATTTTCAACATTATTATTTTAAACCCAGAGATAGCTGATATTTCTATCATTTTAGTTCTATCTATTCAAATTAATATAAGTCAATCTGCAATGTCTATAATTTTTATAAAATATCTATACCAGAAGTAAATCTTATCTTTATTGAACCAACCTTGAGACTTTAAACACCTGTTGCTGCTAGAAATGTATTGCTTGTCGATACCGAAACATTACTTTTTTTTTATCTAACAAAGTAGCTCTGTCAGTACTGTTATACATTCATTTTACGTTCTACTTATAAAAGAGATTCTGAAAAACATCTTTTAAGCGTTCATATCTTAAATTTCAATCATGTTTTAAGTTAAAATTTTTAAGGAATTCGAAAGTGAAAAGATATTCGATATCTTGTGCGAGTATTTAAAGCTCATTCGAATTCTTTCCATTTCACAAAAACATTGAAGGTAAATCACGAAAAGATGAGCCTAATCAAAATACATTTAGTTATTTTCTTGAACTATTTTTACTTATTTTTAGGTTTTATGAAACTCTTGTTACGTAAGTATACTTTTTATACTTTCATTCTTAATATAAATAGAAAAGCATGCAAATGCATCTGATTGCCATTTTCAGATTGAAGCATGTTATGTATAAAAACGTTGGAGTGCTATTCGCTCTTCTGCAAGAAAAGTGACACAATTTTTCTAAAATTCATTAAGAATTTTGCTCTGCTAATAAATTTAGCGTAGGTTCTTCTTGCAGCAGAAAAAGTTTCATCAGTGTAGTTATCCAGCAAATCGCTTTATTATGCTATAGGTCCATTCGTAGCCACAGAAGGGAGCAAATTGTGTGGGCAGGTAAAATGACCAGGTAAATGATTCATCCTTAAGGATGCTATGCGTTTTTTACATCTGTATGCAAAGCTAAATGCGGTAAATTCATGTATCAATAAAAACATGGGAATCTTCTTTTCTTCTCCTGTGAAAGTTTACTTATGAGATACTTCACTTTTCTTGCGTGAGAGCGATGCCATGTTTAGAACCATTTCAAAGAACGCCATTTCAAGAATTTCTTGTAGGGGTGAGGTGTTGTGGCAAAGTTTTCTTTGAAGGAAGAAAGTTTAATTTTGATCTTGTTGTATTACACAATTGATAAGAAATTGATATAGTCTTATTTTCTCCATATATTTTTAACCTCTTCAGACCCCAGCGTTTATTTATGTACTTTTTTAATTTTCAATTATGATTTATATTAACAAACTGATAACTAAGAAAGATTAAATAGCGAAAAAAATTAAAATTTATTTTTTTACATAAAATTTGATGATACACCGAGACTCAAAAAGTACATTTTTTGACAATTTCTTAGTATTTTTTTTTTTTTTTTTTTTTTTTTACTTTTTTGCTGTGCAAAACACGCTGAAAAAGATAAAATAAATATATATTTAATAATTTTTTTATTTCTATGCACTAGAAATGACATCTTAACATACAGTAAAATTACTTTTGTTTTCAATTTTGTACATTTTGTACATTTCTGCTGCAAGCAATTTATAAATATAACATGTAGCTCGCTCAAAAAGCGCTATAAGCAACAAGTTGCTATTTTGTTTAATTCTGCTCTCTGTTGGGCTTCATTCACACCAATTTATCTTTTTTAACATTATTTTTATTTGTAAAAAAAATTCTAAAGTTATGTATACATTAGATCTGAAGAGGTGAAAATTAGCCTAATTCATTATTGATAAATGCGTTCTCGCTTTGAGAATGTTGTGCTACCAAGACTTTAGAAAAAATTATTGGTCATTACTATCTTTCGTAAAGTGTTTATTTAATGCTAACGTTTTTCAATGCCATTTTTTATTGAAGCTATTTTAACTTTTGTTAAATTAAAAAGAAAAATAATAATTTGTGCAATGATGACTGAATTCTCCAGTAGGAGAATGGCTCTGGTATCTGCTTTCCTCTCCCGCCAAACTTCTCCAATTGGCACCCCTAATAAAACCTCATAATATTGTTAGGATACATTAACTTCTTTATGATATTAAATGAATTTTTAGTGCTATAATAGATTTCCAGATAATCTAAATTTTAATGCAATATGGAGCACGTATGTTACTTTTAGAGTTTTCTTTTTTCTTTTTTTCAGTTTAGATAGTTTGAATACATTATTGTACTAGTTTACAAATTAAAAAATAATTTTGTTACAGAAATTGCAATTATTTTAATTTTTTTTTGTTAAGATTAATTTAAGTCCGTTTTTTCCCACTATGCATCACATTTTTTAAACTTCAAATTTTGAAACAACCTTGAGAAATTGCTGGAAATGTATAAAATTTGCGCGATTATCAAATTTATAGGTACTTTAAATTATGTAAAATGTTACTATTTTGCGTAAACTGAAGAAGTATAACCCTTCTTCAGCTTGTAATTTTAACATGGATTGCCACATTAAGCTACACATGCCTGTACAAAAGTTATAGGATAATATATGATGTGTCGGATAGACGTGCGTAAGAGCGCAGAAGGGACAAGACAAAAAACTTCGCGTGAAGTCTGAAAATAACTTTTGTAACTCAGAAAAAATACTTTTTTCGCTTAACTTTAAGCAAATAATATAACTTCTATATGCTAGAAGAATGCGATTAATTTGAGATAGCATTAATTTTAAATTAAAGCATAAATTTGGGTTGAAATTTATTAACCAAGACAAAATTGAAAAAAAAATCTACAGTCTTTAGAAGAGCTAGGCTGCATATAGATCAAATTCTGCGACAAGAGACATAAATTATTTTTCTGGGCTTTCTTTTTCAAAAATTGAATGATCAGTTATGAAGGTTTTTTTTAATCTTTTTTTCAAACAACAAAAAAAATTTTCCCCACAGGAGACGATAAACATGTCGTGGAGCTACCTTGATTAGCATCGAAAAAAAGAGCAACCATGTCAAACAAGCTGAAAACGGTCGCGCAAACCGTGGCGTTTCAACTTAAGATCAGATAATGCGATTCAAAATGTGAGAGATATAATTCTTGAGTAACATTGTATTGTTTAAAAATCACAGGAAAATGTTCTCATAGCTAAATGCGATTGTCTGTAAAAGGTAGGGCTGCATTTGGAATCGGAAGCGAAAGAATTTGGTCAGATGGACATCCTATCAAAATATAGCAGTGCAAGATCAAATTTTATACGACGTAACGTTTTACTTTTGTGTTTGTATGTCCCATTGAATTTAATCCAATTCAGATTTTAGAAGCATAAAATTAAACAAGGACGCTTCTGTATGAGAGTAGCAACAATTCACAAAGGGCTTGAAAAAGAAGATTTGGTAATATTCATTTAAACGAAATAGATTATGTATAGCAGTGAGATAAGTTAAGAAACATTTAGCTTGGCAATAATAGCAGGTTCTTCAAGGTGCTTAGCGATTAGTTTTTGTTCAGAATCATCTAAGCCAATCAAATTTTATACCCGAATGTCGTCACTTTCATATATCAATTTTTTCTGTGAAATTTAACTTAATTTTTACGAGTTGTAACAAAAATTTTTAAG
Organism: Maratus speculifer; assembly: GCA_964019185.1. Taxonomy (NCBI): domain Eukaryota; kingdom Metazoa; phylum Arthropoda; class Arachnida; order Araneae; family Salticidae; genus Maratus; species Maratus speculifer. The sequence goes on from OZ025297.1 coordinate 333,177,165, forward strand.
ACAGAATAGAAAGGTTTAATAGATTTAAAATTTTAAAAGTTTACAAAAGTTCAGTATAAACTGCATTTTTATATCATTATTTCCTGTTTTAAAATGTAACTTTATTCTTATTTTATATATATTTTTTTATATATAAATAGATAAGGACATAGACAGATATGTGTTTTGTGTTCCATTATACAATTCCTAGGCACAAGTTCTATGTGCCCGTGTAATTATAGATTAAGATTCGGACGGAGGAGAAATTTTTAAAGAATGTTATATTTCATCTCTTAAATAAAACCGAATGTTTTTTCTACCTTCGAAGCAAAAGAAGAAAAAGTAAACATTAGTCTATGAAAATATTTTCACGATTCATTCACGATTCATATTTTCATTTTTCCAGCACATTATTTCCATCTCTTTCCCGGGAAAATATATGTCTGAGTGGGACATAAAAAATGCAATATTCTCGCCTCCGGTTGCGTGTCTAATGCTGTCCCATGAAGTTGAGCGTAAATAGTAATGAAGAACCGGCCAAAAGTTATTGAGGGAAGTGGCACTGAAGAGCGATCGTTTTTAGAGTTCTTTGCTTTCAAAAATGATTATTTGGCCTATAGCCAAAGTGTAACCTTGACGACCGTCCAGTCAATATGTCATATGAGTGGACTCACATGCAAGAGGTTTTTACTTTGTTTGAAATTGTGTATGTTTAATGTCATATTTTAAAACAGTCAACTCAAACTCACCGCTGCGGGCTAAATTAAGCATTATCCGCGGGCCACATGAAAAAGGATAGATCATATTTCTAATCATATTATCGATATTATTAGCACTGTACAAAATAAAATTTATTCGAATAAAACACAACCACGTTAAGGAAAATTTAACACAACATTCCAAATTCGTTATTATAGATGGTTCATTTTATCTTATACTTCGAAAAAAACAATTCAAAATTACATTTTATCAACCAAATCTATAAAATGCGACTAAATTTTCTAAATTACATTTATTTCAAAATCAATCGTTTACGCTAATCTTGTTCTGGCAAAGGCATGGTTGTCAATCTTCTGTGTTCTCTCTTAGTAAAAAGTAAAAAAAAAACTTTTTTGAATAAAAAAAAATCTATCTAAGCACTACTTATTTCATTTCATCTACTAAATAAATTATATGGTTAAAATTACATTTAAGTGACTTGAAAAATAACAAATGTTCTCGTGGTATACTTCAAAATATAGGTACGTTGATGAATAATTTAAAAAATTTGAAAATTTCATATCAGTATATTTTGCGCTGATTAGGATTAAATTTTGAACAATAATTTCAAATCAATCATCAGAGGTGAAATAAACAGAAAGGCTGATTAACAGATTAAACTGATTTTCAATGCCTTGGAATTCAAAAATCTTTCTATGAATTCATTTTTAAATATATTTTTTTAAAATTTTCACTCCTACGCTTTTTGTAATAATCAAATTCAAGATACCCCTGCAAAACCTCGACTGGCGGCAGAAACTAAGCAAAGATCATCAAAACTAATTTTGTGAGCTATGTGGCTTCCTTTATTATGTAGTCCTCAAAGGTTTCAATTTAGTTTCAGGTCAGTGGTGAACGTTTTGATTATTGTCTTGCTATGCTCTTGACACCTACTTCCTACTAATTCTCAACTTTTGTTTCGTCGAAACTCTAAACTGGTCTGTAAACGAAGTGTAGAGCGTCCAAAATTTTAGATACTCTATGCACCATTTTTTAAGACTACATTGGACTTCTGATGCTCCAAATTCTGGAATGATCTTGCTCATGTGTGGTTCTTTTCCACATATGTATTTATTTATTTATTTATTTTTGAATGGATCTATCGTATCCAACGTTCATTTTATGTTTCTTGTTCAATTTCGATAATTTTTTTTTTGCATGGCAGTTACGCGTTCTATTTTGACATTCAAAATGCATTGCGTTGACTTGGCTTGTAATAATGGCTGATTTAAAGTAGAATACGTTTCTTTTGGAAAATTGTTTTGTAAAAGTAATAAATTCTATTTGAAAACTCTAATACTATCAGATAACAAGATAGTAGTGGGAAATTTGCTTTGAGGTTGAAATTTATTGAAATGTTTTGTAATTTCAAATAAAAACTAAAAATACTTTGTCTATTGATATTCTTTTAAAAATAAACGAAATTCCAATATACTAGCGTACTGAACTAAATTTCGGTTTCGATAGTTAGAAAAAAGATTGACTTTTAACAATAATCGCGTGAGATGTGATACATTTATGGAAAACGAAAAACCGCTAACTTGTTCCAAATTGTTTCGATTGTCATAAAAAGTAGTTTGATTATTTTACATTTCAAAATTAGTACATGAGAATGTCAGAAAATTTCGCATCTTTGAGCAAGATAAAATGTCTTTTTACTGGATCTCTTAAATAAATTGTAGGTGCAAAATTAAAAGGTAATTTTTTTAAGTTCAATTGATTTACGAATATGAATGAAATGATCTTAAATAGTACAGGAAAAATTGCACATTTAATCGAATTTATAAAGCACGTTCCATTAAAAGAGCAGCAACTGTATTTGACGCCTGGTGCATTTTTCTTCTTTTTTTTTCAATTCAATGAATAACGTTTATTTAAATGACTTCAATTAACCAACGATAGCTGGTATACACACATGTATTCTAAGTACCATGTTTATGAACATGAAGTATATGAATTAAGTTTATGAACATCATACTGAAACATTGACTGCAACACCTCGCTAAAGCTCTAAGTTCCATTAGAGGAGTTGTAATTATGATGATTCTACATCAGGGTTGTCTCACATTTTTTCCTGTCTGCCGCCTGTCAACATTATTTGCAAATAGCTATTTTTACAGAATTCAACAACACATTTTTTATACTTAAATAATGCAAATATAATTATTCGGATCAGTGGTAACATTGTATCCTGTTGACCGCAGTTTGGATTCCCGTATTTTATGTACTACAATTTTCTTAGATTTTTTATTTTATTTATTTTATCTATATATTTATTTTAACTTAAAACTGAAAATGTATAATAATCTAGGACATTTTACTAGAACCATGAAAATGTTATTAAATAGACCACAGTTGTTGCTTTTTAGTCCTGCACTTGCATTCAAACTTTTGAAGGGCGGTGATGCCGTGATAGCAATCACATAATTTTAATCCATAATTCTCACATTGATACCGGAATTTTGTAATGAAAATCTCACTTTTATTAAGTATGCAAAAATATATTTTTACTTGTGTATAAATAAATTTTCTGGTAAATACTAATGTCCTAAAATTATTTCAATATTTTACGAATACAAGTACCTTGCCCCTGAAAGGATTAAAAAGAAAGGAAGAAAAAAAGAACCATCCTAAATATTTTATTTAAATTCTTCTTTTAAACTTCAAATCCTATTCTATCCTTAAGTGCTGTAACACTTCCCCCTGAATACTAAGCCTAAGCGGTGACACACAAGTAGCGGCTGTCATAGGCGGATTTTTTTCCAACGTTTTTTTTTAATTACTGGTGTTTAAATTCATGTCCCCGTACAAACGTTAAGGGAAAAAAAAATCCGATAGCGACAGCCGCTGTTTTTGTGTCAGTACTCAGACTTAGCATTTAGGAACCGGTTACTGATAAGCTATTATTGGCATTTAATCTTATAGTCTGGCGATTGATTTTGGTCGACGGATTAATCAAGTAGTACCGAATTGTGTAAAAGAAACATTTTTATAACTCCAAACATGATAATCATATTAACTAACATCGTACTGCGTCGAATTAAGCGTCTCATAGCCAATTAAAATATATCTTTGAATCGAAATTTGAATGCAATACAGGGTGATGAAAAATCGAAGAGTGGTATAAATATGAATACAAATATCTCGTCAATTAATTATCCGAATGCCTTCCGTCTAATACAAAATTTATGTTTTTTTATTGTCTTTTACATTCACTCCTTAAAATAAAGAATTTTGAAATTTTCTATGTACCTTTCATCAATACTAATTTTTTTAAAGTCCAAAAAATGTAGCTCCTGGAAATCGAGGTTACTGATATGCAATGGTTTCGTCCAGTTATTACATACCAAGTATATACCAAATTTCAAGTCTCTATCTAAATTTGTTTGGAAAATACAGCGTTTACAGACAGACACACACAGAGCAGGGATATAGAGGAAGGTACACGAAAGTTTACGCCGTATACCTTTTGGATATGACAGGAACACCGTATACCCTCTGTTTCTCAAGAAACTATAATGTACACACTCTAGGGTTTACCCTCTGCCTTAAGCGTATACCCTCTGCTTATAGCGTACATCCTCTGTTATTTTTACTACACCCCTGACACAGAGACAGACAGCCGACAATATTTTTTTCTAAAAATATGTTTTTCAGAATCTACAATGTCTGAAACATGTAAATCCGTTTTAAAAAAAATAATAATTTTTAAAGCGATTACAAGATTTAAACAGTAAAAAACAGCAATCTGTGAAACTAGTCTGTTCTAAGACAATAAATATTGTCATGAGATAAATTAATCCTTCATTCAGGAATAATTAAATAACTCGGTAGTTCCTTACTGTGATATAGGATAGAATAAAAAAAACGAGGAGTAAGGTTTATCTCCAAAATGCGAGGATAATTATGATTTTCAGTTACAATGGTCAACCTCTCACTCAAGGTTACGAACTCTGGCTGCCAGCCAAACGCTCGTGAGTAGTAAAGTGGAAGTGATCTCATTTCCTTATAGAACTACTTTTATCGTCTGACTTTCCCTAAGCTGTCAATGACATTTTACTCGATTTTGTTAAAAGGTGTTAATAAGCTTAATAGCTTGGTATATTTTTCATGTTTTGGCTATCCAAATTTTGAACTGGAACTCGATTCACGGATTTTTATATATTAATCAAGCGATGTTCTGATCTTTTGGGCTGAAATTAGATGTTCCGCAAGGCACAGTTAATTTTACGATTAAGTACGTAATAATTCAAGTAAGTGTGTATATAAGCATATAAATAAAATTAGAATATTTGGAATATTGAGTATTAAAGTAATTTAAAAAAAATTTTAAGGCCGTATTTTGTTAATGAAGTGATCTCACTTCTTTATAGACTATACGGCCAAAGGTGATCGGCCACTTGTGATTTTAGATATTTTGTTAAGTATTTAGAAAAACACGTGAGGAATTATCCTGAAATTCTAAGTAGATAAACGTAATAGTACAGGTCATATGTTTCCGTAAAGATTTTTTCCGGAAACTTCATAGGGGACCGTCAACAAATTGAAAAAAACTCATATCTTTTGGGTAACCCTGTCAAAATTAATGAAGCAAAAGCTGGTTAAGTGGCTTATTGTAATAAGCAGTGTTCATTTTTATACTGACAGCATGTATACTCGAAGAGAAATTAAGGTGTTTATTTCTCTTCGAGTTTTTTGTTTACAATTAACAGAGTTTTTAATATAAAACAATGTTCTTTTCACAAACTTGATTTTATGACAAACAACATTGTACATAATACCCAGTTATCAAAATTAAAAAATAATAAAAATTGTATATACGGAAATAAAGATTGTATATTTTTTCAGGTAGTATAAATTTATGCTGATTATTTTTTTGGTGAAAATCACTGAACAGGTTGTGCTGCTATACTGCACATTTTACGATTTCCGCAGTATCTCTATCTCAAGAATTAATGAACGGATATTATTCATCAAACTTCAGGTTCAATAAATCCGTGATATATGAACTAGTTTTTTTTTATGTGTTATGTCAATCGTATTATGTCAACAGGTGGCGCTTCAATGCTGAATTTTCCCGATTCCTGCAGAAACTCTATGTCAAGAACTAATGTACGAATTTTTTCATCAAACTGCAGATTCAGGTATAGCTTGGTAAATATTATTGCTATTTATGTTGAGGTATAAATTTCCTTACATGTGATTCTTTTCTGTTGCATTTTTCCCGATATCCACAATAGTCCTATTTCAAGAACTAATGTACGGAATTTCATGCCTTTAGAATATTCACGATGAGCATAGATTGTCATAATTATTTTTTTGGCCATATGGTAGCAACTTTTGAAGCATTAACATGCATGATATCGAAGAAACTTTTGAGATTGGCACATTCAACTAGTTAAAATAATGGTGCAAGTAGATTATAAAATTAACTGTGGCAACCTTGTGATTCAACAATAAATATTTTCTAGTTGTAAAATACTCCACATTTACAGTTACGTAAAAATGCCTTTATTTTAACGCTACATCTTAAAAAGAAACTGAGCAAAAATTCAGATCTTTTCATTACAATCCATTTATTTTTAAACCTTTAATGTATGGTTTTTACATGGAAATGCGATTTCAGATTTCAGATAAAGAAGACGTATTTTCATTTATAAAATGTAGATTTTAAATCAGCCGTATTTCTGCTTTCATTTTATATTTTTTGCTTTTATTTTTATTATGATATTATTGAGCATTAGGTTTCTGGAAAAATGCAGTGTTGACAAATAAATAAATAAATAAAAATAGCGGCAAAATGTAAATTGCTAAATTTATCCATTGTAATATTTGATGTAATAAATTTTTATATTTAAGTAAGGAAGTGAACTAATATATCTGCTTTCTCACAAAAGCTTTGCAAAAAAAAAAATATTTATTTTCACATTTATGTTTTTCTTTACATTTATACAGAAATTTGATAAAAACTGATATGGATAGTATAAATTCAGTCACAATAAAGACAGTAATTTAAAAATTACAGTTATTTACAAGCCATTATAGCCTGCTGCCATTAGGAGAATCTGAGAGGTTTTTAAAAGTAATCTTTTTTTCTTATTTCATAATTTTTTTTTCAGGATATTGTGCATTATAACTGGAAAATACATTTTTCAGCAACATAAAGTCGTAATAAATCAAAATCTCATCATCAAAATTCCAGTTGAAAGCAAATAATGTTTCTTTGTTGGACTGACTGTCATTGAGCATTCTTTAAACCCAACCCATTCTTTAAACCCATAACAATAGAACACTTGTGAGTATAGTAATAAAATACATTTACGAAATATATATATATATATATATATATATATATATATATTATGCCAATAAAGGTTACCCAAAATCAGCTTTTCAAATTATCACGAAAAACAAAATTGCCACTTTTAGAAACTAATCACATCCTATGACTGTTGTACCTATAACTCTTTCAAATTATTTCAATATAAATGTAATAAAAGTAAAATTAACAGAAAATTAATTAATTTAATTTTCTGCCAAAATTCTGGTAGCTAAAAAAAGTTTTAGTTTAATTCCTTTCATAAAAACAGAATGTGAAATATTGTAGTAATTTAAGTTCTTTAATTTGAATTTCTTCTCTTTTTTTTCACCATTGCAGAATATTATAGAATTTAATGCAATAATTGTAATAATCAAAACATAATAATGTACTAAAAATTTAAATTTGAAATATTTATTGATAAATACTAGTCTTCGAAAAATCTCAAAAATGATCAATTTTTTCCCATGAAAAAAAAGTGGGGAGGGGGGCAGATAGAATCGTTCTTCGAAAAAATTTTCATTTAGAGATTCCTAGATCTAAATTTATAAAATATTATTGTATTATTTTATATAATTAACATGGCGCCGTTTGAATTAGGTGTTTGTGATGTAACCCAAGGCTTTTTAGAAAAATTAAGTTAAATATATTGTAATATCTTAGAAAAAGAAGCAAAAAAGAATAAGTCTTTTTTTTAATTAACTAGGAGTACATTTCAAATTTGTTTAGTTATAAATGATTAAAGAAAAATTTTCTAAAAAAATTACAACTTTGCAAACACTTGATACATAAAATCGATAACTAAATTTGTCAAAAACTGTAAGTTTTCATCTGAAAAATGAGCAATCTTATTGAAAATAAAATAGAAAGATTCTTATAGATAGACGAGGAAATATAAGTATTCTTATTGAAAAATCATATATTTAAAATATTGTGAAAATATTATTTTCGTCTATCTAAACGGAAAAGAATTCCCACTCAAGTAAAATAGGCGAAATCTATAACAAAACTTGTCAAAAACTGAATATTTTTATAATAAAATGGGTATTTTTCTTCGAAAAGCCATTTCATTGTATTATCTGTGGAAAAACTTTTATCTGACAACCGACTTTCGTTATTTGCGTATGCTGATAGCTCTTTTGGTCACATTATTTAAAATTAGAACAACTTTTTCTTCTCAATACAATTATAAATGGTAGATTAATTCACATTAGTTTTTTATTGATTTCACTCAACATATGTTTCTTTCATTACAAGTTATCAAAACTCATAATTTTTCAAAAATAAATAAATAAATTTTCCTTTTGTAAAAGAAATGTGTCAAATCATTGGCTTTTAAATTGTTATCATGTAATTACATGATTATAAAACGGATATAACCTGACCATAAAACTTTAAGTCAATCCACATAGTTATAAATTTATAATTTTTATCTAGTAATTAATGTATGAGTTGTTTTGAAAGAAATATTAAATGAAACACTCTGTGCGATCTGCGATCATACTTACCTACTTGTTATAACGTGACCCACGTGTTTTTGCTTTATATGTGTGAAATATTAATATTTTTAAGGGTTTTTCATATAGTCACAAGGTTGTAATAAAAAATTGTTTTCATAAAATTGTTAGATAAGAAGGAAGGTCTCCTGACAGAATGATGAATGGCAGATTAAACGATATCAATTTTTATCGATTTCTTTCTCAATGATGTTTTTTGTTTCTCAAAAATTATAAAAGCGGATTATTTTCAAACGTGTATAAGAACAGGAATAGACAAGGAATACTTCAAATTTATACATTTTAAAATGTTTTACAGAATCACAGGAGTATAAAAAGAGTTTATTAAAAAATGTACACGGAAAAATGGAATGGGCAATCTTATATATTAAGTGATCACGGTTCGGTGATATATATCCGATGTTTATTTTCAAAATATCATGTTTGATTTTTCAAAATTTTCCCCCATTTATTATTTATTTTATAAATATTTTTATGCTTCATGTTTTAGTCCGAGCAATGGAAACATTGGAAGCACCACGATCGCGGAATTGAAATCTTTTTATGCATAGAAAATGAATATTAATAGAAAAATTCATACAAACAAAATTAGCTAGGTATGGCTATGTTTGACCAACAAAAAATCTGTTTAATTAATTATTATTAAAAATCTATGATGATTTATCGTTATTGCGAAAAGCCGACACTTGGTCAGCGTCTAGAAGCGAAAAATTAATAATATAAAAAACGCCTCTAAATATTCAAAGCAAACTGAATGTGAAAGTTTATAACCGGCCGCCTCTGTAAAACAAATATGACATACTTTTTCGGCAGAATAACATTTCTCATACCAACTTTTTCTAAAAAAGTACACAATTTTCTATAAAAGGCTCTAAGAGTGATCAATATCCGCAATAACAATAAAACATTATAGTTTTTAAATAACAATTAATATAACTAAACATACTTTCAGCTTGTCAAACTTAATCATACTTAGTTCATTTAATTTTTTTACTATCGATTTACATTTCAAAAAAATTCAATTCCGCTATCACCGGTCTTTAGGTGTCAGCGCCTGCCGGACTATTTGATAGTCAAAACAAGTGTAAATGAATTTTTTTAACTGTTATCGATTGTGCTGTTTTATAGGATGCCCCAGAATTATTGGAACAAACTTTAAGGAGAAGTAGCGGATATAACAAAGATTCAGATTTGCACAGCCACTCATGGTTGGAAACGCTTTCCTGGCGCGGTAGTGACGACACAAAACACAAGAATGACAGGACATGAATAAGAGGAGAAAACATGTTTATTATCTTTTATGTAGCAAAAAACTAAGAAAAAAGAACATTAAAGCGACAGTGATCTTCATCAAAGTAGATATTCAAAATTACGACCTCGGCTGTGCATCTCCGACGCATGGAAGAGCTAAAGTTCTCGAAAATACTTGGAGCATCCCGAACTTCTCGAATAGCTACCATGATACATACAAGTTCTTCAGCACTTTCCAGCACTGTACGGGCATTTTTGCAGCACTAAGAATTATGAACATGTTTTCTCTCCTTGTTCTTGTCCTTTCTTTCTTGTGTTTTGTGTCGTCACTATCGCGCCAGGAAAACTTTCCGACCATGGTTTGCTTGCTATGCAAATCTGAATCCTTATGATGTCCCCTAGTATCGCTTTAAGTTTGTCCCAATGATCACACCTTGTATAGACACCTTGTATAGTGAAATGGCTTTTTACCTAAAACAGAAAAAAATATAGTAAGAATTACATTCGAAGCTGAATTTTTAAATTTGAAACAATATTACATGGACTAATATTAACTTAGAACAACCATCGAAATATAAACTAATCAAATTTAAATAATCAGTTATTTACAGATTCATTTGAAAAAAAATCTTTTCGGGTTTTGGTATAGATCAGTTTATACTGCGAAATCCAGTTAAGGAATGAAACAGTAGACAAATTTACACTTATGCACAAGTTTTTCAACAATGAAAATTATTTTGTATTTAAAATTTCGTTGTATAAAACATAAAATTTTCTCGATAGATGATACTGAATTCTATAATAGTTTCTGGCGTGTAAAAAGCAAATTGTTTAACTTTTTAGAAAATTATATATTTTTCAATTATTTAATACTGAATTCTGTAGTTTATGTTGATGATTATAAAAAGCAAGTTATTTATCTTTTAGAAAATTATATCGTTTTTTCAATTAGTTGATACTGAATTCTATAATTTCTGTTAATCAATGTAAAAAGTAAATTATTTAAAATTTTAGAAAATTGCACATTTTTTTTGATTAGTTGATAGTGACTTATATAGTTTTTGTTGATGAATGCAAAATGAAACTATTTAACTTTTTAGAAAATAATATATTTCTTTATTATTTTTTTTCTGTTAAATTATATAGTTTTTGTTCATGAGGGTAAAAAGCAAATTGTTAATTTTCTTTAGAAAATTATATTATTTTAATTAGTTGATACTAAATTGTATTGTTTCTGTTGATGAGTGTAAAAATTAAATTGTTTACCTTTTTAGAAAATTATATCATTTTCAATTAATACTGAATTCAATAGATTCTGTTAATAATTTTTAAAAAAAGGCAAGTTGTTTAACTTTTTCGAAAATTATATCGTGTTTAAATATAGAATAAAATTTGTTTTATTTACTTTTATTCATTTCTCCATTTGTTGTTATATTTTATTCACCATTTTTGTTATCGAGTAAAAAAAAAAAAAAAAAAAAAAAAAAAATGGAGACACCCCAATCATGCGCATTTCTTAAAGAGGTACATAAAAACCGGCAAATCAGTAAGGTAAAGAATTTATTCATATATCTGGAGATATTACTTTGCATTATTGTAAAAAAATAAATATTCATTGATGAAATAGATTTTATTTCTTAAACATGCTTGAAAAATCAGTAAGAAATCATTAAATTCAGTTACAGTTGTGAAGAAATTTTTATTTGAAGCTGCAATTTGTTTCTTATTAGACGATATAAAAGTCGAAATTATTCGATGTTTGAACATAATGTTAATACAAATGTCTAAAATATTAATGTTTTAAAATGATTTAGTTACAGTCACGACATTGTGAAAGGAATTATTGAAAAAAAAAAAAGCATTGCTAGAAATTGCCAGAAAATTATTCAAAATTTATGTACTCAAATCAGCATTCTATAAATAATTTCTATGCTTTCAACCATCTAAAACAATAAGAATTCGCATGCAATGAAAAAACATAGCATTTATTGTCAAACTTGCCAAAAACTGAATATTTTATCGAATAAATATTCTTGGTTTTAAAAGTCACTTTATTAGAATATCTGTAGAAACTGTTTTATGTGACTTACACTTTCGTCACTTGCTCATGCAAAATAGCTCCTTTGGTCACGCTATCTAAAATAAATTTCTTTTCTCCGCCCTACAATTATGAATAGCACATTAATCGATATAATTTTTTATCGATTTCACTTAATATAATATTTCTTGGACTACAAGCCTTTGATAAATGGATTATTTCTAAAGGAGCATAAAGAAGAATGGAAATAGGCAATAAATTTTTTATAGTTTGTGGATAAAATAAATGTGTTAAAATGTCTACTTAATCACAACATAATAGAAAGGATTTTTTTTTAATGGTATATAAAGAGAATAGGAGTAAGTATCTATGCTATGTAGATTTAAAAAAAAAAAAAAAAAAAAAAAAAAAAAAAAAAAAAATGTGTAAAATAATCAGATACAAGTTGATTATAAAATAATATCCTAACTTTAAAGGGCTATTAAACGAAAACAAAAAACCCTATTGTTAATTGCAAATAAAAAATAACAGTTGAAAATGTAAATTTAACGCAGTCATAAATGTTTAGTGTAAGCCCTCCAGAAAATGTGACGAACGATATCAAGGCGATACGATAACTCATACCACGCTTATTTTAATCCTTTTTATGACCAGTGTGCAGGGGCGTAGCGAAAGATATTTATTGGTTGGGGGAGGGGGTGATTAAAAATTTCCTAACTAACATAAAAAAGTTATTAAATCTATTAGATTTTTAAATCACAAGATTTTAAGAACTTCACCTTTCATATAAACATTTGAATAAACAATTTTATATTTTTTAAGAGAAGTGTAACAAAAAATTAAAAACAAATATTATTGGCATGTTTCAATTCCAATCTAATAAGAACTATAATCATAATAAAATAAAAATACAAATCGTTTCACGGTCAGTACAAACGGCACGCGACAATGAGATGAAAAATAAAAACACGCGATCTATTGTAAAAACAATAAATTAAAAGTAGACCATAATCTAAAATTAATTTCCAACTTGGTTCATCCTATTCAAGCTTTCACGAGGAATTTATTCAAAAAGTCTAACCATAACTTAGGAATAATAAAAGAAAAATTATCACGCAAACAAAATTTTTACGCATATAAATTTCACTAAAAATCCATAATAAGGGTGTCTATTGAAATTTATATGAGTAAAAATTTTGTTTGCATTTATAATTTTTCTTTTATTATTCCTATGTTATGGTTAGAGTTTTTTAATAAATTTTTTGTGAAAGCTTGAATAGACCCCTTGCACGTGACGTCACATGCTTCATCTGGCGCCCAAACATAAGGCAAATGTGGTGTTTTCACATTTATAAAAATAGTAATTTGCGCTTCATTTTTTAAGTATTTAGAAAAATAATGCAAGAATAAGAAAAATCAAAATTAAACAGAAAGACCACAGTTGCTTTAAACGTTAAACGGGGAGTTATGATGGTTTGTTTGGGCTCCAGATTATGGCGTCATGTGCACCAGATAAGAGGAACAACCGCTGTTGTGACGTCAATGCAAGGGGTCTATAGGTTGAACCAAGTTGGAAATTAATTTTAGATCATTGTCTATTTTTAATTTATTGTTTTCACAATAGATCGCGTGATTTTTAATTTACATCTCATTGTCGGGTGCCGTTTGTATTGACCGTGAAACGATTTCTATTTTTTATTTTTATTTTATTATGATTATGGTTCTTATTAGATTGGAATCAAAACATGTCAGTAATATTTGTTTTTAATTTTTTTACTCCTCTCTTAATAAATATATAATTGTTTATTGAGATTTCTTAACTTGAAATAAATTAATTTCCAACTCAAATGATATGTGCAATTTATGCATAGTAATATGATTTCAACTTATTTTAATGCTATATGCTATCAAAACGAAAGGCAAAGAACAATCGGGATTTTCTTTTCTAGAATTAGAATACAATGCTATTTAAAAAAAAAAAAAAAATGTTTATTTGCAATATTTGTTTATTGCAATATTTGCATGTTGTCTGCCATTGATGGCAACGAATAAGGAGTTTGTATGCTCTGGCAACCACCAGTTGCTAATAGCGCCAATCGAAAGATACCTGAAAAATTTGTTGTCTGATTTTCGTTTGTGATATTCTAATACCTTTTTATTGGAACTTTTTATTTTTAAAGATCTTACATGAAATGAGCTTTATATATATATAATTAACTGTCGTTAGTTTAAGGTTTGTGAATTCTTTGTCTTCTGTTGTGAACGAATCATAATCGTTTTTAATACGAAAATAATATCACTGACGTTATTTTGAAACTGTTGAGCAAGAAAAAATGTTTTGGAGGAAATAAACAATATGGATCAGCTATTGATGGACAGAAGTAGAGAAATTAAGGTCTAGTGGATGTATGATATTTTCATAGAGTAGAGAAACACAATGACAAACTAAATTTAGCTGCTTTCTTTTTGTATTTTGTTTACATAACTTGTTTACAGTTAGAAAAAAAAACCCCAAAATAAAAACAAACAAAAAAAAATCACATATGCATTTAGCTTTTTTTTATAAGAGTATTAAGTTTTTTTTTTTTTTTTTTTTTTTTTTTAAATCAAGAATTTCCCAACTCTAAGTTCAAATTTCCCAAATTCACAAATATTGCAGGGGAAGATCCTTCCATAACCCCCATGGCTTGCCATAACCCCTTGCCTGTGTGACTCTTTGAATAGCTTCAGAAAGAGCTGCTAAATTCATTATGGAAAATTGTAGCACTAAAGGCGCTAAAAAGTAGCTGATAAATGAATGCCACAAATTATATTTCATATATAAAAATGCAAGTATAGAAATTCAAGGAATAGAGTACATATATATGTGTTAAACAATTAACTATGAAAAATTCAATAAACAAAAACAAGATACAGGCAAGAAAAGACTGTCTGTTCTCATCAGAGAGAGGACAGACAATTCCAACCCCCCATCTCACCCCTTTTTAAAAAAGTTAAAATTGTTGCAGGTTTCTGAACACCTGCCAAACTTGCATTCAAAAATAATAATTTACGAACAAAAAATGCCAAATTTAACAAGAAAACAAACTAAAAACAATTTAATCAACACAAAATAATAAATTTAAAAGTATATTTAAACTCTTGAAAAACAAAAAATCAACATAATATATAAAATAGCCTTTATAATATAAAAATTATCAAGTAAAATGAATGCAGCGTTTCACATGCGTCGTTCTTTACCTGCAACAAACTGTTACTGTTCTTATTTTTTTTTTTATTTTTTTTTTTTTTTGGGGGGGGGGGGTTAACTCATAACTCATCAACTTACAATACAACGCGTCATAGTAGACTTCAATATCCTATATCAGTTTCATTAATATCCGAGTATATATACGTGAGTTAGAGGACGGACAGACGAGAGACAAACAAGTTGAATTCATAAACATTGTTTCAAGTATGTAGGTTAGTATTAAAAAGATATTATTTCCAGAATAGTGTATGAAGAGCAGGAGAAAGTAAATTCTTTGTGTTACATAAATGAAGGAAATTAATGAATAGTATCCATACATAGTCACAAGCTTTTAATAAAGGATTACTTAAAATATATAAATATAAAGGAATTCTAGATGATTATTAAAACTTTATACATTAAAACATTTATTCAATGAATTATTTATATACTTTACAAAATTTGAAACAATAGAAATCCATACGCAGTTAAAATATATGAAATCTCCATTTACACTTATCAAAAACTCAAAATTTGTTTGATATGCGTCTATTTAAATATTCCTACTCTGAAATGCCTTTTCACTATACTATCCAGACAAAAAAAAACTTTGATCATGACATCCAACTTCGCCATTTGCATATCCTTTTGAAAACTTCTTTAGTCATGTTATTTAAAATCAATTCCTTTTCTTCCCTTTCTACACACAATTACGAACAGCAGAATTATACATATCAGTTATATCACACACACAAGAAAAAAAAGAAAAAAAAAAAAAAAAACTTACTTTGAAAAGCTATTTTATTATGTCATTCAGCGAAAAACTTTTATCTGGCATATAATTTCGATTTTTCATATGCATTTATGTCTTATTTGATCACATTCACTGGATAAATTATTTTTCTTTACAATTATATATGAATGACAGAACAATCCATATTTAAATCTGAATAATATTTCTCATTTAGCGACAATATTATACTTAAAAAACCATGCATAGAAAATATTATACATAAACTAAAATATAGTCTTTATACGCATACATATTTAAATAAAAAATTTTACGTGTTGGGTAGATAAAAAAAGTTTGTAAAATTTGATCATTACAAGCGTTAACTGATATTTTTGCTAAACGCTAATACTTGGCACTTTTATTGCTTCATATTTTTACTTTTGAGGTAATTATAACTACCTTTTTCGTTTTAGTTGTTTTTAAGCGTTTATTGGAAATTTTAAATGGTTTGTAAATGAAATAAATTCCTTGAAATCAAATTAAATTAAGTTTGCATGTACATATTTTTAAAGCTATTACGTATGTATAATATGTAAAATATCTGTGAATCTAAATATTTTTTTACAGTTACATAACAATATTAACCAGCATACTAAAAAGAAAATGTTATGTAATAATATTATACATTAATTGTTATACTGAAACAATTATTAAAATAAATCTAATTAAAAAATAGAGCACCCTACGAAATAATAAAATATTAACAATCCGGAACAGTTTAATAAAAGAATGATAACATACAAAAATGAAATAAAAAGGAAATAATCACAAAAGTAATAAAATTCGTATAAAAATGTTGTGAAGATAAATATATATAAAAATGACAAGCAGAGCAACACGTAGAATTCAACTAAGTGTTTCACAAGGTTTTAAAAAGAAATTATTTTAAAAAATGTGAAAGTATTTCTGGAAAATTATTAAAAAAATTATGTATTCTTTATTTATATATTTTCGAAAATTTGAGAACTATAAAAATTCGGACGTAGTAAAAAATAGATGAAATCTATGCTCTCATTTACCCAAAACTGAATATTTATTTTATACATTATACATATTCCTATTTTGAAATGAAATTTCACCAAGGGAAAAATCCACGCAAGATACTTTGATTCTTACATCCCATTTCGTCATTTGCATATCCCTTTGAAAACTTCTTTTGTTACATTATTTTAAGTTAAGTCCTTTTCTTAGTCCTATAATTAGGAACAGAAGAGTAATCAATATCAGTTACATCACACACGTAAAATAAAATAAAATCTTACTTTGAGAGGCTATTTTATTATGTCATTCAACGAAAAACTTTTATCTGGCATACATACTTTCATCATTTCATGTTAATTTCTTATCTCTTATTCGATCACATTCAGTCGAGAAAATTTCTTCTTCACGCCAAAGAATTGTATTTCATGGATGAAGAAACATTGATATAAAATTTAGAATAAAATTTCTTACATAGCGACAATATTATTATATTAAAAAATATTATTTACAGAAAAGATTATAGAGAAAATAAAATGGATTTATTAATGGCATATACATATTTCTATTGTGATCTTAAAATGGTATGTAGATAAAACAAGAAAAATTAGATTATTCAAGTGTTAATTAATATTTTTGCTGAATGTTAGTCCTTAACATTTTGATTGCCTCGTATTTTTACTTTTGTGGTTATTATAGTAATTTTTCTTTTGTCTGTTTCTTTTTCTTCTTACTTGCTTTTAAGATTTTGTTGAAAATTTTAAATGGTACTTAACCCTTTACTGCAAGACTTTTTTCTATTTTTATGGAAAAAAAATATTTGAAATCTATATATCGGTCTAATAATGAGAAAAATATCTTTTAAAAATTTCAAATTTTCAGCTGAAATATGATATTTTATGGCGTGTACCGTACATATGCAATTCGAATGTTTAAATATTGTTCTGCTATATTTTGCAATTAAATGGGCTTAAATTAATTAATTGTATCTGGTTGACACTCTGAAAGTTTCTTTATATTAATATCTAACTTTGATTCTGACATTTAATTTCACTATTTGCATATTCTCTTATGAACTTCTTTAGTCAAGCTATTTAAAGTTAAAAATCTTTTCTCAGACATATAATTACGGACAGCAGAATTATCGATATCAGTTATATCACACACGTAAAAGAAAAAAAAAATTACTTTGAGAGGCTATTTTATTATGTCATTCAGCGAAAAACTTTTATCTGGCATACATAGTTTCGTCGTTTCATATCCATTTCTTATCTCTTATTTGATCACATTCAGTCGAGAGAATTTTTTCTTCACGCCAAACAATTGTATTTCATGAATGATAGAACAATCGTTATTAAATTAAGAATAACATTTCTCACACAGCGACAAAATTATTATATTTTAAAAAATCATTTACAGAAAAGGTTATAAAGAAAATAAAATATATTCTTGAATGCATATATAGGGTGAGTCATAAATATCAAAACAATAGGCTATCTCCTCAAATATTGCCCCTAGACCCATACTTCCAATTGCAAAAATTCATAAAAAAAAGGTGAAATTTCTGATAAGATAAGTTGCAACTCCATGGGGGTTCTATTTGAAAAAAATACGAAAATTAAATTTTTATACGGCCCCCCTAGGGCAAAATTCTCAATTAAGAAATTATTCCTTATCCATTCCTAAATTGAACAAAACAAATTTCATCTCCGTATCTAAAAATGCCACAGAGATATTAAATCCCAAAATCCTCAAAAATTCCTGACTTATACCACTTTTCCCTGCCTCTAAACGGTGATTTCTTGAATCAATTTCAACGCTTGTTAGGGAACATTCACAAATTGCCATTTAATAAAAATCGGTTTAAGATAGCGCTTTTTCTTTGGACATAAAATAGCAGCGTATAGTTTTTACGCTAAATTGGTATACCAGACGTCTGCCTGGGTTAAAATATCTAGGTTAGGTCCCAAACCGATTCATAGGGAATAAGTTCGGCGTGGCCTGAAAAAATGTCAACATCATAACCCGGACCGGTCTTTAAAATAGTTTAAATCATATCTTGGTTCAGTCGCAAATTTCTAAATAGTTTTTTAATTCGGCGTGGGAAAAAAATGTTTCATATAGAGGAGTTCTGACCAAAAAATTCTTTTATAGCTTTTCGGTTTTTATATGTATACTTTTTATTATTAAAGAAGCGCCAAAGGCTGTAATATATTTATTTTATCAATGAATATATATTTATATGTAAATGTTTCACTTATATTTTAATATCGTTAATCCATATCCCATGCGTTGGAGACTCTGAAAAATGTTATACACTAAAACTTTTTAAGACGGAATCACATAGGAAAGAGAAAATACGTTATAGACAGATGCTCTTCCTAGAAGATGTAATTGGAACTTATTTTCTTTTCAGATACTATTGCATTTATTTTGCATGGATCAACATATTTTCCGTTTAAGACAAAATTCCGTCATAGGCAGATTTTTTTTCACTGGTTTTATTGTATTTAATTTTTTTTAGCCTTTGAATAATCTATTTAGAAAAAATAAATTTTAATTTTTTTTTTTTTTCTGTAAAATAAAGATTTTAAAATCTATATGTTTTTCGTAAAAAATTCGATTGAGCCGAATTTTATTTATTTTATGCACGTATTAAGTCAGTCAGAGACAGTGATTTTAATACGGGTTTTGTCATGACCGGGTTTGAAAATTTCATCCAGAGTGCACCTAAGTTGAAGAAAGTAGTCCCCTCCTGGCGGGTCTTGGCGGTCCTGGCCCTACCTGGGCCCAGAATACAGATTTTTTAACATCCTCTGGAGGACGATAAAAAGCCTGAAGTTGTCAGAGGTAAATTTAAAAAGGAAAAAAAAAAGACTTTATCTGCATCTTAGAAAAAGCATTTTTTTTTTTTTAAATAACTGAGGACATTTAAACAATACATTTCGTTTTTCTGCATAATGAATTTTTTTATCCTCTATTTCTTGTCTTTAAATTATTAAATGTTGAGAATTTTTAAAAGAAAAAAGAACTTGAAACACGTCATTTTTGATTTTTTTACATTATTTTTGTTTTGACAAATTTGAAAAAATGTTTACTTTTGAAAAAATGTTTGCTTTTGAAAATATGATTTTTTTTTAAAGTTATATTATTTTTTCAATAAACATTTTTAATAGTTTTAAAATTAATATAAAAAAAAACCTTGGAACAAAACTAAAATGAGATTTTCATCTTTAATTAAATGGAAAGAAATTGAAATCCGATAAATAATATTACGAGTTATAGCGATTTTTGATTGTCCCATTTAAGCCAGTACTAACCACATGAAACTTTTATAAATTATATGAGAAATTTTAGAATGTGATTTTCGTAGCAAATTATAAGGCTAACCATCACAAAAAAAGAAAAAAAATCAAAATTCTAACTCAAGAAATAGATTTTTTACGCGTTTTCTAGAACTGTTAAAGTAACATTGTTTTTTAAATTGCGCGCATTTCAATTTGTGTCTAATCCCTTAAAACCTGTTGAATTTTTTAAACGGCTATAACTTTGCGAATTTTGGAGATATGAAAATGCAACTTTTTGTGTCTTTTTCAGGACTGAATAAGGAAAGTTTTCCTAATTGGAATTTTTGTCCTACGGGGGCCGTATAAAAATTTAATTTTCGCAACTTTTCAACTAGACTCCCCATGGAGTCGCAATTTATCTTATCAAAAATATCACATTTTTTTAATGAATTTTTGCAATTGGAAGTATGGGTCTAAGAGCAATATTTAAGGAGATAGCCTATTGCTTCGTTATTTATGACTCCTTCACTGCACGATTTCTTCTATTTCTATGAAAAAAATATTTGAAATCTATATATTGCTCTAATTGACGGAAAAAATAGTAAAGAAAAAATAAATCTCAAATTTTCAGCTGAAATTTGATATTTTATGGCGTGTACCCTATGCATACAATTAAAGTATTTAACTGTTGTTTTGCTATATTTTGCAATTAAGAGGGCTTAAATGAATTAATTTTCTCTGCTTAACACTCTGCAACTTTCTTTATTTTAATATTTTTAAACATTAAAAAAAAAAAAAAAAAAAAAAAAAAAAAACTTCAAACAAATACTGAATATTTGTTTGATACACATCTGTATAAATTAAATATTCTTACTTTGAAATACAATTTCACCATATTAGCCACACAAAAACTTTGATTCTGACATTTAATTTCACCATTTGCACATTTGCATATCCTTTTGAAAATTTCTTTAGTCAAATTATTTAAAGTCAATACCTTTTCTTAGTCATATAATTACACACAGCAGAATTATCGATATCAGTTATATCACACACATAAACGAAAAAAAAAATCTTACTTTAAAAAATTATTTTATTATATCATTCCGTGAAAATCTGGCATACACTGTTTCGTCATTTTATATGTATTTCTTATCTTTTATTTGATCACATTCAGTGAAAGAATCTCCTCTTCACGCCAAACAATTGCATTACATGAATGATAGAACAATCGATATTAAATTCAGAATAAAATTTTTTACATAGCGACAATATTATTATGTTTAAAAAAATCATTTACAGAAAAGGTTATGGGGAAAATAAATATAATCCTTAATAGCATATAAATCTATATTGTAATTTTTAAATGGTATGTAGATAAAACGAAAAAATGTAAAATTAAATTATTGCAAATGTTAACTAATATTTTTGCTGAACGCTAATCCTTGACACTTTTACTACCTCATATTTTTGCTTTTGTGGTAATTGTAGCAACCTTTCTTTTGCCTATTATATTTTTTTCTTAATATTTGCTTTTAAGCTTTTATTAAAAATAGTGGTATTTAAATAAAATAAATTTCAAAAAATCACATTATTCAGAATTTGAAATTATTTACCTATTTTTTAAACGCTCTAATATTAATATTATCATTACTTATTACTAGTCTCGTGTGTATGTTCTAATTTAAACAACATTTCTGTAAAATTTATCTTATCCTTAAGATCTGTAATATAAAATCCTCTATATGCGATATTAAGTGTAACCTCCAACAATGAAAATTGCGAAAACCGGTACGTCAAGATAATTCAGGCCTTATTCACTTCAGCTTAGATGTGATACAGTCTAAAAGTTTATTGAAAAACAAAAATGAATTAAATTTACTGTCAAATTGTGCAAAGCGAATACACAAAAAAAAAACACTTTCTGTAATGAAATTGAATTGTCTTACTGCAAAGTTATATACTCTACTGCGAAATCGTTTAAAAATATATATTCAAATACCATTCAAAAAATTATTGTTATAGTTTCAGATATCTAAAGAACAAGATGATTCACACATGTAAAGTAGGTGAAATCTATAGTAAACTTGACGGAAACAGAACACTTTTATTATAGTATAAATAAGTATTATTTCTTTCAAAACCATTTTTATTTTGCTATCTTAGATGTTGTTTATATCTGATATCCACTTACGTCATATGTTTATGCTTTAGATTGCCCCTTTGATCACGTTGTCTAAAACGAATTTCTATTCTTCCCCGTACAATTAGAAATGACATAATAATCGATACCAATTTTATATCGATTTCAGTTAAGATAACGATTCTTGTGTCACAAGGTTATGAAAAGCGATTTTTTTTCCTAAAGAGTGCATGAACAACATAAATAATCAAATGTTTACGTTTTTTTTTTTCCTAAAAATTATATGTAGGATTTACAGAAATGAACAACAATATTTTACGTTACTTGGATAGTAGAAATTTGTGAAATCATGCTATTTTGAAAGATTTTTACTTAGTTACAATGTTAAAGTTTCCAAAAGTGTATGTGGAGAACAGGTGTTGTCATTTTTTTAAGCAGTTAAACACCATTTATACGTTTCTTCTTTATACGCCTAGCACTTATAAGTTATTTCAGGGTGGTCCCGATTCATCCGTACCTACTTTAGTGCTTCGTTTATACGATGCATAACATCGTTTAATATATCTTTTCTTTCAGGCCATAACCGATTTTTGCAGAATATTTTGCTGTTATTTTTTTTCTTTTTTTTATGTGGGGTAGGGGGTGGGGCTAGTAGTAGTTCAGGAAAGCTGAAAGACAAAGAACACGCGTAACTGCTACAATTTTTTTTTTTTTTTTTTTTTTTTTTTTCAAGTTTGTGTAATTTTTGGAAGGACTAGGATTAGAATGGACAGTGGACGGGTTCCATTGGCATTAACGCATTCATTTTTTTCCCCACACAATGCTAAAGTGAGATAGCTTTCCAGAAATTTAACTCCATGCATGATAGTTTGCTTCAGTTTTAAGTAAAAAGGCATGTCAGACGACCATTAAAGGTTAGTTTAGTTAAAATCTGATTGTACGTTTAACTTATAATAATAAGGAATGAAATTTGCGTACGAATGAGTGTGTCGACGGTACTCTGAAAAGACCATTGCACGTAGAGTTCAAAATTTTGTAGGGAAAGCATCTCTATGCATGCATCTATATAAGTTTTACAGGTCGAAGATCAATTTTTGATTTTTTATTATTAGATTTTTTATGTGATTTTTATAAAATTTTTAGCGTTTTTTTTTATATTTTGGGGCAATATTTCCATATTAGTAAAAATAATACGATTTTATCCTGTTAATTCAATATAGAAAATTTAGTTTTCTTTTCAATAACATTTATTTTAATTTCGTAAAGTGATTTTTAGATTTTTAGCAAATTTTATAATGTTATTTTTATAAGTTTTCTCGAATTTTGTGGCTATTTTTCGCTATACTATATAACCAAAGGGACCAGTCACTTACAATTCTACACGTTTTGTTAAATATTTGAAAAATATATAAGAAATTATCTGAAATTTCATGTTTGTGAGCAGAATAGTACAGGCTATAAATTTCTGCGTAGATTTTTTCTCGAAACTCCATAGAGACCGTCGACAAATTGAAGAAAAACGAACATCTTTTGGATAACCCTGTCAAAACTAATGCAACAAAAATTTCAAGCAGTAGATTATGATTAAGTGGCTTATTGTAATAGACTGCTCATTTTTATCAAGATAACATGCATACTCATAGAGAAATTAATGTTCACATAAAAACATTACCAAATTTTGCTTCGTTTTTTGCTTATAATTTGCAAAGTTCTTATTAAAGAAATGTCCTTTTCAGAAAATATGACAAACAATATTGCACATAATACCCTGTACCCAGGGTTAAAAAAATAATAAAAATTGTATGGAAAAAGAGCAGATTTACTAAATAAAAAATCGCTGCGCATGCTTGAAGACAATCAAAATATCATTATGTGTTAGCTAAAAGTATAGAGCAACTTTTGTGAAAGTCTCACAAACATAGCTTGAAAATTTTGAAATTTATCGTCTATAGATAGGGCTCCCTCTGGCTTTTGAGCAACATTAGCGTTTTGTTGAATAAGAAATAAAAAACAGTAGCCTAATTGAAAAAAAAATGTTAGCAAAATACGCTGTAAAAAATTTTAGAAACGTTTCACATTTGAAGTGAAACGTTTAATTTCCGAAAAGAAATTTTATGTTTCATTTTATTTCGTTTTGAATAAGGAACATCTCAAAAACGATCGGAAATCTTCCTGCTACTATCCGTTATTTGAGCTATTTATTATTCTTAAAATAAAACGTTTCATTCTCAAAATGGATCTATTCGTTTCAGAAAAGGCAATTAGTTGTCGTTTCCAAAACAAACTTGTGCAACTTTTTTATTATTATTATTATTATTATTATTATTATTATTATTACTATTATTATTATTCAGTGTAGATATGGTGTGAAATACTGAAAAATGTACCTTTAATCTCGTATTGTATCATTTTTTTTTTCAGCGTGTTTTAAAATGCCCTTTTTTTTTTTTTTTTTTTTTTGTCCTTACTTAGAAAATAGAAATTCTACTATACGCTACAAAAACAATTAAAACTAAATATATTCGAAATGTCTCCTAAATGTTTAAAACATTCTTTTAACGGTAAAGTGCTATGAGATTTTCACTATAACCGCTACAAAAAAAAAAAAAAAAAAAAAAAAAAAAAAAAAAAAAATTATGATTGGCCAATGATACTTTCCGGTTTAGCAAATGGCAAATTTCAGCAAAACTTTTCTCAATTTGGCGATTATGAGAGTAATTTTGGTTGTAATTTTACCGGTGCATAGATAGTGATAAACTGACAACAGATAAATATTTATTGTATAATCCTTTCTGTATTTTTGACTGTTGCTAAATTCAATTTGCATTGTGTCAGTATCTCTATAAATAATAATGTAAATGGCACGGTGCGATTGAAGATGAAAAGATACATCAATCACACAGTAATGTGGATAAGAATAAGAATGTCAACTATAACCACACAGAAAAAAAGAACAGAAATTAAGCACTCGTAATTTGGCGGATCTGATTGTTCATCCACTCGCCAAATGAAGCATTTTGTCGCGATTTAGCGCAAAGGCGAAAGGCAGCGAGAACCATGTCTATGGAATTAGATTAAAATACTTTGCTCCCAAAAGGAAGCTTTGATAAATAACAACAAATACTAATTAAATAGTAATAATGTCAGAATAAAACTTTTCTGGTAGTATTTCTCTTTCGCTTCATAGTTTATTAAAATAATATTGAATCACTAATTTTTTTCAAAAATTCTATAATATAATTGTACTATAACAATCAAATGTAAAGTATATATGCATACCAGTGTTAAAATAGAGATTTAGGTCAGTTTCGTTATGTGAACTTGAAAGTTAATTTTTGAACTCAAATGTATATTACATAGAGATATGGATAGATAGGCGAACAGATACGTACATAAACAGTAGGTAAACATTTTATTTTCAAAGTCTGATAATACAACCCTTTTGTGCCAAAGTGTATAATACAATAATATAAAAACGAATTCATAAGGTATCTGACACTTTGAAAAGAAAACTTTCTTTTTATATTAAACAGAAAAAAAAAATGAAAATGCAACTGCATTTATTATGATCAAAAGGAGAAATATAAGCGGTATGAAACATATCAGAAGTGTTTTTTTTATTATTATTCATTTCTTGGTGACAACTAAATGAAATAAAATTTATTCCTCTGATTAATATGATGATTATATTTTTGTTTATCGCCACCGATTCCCTGTCACATGTAATTTATTTATGAGACAAAAACTATTCATTAATTAATCAACTGAGATAGGTAATATTAGAAAGCACACGAACATATGATGAGTGTTTTACGTATTATTATTTTTTTTACATATATACAGGGTGTCCCTAAACAAATGGTATATACGCTAGCGGGTGATAGAACACATCAAGCCGAGTAATAGTGATTATGAAACCAAGTATCCCAAACGTTTTTCAACGGAGATAGCCGCCATTAAAGTTTGGGGTCCAAAATTTCAAATACACATAAAAAACGGAAAAAATGGTCCAGTGATTTGCGGTTTTCACTAAAATTATTCTTTATGTTGGTATTTTCTTGAAAATAAATTATAAAGATAAATTTCGAAAAATGCCGATAGAGGGCGCTTTAGACTTTGAAGTAATGAAAAACTATTTTTTGCCGTGATTTTTTGCATCTCATTAAATGGTTTCGTAAGCTTAGACTTAAATTTAAATTTTGAGCTCAAAATCTGAATAGTTGGAAGCGGTTAAGTAGCACAAACTTAACTGTGTTCAGAGGGTTTAAATTTCAAATGGTTATAAAAAACGGAAAAATTGGTCGAATGATTTGCGGTTTTCACTAAAACTATTCTTTATGTCGGTATTTTACTGAAAATGAATTATAAAGATAAATTTCAAAAAATGCCGATAGAGGGCGCTTTAAATTTTGGAGAAACGAACAACTACTTTTTACGTTATTTTTTGCATCTGATTAAATGTTTTCGTAAACTTAGACTTAAACTTAAATTTTGAGCTCAAAATCTGAATAGTTGCGAGTGGTTAAGTAACACAAACTGAACTGTTCAGAGGGTTCAAATTTCAAATGATAATAAAAAACGGAAAAATTGGTCGATTCGTTTGCGGTTTAAAGTAAAACTATTCTTTAAGTCAGTATCTTCTTGAAAATGAATTTTAAAGATTTATTTCAAAAAATTCCGTTAGAGGGCGCCTTAAACTTCAGAGTAACCAACGACAAATTTTAACCGTTATTTTTTGTATCTAATTAAATGCTTTCCAAAACTTGTTAAATGTTTTCGAAATCTTAGATTTAAACTTAAATTTTGAACTCAAATTCTGAATCGTTGGGAGGGATTAAGAAGCGCAAACTAAAGTGCGTTCAAAAGTTGAAATTTAACACCCCCCCCCCCCCCCTCGAACACAGTTCACTTTTGCGCTACTTAAACACTCGCAACGACTCAGAATCTGATTTCAAAATTTAAATCTAAGCATTTGAAAGCATTTAATGAGATTTTAAAAAATAACGGTTAAAAATAGTTGTACGCTACTCCAATGTTTAAGGCGCCCTCTATCAGCATTTTGTGAAATTTATCTTTAAAATTTATTGTCAAGAAAACACTGATTTAAAGAGTAGTTTTAGCAAAACCCGCAAACAAATCAACTAATTTTTCCGGGTTTTTTTTTTTTTTTTTTTTTTTTTTTTTTCCGTTTCTTTTGAAATTTAAACCCTCTGAACACAGTTCAGTTTGTGCTACTTAACCATTCCCAACTAGCTCAAAATTTAAGTTTAAATCTAAGCGTACAAAATCATTTAATGAGATGCAAAAAATAACGGCAAAAAATAGTATTAGGATGGATTAGTTCGTTAATCCAAAGTCTAAAGCGTCCTCTATCGGCATTTTTTGAAATTTATCTTTATAATTCATTTTCAACAAAATATCGACATAAAGAATAGTTTTAATGAAAACCGCAAATCAATCGACCAATTTTTCCGTTTTATATAATCATTTGAAATTTAAACCCTCTGAACACAGTTAAGTTTGTGTTACTTAACGCTTCCAACTATTCATATTTTGAGCTAAAAATTTAAGTTTAGGTCTAAGCTTACGAAACCATTTAATGAGATGCAAAAAATCACGGAAAAAATAGTTTTTCATTACTTCAAAGTCTAAAGCGCCCTCTATCGGCATTTTTCGAAATTTATCTTTATAATTTATTTTCAAGAAAATACCAACATGAAGAATAATTTTAGCGAAAACCGCAAGTCAATCGACCAATTTTTCCGTTTTTTATGTGTATTTGAAATTTTGGACTCCAAACTTTAATGGCGGCTATCTCCTTTGGAAAACGTTTGGAACCCTTGGTTTCCTATTTACTATTACTCGTCTTGATGTGTTCTATCACCCCCTAGCGTATATACCATTTGTTTAGGGACACCCTGTATATATACACACACATATATATATATATATATATATATATTAATAATTTCAAACATATTGCATTGAAGAAAATAATGATAAATTAATAAAGAAAATAATAATAATAAAGGAATAATTTAATAAAGGAAAAATCTTTATTTAGGCTTATATACTCTCTATATACTCTCTAATTTGTACAATACTGTCTTTTTCATAAAATTTTAAACAGAAGTATAATTGAATAGATATGAAATAAATAGAAAGTGTAATTCATATTTCGAAAAATTTTTCCTGGTTAGTTTCTCTAAAAGTCTGCGCAGCTCAAGCGCTATAGGCCTCGAACTGGCCCAATGTAAAAACTAAAATTTCAGTTCTCAAAAAGTCCAAGTCAACCCAATTTCTACAAAAATTCCTGTATTTCTTTAAAAAATTTTTCCTAAAATTATTATTCTAAAGGAATACTGAATTAGAATCCCACATTAGGTCAGATTTTCAAATTTTGCCGCATTTTGGGTCATAATATGGATGACGGTAATTTTTTTCTGTGCGGTCCAGGTTGATCTTCATATTTTAGGTAGCTTTCATTACAAAAAGTAAAAAGCTACCTATTGCAGCCGTCCGGAGGAAAGCATTTCCGGAAAATTTTGGTATATTTTCACCGATCATGACCCCCAGACCCCAAAACCACCCTCCGTTCAAATGTTGACATATATATATATATATATATATATATATATATATATATATATATATATATATATATATATATATATATATATATATATATATATATATATATATATCTGATTTTTGTCATGCGATAACTAACGTATTTATGAACCGATTTGAATGAAACTTGGTATGTACATAGTACATATAAATGTCTCGACCGAGTTCGTTGGTCAGCATCATCCGCCATTTTGTTTCAAAATGGCGGCCATTTTAAATTTTTTAAAAAATTTAAAATTTAAAATTAAATTCGAAAAAATCAAAATTTGAAAAATACTTTTCTTTTACGTGTTAAAACTTAAAACAACGATTCCAGAACACTTTTTATTTTGTCTATATCTTACAAAATGATTGAGTTATAGCACTTTGAACTTTTCTTATGGCTAACATTTTGAAGCGATCTGATTTTTGTCACGTGATAACACGCGTATTTATGAACCGATTTCAATGAAACTTGGTATGTACATAGTACATACAAATGTCTCGACCGAGTACGTTGGCCAGCGTCATCCAACATTTTGTTTCAAAATTGTGGCCATTTTAAATTTTTTAAAAAAATTAGAATTTAAAATTAAATGCGAAAAAATTAAAAGTTGAAAAATATTTTTCTTTTACGTGTTAAAACTTAAAACAACGATTCCAGAACACTTTTTATTTTGTCTATATCTTGAAAAATGATTGAGTTATAGCACTTTGAATTTTGCTTATGGCTGACATTTTGAAACGGTCTGATCTGAACGATCCATCATGTTGCTTTAAAATGGCATACACTTTATGATATCGTGGAGTTTGGCGACTCTCTAAATCGCTTAAAATAAAACCAGGTTGAATAAAAGATGACTAATTTCTAAAAATTCCTATTAATATTCAGTCTTGAGAAAAACTAGTATTCAATCTTATAAAATCACTAATTTTATAAGATTATTTCCACTAATTTGAGCTTAGTATTTTTGAACAATGTAACTTACTTTAAAATAAATAAATAAATATATAAGTATATGAAAGCTACCTCTTCCTCCCGGCATTGCCGGAAGGACTTTTCTTGTTTCGCTCTGTTTCGGATTCAATTTTCATTTTTTTGGTTTGACTTTATATTTCAAAAGAAAGGTTTCAACTTTTTTCCTATGGAAAAAACGAGATATCAGAATATTACTGAATATACGTGTGTCCATTTTTATACAATATTTCGAGTTCGGATCTGTTGTAGGTTCGAGTGTGTTGGATTTGACTGAGTTTAAGGTTGACGACTTTTTGCTAGTTTTCTAATTGGCTTGCAGAATTTTTAGTGTCAGGACGGGTACAACCTTAACACGCGCATGAATCTATATTGAATACATATTAATGAAGAAATTGCAAAGTACAACACATTCAAATAAAAACTCTCTCCCTCACTTTCTCAAAAAAAAAAAAAAAAAAAAAAAAAAAAAGGTCAAAATGAAATAATGTACAGGTTTAAAAAAACCCACAATTTTAAAACTTTTATTAAAATACATATTTTTTTTCTGTGTAATTTATTAAACTAAAATAATTTTTAAAGAGTCTATAGCAACTGTGCTATTTCACTATCATTTTCACACAAAATAATTGCCGTACTGAGATTACGCAGTATGAATGAATCCAAGCCCCGCCCCTTCAGAGTTTAATGCAAGTCGACTATTAGACAAAATGCAGATCGCAGATGTGGCTTCGTTTAGACCTCTAGTTTGAGGATTCTGGGCCGAGGGTGGGGAAGGATATAATTTATTTTAATGCCAATTTAATTGGTTTTTCCATTCGAAAAATCTACCAGAATTTCGGTAATCTTTATTTAATCACTTAATAACTAACATTAAATTAAACAAAAATTTATTGCTATCCAAGAATTCTGGTATACTCTGCTTAAATTAAAAAAAAACAAGTTGGAAATTGCACGTGAACGTAGCAAATGAGGTGCGTTCGTACGATAACGAAGTTTAAAAAATATTCAGATCTTGCTGATATAGTAGAGCGTACTTCGGATACAGTATAGTAGTCGAAATCTTTGTGTTTCTGTAAATATGCAGAAAGTAATTTTTATTACACTTCAGAAACGTATATCTTATTCATAAAATGTGAAATAGTTGAATATAATTAAAACACGCCCCAAACAATGTTTCCCCGTATAGCATTATGTAGTTGAATACTTTTGTGTGGCCCTGTAACTTAATAATAAAAATTCTTTGCATCACAGATTGTACAGAATGCATATTTTAGTATATACTTCATAGATTCATACCACTTATATTATGTTCGAATGAGTAAAACATCATTAAAATTCATTTGAAACTTTTTTTCCCATTGATCGTAATGTAATGGAATACTTTTGATTGTCCCTGTAAATGATCTATGCATCCGACTTTCATAACGTTTTAAATGACTCAATAAAATTACGTAATAATTATATGTTTTAAATTTCAAACTATTAAAATGCATTTGAAATTTTTTTCCCCATTGACCATAATGTAATGGAATCCTTTTGATTGTCCCTGTAATTGATCTATGCATCCGATTTTCATAACATTTGAAATGAGTCGACAAAATTACGCAATAATTATATGTTTTAAATTTCAAACGATTAAAATGCATTTGAAACTTTTTTCCCCATTGACCGTAATGTAACGGAACCCTTTTGATTGTCCCTGTAATTGATCTATCCATCCGATTTTCATAAAATTTGAAATGACTCGACAAAATTATGTTATAATTATGTATTTTAAATTTCAAAGGATTCGGTTGGGTAGTTTTTGCGTTGTTATATGCGGACGGACAGACAGACAGACAGACAGACGGACAGACAGACGGACAGACAGACAGACGGACGGACTGAGCGACAACAATAGGTGCTACGTATTTACATAATTACGAACGCACCTAAAAAACGCTCTAAACCGATAACCCTGAATATGTTTAAATAGATTAAAAAATAATTTAATAGCTCCCCAACCCTCGTTCATCACAATTTGTTATAAAATAAAGCGACTTTACTCTGAAATTTCTTGATTTCTCCCTATAATTTTCACCTGAATTAATAAACTGATTAACAAAATACTATGCATAAACAAGATATAAATCATTTGTCCGATTTTGTATAGTAAACAAAATAGATCTATTCAGCTATTTGAAAGTGTCCTACCATTTCACTGCTTCACTAACCACTCTGCATTTTACGGTGATTTGTGCTATCTAAGTGTGTAACATACTGACAATTTTGAAATCTTTTCTGTTTTATACAGCATATATATTTACGTATACAGGGTAGTCATAAAAAAACTTTGCCGGTATATCGAGCTCTAGCGGCCAGTCCGTTCAACCGATCAAGATGAAATTTCAGATATAGCTATTCAGAGGTATGAGCTCGAAATTCTCTGAACGGCAACAAAATGGCACTCACGGTTACGGTTATAGTTACAGAAACTCGAAATTTTCCAACGGCAACACCCATTTTTTTTTATCGCAAAATGATCAGCGCATGCGAAAACCCTAAAGAGCTGTTGGAACCGTACGTGTATAACCAGAAACGGACACGTTATACACGCACAAAAAACTGTTCTGCGAATCCCCCCCCCTCCCATAAAAAAACACGATTGGCGCGCAAGGAGTAAATTCCCATATGACACATAGTCTTTTTATCCGTTTTCTACGATGACTCTCTGGCAAACGACGTTCCGTGATTGGTATTTTGCCTCTGTCATATTAAAATTTTCTGCATGCGCCTTGGTCGTGTTTTTTTGGGGCCGTTCGTAGAGCTGATTTTGTGCAAGCATAACGCGTCCGTTTATTGCAATAACCATACCGTTCCAGCGCTCTTTAGGGTTTTCTCATGCGCTGATCATTTTGCGATGAAAAAAAATGGGTGTTGCCATTGGAAATTTTCGAGTTTCTGTAACTATAACCGTAACCGTGAGCGCCATTTTGTTGCCGTTCAAAGAATCTCGAGCTCGTACCTCTGAATAGCTATATCTGAAATTTCACCTCGATCGGTTGAACGGACTGGCCGCTAGAGCTCCATATATCGGCAAAGTTTTTTTTATCACCACCCTGTATATTGGCATTTATATAATTTGATTCCGAAATACAAATTTACATCGAATATTTCAAGCTTTCCTTTTCAGCTTAAAACGTCATTCTTTCTATAGAAGAACTCTTTATAATCTTCAATATTCTGTGTTTGATATTATTTTAAAAAATTAACCTTCAAAGCATATTTTTCAATTTTTTTAAAAATCTATCCCCCTTTGATTCAAATATGTAAAACAATAAATAACTGAACAATATGATTAGATATCTGAAACTTTGTAGCGGTAAAGAATGCATAAAAAGAAATTATTTTCGATGAAATCAACATCCGACTGCATCACAGGCCAAAAAATTATGAGAGATATAAAACATGTCTTTGTGTTTTTTTATCTCTCTGTCGGTAACTGAAATAGTGGCTGTATCAACAATTTTGTTGACATTTTTATCTTTTGCTTTGATAACAGGTCTAATTTTACAATGTAAATGCTTTCTTTTCCTCTCATATTTTCTATTCTTCTTCTGTGTGGTCTTTTATATCATTTGAGAAGAAACAATCATTTATTTATCAAACAAATTACAAATAAAAGCATTCAAAAACTTTCACAGATTTTTTTTTTTTCCTCATTCAATTTTTGAAAATATGACTGACTATTTTTTTTTTTTTTTTTTTCTATAAAGATACTGAACAAATGGTTTGGGATTTTGTGTGCAATCGTGTTGTTCTGAATCATTTAACATTTGTCCATGAATGATAAGTTTTTTTTTATCCTTTCCGGTCTGATGTACTTTTAATAGTACATGTCTTTTAATTGATTATTATTTTGTTTCAACAGATACTTTTGTTATTATTTACATTTAGTAATTTTTTTAATATGTGTTTGTGCATTTACTATATTTCTTAATGTTTAAGCATTCAGTCAAAATAATAATAATAAATATTTGCCTAATTCTCTTTGCACCGTTTCCTAGTCTTTTGTTTTAAACATATATTTATCTTTCTAAATTTTAAATAAAGATTACTTTCTTGAAAATAAAGTGCAAAAAGCATTAGAAAATTGTAATATTAATTAAATCTTGTTGTAATATAATACACTGCTCAAAACAATTAAAAGATATTGCAGTTTTAGGTGGATTTTGTATCTGGGAAACTTTTTAGCTGATTGATACATGGTCGACAGACATAGTAGGTTATATGAGAATAAATTACACATCGGGCAGAAAAAAATGCATTTTATTGCGCATTTGTGTACAAAAGGAAAAAAACACAATTTGTGCATATGAGAAAAAAAGAATAAGAAAAGGTGTTTTCTTCAAAGAAAATCATTTTCAGTAGGGGGTATGGTTTCCACCGGCGGCCAGCAACGTTGAACACCTTTGAGGCATGGACTCAATGAGGCTATTAATGACGAGTTTCACTCTTCCAGAAGATCTCTTTCCAGTTCTTGGAGAGTTTGTGGGGGTTGTTAGCGGCCAGAAACTCGTCTTCCTAGAGCGTCCCAAACGTGCTCGATTGGATTCATGTCTGGAGAACACGCTGGCCATTCCATTCGGACGATTCCTTCCTCGAAAAGTAAATCCTCCACCAGGTTTGCACGATGTGGCCTGGAGTTATCGTCCATTAAAATGAAGTTATCTCCGATTGCTGCAGCGTAAGGAACTACAATAGGTCTGAGGATCTCATCCCTATATCTGCGACCAGTCAGAGCTCCATCTCGAATGATGTAGAGGTCAGTGAGCCCGTCAATGGAGATGCCACCATACACCAACACTCCTCCACCGCCAAATCTAACACTTTCGTGCACGAACAGAGGATTATTCCTAATGCCACGGTCCCTCCAGATGGAAATACGCCTATTATCCGGATGCACAGAAAAACGGGACTCGTCAGAAAACAGAATATTGCTCCATTCATTTCTCCTCCAGTTGATATGCTCGGTTGCCCACTCCCTGCGGTCGCGACGATACCTTGATGTTAATCTAACACATACCATCGGTCGGCGAGCATACAGACCTACAGCATGGAGCCGGTTTCGGACAGTCTGAGTTGAAATCGTGGTGCCTGTAGCCGAGCGAAGATGTTGTTGGAGAAGAGTAGCGTTCATGTTTCGGTGTCTCCGAGCTGTTAACGCTAAATACCGATCTTCATTGGGCGTTGTTGCCCGTCTACAACCTTGCCCTGATCTTCGGCCTGCACATCCACTCTCAAAAAACGGTTCTAGATCCTGGAAATGACACTTTGTGACACTCCAATGGCTTGCGCTACTTCGGCTTGAGTTTGGCCCCCTTCTAACCTACCAACAATTCCCCAAGCTTCTGAATCTGTCAAATGACTTCGCTGAGACATCGTACTCATCGAAACAAAGCAATCACTGAATGCCGATCATCCTTGTCTTCATTCTCTTTTATCCAGTTGAAAGTCAAATTTCATTCGCTGCCGCTGAAGCGACGTTTTTGACGCCGAACTCAAAATTTGCATACTCCACAGTTTGAAAACCAGAAAAATTTGCATTTGTAATTCTCTTCTTCTATTTTCGGCAAAAAAAATTTCTTTTATATCTTTATTTTATATAAAACTTCAAATATCCTTTAATTGTTTTGAGCAGTGTATTTTAATACATATGATTTTCTAAACATCTTCAAAAACTCTTTCTTAGCCTATTACTCTATGAATATGAATTGAATAGTACCCAGAAAAACAACATTCATTATATTTCAGACAATGAAATATTCGTTATACTCTAATTATCTGTTTGGATAGCTAGTGTTAATGTTATTAATTTAAAAGTAATTTTTTCTAAATACTGAAAAAACAATCGGACCCGAAATTGTTAAATTTCAGATAGTGGTTATGGATCTCCGAAATAATTTGTCATACTTATTTTGAAAATATCTATTAAATTTGGTATTTCATTGTAATGATCTATAGTGATGTACTCTAGAGGGCAAGTGAGTTTTTAGGATTTTGAGTGCAATCGTGATGTATAAGATGGTTAATGTTTCCACATAAATTAGCAATCTGTCTTTAAGTTTCACAAACTGTGTATG
Organism: Maratus speculifer; assembly: GCA_964019185.1. NCBI lineage: Eukaryota > Metazoa > Arthropoda > Arachnida > Araneae > Salticidae > Maratus > Maratus speculifer. The sequence goes on from OZ025297.1 coordinate 333,213,168, forward strand.
AATCTTTGAAAATTGTCGTCTCAATTTTTTGCAAAGATATGTTAATTAAGTGACTGTGGCTGTGTAGTGGCAATCTATAGTGAATACTCGGATTTACAATGGATCTTCGCGTTAAGGTATTCGAGATGCAATGAAAAACTGTTGTGGAGGTTTTCCAAAGTTTCAATGTACTGAAGACTGTACTTAGCACATGGACAGTGGATTTGACTGTGAGTGTTGGTAATGAGTAGTATTTTACCTACTTAGAAAAAAAGTAATGCGGATTTTAAATAACTTAGTTGGGTAACATTAAATAAGGACTGTGTTTCTGAAAAAGAAAATTGTTTTAGAGACATTGTGAATTTAGAGTAAAAATTCAATTTTAACAGAATCGGGAAGGAGTCTTATTATGTATGTTTGGAGCCATTTAAAATCAAACTTATTACTCTACCGTTGTTCCTGTTTTTAAAGTAATTTAATAAATTGTTGTTTTTCGTTGTTAAATTGGTATCATGACTTCTCTTAAAGTTTTAGTCCTCAGGGGGTTGGGGGTTGTTACAAACTACCTCAGTTTTATTGACACATTTATTTGTCACATTTTCAATCAGATTTTCCAAAAATATTTCAGGTATTTTCATTCAAGTGACGAAAAATGAAACAGAGGTTTTTGTTGTGTATAACTTCCTATATGCCGAGAGTTATGGCCGGTTACTTTCCTCAGACCACCATTCTATTATTTTCATATATGACATATGATTCATAACGGCTAATTTGAATGTCATTTAATAAAATTTCGTTATTATTATTATCAGAAAACGGGAAATGCCAATTGATTTATTTTTGTATAAAATATAGTAACTGCAAATGTTATATATTCATAAACGCAAATGACTTAATGAATGTGTTCTAAATTCGTTATTATATTTGAGAATAGCCTTAACCTCTCTAGGCCTGATGTATCCGTTAGGATATACATCTTTTAAAAAAATTTCACGCATAAAAATATTAATAAAAAAAAATAATTTGGTATGAATGGAGACGTAAAAAGTAGCAATTGAACAAAATAACAATTTGTTTCTTATAGCGCTTTATTAGAGAGCTAAGTATTATATAAAAGTAGCTTGCAGCAGAAATGTACGAAATGTACAAAAATGAAAACGTAAATAACTTTACTGAGAGTTAAGATACCATTTGTAGAGTACATTAGTGATAAAAATTTATTAAATATAGGTTTATTTTATATTTTGCAATGTTTTTACAATGAAAAAAAGTAAAATAAAATAAGAAAGTCCTAAGAAATTGTAAAAAACCGTACTTTTTTATACCCATTGTATCATCAAATTTTATATACAAGAAACAAAATTTAATTCTTTTCGCTGTTCAAACTTTTTTAGTTATCAGTTTGTTAATATAAATCTATAACTGAAATTTATAAAAATACATAAATAAACCCTGGAGTATGAAGAGGTTAAATAGTGAGAATATTTTAAGAGCGAAAGTAGATTTTCACTTTCCGAACATATAGCGTTAGGAAAGTATTACAATCATGGTTTGTATGTGTTTGAATGAGTGAACTAAACAATATTTTGGTTATTATTGAGCGCCAAACCAGCCAACGATTTCACGTGTATGTTAAAGAACATTGTTTCAATAACTGTATAGATTTATAACTGTATCATAAAAACCACCCAGTGGATCAGGTATATAATCCATTTTTTTAAACCATTTTGCCAACAAAGAATTGTGACATCAGAGTATAAGTAATAAATTTTGCGGTGCTGTAATCGAAAACTGACACCACAGAGGCAAAATTTCGAGTTTCAAAACAGGAGGTCCGCATGCCATTAAACTCAAAATACTTCATAATTTAATATATATATATATATATATATATATACAGTAAAACCTCTGAATACCGGTCACCACTGGAAGCACGATAAAATGACCGTACTTCAGAGGTTGCCGTTATATATTTTAAATATATTTTTTAAAAACTCATATTTTAAAAACATAAAATTACATTACATTAAAATCAAAATATTTGGGAAAATTTATTTCATTTTTGCAGTTGAAAAATACCAACTATTATTTTACACTAAAGAAATCACTTATCTGCGGTTGTTTTGTTTTTTCAAAAGCATGTCTCTTTTTCTGAATGCATAATCATTTCTACAGATTTGTTGTAGAATTCGTTATTAATTTAAGTGAGTTCAAACTTTGCAACTTCCAAATATATTGGCAATTTCTAGGAAATTTTTCCGCAACATTGGTCCAAAATTTTTTTTTTTTTTTTTTTTTTTTTTTGAGAAAGTTTGAAAACAATTCCAAAAACAAATTATCAATCTCATTATAATCAGTTCTTTGACGTTTTAGTTTTAGATTTCAAAATTACACCTTAAAATGTATTTTCTAAATAAAATTCAGTTTTTTTTTTTTTTTTTTTTTTTTTTTTTTTTTTTTTTTGAGTGTTATTTATTTGGTCCCATATTTGTACATTTTAACGTATTTTCGTGTACTTACACCTTTTTTGCTATCTTGGATAACTTTCAACTTATCACTTAAACTTTAAATTCTTTGCAATCTCAGTTGTAGTTAAAACATAACGTAACAAAGTGTTGCTTGGTGGCCGTTGTTCGGAGATTTAGTGTAATGGTATTTCTATGGAAGAGATTCGGTAACACTAAAGCATGACCAGTATTCGGAGGTTTCTCTTGTTCAGAGTGACCACTGCAGGAGATTTCACTATATATCTATGTTTCCTGAGTTTCAAACTGCAAGAACACTGAAAAAAATTCCAAATTCTAAAACCCGCATTTTTTATTTCCGCGTTTTTCAAAAGTTAAACTGAATAAAAGATAAAATCCGAATGAGCTTTGATCGGTGTTTATACGTTAGTCTGAACATTCTTTCAGATAGAAAAAGTTTATCTGTCCTTTTTTAAACATCTCGTATTAACCACCAAAATATAAATTTGTGATGAATATTTGAAACGGACAGTAATTATAGTACATACAAAAAAAAAAAAAAAAAAAAAAAAAAATCCGATATATGTAATCATGTAGCGAAATCATACCGTATATCAGACATATGTTCAAAATTCCCTTTTTAAAAATAAAAATTCTACAAAGAATACACTACAATAAACATAATATTTAAATTATGTACATACTAAAACATAAAACATTTGATATATCTTGCCAGAATCTTCACAAACATAATAAAACCTCTATAAAAAGATCGCTTTTAATGAAATCATAAACCAACTGCATTACTGCTCAAAAAAAGAGTTATGAGTGATATGAAACATGTCACTCTGTTCTTTTTTTTTATCTATGCTGGTAATTGAAATAGAAGCTGTGCCACCGATTTATTTGATGTTTATCGTTTGTTTTGACAAAGCCGATCCGCTTTCACGATAAAGTGGATTCCACTTCTCCCAACTGTTTTTGCCGTTCTTTTCCTACGTAAATAGTTACATAGCTAGAGAAATAATTATTTATTCATTTTACCACTTACAAGTAGGAGCATTTAAATTATATAACTTTTTAAAGCACATGCATGCACGTTTTAATCACCAAAATATAAATTTGTAATAAATATTGAAAGCGGACAGCAGTTATAATGCCTACGAAAAAATGTTTCCGATATACGTAATCATATAACGGAATTATACTATATATCGGAAATATGTTCAACATTTGCTTTTTAAATCAAAATCCTATTAAGAAATATAATACTATAAACATAATGTTTAAAATATGTGCATAATAAAACATAAAACATTTGCCCAAAACTTCGCAAACATATAAAACCTCCATAAAAAGATCGCTTTTAATGAAATCATAAACCGACTGCGCTAGTAATTGAAATAGAAGCTATGCCACCGATTTATTTTATATTTATCGTTTGTTTTGACAAAGCTGATCCGCTTTCACAATAAAAAGTGGATTCCGCTTCACCCGACTGTTTTTGCCGTTCTTTTCCAATGTGAACATTTACAAAATTTGAGAAAAAATTAGTTATTTATTTTACAACTGGCAAGTAGAATCATTTAAATCATAGAACCTTTTGAAACATCTTATATGTACGTTTTAACCAACAAAATATAAATTTGCAATAAATATTTAAAGAAGCAAAAGTTATATTACACACCAAAAAAAAAAAAAAAAAAAAAAAAAAAAAATCCGATAGGGGGAATTGGGGCACATTGATACAGCTTTTTTCTAAGAATTTTTTTTTTTGGTGTCGAGAAAGAAGAAATTTCAAGTTATTTTTCCCTGTAGTGTCAACAAAACTTGTGTAGTGTGTTAGAAAAATGTATAATCGTTGTTTTATATATTATTTTTGCATGTAATTTTTAAAAAAATCAAAAAAAGTTATTTGTATCAATGTGCCCCATCCCGAGGCTGATTGATACACCTCATGGGGCACTTTGATACGTCTCGGAAAAATGGAGACAAATAACACCAATGCATATTTTTTATAGAAAAATAGTTAGCAAATCATTTTATATTTATTTATAGAAATTCGAATCACCCACAATTTATTTGTAAGCAATATTAAAGCAATCAAAATGAAATGTATAATGATCTGATGTTCTGGCTGTTCCTTGTCTGATTTTGACTGTGGTAACTTTGTAATATCTGGCACTTCAACCCCAGCATTATCTTCTTTCTTGGGAAAGATGAAAAAATTACCAAGATTTCTTTTTAAAAATCGGTTTATAAACAGAAAAAAGGTTAATTATATTAAAAATTCTGTTTATAATATAATTATCCTATGCTGTTCTGCAGCTTGTTTCTCTTACTTAACATTTCTCATGTCGAAAATACTTTTTTCTCAGGAGAATCTATATAAATTTAAGATTTTCCAGACTGCCATCCTTTTCTTTTGTTAGTTCTAATAGCACTAGATGTTGGGTAAGTTGATTCGTCTTCTGTATTGCGTTGCTGGATTGCGTTGTATACAAAAATATTATAAACTGTTCTAATACAAAGAAATTAGAGCTATTTCACTTAAATAAAAACTAAAATTAGAAACTTTTGGCGAAAAATGGTTGGATTAAGGCGTGTATGGTAAACAAAATAATAAAAGGTAATGAAAAAATGAACTAGAAAAGGATTGCGTTGTATCAATGTGCCCCGACAAAGACTGTGTCAATGTTCCCCATGCAGCCATTTTGAATAAAATGAGTCTCAAATCCAACACTTCATAATTTATCTTACAATAAAGAATGAGGAACCGATAAAGAGTAGTTTTACTTGCCAGGGAGACTATTCTTTTCGGTTGAAAATACGGGAACAGTTGTATAATATCACTTCAATTGTACAACTCAAATTTACTTTAGACCTATAAAAACAATAAATCACCTGTCCCATTTCATCAAACTACTGAATAATTCCAAGATTTTCTGTATGTAGTTGAGTGCACTAGCATCTCCTTTTGGAGCTATTGTGAAACATCCTGTAATGACCCTGTGAGTAGTAGAGGGGGTGTATCAATGTGCCATCCTAAAGATAAATGTAATACAGTAAACATAATGTTTAAAATATGTACATAATAAAACATAAAACATTTGATAAATCTTACCAAAATCTACGCAAACATATGAAACCTCCATAAAAAGATCACTTTTAATGAAATCATAAACCGACTGCATTACTGCTCGAAAAAAAAAAAAAGAGTTATGAGTGATATGAAACATGTCACTCTGTTATCTATGCTGGTAATTGAACTAGAAGCTGTGCCACCGATTTATTTGATGTTTATCGTTTGTTTTGACAAGCCGATCCGCTTTCACAATAAAAAGTGGATTCCGTTTCTCCTAACTGTTTTTGCCGTTCTTTTCCTATGTGAGCATTTACATAGCTAAAGAAATAATTATTTATTCACTTTGCGACTTACAAGAAGGAGCATTTAAATCACAGAACTTTTTAAAACATCTTGTATGCACGTTTTAACCACCAAAATATAAATTTGTTATAAATATTGAAAGCGGACAGTATTTATAATACATACGAAAAAAAAAATTCCAATATATGTAATCATATAACGGAATCATACCATATATAAAAATATGTTCAAAATTCCCTTTTTAAATCAAAATCCTACAAAGAAATATAATACAATAAACATAATATTATTTAAAATATGTACATACATAACAAAACATAAAGCATTTAATAAATCTTACAAGAATCTTCGCAAACATATATAACCTCCATAAAAAGATCACTTTTAATGAAATCATAAACCGAATGCTCAAAAAAAAGTTATGAGTGACATGAAACATGTCACTCTGTTCTTTTTTTATATCTGTGCTGGTAATTGAAAAGCTGTGCCACCGATTTATTCGATGTTTATCATTTTGTTTTGACAGGCCGATCCGCTTTCACGATAAAATGGATTCCGTTTCTCCCAACTGTTAATTGCCGATCTTTTCCTATGTGAACATTTACAGAACTAGAGAAATGATTGTTTATTCATTTTACGACGTACAAGTAGGGTCATTTAAATCATAGAACTTTTAAAAACATCTTGTATGCACACTTTAATCACCAAAATATAAATTTTTAATAAATTTTTAAAGCGGACAGTAGATATACGAAAAAATGTTTCGAATATATATAATCATGTAACGGAATCATACCATATACCAAAAATATGTCCAAAATTCCCTTTTTAAATCGAAGTCCTACAAAGAAACGTACGTACAATAAACGTAATATTTAAAATATATGCATAATAAAACAAAAAATTTCTGATTAATATTGCAAAAAACTTCATAGAAATATAAAACCTCCATAAAAAGATCACTTTTAATGAAATCATAAACCGACTGCATTACTGCTCAAAAAAAAAAAGAGTTATGAGTGATATGAAACATGTCATCTCTTTTTATCTATGCTGATAATTACAATAGAAGCTGTGCCACCGATTTATTTGATGTTTATTGTTTGATTTGACAAAGTCGATCCTCTTTCACGATAAAGTGGATTCCGCTTCTCCCGACTGTTTTTGCTGTTCTTTCCCTACGTGAACATTTAAATAGCTAGAGAAATAATTACTTATTCATTTTACAACTTACAAGTAGAAGCATTTAAATCATGGAACTTTTTTTTAAATAAATTAGTATATTTTTTTTGTAGGATTTCTGAATTCCTCTTTTTTTATGTATCGGAGAAGTATTTGTAAATTCTATAAAAACAGAAACAAACAAAAACAGGTTGCTGTTTTTGCATTTTGCTAAATTTTGAAAAAACTAATTTCCATGTCAAATATTATGACGCTAGGAAGATATCTGAAACTTTATAATGATACTACATAAAAATGCACCATAACTTGACTATAAAAAAAGTAGTTATGAGTGATCCGAAATATGTTACTTTCATCTGTTGTGTTACGTTAGGTCATATGTTATGCTATGTTACGCCATATGTTATGTTAACATATGTGCCATTTTGAGATAGGAGCCAGTAAAATCTTTTCAAGTTTTCCCATATTACGTCACACGAGTCGTGGCGAGATAAATTTTAATTAAAATAATAACATAGAAACTTCACCAAATTATACAGTTTCTGAACCAAAATAGTTTATTAAAGTCATTCAGATAGAGCGGGAAATGCTCTCTTCGTAGTAACATTCCATCATAAAAACGTTATTTCCGCAAGTCGTCTAAAACCGAATCATCGAAAGAAAAAAGAAAGAATATCCCATCATCTCTCAGCTTCCTCTCTAAAATCAAAAACTAAAAGCTTCTAGAACGTTCTATAATCTTCTTTTTTTTATGCAAACATAATTTAATGTCTAGCATCGAGATTAAACCTAGCATTTTCGAATCTTTTCAAATGATATTTTTTTTTTAAAGATTATTATTTAACTAATTTATAATCGAAATCAAAATTCGAATATTCTGCAGACGATATTCAATTACAGACAATTTATTTTAAAACAAAAGAGAAAAGAAATGAATTCATTGATACGCAGTAAATATCAAACGCGAAAAAAAATAAAAAATAATAAAAAGAATGATATTTTTGAAAGGTATAGTTTTGGAATAAATTTAATAATAATAATAATAATAATAATAATAATAATAATAATAATAATAATAATAATAATAATAAATAATAAATAATAAATAATTAATAATAATAATAATAATAATAAATAATAAATAATAAATAATTAATAATAATAATAATAATATTAATTTAATTTAATCTCTCTTTAAAAAAGGTTGATAAAAACAGGGAAAAAAATGAGTCTTATTTAGAATATTAAGAAATAAAGTTTAATGAATAATATTTTTAATTTAGAGCCATTTTTAAATTTACGCATATTGGAATAAATGTTTTTTTAAGGCGAATTAAGAATTTATATCGTTTCTATAAAGACTAATAGATTAGATCTGGTAGCAGGATTTTAATTTAATAAGTTGAAATAAGTACGGAATATTGTTAAATAGAAATTAATATAGTATAAGGTTGATTTTGGAGAAATAAAATTAATTCGTAATATTATCCCCCCTCCACAAAAAACCTTGTATGAAATTGATAGTTAAATAAAACTACAAGTTCAGACAATAGAAATCTCATAACTTAGAAAAATTAAATTTTGGAATAAACTGTCAAGCCTAGGAAGCTAAGAAATGGAAGAAAAAAATAATGCAATATAAAAAATAACTAGATGTACCCATCAAGGTTTGACGATAAACATGTTAAAAGATTAATTAGAATAATGTTTATTTTCTTAATTATTTACCTGTAAATAAAGTTTTGAAAACTTGATTTATTTGAGTGTTATCTATGTGATTCCAACAGATTCAAAGCGTTTCATGGTTCTGCCAATTTAACCTACTCAAGTAATCATCTGAAAGAATTTTAAGCAGAATTTTAAGAATTTTAACAGTGCTTGCTTTTTAGCAAATGGATAGCTAAAATTAATTGAACTGATATTTGTTTTGATGAATTTTCTCAGTGTTTTGAAAAAATAACAATGTTTAGCATTTTCTAATTTTTTAAATCATATTGAAAAGTTTTTATTAATTTTATTTTTATCAGTCTCATTTTAAATCCCGAAACTTAAAATTTCATGCTACCAAGTAACCATTTATAATATATTTGAATTATTTGAATTTTTCATAATGTTTCATACATTATTTAATTATTAAACCATGAGTACCAAAGTATTCACCAAAGTAGTTCAATTTTAAGTCTTGTATGACTAATTTTCTTTCCCCCTGTTTTTTCTTCTTTATTTTAATTTTTTTCCCCGGAAAATAATTAATACTTTTCCTTATATGCACACAAACACATATTTTCATAATACTCATACAACATATAACAAAAATTGTAGATTAGTTTAATATATTTAAAAGATAATTAAATGAAAAATACTTTAGCTTAAATATTTTAAGTTAAAATTGTTAAACTATTCCTAAAATATTTTAATATACTTCACAAGACATTACTTCAAAACGACACTCTGAGATTTAGTTAAAAATCATTTAATATATAGTCTAAATGATGTATAACATTTGTTTATTTATGTAATTCACGTATATTACAGTTTACAAATGGATTACTACTAATAACTTCAAATTAATACTAATATTAGTTTAGATTTGTTATTTAAAGTTGGTTGATCAAGCTACTGAAAAGATCTGACAAAAATGTAAAATGATATGAAAAACTGGTGGAACCAGAGAGAAAAGTAAAGCTAGATCTAAAAAATGTTACAATAATAATTGGCAAATATTTTCAGTCCAAAAAAGTGAAAAGAAAAGAAATGGAATCAGATTATTTGTAAAGCTCATGAAATTACCAAATATTTGTTAGCTTAAAATGTGGACTAGATTTTACTGGTGCCTTTTACATTCAGAATCATACTATTATCCACTCAAAATGTTTACTGGGCTAAGTAGTTAATAGAATGTCTCGAATCAGCTGAGTTCCACAACGCAAATCGAATATGAACCATGAAGTAATAATTAAAGTTTAAAATTAACATAGTCAGATTGTTCAGAAATTGATGTAGATAAAATTTTTTGAAATCAAATATTTAGTACATGGTTAAATCGTATATGTTTTAAGTTTTGGATTTACTTGGAGCTTATCTTCCAGTTATCAAAAACCCTTGAAATGGAAATTTGTCCACAATTTATACTCAACAGACCATTCAGGTTCTCGTTCTTTATTACATCAGCCTGTTACTTATAGTTATGAACCCAAATTTTTAAACTGGTTATGGATGATTGGGATATGAAGTGTGTTGAAAATGCCTCTTTTTCCTTGCCTGAGTTTAAGCCACCAGTAAAATTCAGTCCACATTTTCAGCTAACAAAATTTGGGTAATTTCATGAAATTTATACATGTAATCTGATTCCATTTCTTTTCTACGAACTCTTTTTGATTGAAAATGTTGCCAACTATTATTATAACATTTTTTAGATAAAGTTCTACTTTTCACTCTGGTTTCATCAGTTTTTCATATCATTAAAATTTTAATTAAATATGGAGTTTAGAAATTTTTCTTATCGAAATTCACTAATATTTGAGCATTGAAATGCAGTGAGTTCATCATTTGAACCATATTTTTAAAAAGAAACAAAATTGTTGATACCGTCCCCCCCCCCCCTTAAAAATCAAATGCTGAAATCAAATAATGTTAGAAAAAACGGTGCTTGAAAACATCACCATATTTATAAAATTAGATCACATAAAAAAAAAAAAAAAAAAAAAAAAAAAATGTAGAGGTTTAGTAAATTTCACTCAAGAGTAAGTTTAGACATTATTAAATATATATATACATACTATAAATACTACAGCTGTATTGCTTGACTGAAAATATGAATGACACTTTAATATCTAGAAACGGTGGAGTATGACGGGATTTATTATATTCTCTCAAAAGGAGTCTTTCAAATATGCATTTTTGAAAAATGTAGATTTAGAGAGAGATACGAATCTGTTTTGACATGTTTTCAATTTTCTTTTTTGCAGGAAAAGTCGAAGCTGTCAACTCGGAATCTCCTTTAGAAAATGGGCTATCATCAAAGGAGGTATTTATTTCATTTTATTATATTTCTATACCGATACTGTTGTAATATACAGAGTTTGTAAAAAATCCTACATCAAGATTCAATTCAAGAATCAAAACCAAAAACATTCAAATATGTCTTGACAAATAAATAAATAATTAGACAACTCTATGAATTTAAAAAGTCGATAAATGTAGTTTGGAATTTAAAAAAAAATTAATAAAACCAAATTAATCAATTATTTAGTTAAAGTAATATATTTACAGCTATCTGACGTGTTTATAAGTTTTAAAATAATAATACTGAGAAACATAATGCTCTACTTTCCTTTTTGAATGTTGACAATAAACGTCAAAATTTTCAATCATAACAAAAGCATTCTAAAATGACCTTTTCGTTGCATTCTATTTCAAAAAACAAACTATTCTGAAAGTGAAAGTAAAAATTTTATAACGATACAATGCCATCTAACCGAAAATTATTTTTTCCGCAACAGTTTCTCTTAAAGAATAAAGTTCTTTAATTTTTTACACGTTATAGATGTACTTAGGCAATGTAAATTTCAATTGTGTCCGAAGTAAGGACAAAAAACTGTCCTGCCATTATTTCTCAAAAAATTCTTATTTTTAAACTTTTAAAAGTTTTATACGGCACTAAAATCTTATAAGTTATTGCTAAAAACAATTTCTCCATGTTCTGGCAAATAAAACAGTAAAAATTCTACTTTCTTTGCGACGAAAAATCACAAACTTGCAAAATTTTGAATTTTATGGAATTTTAAAACAATTCGGCATTAAAAAAAAAAAAAAAAAAAAAAAAAAAAAAAAAAAAAATCTGTTTTTTTTTTTGTTTTTTTTTTTTTTTTTTTTGTGTGTGTGCAATTTATGGAAGACGAAATAGTATCCTACAAATGCTAAGTTTTCAATTAAATTCAAAATCCATTAAAGATAAATTAGTTTTGTTGAGTTTTTCCTAGATGAATTAAACAATCTTTATTGTTCATTCAAGTGTGTACTGCATTGGATATATCAAAAATTGAGTTATCCCAAGACAAATCTAATTTCAGGTGAGGAGAAGTATTATACAAACTTATCGTACTATGTGTCTCCTAAATTGGACTGGCTAATTTTAAAATTTAATAACTTGCAAATGACGACAGCTAGAAAAACATTTTTTTGCAAGAAGGTTATATAAGGTATCAGAGGATCATTTTATTCCGATTCTTCATTTTAGTTTTAAGTGACAGCGATAGATGGCGCTGCAAGCAATAGACGCTAAATTAAAGCCCAATTATTGTTCTCTCTTTTTCCAGGCCGGTTAAATATATGGAGTTATTCTCTAAGAACAAAATTGTGTTGGCGATTGAGACTCGCTTCATTTGGTTTACTTTCTTTTTTGACATCAGTGGTAGGAAAAGAGACAGGCAAAAAATTGGGCCTCAACTTAGCAAAAATTGCTTGCATCGCCATATATTTCTCCTATTTGGAACTAAAACATAAAATCGAAAGAAAAAAAACTTTTAACATTTTACATAATTCTTCTGTAAGAATTTGTTGTGATAACTGTCATCATTTAAAACATATTGAGTTTTAAAATCAGTCATCCATTTTAGGGCACGAGGTATTATAACTAAATAACATGGTCTGTTCCAGAAGGTTTCACACCATTTTGCACTTATATATGCTAATAAATATTTACTGTGGTAATAATTTATTTTAAGTCTTATCTTACGTAAATTTGTATGGAAATAAAAACATAAATCTTGTTTGGTTTTTTTTTCTTTAAAAAAAAGAAAGAAAAGAAAAGAAAAGAAAAGAAAAAGAAAAAGAAAGAAAGTAAAACAGCAGAGAAACTATTTTGTAAATTTTTCATAGATTCTGTTACAGTTATAAAAATATTCAAAACCTTGTAAATCGACCTCTGTAAAAGAAGGAGAAGATTTTGTAATTTTACATTTTTAAAAAACCAAAGATTATTGTATTATTATTATTATTATTATTATTATTATTTTGTACAGTAAGCAAATTATAACTCAGCGTTTGTGGATAATTCGCAGCAGCATGTTATTTGAAAGTGAGCAGTTTTTGAAAAGCACGAGAGAAAATATTTGTTGCAAACATTCGTAATAAACGAAAAACTGCTATGCTGTTGCTGTTAGTGAAAATTGAAATGCATTACACCGATCTTTATATTGATCAAACCTGTTGACTTTATCTGAAAATAATTTCCGGTGCGAACCAGGACTGTGCCTAGAAGTGGATAATAGAAGGGGGGGGGGGGGGCAAGAAAATGTAGGGGGTTGGCTCGTATTGTCTCTTTCTCTGACGCAGAAACATAAATTAGTGCATATTCACATTGTAAGTGTTATGTTTCTTATTAAACTGCTGTAATAACTTCATTTTATGCTAAGAAAAGAATATGATGTTAAAAATTCGAGTGTATAATTAATGAAATATTAAATATCATGTTAGCTTCATTTATGCAAATAGGATGAGCGAGTGTTGAAACATTTATTTTAGTTACAATTTGGCATTTCTGCATAACCGTGAAAGGGCCTCAAAACTAAATTAGATCTTTGAACGGAATTTTATTTGGATTTTCGGAACAGAAATTCCTTTTGAGTCCTTGGAATTCTTTTCAGGGGAGGCTCAAAATGCTTTAGGGAGGGGGTTGAGCCCCCATGCTACGGCCTTGCTGCGAGTACTCATTTCTTTTATCAAATTATAGAAAAAATGTAAACTAATGATCGAGGAGCTTGTTTGAATGCTTTTAACAATTCACTGCACCGTGTGCCACATCTGGTATGTACCTAAAAATACTATAATTCTCATTATGTGCCATGGAGTAGAAGGGGATGAATATAGGGGATACATCCAATATGATGGATGTAACTGATCAAGAACAGTCCAAAGAATTGTGTAACACTATTTTTGTCCATGTCAAATGACTGCATTTTACCCCCCCCCCCCAAAAAAAAATAATAATAATAATAATAAAATAAATAAATAAATAGATTTCTTTTTTTTTTTTTTTTTTTTTTTTTTGAAAGCAAAAAAATTTTCGATCAAGCTATTAAGACAAAATTTACTTTCATTATTTTTTCTGAATACGGAAAAATATTAATATAAAGCAACTTGCAGAATATTAAGCAGATGAAATTAATTAATTTAAGCCCATTTAATTGCAAAATATATCAATACAATACTTAAAAACCGTAATTGTGTACATAGGATAACGCCAAAAAATACACTATATGGCCAAAGATGACTGGCCACTTGTGATTTTAGACATTTTGTTAAATATCGAGAAAAATACACGAGGAATTATCCTGAAAATCTAAGTGTATAAACATGATAGTACAGGTCACATCTGAAAATTTTTTCCCGAAACTCTAGGGATCATCAACAAATTGAAAAAGAGCGAATATCTTTTGGATTACCCTGTCAAAACTAATGTAGCAAAAGCGCTCAAACTATAGATTATGATTAAGTGAATTATTATAATATACTGTGTTTATTTTTATGTGGATAGCATGTATACTTGTAGAGAAATTAAGGTTTTTATAGAAACAGTCCCAAATTTTTCCAAGTTTTTTGCTTATAATTTGCAGAGTTCTTAATATAAAATAATGTTCTTTTCTGAAAATATAACGAACAACATTGTGCCCAATACCCTGTCATCAGAATTAAAAAATTATAAAAATTTTATAAAAAATGAGCAGGTTTAGTAAATAATTTTTCATTGCGCATGTGTCAACGATATCAAAATTTCATTTGCATGCTGTATTAGCTAAATATATAGTGCAACTTCTGTAAAAGTTTAAAAAACATAGCTTGAAAATTCTGAAAGTGATCGTTTATAGAATCATCTCAAAATGAAACAATAGAATCAGGGTTTTTTTTCAAATATAATAGTACGTGCCATATTGTATATTTTACATTGCCATTAATTAATGGACGTATGGATACAGCCCCAAGTCTTTTTGCCTCATTTTGGGAATAGCGGATTTTGAGCTGATTCTATAGACGATTACTTTCAAAATTTCCAAGCTATATTTTTTGAAATATTTACACAAGTTGCTCTGTAACATTTAGCTAACAAAATATGCAAATGAAATATTGATAAATGAAATTTTAATATTTCGTTTTCGATGAAAATGCAGATGTAACATTTGCCGTCACGAAACTATCTGTATTTCAAAAATCTCGTTTCTTCGTCGAAAATTTTCAACATTACTCATTAATTTGAGTTTTATCGGCTCAACTAAGACACTCTTTATAGATTGCTGTGAACTTCATTGTTTATCATTATCAGCCATGACTGACTCAAGACGTAAGTGGAAATTATAAAGCAAAAAATGCATATATAAACTTTGAAAGTGCTTTTCACGTATTCATTAAAAAACTGCAGACTTAATAGTAATGGAAATTTTTTAGCTTGAAACTGCCAAAATATTTGCAACACTCTTTAAGAAAATTCTAGTTTAATATATGATCAATTACAAAAATCAATATGAAATATAAATCAAGGTATGTAAACCTGAAACCTTTTTTAATTAGATAAAATTCGCATAATTAGAAAATTATTCTTTGTTGCAGATGAATTAATTACAATGTATTTTACATGGAAATATAAAGTTTTAGTCAGAACCACAAAGAGCCAACTTGGGCCACTCGTGCAATTCATTAATAATTGCACTTATAATCAATTAATAATTCTATATATATATCTATATATATGCATTAATTACTTTAAAAAAATGCCGGAAATTTTTCTTTTCTTTTTTAACCGAAAGTAGGAAGATTACCGAAATTTTGTTTCGGTTTTAAAAGTCTGTTTTGGTTTATCCTTATTTTTAATACAATTATAGAAAAGTTGATTACAATTATTATGTCTCTAACAGCAATTTTATCTTTCTGCTTGAAAATGAACGTGTATACACTCATTAATATTCAAATATATAGTTATTTTTTTTAATATTTAGGTTTATTTTAAATTGCATTAAACCGAACCTGATCAAGAAGAATTAAAACTGAATCCGAAACCCAGCAGCAACGGAAAAAAATAGCGTCAACCGGAATCGATTTGAACTTTGAGCCGGCTCGGGTTTTAAGCTTACTGTAGATACACTCTAAAAAAGAAAAAAAAAACTAGTGAGATGTGGAAATCCCAAAACTTTCTCCGATTTTATGCATGCGAATACTTCCTGAAAAATAGCAGCGTGGTTTAAAATAAAATCAAGTCAGCAACAATTTATGTTAACTTATTACTGAATCTGAAGTTTGATGAAAATCCGTTTATTAGTTTTTGAGATAGAGCTATTGCAAAATCTTAAAAGAAATCTGCATAATAGCGCCACGTGTTGAGTGATGTACACCAAAAACTAATTAGGATAAATTTTTTATCAGGTACTAACGGAATCTCATGTTTGATGATAATCCATGTATCAGTTCTTGAGATACATTTATTGCAAAATTATGAAAAATACAGCATAACAGAGCCGTTTGTAAGACAATTTGCGCCGAAAACTAAACAACACTAATCTTTATTAGGTACTAACTTAATCTGGAGTTTTAGAAAATTTCATGCATTAGTTCTTAAGATAGAGCTATTGCGATAATCACGAATATTGCACTATGGCAGCATCACCTGTTGAGAGATTTGTACCAAAACTTAATCAGCATCATGTTATATCAAGTACTAACTAAATCTAAAGTTTTATTAAGATCCATGATCCAGTTCTTGAGATATGGCTATTGTGGAAATTATGAATAATGCACCACAGCAGCGACACCTTTTGAGCGATATACAGCAAAACCTAAAAAGATAAAGTTTATATCAAAATCTAACAGGATCTAAAGTTTTATAAAATTGTGTGCATTAGCTCTTGAGATAGAGCGCCCCCAAAAATTTTGTCACCCATAGACAGACAGACATTTTGTAAAAACATGTTTTTCTAATTCTCTGATCCCTAAAACTTGTAAATCAGACGAAAACCGGATTTCGAAAATTTTCACGAATCCAATAGTTTCTTTTTGTAAAGACAAAAGAAAGTAACTAAATTTTAGTTACTACAAGAAAGTTACTACAATTTTATTTGTATATTGTAAAAAAAAAAAAAAAAAAAAATGTAAATCTACAAACTTAGTTTTTCTAAAGCTACAGAAATCTGTACGCTTAAATTTCGTCTATAACCCGGGATAATTGCGAGAATTTTTGCTTGTTGTAGTACATAAAATGTAGTTTCCTAAAAGATACTTAGTAAACTTTTAGGTTCCTTTTTCATTTATAATGAAAACGTGTGACTGTTGCATGTTTTTTCTTTTTTCTTTCTCCGATTACATAAAAAGTTCTAGGCATCCCAGTTTCCTAGAACTTTCTTAGTAACTTTATCGGTTTTTTACAGTGTAATAGTTTATAAATAAACAAGTAAAAAACGTATTCTTAAATTCTTTAACTGCATTATCTGTTTAAATGTATTTTTTCTCTTTTAAGAAAATACTAGAGTCCTTTTTTACGTATAGCATTTCTTTAAATAATTTATTTCTTAATAAGCACGCACATTTACCTTTATTAAGATTCCTTCAGGCTATTGATTTTAAAACAAACATTAAACTGCTTTAAAAGGAACAATAACATTCGTTTATTTATTTAAGAATAACAGTAAATCTTTTATATATGTTTAAAATTACTAACAGTTTCTCTTTCGCTATTATAGGTTTTAGTTTTCGGGTTTAACCTCATTAAAATTTTGAAAGGAATAAAAAAAAGCTGAATTTCGATTTATACTGCTTTGTAAGTAATATTAAGAGTTAAGTACAATATGTAGAAGGAGATAGTTATTTTACAGAATGATAATATATAGCGAGAATATTTTTTTCTTGGAATAAATATAATGATATATTTTATTTTAAACCACCGTTAAAAAATAATACGAAGAAGAAACGGAAAAAAATAGCAATATGAAAGAAGAGGGGATTCTAAATTATATTGCATTTTTCAGTGTTTTAATAAGTAGCTTAAGAAATTCATTTGCAAAAGCCTTTAAAATGAATTTTTCAATAAATTGAAAATAATAGAATAACGTTTTAATAAAATTCCTTTTCTTCATTATCTGACACTGATTTATTTTTGTCTCATTAATTTAAAGTATTAAAAAAAATGTAAATCTATAAAACTAGTTTTTGTAAAGCTACAGAAATCTATATGCTTACTAAAATTTTATCTGTAACCGGAGATATTTGCATGATTTTTTCTTGTTGTAGTGCATAAGAAGTTCTAGGCATCCCACTTGCCTAAAAGGTTTTTAGTAATTTTTTAGAATTTTTTTTATTTTTACAGTGAAAACATATATTTTTTACATGATTTTTTTACGTTACATAAAAAGTTCTAGGCAAGCCAGTCTCCTAGAAAATTCTTAGTAGCTTTATAGTCTTCTTTCTTTTTTTTTTCAGTGTAGTAGTTGATAAATAAACAAGTAAAAAAGTATACTGAAATGCTTTAATTGCTTTATCCTTTAAATGTATTTTTGTATCTTTTAACAAAATACTAGAATCTTTTTTTTAATATATCTTTGCATAATTCATTTCTTACTAGCGCGCACACCTTTATTAAGATTCCTTTAGGCTATTCATTTAATACTAAACATTAAACTGCTCTAAAAGGAAAAACAGCGTTCGTTTATTATTTTAAGAATGACTGTAAATCTTTTTTATATGCTTAAAATTACTAACAGTTTCTCCTTTGTAATTATATATTTTACTTTCCGGCTTTAACCTCATTAAAATTTTGTAGAGAATATAAAAGCCTGTTTATACTGCTTTGCAAGCAACATTAATAGTTAAATAGAATATCAAGAAGGTTATAGTTATTTTACAGAACGATAATATATAAGGTACCCTGGGGTAATAACGCCACGTTAAGGTTCTAGCAATTTTCACGGCTCAGTTTTAGTTTGTATTTTTCAAACAAATATATGATTTGATACAGCAACTCATTGACTATCTATATAAAAAAAATAATTTAACAGATATGAATACATAAAATGTAATGGCGTGATTTCTTGACCAATGCTATTTGGCGTTATTACCCACCTATATGGGTAATAACGTCATGCAAACAAAACTATGAAATAAGTTGGAATAATTGCATGTAGATTGCCCAATTCTAAAAATACAAACTCTCAGCTCTAGAAATTGACAAATTGCATCCTAAGCTATTGAAAATGTTCATTTTTTTTGTGAAAGTATAAGAAAAATAAAGGTGTGGTGTGTGTGTGGGGGGGGGACGAGGCAAAAGAATATCAGACAGTGAGCTTCTTTTTGCTTAAAAAGGACCGTTTAAATAGAATTATTAGAAACATTGCACCGTTTTAACTGTGTTTATTTGAATCAGTATTTAGGATGTAGCTCGGCCACTGTAGGGAATCAACCGGGGTAAAAATTGCAAGGATTGGCGTTATTACCCCTTTATAGTTATTGCGCTGTACATTTTAAATTACAAATTATCTCGAGAAGATATCCAAAATCTTCAACAACATTTTGAAAGGCCATAAAATGTACTACAAATTTATGTAATTAACAAAGTATTTCCGGATAAAAAAAATAGTCTTCACATCACAAAACGTATCTCGCAAATTTTAGATCAAGCGTAAATTTTAGCTGCTTGTAAAAACAATAAGACCTAAAAATGAAACAAATTAACTTAAAGCTGTTTTTTGCGATTTATATGACTCAAAACCCTTCTGCGCAGAACACATGGGTGTCATTTACCAGATTATTTCATAATTATGAAAAGTATTAGCACTTGGCGTTATTACACCGTCTGGCGTTATTACCCCAGGGTACCTTAGTAAGAATATTTTTTCTTCTAATAAATATAAAGATATATTATGATATGTTTTATTATAAGTCGCGGTTAGAAAAAATAAGAAGAAGAAACGAAAGAAATAGCAATATGAAAAAAGAGTGTTTCTTAAAGATACTGCATTTGTCAGTATTTAATAAATAGCTTAAAAAATTCATTTTTAATAAATAAATTCTTTACAATAAATTTTTCAATGAATTGAAAATAATATAATAACATCTTAATAAAACTCCTTTTTATCTTTAACTCATATTAATTTATTTTTGCCTCATTAATTTATCTTACAAAAAATCCCTTTTTATCTCTGTAGTGTGTTTGTTGCAAATAATAATAAAAATAATAAAGTCCTCAAAGCCCTTTGGCTTGTACTTTTTATAATACATATAGCAATTTATTGTGTTTCAGAAAGGTTTTGTAATTGAAATTAGCTAATTAAATATAGTTTTGAATTTTGCCTGTAGTTATTGCTCAGGTTCTGATTCTATTTGGATTTACAATTACTCGCTGTTATTGTTGATATGCTCCACATTCACGATTTTTTTCTCACAAAAATCTGCTAAAATTAATTTCACATGAAAATTGATAAAACTATAATTCTAAATCGAAATGGATACAAACAATTCAAATAACATGTTTTTTATAACGAATAAAACTCATATTATAAATTATTGATTTTTTCCGTTCCAAAAAAGTTCTAGGCATTCCAATTTCCCAGAAGAATTCTTAGTAACTTTATAGGCTTTTTTCACAGTGTAATAGTTGATAAATAAACAAGTAGAACACTTTTTCTGAAATGATTTAACCCTTTCAGACATGTATTAAATGCTTTGAGTAAAAAAAATAAAATGCCGTTGTAAAATATCATAATAGGGCTCTAATAAACATGTTAAAGAAAAAAATAAAGGAAATGTAATTATTTTTTAAAAAAAATAGGAAGTATGTAGTATTTCTTTGCATAATTCATTTTTTACTGTGCAAGGAGATTACCTTTATTAAGATTTCTTCAGGCTTATTCATTTAAAACTAAACATTAAACTGCGCTAAAAGGAAAAATAGCATTCGTTTATTTATTTGAGAACGACAGTAAATCTTTTTTATATGCTTAAAATTACTAACAGTTTCTCTTTCGCAATTACATATTTTACTTTCCGGCTTAACCTCATTAAAATTTTAAAAGGGATGTAAAAACTTATTTATATTGCTTTGTAAGATATATTAATAATCAAATAGAATAGCCAAAAGGCCATATTCATTTTACAGAACAATAATATATAGCGAGAATATTTTTTCTTCGAATAAATATAATGATATAATAATAATGAATATTATAAACCGCAGTTAGAAAAAAAAAAAAAGAAGAAGAAGAAGAAGAAGAAACGCAAGAAACAGCAATATGAAAGAAGAATGTTTCTTAATGATATTGGATTTTTCAGTGTTTAATAAATAGCGTTAATAATTCCATTTGCAAATGGCTTTAAAATAAATTTTTCAGTAAATTAAAAATAATTGAATAATGCCTTAATAAAACTCTTTTTTTTTCATTATCTCGTATTGATTTATTTTTGTCTCATTAATTTATCGTACAAAAATAAATTAAAAAAAAAAACTTTTTAGCTCTTTAGTTTGTTAATGGTAAATAATAATAATAATAATAATAATAATAATAATAATAATAATAATAATAATAATAATAATAATAATAATAATAATAATAATAATAATAATAATAAAATCTCCAAATTTCATTGGCTTCTACTCTTTATAATACATGTAGTAATTTTTTGTGTTTTAGAAAGGTTTTATAAATTGAAATTAGCTAATTAAATATGGTTTGCAATTATAGTTATTGCTCGGGTTCTGATTCGATTCAGCTTTTACAATTTTTTGCTGTTCTTATTGGTATGCTCCACATTCTCGATTTTTTTCTTACAAAAATCTGCTAAAATTTATTTCAGATGAAAATTGATAAAATTACTAATCAATCTAAATCGAAATGGATACAAACAGTTCAAATAACATGTTTTTTTATAAGGAATAAAATTCATATTATAAATTACTGATTTTTTTCCGGTACAAAAAATGTTTTTAGGCATTCCAGTTTACTAGAAGAATTCTCAGTAACTTTATTGGTTTTTTACAGTGTAGTAATTTGTCGGACGTTCCTCTCAGCCCGCACAACTTTGAAGAAAGTCCGCAGTAGTTATAGCTGCCACCACCGATATTATCAGGCGATATCGGTCACCCACTGTGAGGATTGTGTAAATGAACACTGACACAGTCAATTAACAGAATTAACAGTTTATTTAGAATATATGTACACAATAAATACACTATTTACAATTATAACTCGGATATAGATGATCCGGTTCAACATTAAATTAAATACAGTAGAAAGTTGGCTGTGTGCTGTTCAAATTACACCTTCTCCCTCACACTCAATGCACGTTAGATTAACTTTATCGGAGATCAATTTCAAATCTCCCAACACATGAATACTCGGCCTACGCTATCCGGCCCAGAACACTACACACCAGGACGTCTGTGTCCCTTGCTCTCCAGATACGAACTGCCTACACTCTCCGACACAGAGCACTCTCTGCAAGGACCTCTGTCTTACACTGCTCTCCAGGTACGAGCCCAGATACGAACTGCCCAAAAACTCAGACAAGACTTGCCCTTCTCAAATCACTGCTTTTTCCCAACGTCAACCCCCCTGTGGAGCTTCTCCATTGGACACATTCCACATTGCTTTCTTGATTCGTGGCATGTTCCTTGTTTACTCATCATTCGCATACATCGCTGACGGATGAACACGCCTCTAGGCAATATTCTCTTTCTCACTTCACCACCTGCACATGATCACCCGTCAATTCTCATTTTAACAAAGAAAGAATGTCACCTTGAAAATTCCAGTACACAGCCAGTACAATACACCAAATATTAAGATAGAGAAATAACAGAAATTCCAATCTGTAGCAGATGTTGTCTCAGAACCTGACAGTAGTGGTTGATAAATAAAAAAGTAAAAAACGTATTCTCAAATTATTTAACTTCACTATCCTTTAAATGTATTTTTATGTCTTTTAACAAAATTCTAGAGTCCTTTTTTATGTATAGCATTTCTTTGCATAATTCATTATTTATTATGCACGCACATTACCTTTAATAAGATTCCTTCAGGCTATTCATTAAAAACTAAGCATTAAACTGCGCTTAAAGTAACAATAATATTCATTTATTTATTTAAGAACGACAATAAATCTTTTTTTATATACTTAAAATTACTAATAGTTTCTCTTTCGCAATCATATATTTTACTTTCCGGTTTTAACCTCATTAAAATTTTGTAAAGAATATAAAAACCTGTTGTTACTGCTTTCTAAGCAGTATTAAAAGTTAAATACAATAGCCAGAAGGCCATAGTTATTTTACAGAACAGTAATATATAGCAAGAATATTTTTTCTTCGAATAAATATAATGATATGTTATGATATATTTTATTATAAACCGCCGTAAGAAAAAATAATATGAAGACGAAACGAAAGAAATACCAACATGAAAGAAGAGAGGGATTCTTAATGATATTGCATTTTTCAGTGTTTTAATAAGTAGCTTAAGAAATTCATTTTGCGAATGCCTTTAAAATGAATTTTTCAATAAATTGAAAATAATAGAATAACATCATAATAAAACTCTTTTTTTATTATTTTATGTTAATTTATTTTTGTCTCATTTATTTATCGTATAAAAATAAATTTAAAAAACCCCTTCTTATCTCTTTAGTGCGTTTGTCCCAAATAAAAATAATAAAATCTCCAAAGACCTTTGGCTTGTACTTTTTTATAATGCATATAGTAATTTTTTGTGTTCTAGAAAGGTTTTGTTAGTTTAAATTAACTAATTAAATATAATTCACAATTTTGTCTGTAGTTATAACTCGTGTTTTGAATTCGATTTTACTTGATGTCCTATTAGTGTGCTCGATAATCATGATTTTTTTCATACAAAAATATATCAAAATCTATTTCAGATAAAAATTGATAAAATTAGTAATGTAAATCGGAATGGATACAAGCAGTTTAAATAACAAACTCTTTATAACGAATAAAACTTGTATTACAGATTATTGTTTATTTTATTTTATTTTTATTTATTTATTTTTTTTTTTTTTCGTGTGTGTGTGCAAATGCATTTAAATTATGGTAACTTTTTTTTATTTTCAGATCTAGTTTGGATTTAAACATTTTCAAATTGATATCCTAAATTAAACACAAAATGCTAATTATTTAACACAAAATTTAATTGGGAGTACTCAAACAAAGTTGTATAAATCGGCAGATGTAACAAACGGATACTTACTCTAACAGCACAGACATTGAAATTGGATGCAATGCTGTTTGGATTTAAGCATTTTTAAGTTGGTGTCCTAAATTAAGGGATAAATACAAAATGCTAATTATTTAACACAAAATTTAATTGGAAGTATTCAAACAAAGTTATATAAAATAACAGATGTAGCAAACAGATACTTACACTAATCGCATAAACAGTCAATGTGGCGTATTCTGGAAAGGAACAGGCAATATTGTCAACAAAAATTTACTCCATATCCCAGTATGAAACTGCTTATAAATAAAAATACAGTATTGTTTAGCAATGTTTATTCGAATCCAAATAATAAAGTGCTTGTATTTTGCAAATAGATAGCTATTTTTGTCATTAATAAGGTGTTTCAATATTGCAAATACACCGGGGACAAGAGATTATACAACAAGCACAAAATGCTGATTTTGTTAATTTTAATACAATGAAACTCGTTAAAGATAGAAAATCGAGGGACCGAGAAAATTTCGAATCTTAAGCGGTATCGTATCTTATCTGGGTAACTTTATATAGGTTTCTTTTTTAAAGTACTGCAGAACATTCGCATCTTAAACGAAATCGTATATTAAACGGGCATATTTTAAACGAATTTCACTGTAATTAAAATAAAAGTTAATAAACATCGCGAATAGAAAATAAGGGCTATCCTTACAGTTGCGACGTCAATTTCACGTCACAAATAATCACCAGTGTCACAGTCACGGTGATGCAAAATGTGACATCTTTCAGTCCGTACGTTGACCATCATTTGGTGACTCCAAATAAAAATCAACGTGCAGACTGTTTTCTGAAGAATCACTAATTGATACACTCAAACTCGTTTAAATACACCCTTTCATATACGATCCCGTTTAAGATACGAATGTTCTGCAGTACTTTAAAAAAGAAACCTATATAAAGTTACCCGGATAACATACGAAATTTTCGAGGTCCCTTGATTCGTATCTTAAACGAGTTTCACTGTATTACAATGCAGTCAGCTTGTGAAGCTTGTTGGAGTATCATTTGAAGAATGGCTATTCTATGCAACCAGCAGACATTTATACAGACATCAAGGTGCATTTTGAAGATTTTCTTGACGCTTTTTTGAAAATTTCTTGTCATTAGTCTTTTAGAAATAAAATTCCACTATAAAGAGTTCTTTCTTCAAAATCATTGATATTTGCATCAGAGATATTTTTAAAACCTGCGAAAATGCATTAAAAACCACAAACATACTGGGAAAATTTAATCATGCTTATTTTCCTAATTATTGTTTATAATTTTCTAGTTATTGTTTATACAGAGTAATTACGATGATTAAAGTTGATAATAATTAGAAATAGCTCTTTTTAATACTTAAGAAGCAATAAAAAATAAATAAATAAATAAACATTTTTCACCTTCCCCCCGGCTTTTTCAAGACACCTGTGCATGAGAGTTCAATCAAGGTTTTTCTTTTTGCTACTGTCACACTGACTCATTGGCTACTTTACACGAGGAACAAAGAGGCTTAATTTTTCTTTTTTCCTTTTTAAAATTTTGGTCTTATTATCATTATTATTATTAATATTATTATTTGCTTAAAAAAATTAATAAATCAGTGCAAAATGATTTCCATCTATGAAAGCACTTCCAGACTACCTCTCTGAAACCACCCATATGGATTGGTCACGGTGCCTGTTTATGTTTTTGTACTTTTCTATAAAACTAAGTTCATGCCTTCAAAATAAGTCAAAGTGTATTTTTATTTTCACATCCTAAAAAAAACCCTAGCAATATCTTTAATTTCCGCGGTTTATTTTATTTATTTATTTGTTTATTTATTTTTTATGTGTGTGTGCGAGTTTTGTTTGTTTGTATTTGTATTTATTGTTATTTTTATTTTTATTATTATTGGAAAAATTAAAGTTTCTGGTACCTTATCCTACAAATATTTTTAAGATAGAGCTCTCATAGAAAAATTTATAATTTTAAATTTAATACACTTAACTTTTCAACCGCAAATTTTTCAACAAATATATATATATATATAAGTCCAATAATTCTATTCAGTTGTTTAAACTTGCCAATAATTTCTCATCCACGATTATGCATATCTGGTCTCAAACTTTAACCTTATTTGAATTCTGAAGAGGATGTGGATCTCTATTATTTATACTGCTTTGAAAAATGAGGTAATTTTAACTGTTTGAATACAGTATTTTGGATATTTTGTTAAATATTACATTGAAGTGGTATTGATTTAGATAAAAGAAAATACTCTTTGTTCAATGCTCTTCCGGTTAATATTTATGCATATCAGCTCATATTTGCTTTATCCATTTTCTACGAAGTCTGTACATTCCTATTATTAGGTGCGTTTGTAATTACTCACACACACACACACACATATATATATATATATATGTCTGACCGCATATAACAGTGCCAAAAGCACCCATCCGAATAGTTTGAAATTTAATATTTAATGTCGAGTCATTTCAAGTTTTATGAAAATCGGATGTATAGTTTAATTACAGGGACAATATAAATAAGTGTTTAAAAAACAAATAGTTCACTGCATTATTTCAAACATAATAAAATTGATATGCATCTATGAAGTATACTAAAATATACATTCTAAACAATATGCGATGCAAAGTTTATTTGTTATTGATTTGCAAGACCACACAAAGGTATTCCATCACATAAAAGTATAGAGGTAAAGATCGTTTGAGGGATATTTTGATTATATTAAATTATGTCATATTTAATGAAGTTAATAAAGTTTCTGAGGTTTACTACAAATTACTTCCTGTAAATTAGAAAACGCGTAGTATTTACAAGGACATACAAAGATTTCGGATACTATACTCTATACGAAGCACTGTATATTAGCGATGATTGCTGGAAGTTCATTTTTAGTTGCGATATGAGTTTTGAACAATTTTTTTGCATATTACGTTATGTGTACAAATGCTGTAAAAAATATACTGAGTGCACAAAAGAATTTGTAAGTGGTACTGAGTATGAATGGAATTAGCTTTAAAATGTTTTTAAAATAAATTTTGCTTTTTTACGCTGAACTGCGTTTAGTATATTAAAATATCTTTTCAGAATATAAATAAAATAATATCCAAGGCCACGAGAGATTTGTATATATGGCCGTCTATTGATAATAATCCCTGGAAGTGTGATTTCAATAGTTTTAAGCGTCTTTAAGATTAATTAAATGTTCGCTAATTAGTAGTTTGTATATATAAAGATAATAGGTAAAATACAGAGTTCTACAAAAGTTTTCAAGAATGTATTGTTGATGTAAATTGCTGAAAGTTAAATTCTAAATTGTTATACATTTGAAAATTTTCTTCATAATTGTGTTTGTGAATTCCCTCTTCCTGAACCCGAACTTACGTTAATATAGTTGCATTAATCTGTAGCTGATACGTGTTATTAAGATTTAGCGATTTTCTGCAGTTCCATATATTGACCTTCGATTTATTCTGTTGAGCTGATTCAGAGTATCAGACCAGGTATCGTTGATGTTAATTGGGTGAAATAGTCCTCCAGTGTTCGTGTCCGGGATGGCTCAGTTGGAAGAGCATTGGCGGCTTTAGTCAATACATCCTTGGTTCGAATCCTGGCCCGAACTTTTTTCACCCAAAAATAAAAAATGGAAAATTTACATCTGTTATAATTAATTTACCGATTGAATAATCGTGTTTAAAAATTAATCTAATATATAATCTAAATCTCTTTTTTAAACACTAGTTGAAAAATGAGGCAAATTTTAACTGTTGAAATGTAATACCTATAGGTTGCAGAGGAAGATAATGATATACGGTTTTAAATTTCTCAAATAAATATGACGATATGAGATATTTTAATACGTATTGAGCTTAGAATTTTTTTTAAATGTATTGGATACGATATTTATATACATAAATGAAAATATTCTTTATTTAGTGATCATAGAGTTAATATCTTTATGAATAAACTCATTTGGCGAAAAGTTTTAAGATTTAAACGTTAACCTTTTCAGGATGAGTGCCACATTTATGACACATGCCGTATATTTCCGTGAATAAGCCGAGAACTTTTAGGTATTTTTTGGTTAGAAAGTAAAGGGGTTGGTTTATACACGAATATAAGAAATTTTCAAAAATTGTTATTCTAAAATAAAAAAATAATATTTATAAAAAACATGTAAAATACTTATACTTCCCTATTACTTTCTATAAATAATTTGAAACTCCATGTTTTTACGATAAAAAAGGGACCATTCCTCATTCATTATTCGAATCATTATCAAAATTTGAAGCAATTCTTTAAAATTTCAATTTTTCATTGGTACATCCAGTATGAATATAGACAGTGTCTGTTTCATCATCATCACAATCACCATCTTCTACAAAGATGGCAGCATACTCATCATATTATTGATGCAACATTTTTTGAAATATCAAATGATAATTTTATTAGATAATTCAAGCCAAAAATAGGAGGTTTGGATTTTATAAATTAACTAATCATAATAGAATGAGAGAAGCCTAATTAAACACATTTCTCTGCATGTCAAGGCAGAATAGAAGAGTTTAATAATTTCGGACGTCATATTTTTTTCTATTATCTATGTCGAAAAAACACTAATAGTCCAAGAGCCAACAGCACAAAATCCTATGTCATCGAGCAAAGAAAAAATCCTTTACTTTATGGAAGAGTATTAATAGAGCAATCTCATGATCCATGTCTGCCGGAAGAGAAGTGGTGCATAAGCCAAAAATTAATGCCACTAGTGGTTGACTCGTAGGTTTAGCATCGTGTTCGTCCTACAATGAAAAGTATGAAAACATGGAAAACTGGGTGCAAGAAAACACAATGTTAACCCTACGAGTCAACCACAAGCGGTATTAATTTTTGGCTTATGCACCACTTCGCTTCCGGCAGACATGTATCATTAAATTACACTTTTACTACTCTTCCATAAAATAAAGAGTTTTTCCTTGTGCCCGATGACATAGGGTTATGTGCTATCGGCTCTTGGACTATAAGTTTTCGTTTGCTAAAATTTTCCTTGCCATTTTTTAACATCTCATTTTCGGCTTATACACGGGTTTCCCATTTTGGATGATTTTATGCTGTAAAGTCGTATACTCGGCATATACACGAATCGGCCTTTACGGAAATATGCGATAATTACTCATAATCCTCTATTATTCTTACTAGTTATTTTTCCTTGTAAATTATGCCTTGTTAAATCTGACCATTTTCTCGATTTAATAAGACAAAAATTTCTGTATTGAAAAATCGATGACGAAGATTAAAAATTCCGTAAAAGTTGCTCGTCTGTTAGGCGTAAAAAAGTGGAAAATAATTCAGAAATATCTTTGGAACAAACTTTAAAATATTTTTTTTTTAATATTTCTTCTTTTAACATTGAAATATCTAAGTCTGTAATGATTATAGCAAGTTATTTGCTATGCAAGTTCTGTTAACTGTTACATTTTAGTTGGTTATTGTGTCTTTTTACCAAGTATAAATATCAGTTTTTATCAACAATGGCATCATTTTTTAAATCTTACTTATTTCTTTTATGTAAAACCCCTGCTGATATTTTTCAATCTTTTCACTATAAAAGAAAATTATATGTAAAATTTATTTATGCATAAAAAAAAATTAAAAGCGTTTCAACAGATATTTCTCGAACAGTTTAATAACTTCACTTTAACTAAAACATATTTATCTTTCAGATATTTACTTCATTTGAATTATGCAAAAAGTGTGAAATTTGCATCGATATTTGTGTTTTATACTTTAAAAAAGAGGACTGCATTAAAGATAAAATGCATTAAAATACATTAGTCGTGAGATTGCAATCATCTGAAAAAACGGGTTAATGTATGAAAGATAATTTTTTCTGCTTGAATATGTTGTGAAATATTTATATGTAAATTGCATTTATAAGGATTGAAAAAAAATTGTAAATTTATATTTACAAGTTTTTTGTTAACGTTCAGATAGTTTACATTTCTTAATTTTTAATATATAATTTAAATGACTCTTTTGTGTGAGATCGTAATAAATCTTCAGTGAAATTTATAATGTTATGCGTATGTAAACTTCTTCAGTTGCAATGTAAAGCATCCGATTATTTCAGAAAATTTGAAGACATATATCATTATATTTCTCTCCGCAAATAATACACTGTATTAAACAAATGAAATTACCTTATTTTTCAAATTAGTCTAAATAATGAAGATTCATTTTGTCTCCAGAATTCAAATGAGATAACTAGAAATGCATAGTTGTGGATGAGAACCTATTAATTCAAAATCCCTAAAGAATTATTTCATTTTTATATTTATTTATTTTTTAAATATATAAATGTTTTATTTATGCATTTATATTCTTACTAAACTATGAGTTGCATCCAGGAATTCTAATAAAAACAATGTACAAGTTTAGTTAAAAAAGGGGGCGGGATGAAACAAAGGTATTTCAGATGAAAGCACTCTAATATCTTTTGTAAACATGATCTTATTTTGTTTGGATTGATATATATATATACGACTTGAATTCAGTTTGAACAAGAACTAAAGCATTTTTCGTTGACCTGCAATCTAGCCAATTTACGGAGCGTTTTAATAATTTCAAAATCAAATTATAATAATAATCAAATAATCAAATATATAATATAATAATCAAATATAATATAATAATCAAATTATCAATATTCAAAATCAAAAGATAAACTCAAAATACAAATTTTTGAGTACAAAAATTAATTGTAAGTATTA
Source organism: Maratus speculifer (assembly GCA_964019185.1). Taxonomy (NCBI): domain Eukaryota; kingdom Metazoa; phylum Arthropoda; class Arachnida; order Araneae; family Salticidae; genus Maratus; species Maratus speculifer. The sequence continues at coordinate 333,244,195 of OZ025297.1, forward strand.
AAAGAGAATTACATAATGAATGGGTGTAACAAAAAAACTACTATTACCTTAACAGCACAGCCAGTGTATCACCGTAACGTCATAAATGATTACAAATATCGAAGTCACATTGTTTGGGAGCGTTTTAATTATACTAAACCATTTCACATTTTATGAAATTGATATACGTTGCTGAAGTTTACTAGAAGTTACTTCATGCGTAATAGAAAGCAGATAGTATTTACAGGGACAGACAAAAGATTTCTGCTACTATACTGTATCCGAAGTACTGTATGTTATTAGACCAAGATCTGAATATTTTTAAAACTTCGTTGTTGTACGAACGCACCTCATTTGCTACTTTTGACAGCAATTTCCAACTTGATAGTGAAGCTTGCATCTAGTACTGAGACACGGTTAATTTTAAGCCCTGTAGGCTCAAATGAGAGAAGCAATAAAATTTTGTCTGCAAAAATTTTATTTAAGTGTAATTAAGTTGTAATTAAGTGTTTGGTTTTGCACCAGCCTAATTTTCTGAAAATTTTAAAATCGCATCAGGCTATTAACACATATATATATATTTAAGTATTTAAAAGTACAAATTTAGTTAAGAATAAAATATTGAAAAAAAAATATTAATCTCTTTATGAACCTATTTCATTTTGAGAAAAAATGACATTAAAACTGCGCATTCGATGGCGCGAAGTTTATTCTTTGTTATAGAATTTTATTCGGCAACCATGGCCAAATGCTTTAATCATCTGTTGTGTCTGAATAGATGCTTGGATTTGGAGCACCCTGTTTGGCGTGTCAACTCGTTATTGGAGTAAAATCAACAATACGAAACTCATTATTTTAAGATTAAATGCATACAAAAATATATATGATACTATTTTTACAGACAAATTTCATTGTTTTTCACACTTTGGCCTACGAAATGCACCACGTCTTAATGAAAAGGTGCGAAGTTCACCAAAAGTAGTTTCCTTTTCAGTTTCTCTCCTGTCCAGTCTTATGTAGCAGCACCCTGGCCTGGCGCACCAGATATCCTTACTGAAAGTTCATCTAACTCCTTGTAAATAATTCATTTCACTGAAACCTGTCAGTAATTATGAACTTTTTTCAAGTCTGTTATAACTTTTGAGACTCAGAGTGCAATGAACTAATCTATTGTGATAAGTTAATTTGATATCTTACTATGTTATTTTCAAAATACAACTCTAAACGAAAAATTCATTCGAAATATAGTTTGTAATGAAAGATATACTGATAAACTTAGTTCAAACAAATATCACGTCTTACTTTTTTTCCATCCAAACTGTAGATCTCTATGTGCTCATTTTTAAATGTAATTCTTTAATGCATATTCCTTTATGTTTAACTTTGATTACGATGCATATAAATTTTAATAAAATGGAAAATGGCTGTTGTTTTTGATCGAAAATTAACCTTGTGATGCCCGTAATTTTTTTTTTTTTTTTTTTTTTTTTTTTTTTTTTTGTAATTGGTTTAGGAATATTAATGTTTTATCCATGTTATACATAATATATGACTATGTTATTACGTTAGCCACGCTTTTATCATCCTAAAAATGATGTTTTTACTGATTTTTATTAACTCAATGGGAAGCATTTAAACATTTTGCTTTAGGCAATGTATGTCCGTATTTATTTTTTTATTTTTTACAAATTTGTTTACATCTAAACAAATTTTTATTTGAATAGAAAAACGAAGTGTCGTTGTTAATATAGTAGAAAGCAAAAAGTTACAAAATAGGACATGAATTATCATATATGGAAAGAAATTGAATCCAAAGAAAGAAGTATTATAAAAAATCATCTTATAAGAAAAGAAAAAAAAATGGTCTGATTATCGAGCCCACCGATTACGAAATGGGCGATGGTCACGAAAAAGAAAACAACCTAAAATTGAACCGATTGATTATAAAAAAAACATGCTTTTTTTAAATATGGAATTTATTTATGTCTTAAATTTTAGTCTTTGTAAAAATAATTTTCCAAATGGTTGTTGTAATTTGTTATATTACTTTTTTTATTCCCCGCAGGAGGAAGACGACTTGGATCAGAATGTGCGTCAGTTGGCGGCAAAAGTGGTGGACGACGTCGTTAAGAAAGCGTCGGAAGCAGCTCAGCAGAGGACCGAGGAGCAGCCCACCCCCAAGAAAAACAGAGGCTGCAACATACAGGTGGGTGGTTCTCATATATTGTGTAACACATTTCTGCTTCATATTTTATTTCTTGATTTATTTTATAATTGTTTGGTAGATCAGTATGATGTTTATTGTTAACAGTAACGGTCAGTAACGGTAAATTTTTTCGTCCATTTTTCAATATATTGCCTCAAAAAAAAAAAAAAAAAAAAAAAAATGATGATAAAAGTGGCGATTTACGTCTAAATATGTCAAAAATCTTTTTTTTTTTTTTTTTTTTTTTTTTTTTTTTACTTTTCGGTGTCAAGAGAAGTAAAGAAAATATTCTACAAGGGTATAGAATGAGGTTATATCATATTGTTGCATTTTTTAAAGGCTGCCTAAATGTTAAAATATCTGCATTCTGGGACAAAAATAAAAATAAATAAACAAATATAAATAAATAGCTCTTGGAAAAACTTTTGTTGTCTCTGTTGATGACGATGATGTGGTTTTGCTTTGAGGCCTTTAGCAGCTATGACTTTCGCCTCGAATGATCCAGACAACGAAAATACAGAACAATTTTATTATCCATTACATATTTAATACACTACAAAGAGACAAACACACCATCCATGGGTTACCCTGGATCAAACCCGGACCCCTCGGTGTAGTAGATCACGCCACTGGAGCAACTTGTTGTGTCTGAAAAATTCTAGGTTTATTTTTTTTTAAATGCTATAACAGCAATAATTATACAAGATGGCTAATTTGAAACAAGGACATTTATTTGCGGTTTAAAACGGACACTTATGCAATTATAAAGACAGTCTCAGAAATGGTTCAATTCTAGGTTTTGATACCTCATGTCAAGACCAGTGTTGCCAGTGGGCTACTTTTTTAAAATTCAGATTTCTTGATTGGCACCACTTTTTTAAAGCGGTAAAATTTCATTTGTTTTCTCCTTAATTAATATATCATTAAATGAGGCGTATTTTACTATTTCAAAAAAACTGGTGCCAATTAAGAATATGAATTTAAAAATGTAGCCCATCTGGCAACACTGGTCAAGACATAAATAATCAGAAACATTTCGGGTTGGAACACTGAACAGGCAGTACAGTTTATATGGATCTCGCTTCATCTAAGGGCTATCCATAAATGAAGTCACACATTTTTTCGATATTTTTAACCCCCCCCCCCCCTTTGTCACAAAATGTCACACTTCATCATACTCCCCCTCCTCCCCCTTGTCACATGCCACGCCATATTACATATACATATACTTGCCGTTCAGAAACAAAGCACTATGTTATAAATCATATTTCATTTTTTTTTTAACTGTGTGCTTTAATGACTTTTGTGAGAATTACTATAAAAATGATTTGTGTATTTATTTTGTATGAAATATGATTACAGTTTACAACAAAATTTATAATTAATATACAGTAGTAATACAATATTAATATGAAAGAGCAATTGAAAATAGTAGTATTTTGAAACTGAATTTAACAGTACATTTGGCTTTAAATTTTATCTTTGCTTTATGAGCACAAAATACTTTAATTTCAAAATAATTTTAAATTTATTCTGCTGATTCTTAATATTTCTATGTTAACCAAAATGTGTGATGTCACATTTCTTTTTACCTCATCCCACCCCTTGTCACAAACTGTCACAACTTCATGAACCCCCCTCCCCCCTCCAAGCGTGGCATCATTTATGGATGACCCCCTATCGTTTCTTATGCGAAGCTTTTATCAATAAAATTCTTTCGGACAGTTGGTCTGTTATTTACTGCTGCATCTAAATCATAAATGATTATGGTTCTTCTCTGACTTGGAAACGAGACATGCCAAAAGTTATTTGTTTTTAATATGTTTAATAACATCTTTTTTAAGTAATATAAATTGTTTAATAAACTGTTTATTAAAACTTTAAAACAAAATTTTGCTTAAGAAATCGATATAAGTTCTCAACATAAAAGAGAACTTTGGGTGTTGTAATTTCCCACAAAAACAGTTTAGCGACGCCACGTTTAATTGAAACTGGGTACGGATTAAGAAGGGAAAGACCTTTAAAAAATTACTACATAAAAAGAAAATGAATAAAACCGGGTTAGAATTTGCAAGAAAAGTTTAAAATTTCACTATTAAGGAAAGGTCGCATATTTCAAATCATATCGGTCAAACATATTTCAATTTTATAAAATTGTGTTCAGATCGATCACATCATGTTTGAAACTTTTCATACACTGGAGGTAAAAAAAAGGGGGGGGGGGAAAGAAACGCTATTTTAAGACGATAATACTTTTTTTTTTTGCTGTGTGGTGACTCCGTAAAATCAGTTTCAGATTTCGGGGTGAAATTAATTATGCTATGTGAGTCAGCATACTTCTCTGCCATTTTTTGAAAATTCAGGTATATTGCTATAAGATACATCTCTGATTTCATTATTAACAATAGAAAAAATTGCTGAGAAAGAAAAAAATAATAATAAATTAAGATCGTTTGAACAAATTTGTACCAAGGCATATAAAATATTTTATACCATTCTTTTTTGAAAGACGTTATAAGATACATCACTGATTTCGTTATTGACACTGGAAAAAATTGCTGAGAAATAAAAGATAATAAGAGAATGAAAATAATAATAAATTAAGGTCGTTTGGGAAAATGTTTACTATGCCTAGAGAAAATTGTTGTTTAAAATATTTTATGCAATTTTTTGTTGGAAGACAAAAAGTTTTCGCAAATATCATAAAATTTTTTGAAATGCCAATTTTATGCATTATTTATTTTTTAATTTCTCCTATTTTTGATTGCTTAAAGAGGAAATATTCATTCCAGATTTTTCGTTTAATTGTCTTTTCTTACTATAAAAAAAAACTTAAATAGCTCAAAAATTAACAAAAAAAGAAAAAAATGGAGGGAAAAAATCAGTTGAACAAATTTTTGCGCATATATACAGTTTAAGTAGAACTTTGAACAATTTTGTAAATAATATAAATTATCTTAATGTTTTAGGGTTTCGTTCATCTGACGAAAAAAGGCTACTTCGAAAGCCTACCTCTTCTACCTAAGGCAGCTTTCGTATACTTATTTATTTATTTATTTATTTTAAATTAAATTACAGTCTGCTCTCGTTAATTCGAACTCGTCGGGACACAAGAAATGTTCGAATTATCCGAAGTTCGAATTATGGAAAGTATAAAATGAGAACATGCTTCATATTGTAGTATCACATAAGAATTTATGTTATAGTTTTTTTTTTTAATTTATTTTGTCTGTTATCATCAGAATATGACTTAATATTATTAAATAGAATGTATAAATACATAAACTAATTAAAAGATTAGAAACCAGCACAACGGATGAAAAATTTGAAGCGTCACTGATGGACAGACGGGGCACTAGAAAGTGGATATCAAATACATGGGATTACATGTATACTCGTTCGTTTAAGAAAGTTATTCAAATGATTTGAAATACGTGAGAAAGAAAGGAAGAATGAAAAATGGAAATTCTCGTTAGTTCGAATTAAACGATGTCAAGATAAAATGAGTTCGAATTAATGAAAAAGTTCAACGTTATTCTGCCATTGAAAATTTCGGGACTTTATGTTTTGTTCGAATTAAGCGAAGATTCGAATTATCCGATATCGAATTAACGAGAGTCGACTGTATATTATTCAAACATACGAAACTCAGATTAGTGGAACCGGATTATATAAGATTGAATACTAGTTTTTGTCAATACTGAATATTAATAGGAATTTTTAGAAAATAGTCATCTTTTATTCAACCTGGTTTTATTTTAAGCGATTTAGAGAGTCGCCAAATTCCGCGATATCATGAAGTGTATGTCATTTTAAAGCAATATGATGGATAAAACAAACCAATGAGCTTGGTCGAAATCTTAATTCATAAGCATTTGCACACTCATTTTGAAATCGATTGATATATACGAGGGCTGTCGCGGGCAAATTGACTTTTTAAAAAATGTCACCCATATTAGAAATTTTAACTGTTACATCTCAGGCATTTTTTAAGGTAAAGACAAAACAAAAAATATTCTGGAATTCATTATTAACATCAAACACTTTAGAAAGAACCATTTTTTCAATTTCTAATTTTTTGTTTGTACATCATTATACATTTAAAAGATTTTTGACAAACTCAAATCGCCGCCATTTTGAAACAATATGGCGGATAAAGTTGGCCTACGAACTCAGTCAAGACATTGGTATGTGCTATGTACACACGGAGTTATATCCAAATCAGTATATAAATATGTGTATTGTCACGTGGCAAATTTCAGAACGTTTCAAAATGTCAACCACACTGCAAATTTAAAGTGCTATAACTCATCCATTTTTTAAGATATAGATGAAACAAAACACGCTCTGAAATCTTTGTACCAAGATCAAACACGCAAAAGAAAACTGTTTTTCAATTTCTCACTTTTTAACACGTAATTTTAAATTTTAATTTAAAAAAAAAATTTGAATGGCTGCCATTTTGAAACGAGATGGCGTATGGAACTGGCTAACGAACATGGTCCAGGCCTTATTATGTACTATGTACATAAAAGTTACATCCAAATCGATTCATAAATCCGCATGTTATCACGCGACAAAAATCAGATCGTTTCAAAATGAACCATACTAGAAATTCAAAATGCTATAACTTAGTCATTTTTCAAGATATAGACGAAAATAAAAGTGTTCTGGAATTGTTGTTTTAAGTTCTAACACATAAAAGAAAAATATTTTTCAACTTGTAATCTATTCCCATTTAATTTTAAATTTTAAATTTTTAAAAAGAATTTAAATAGCCGCCATTTTGAAAATAGATGGCGGATGATGATGGCCAACGAACTCGATCAAAACATTCGTATGTACTACGTACATACCAAGTTTCATTCAAATCGGTTCATAAGTACGATAGTTATCGCATGACAAATATCAGATCGTTTCAAAATGTCAGCCATACTAGAAATTCAAAGGGCTATAACTTAGTCATTTTTTAAGATATAGACAAAACAAAAAGTTTTCTGGAATCGTTGTTTTAAGTTCTAACACATAAACGAAAAATATTTTTCAACTTGTAAATTTTCGCATTTAATTTTAAATTGAAAAAATTTTAAATGGCCACCATTTTGAAACAAGTTGACGTATGATGCTGGCCAACGAACTCGGTCGAGACACTTGTATGTACTATGTACATACCGAGTTTCATTTAAATCGATTCATAAATACGACAGTTATCGCATGACAAAACTGAGATCGTTTCAAAATGTCAGCCATACTAGAAATTCAAAGTGCTATAACTTAAGTCATTTTTTCAGATATAGACAAAACAAAAAGTGTTCTGGAATAGATGTTTTAAGTTCTAAAACATAAAAGAAAAATATTTTTCAACTTGTAATTTTTTCCCATTTAATTATAAATTTTAATTTTTTTTAAATTTAAATGGCCGCCATTTTGAAACAAGATGGCGTATGATGCTGGCCATCGAACTCGGTCGAGACATTTGTATGTACTATGTACATACCAAGTTTCATTCAAATCGGTTCATTAACACGATAGTTATCGCATGACAAAAATCATATATATATATATATAGAACCATTAGATAATATTACAAATCAACATCAATTACTGTAAATATTTGTTAATGCCAAATTATATCATACAGAGGAGTTGTCAGAATTAGAAATAAAATTGGAAATGTGGTATTTAGCTCGTTATCAAGGGCAATACTAAATATCCACATTAATTGCGATTAATTTCTGAGTGGAAATCAGGATAGACCTAAAAATAATTTCCACATTGCCCGATTAATCGCAAATGAGAACTCATTTCAAAGTAAAATATTAGAAAAATAATAAGACCATAATAGAATTATCAATAGAATAATTGCAATAGAATAACTATTTAAAAGAAAAATATTAGAAAAATAATTAAACTGTAATTGAATATTGATAAAGATAATTTACAATTGTCAATCGCAACCAAAATTTCCATTGAGAACAGTAAAAAGAAAATAATAGTATAATTGAATTCATTGATTAAATTAAATTGAAAATCAAGTCAAATGGAAATAATTAGACAAATTAAATTACATAATAGGTTAACTTACAAATAACAATTTGGACCATGTGATAGCAATACAATTTTGCATTCAGTCACATTAGACAGTTAATGTGCAAGTTAAGTAGTAAAATAGTATTTATTAATATTAGATATTTAAATAACTATTATCAAAGATAATTAATTACAAAACATAAGTAGACAAATTTTTTTTTAACATTATAAAAATAGTTAAACTATTTAATACTAATTACAAGTTTTAAATAATAATTATAGAATTATTTGAATCGATTGATATTGATAAATTTGTATAAATGAGATAGATAAATGCTGATTAACTGCTAAAGCATTAGTGTCGCCATCTATATTTGCTAAAAACAATTAAATAATGCAAAAAATTATTTAACTATAAAAACAAAATCTTTACAGTTAATATTTATATTTAATACAGGGTTGGATAAAACATTTCGTTTTATTTAAAAAAACATAAAACGGTATTTTTTATTTGTTTAAACTAGGGTTTTTTTGGAGACAAACCGAATATCTATTTGTAAGCAACCAAACTACAGTGGATTAAGTTGATAATAGAAGAAAAAAAATTTTTTTATTTAAACAGTTATCCCTTTACATGTCCCACTGTATAAAAATAGAAGTCGGAAATTAGAGAGACAAAAAAATATATAAAAATAAAATAAAAATAAGATATATCTTTAGTAATTATCAAAAGATAAAAAAAAAAAACAGAGGATGTAATAATAATATTTATATAATCTATTGTAATCTATTGTTATATTTGTAAACAACCTATAAACAGATGATTAAGTAGATATTATAATAAAAATTATTTCAAGTGAATAGTTATTCCTATATATATTTTACAGGCCAAACCCGATTTTAGGCCAAACTAGATTGGCCTAGGCAAAACCGATCTATCCTAACGCCCATCGGATAAACTAATTTTTCCTAGGCCAAACCGGTCTATCCTAACGCCCATCGGATAAACTAGTTTTTCCTAGGCCAAACCGGTCTATCCTAACACCCATCGGATAGACTAGTTTTTCCTAGGCCAAACTAGTTTATCCTAAGGCCTATAGGCCAAACTAGATTTTCCTAGGCCAAACTAGTTTGGCTTAATTCTTATAGGATAAACTAGTTCAGTTTGTTTTTATTGGTCTGAACTAGTTTATCCTAGGACAATTCAATTTGGCGTGATTTTATTGAATTCAATGACCGCCTCAACGCCAACACTCTTGTTTGTCCTAGGCTCTAGTTTATCCTAGGCCAATGTAGTTTTACGTGTTTTTAGCTCAGGGGCGTCAAAGCCAGAGAAATAATGACCTCACAGGTTCTGTATGTACGTATGTACGCACGTATGTGCGTAACGCGATAACTCTTGATAGAAATAATGTAGTTTGACGTGTTTTTATCTCATCAGGCTACCAAAGCCTGAGAATTAATGGGGCCGTAGGTTCTGTATCTATGTATGTACTTAAGTACATAAAGCAATAATTCTTGAGAGAAATACTCGATTTGCATCAAACTTTCAATATAGGTTTATTCTTATGAGGAACTTTTTTGATTAGTTTTGGGAGGTCAATGAAGAAGAATAAGGGGGTGGGGGGGCGAGAGGCTGAATCGCCCCTTCCTTCAATTCAAATAATGGGTTTCCATGCATTATTAGCATATTTTATTCAAATTTTAGATATAGGAGCATTATCTTGAGGCGCCTCCATGATTAGTTGCGGGTGTTCATTTTTTAAGTATAAAGGAAGGGGGAGATAGGAGTAACGCCCCATAATTTATGTAAATGCTTTTTTCACGTACAATTTACTGATTTGCTTCAAATTTTAGAAATAGATTCATTCTGGTAAAGCGCTTCTTTAATTAGTTTTGGGGGTTAATTGAATAAGAACAATGAGAAGAATGGGGGGATCCCGCCTAATTTTGGCAAATGGATTTTTAATGCAAAATTAACAGATTTGTTGCAAATCTTGGAATTGTTCATTCTGATGAAGTGCTTCACTGATTAATTTTTGTAGTTCTTCGGCTAAATATAAGGGAGAAACTTACAATTTATTTCCTTCTTCATATTAGCTAAATTGATTACAATACAAAGTTATACAATTTTCTTAAAATTTTAGACATGAATTCATTTGATCAGGTGGTTCTTTAATTAATATGGGTTTTTCCTTTTGGTTAAGTATAATGGGCTATACACGTTTTATCACCTTCCTTAAATTAGATAAATGCGTTTTTATGCAGTTTTATCCGATTTGCCGTAAACTCTGAATGTAGTTTTTTTTTTTCTTTAAAAGGCGAATCCCTGAATTGTTTTGAGGGTTTAATGATTAAGTATACAGGGAGGGATGAGGGGTTACCCTCCTTAAATCAGATGAATGATTTTTTTAGCAGAATTATCTGTTTTGATTGAAATTTTAGATAATTGTTTAATTTTATAAAGCGTGTCTGTGATTAGTTTTGGGGGTTCAATGGTTAAGTATAATTGGGTAAAATGGGAAAAAGTAATCCAACTTACTTTTTTTTTTTTTCGAGGGTGTTATTCTTTAAATAAATAAGATTGTAATACACATTTAGTGTAAACGGCCTGTGAATACAAAGCCATCATTTTAATTGCGCAATATTCTTTTTAATATTGATTCCGACTACTGCTCCATTGCTAACCTTGTGCAAAGTGATTTTGTCATCACAATTATAATGTATTTTATTCGATGCGTTGTAGAATACTGTTAGAGGTTTGCACGGGTTAGAATTTCGACCCGCCTTTCCCGAAGGAAAGTTATTTTGCCGTGACCCTGTGTAAAAATTAAAAGTTCAGCCCGAGCCCTGCCTGTACAAAAATCAGTGAAAACAGACTCAGTCCGGCTCAATTTGGCCCTACTCAATTTCTGCAAAAAATGCAGATTTTACTTAACATTCAATTAGGATTCCTTTAAAAAATACTGCATACATATTTATTGGATAAATTTACAATCTATTTTTAAATTACGATGCGTTCACAGAATGGTAAATACGCAATGTATTATTTATATTATTTAGATTCTGAAACCTTTTAATATTCAAACAGGGATTCATTAAATAATTAATGTAGCTTAGAACAAAAGAAGAAAAAAGAGAGTTATAAATATCATAACTATTGATGTGGTGTTAAACAGTTAATTTTACTATTAAGTAGATGATGAGGCCGTGAAATCAAAATATAGTCACTTTAAAATGTCGGTAAAACAAAAGCATAATAATAAATTAGATCTCACCAAAATCTCAAGGAATGACAACTAGGCAATAAAAGGATGACTTCTCTTTAAAATAAAAAAATCCACTTTATTTTTCTTCCTTTGAGCATAGGAGAGAAGAAGGACGAAATCGATGCCGGACACTGTACATTAGCACTGCGATTAAATCCACGGAAATTCTCCCTTTAACATTCGATGTGCCGAAAGTAAATTTTTTGAATTATGATGACATTAACCTAGAATAATAAAATCATCATTCCGATATTTTAAATTAAGCGCACTCCTCGGATTTTTAACGGGACAAAAACACACCGTCAAATCCTACGCAAAACTTTTTCGTTCTCTTCCTTAAAAATTCGTTACATTACTTTTTATATCACACAAACGGGGTCTTCAGAAGTTAAAACAAAAGAGATTTGAAACCATTAGTTAAATTAAGATGACGTAAATTAAAACGCGCGTATAAAAAAATTAAACTAGATTATTTAAATTACGCGAAAACTGAACTGCAATCCCATTGGTTTAAAGAGGCGCATCTCTCCCTACGTATCCCCCCGGAGGTGAAGAAAAAGCTGACGCATGCGTACTACCGAGCACCTGCGCGTATTCGCACCCCGCCGCGCCAACAAAGCAAGTGAAACCGGAGCAAAGCCGAGAAAACAACTCACAGGCACGAGACGCGGCAAGAGAAATCGCGACAATCGGTGCCCAGCAGAAAAACAAAACACAGGGGCGGAACGCCACAACTAAAAAATGTGATAGTTATATCACAATTGAATCTTTTCAGCAAAAAGTAGATTTGTGAGTATGTTTCTCTGTCATTCCTTAAGGCTTTTCTCAACTACAAAAGAGCTACATCCTAACACATTTAAGAACTAATTCAATTTCGGAAATGCATAAGATTAGCAGGCACTCTCTCTCAGAAAATATGCAATCGAATGACGTTAGCAATTTTTTCATAAAAGCGATGTAGTTTTAAGAAAATACTATTAAAACTACGTTTTGACTCGAATTTCCGATTACGACTTTACGGAAAAGAAAAACTTGACACCGTGACAAGAATAGCTTATTTGTCGACAGGTAATTAATTTCTCAAAAATGAAAATGTTGTTGTTCGATTCCAAATTATGTTCAGCTCTGATCTGACTCGAATATGCAATAATAATAATAATAATAATAATAATAATAATAATAATAATAATAATAATAATAATAATAATAAATGCAAGTCTGATCTTAGTTGGCACGAGTCTGCAGAAAAAAAAATAAGCAAACACCATGTCCAATGCATCATGTCCCTACGGTGGACATGTTAAATTTCTGTGTTGATGTTATAAGCAATGACTCTTTACATACATTTATACTTATTCTTGTGAAAGACATGTTTTTTACCGGCCAAACCCGATTTCGAGCCAAATTAGATTTTCCTACGCCAAACTGGTTTATCTAAATGTCCATAGGATAAACTAGTTTTTCCTAGGTAAGAGGGCATCCTTATTTTTTTTTCCTTCGTACTTAACCATTAAACCCCCAAAACTATTCAGGGAATCGATTTATCAGAAAGAACCTATATCCAAAATTTGAAGCAAATTCGTCAATTCTGCGTCAAAAACCATTTATCTAAATTATGTGTGTTAAATACTTTGCCCTTTCTTTTAGACTTAAACAATAAACATCCACAACTAATCACAGAGGAGCCTTGTCAAAATGATCCTATACCCAAAATTTTAAATGAAAACTTATAATTCTGCATGATAAATCCATTTCTCTAAATTAATGCCCCCATCCTCCTAACGGGGATTAGCCTCCAGTTCGCCCCCCTTTATTCTTATACAATGAATTCCCAAAATTAATCAGAAAAGTACCTCATCAGAATGAACCTACATCCAAAATTTGAAGCAAATCGGATATCTCTATCAAGAGTTATCGCGTTGCGTACATACGTACATACATGCGTACATGCATATGTAGAACTTGTAAGCCCATTATTTCTCTAGCTTTCACGCCCGTGAACTAAAAACACATAAAACTACATTGGCCTAGGATAAACTAGATCAGCCTAAGCCAAACAAGAATGTTGGCGTTGAGGCGGTCATTGAATTCAATAAAATCACGCCAAATTGAATTGGCCTAGGATAAACTAGATCGGCCTAGGATAAATTAGTTCAGACCAATAAACAACAGTCTAAACTAGTATATCCTAAAAGAGTTAGGCCAAACTAGTTTGGCCTAGGAAAATCTAGTTTGTCCTATGGGCCTTAGGATAGATTAGTTTGGCCTAGGAAAAACTAGTTTATCCGATGGGCATTAGGATAAACCGGTTTGGCCTAGGAAAAACTAGTTTATCCGATGGGCGTTAGGATAGACTGGTTTTGCCTAGCAAAAACTAGTTTATCCGATGGGCATTAGGATGGATCGGTTTGGCCTAAAATCGGGTTTGGCCTGTAACATATATAAAATTGACCAAGGCCCCCTGTATAAAATTTGAAGTCTGAATTTATTCAGAAAATAATAAAATAAAATAAAGTAAAATAAAAATAAGAAATAACTTTAGTATTTGTTGAGAATTAAAAAATAACTAGAGGATGTTATGATAATATACCTATGGTTTAAACCATAATTAAAACCAACTTACATAAGCCGTGCCAACCCTTATTTAAAGCAAAAATCGGTAAATTAATAATTTATTATATTATTATATAATATACCATCAAAGTATAGCTTATTTTTATAACTAAAATAAGAATTTAAAATGTTGTAAAAGTAATAAAATATTATATTAAATAAACAACCATAGATTAGCCTCAAATTACATTACATATTAAATCCAGTGGAATAAACAAGGAATGCTATAATAATACATTACCATATATAATAAATTAACACTACATTATTGTTGCACTGCACCATTTTCCTACCGCCAACACCGTTTTTTTTCCTTTTCTTTCTCTTTTTTATATATATATATATAAATATTAACATAAGCGCATATATTTTCCAGCAGCACCGCCCTTCCTGCTTAATCTAACAGCTACCCACCCATCCGACCTATTAATTTATTTTTTAACACATTATGTCAACATTTGAACGGAGGGTGGTTTTGGGGTCTGGGAGTCATGATTGGTGAACATATACCAAAATTTTCGGGAAGTGCTTTCCTCCGGACGGCTGCAATCGGTAGTTTTTTACTTTTTGTAATGAAAGCTACCTTAAAATACTTTTAGCCATTTTAATTAACTAAAAGTATTGAATGTTTTTAAACATTTGGTGTAGTTTTAGAATTGGAATATTATTGAATTTATTTGGTAAACTTGTAGTGGTTCCACAGTTTGAAACTGTCTTTCAGTAATAGATAACCAGATTTAAATATTTTTCTGAGACAGTTTACAGGTAGCCGACTTTTCACAGTCACTAAATGTAACAATTTTCTTGTGACAGAAAAAATTATTGAAGATTCCTACTTATTTATTAATTTATTAGGTGCTTTCGTATTTATATAAATATGTAGCATCTACAGTCGTCGTTCAGTCTATTCCTCCGCACATAATAACGCAAAAACTATCCAACCTAATCGTTTGAAATTTAAAATATATAAATTTTGCGCAATTTTGTCGAGTTATTTCAATTTTTGTGAAAAACGGTTGCATAGTTCAATTACAGTAGCAATTAAAATTATTACATTGCATTATGGCCAATGGGAAAAAATAGTTTCAAGTGCATTTTAATGATTTTTCACTTTCTCGAACATAATAAAATTGATATGCATCTATGAAGTACATATTATAACATACATTTTGCACAATCTGTGGTGTAACGAACATTTGTTATTGACTTACAAGGCCACACAAAAGTAATCCATTACATAATGGTATAAGGGGAAACATTGTTTGGGGCACGTTTTAATTATATTAAACTGTTTCATATTTTATGCAATTGATATACGTTGCTGAGGTTTACTAAAGGTTACTTCTTGTATAATAGAAAACAGATAATATTTACAGGGATACCCAGAGGATTATAGTACGTACGCACTGCATTTGCTACATTTGACGTGCAATTTCCAACTTGTTTATTTTAAGTTTCAGTTCTTCAAATGTAAAGAATGGCGAAGTTTAGAATTTTCTTTTCTTTTTTAAGTGTAAAATATATTGGAATTGAGAATGAAATATTCTCAAATGTAAAGAATGATAAAATTATCAATGAAATATTCTAAAGAATAAAATATAATAGAATAAAATATGAAATATTCAAAATTGCAAAATATGATGGAGTTACGAATGAAATGCTCTCAAGTGCAAAATATGATAAGGTTAAGAATGAAATTTTCTGAAATTAAAGTATGATAAAAGTAAGAATAAAATATGTTAAACTAAAATATCATAAAAATAAAAATTAAAAGTAAAATGCAAGATATGCTAGCATGGATAATGAAGTTTTATGAAATTTATAAAAGGGTACGAATTGAAAAAGAAGTGTATTTCTAATCATAAAATAGAATACAGTTAAAAATATATTTTCAAACATAAAAAAAAAACAATAATATTAAAGAATGAAGCTTGTTTTAAATTTAAAATATGATAGCTTTAAGGATGAAATTGTATAGATAAAATATAATATGGAAATAAGAATAGAATTTTATCACATGTAAAATATGCCAGATTAAAAAATGAAATATTAACAAATTAACAAAAAAAAAAAAAAAAAAAAAAAAATGGTAGAATTAACAGTGAAATATTCTCAAATATAAAATGTGATGCAATTCCAGATTAAAATGTTCTCAAATCTAAAGTCATATGACTAAAGATCCTACCCTTTATTTAAAAGAATAAAAACTAAAAATATTTTATAAATCTATTTTAACTTTCCTTGTGTCATAATTCTCAGCTCAAACTCACCAAAGCTTATTGATTACAAGATGTTTTGAAATGTCACGCAAAGGGTCTTTTTATTATTTTTTGTACATATACGAGCTTTTGTAGTACCAGCTGTTTTTCGCGACAGAAAAGCAATGAAATAATGGGAGTTGGACGCTGGTGACTTGACTGCTTGTGTTCTTCGTGCCGTTGAGTCGTATTTCTGGAGAGAGAAGCGTGTGCTCTCTGGGGTGAAAATTATTAATATGACATGGGCGAAGCAAAATGCGAGTCGTGGGCGTAATGAAATTAACAGGCTACCTCCGGGCGGAAGCTGCTTTAAATATTGTGCGCCTCAACAGAAGCGAGATGAGAATTGGGGTAGAAGGAGGTACACTATACGATACTCTGAGGTAAGACTTTTATTGTATGTTTTTGATTCTAAAAAATAAATTTTTAGTGTATTGCGAGTTAAATAATTATTTTGGTTATTTTAGTTGTGAATTTTGTGAAAATTTCATGTATTCTTGGATAAAAGTTTTCATATTTTATTTTCAATCATAAAAATCATGATTATAGTACAACAAATGGTTAAGTGCGAGTATTACTCGCGCTTAGAGAATTTTGTACAATAAATATATGAATTATTAACTGTATTATAAAAAGAAAGTTGCTAAAAGAATAATAAGTCTTTGTAAAAATTCTACAAAGAGTTAGGTATAGCTGTTTATATTAGAAAAGTATAGATGGGTAACTCAAAGAGATAGGAAGCCTAAATAATATCAAATATGGCTATTCTATACAATTATTTTCGTAACCTTATCCTAATCTATTTTTTTATGAACTTAATTTGTTACTGGCTGTAAAAGTAGTATATGCTTAAACTTTATTTGGCATTTCATAAAACTAAATTTAGCGTAGTAATAAATGTATTATTTTCTACTTATTCTTCTAAATTAATTATTTTTACAATGTAACTAAAAGAAAAATTTTGTTCAAAGTGTAAACTTGTCATTATGCTAAGCGGGCTTCGAAAGGAGGTCGAATATTTGCTTTGGTTCGTTCCGCGTTTTTTCAGATGAGCTTTTAATTAACTTTTAAATGCACGGGAGGAGTACTGATACGTCACGTACAGCCACGTAATGCAAATTAGCCACGAATTCCATAGCATTTATGGCATTAATTCTAATTAAACAAGTCCGTTTTTAACAATTTGAAGTTCATTGCTTTTATACTGCTACTAGGCATTGCATTAGTCAAATATATCATTGAAAGTCATTATCTAGATTTTAAAAGCCAATGTTACATAGAGTATGCCACCGCTGTCTTTATGTATGTCCAAATCAACCGTCTCTTTAAGGGTTAATATTTCAGCTAATTACCAACGATTCTTTTCCGAAAATCATTATCAACACTTTGTTTATACTTCTGCTGCGATATTTACCTCCAGCACTCCTCAGCACTTTTGCTGAATGCTCGCAAATCAAAATTTATGTACAACGGGAAAATGCGATTTTCTCAAAAACTATGTGACCTAAGGCAATTGCTATAGTTTTCCTGCAAGGTTTACATTAACTTCGTCTCTAATTTTTCATAATTTTAGTTTCAGGAAATTCAGAAATAAATGAGGCCAACATATTTCAGCACTGCGTTTTCGACGATATTTTTGCAAATATAATGCTTAAAATAAAATAAAATAAAGTATTTTTGAGTTCAGCGTTACAAATGCTTTCACACTATATCCCATACCATATACAAATATTTTTTTCTCAAGCAACTTAATTAGCCCCTCTACATTTCCCCAAATATATTTGTGAATGTTTAATAATCTGTAAATATGTGGATCAATAGCCCTTATTACTTCCCCCTATTTGAACTTTCTACATTGCATAGTTCATTAGTAAAATGTCTGTGACAGACGGAAAGACAGACACTTGAGTGATCCTATAATGGTCCCGTTTTCACTTTTTAAGTATGGAACCCTAAAAATGTAAATTTCAACTTTAACATGGGAGGACTCGTTTCGGGTCTGATAGACACAAAGTACGTATGGCTTTTTTACAACTTTCTCCACTATTTTCTTAAACTAATCTTCAACTTATTTTGTCATTAACCTTCAACTTATTACTAAAAACCATTCATACCCAAGATATGCGCGTATTCTCTCGTATTAATACCAAATTTTATTACACAAAATATTCTATAAACATGGGTGTAATCATTAAGGAAATTACAAAATATATTATTCCAGTCATGTACTATTTATATTTCATTACATAATTACTTATACAATTCTATTTCACCATCTTATTTTTGAAGCTACTGTAGTATTAAAATTTGTTTGAACTGCCGCAAATTCTTTTAACAGTGCTATGTTTGGTGAGTCTACTATGAAATCATCATGAGTGCTAAATTCACAGTGTGATTTCATTTTTCGTCACTTGGGAACTCGTCACAAAACAATTATCCTGATGAGAGAGTGACTTTACCATGGAGTAGAGGTCTGCACGGGCCGAAATTTCCAGGCCCGGGCCCGGCCCGAACGAAAAAAATATTGGCCCGACCCGGCCCGAACGAAAAAAAAATGACCCGACCCGGCCCGGCCCGAAAGTTAAAATTTCGGCCCGAGCTCGGCCCGTTCCGGAAAAAGGTTAAAATTCGGCCCGAACCCGGCCCGGCTCGAGTGAATTTCTACAGAACATTGATCTTTAATCTTATGGAAGAGTTCTGACCAAAAAAATTATATTAGTCTTTTTTTTTTTTTTTTTTTTTTGTCCATGTTTATAATCTCCATTTATGCAGAAGTGCCGTAGGCTGCGATATTTATGCTTTTAAATGAATCTTTGTTTGTATGTAAATGTTTCAGTTATCGCTAGTATTATTAATCCATATTCCCTGTAATGGAGACAAAAAATCGAAAAAGCGGTATATAGTAAAATTTCCAAAGACGAAATCGCTTTGGAACGAAAAGAAATGCATTCCCTTCTTAACAGATGTAAATGTTTAATATATTTTTTTCTCCCGTATTGTTGTATTCATTTTGCATGGATGAACATTTTAAAAGAAACTTTCAGTTTTCAGTTTTAAAAAAAATTCCGTCATAATCATGTTTTTCTTTTTTTTTTTTTTGTGTGTGTGTGTGTGTGTTTAATTCTATTTTAAAACGTCTAGTAATCTACGATTCTTTAAAAGGAATAAATTCTAATGTTTAATTGTAGAATAATGACGGCTTAAAAGTATATGCTTTTTTTGGAGAAATTTTTGGACAAAGCCAAATATTACGATTTATAATAAAAAGAATATTGCCCAGTTAAACTGATGGCATTGAGCTCACAGGCTACGCATACTAATTGTACATTACAGCCTTGTATTTTTGTTAATTCCGTTCGAAAAAAAAAAAAAATTAAGAAGGGGAAACAGCTCTCCCCTTTCTCCTTTTTTATACTATGTCATTGAACTTCCTAAACTATCAAGTACATGCTTTATCATATTAAAAAATCTATATCCAAAATTCAGAGCAAATCGGATAATTCTTAATAAAAACCCATTTAGCATTTATATAATTTAAGAGGAGTTATTCCCCTCTTTTATACTTAACCATTAAACTTCCAAAACTATTCAGAGATTTGAACGAAATCTGACAATTCTGATTGAAAAATCCATTTATGCAAGTTAAGGGGAGGGGCATTAGAACCCCCGTTCCCCCTGTTTATACTTATTCAATGAACACCTAATAACAGCCCCGGACTCGCCTCATCAGAATGATCCTATATCTAAATTTTGAACGAAAACTGTTAATTCTGCATGAAAATCCCGTTTATATCAATTAAGGGGAGGGGCATGAGCCCCCCGTTCCCCCTGTTTATACTTATTCAATGAAAACCTAATAACAGCCACGGTATCGCCTCATCCGAATGATCCTATATCTAAATTTTGAACGAAAACTGTTAATTCTGCATGAAAATCCCGTTTATATCAATTAAGGGGGGGGGGGCATGAGCCCCCCCCGTTCCCCCTGTTTATACCTATTCAATGAACACATAATAACAGTCACGGAATCGCCTCATCAGAATGATCCTATATCTAAATTTTGGACAAAAACTTAATTCTGCATGAAAAACCCATTTATATCAATTAAGGGGAGGGGCATGAGCCCCCCATTCCCCCTCTTATACATATCGAATGAACTCCAAAAACTAATCAGGGAAGTGCCTTATCAGGATATACCTATATACAAAATTTCAAGTGGATCCGATATTTTTATCATGAGTTATCGCGTTACGCACGAACATACAGAACGGACGGGCACATAAGCTCTCAGGCTATGATAGCCTGTGAGCTAAAAAGTCGAGAAAAGGATTTTCATATTGGAAGATTCAATAGGAACTGATTATTTTGGTCCATGAAAACTAGAAAGAATGGAATCAGTCTCGGCTTCGTAAGGAAAAAAATGTTAGGCCTGGCTCGATACTCCAGCAAAAAAATTAAGGCTCGAGCCCAGCCCGGCCCGAAAAGATTAGTGACTAGGCCCGGCCCGAAAGGATTAGTGAGTAGGCCGGCCCGGCCCGAATGCCATTGTTGGAAATCGGCCCGAGCCCGGCCCGTGCAGACCTCTACCATGGAGTCCAATTTACAGTCATTTGGTAATCATAAAATGGTTTTATTGAAACATCTATTAGCTACATATCTGAAAGTAACATGCAGTGATTGGTAATGAATAACCAAATGACAGTTACTTGAGAATGGTAAGGAAGCGAAGTAACCCATTTTGATTTACAGTAGTGACTGTGATGTAGTAGACTCTCTCAATTCCGCATAACTTGGGATCATAGATTGTGCGGATTCACTGTAAAAAAAGTTGCAGCAGAGATTCCAGACAACGTCCGTAAAAAAAAAATGGACCTATATCAACGGACTTTGCCATTACATTAACGGATTTTGGCCCTAAATCACAAAAAATTACGGAAGTTGACTGTTTATATGAAAAAAGTGACATATTCCGTAAATTTATTGCATAATTCACGGTAAACTGCCGTAAATTTACAATTTTTTTACAGTGTTTTAGAAATTTGCGGATTTTTGCTCATTGCTTTGTTTACATTTTTTAAATAGCAATTCGAATGTAATTAATAATGTAATCGAAACTATAATAAATAGTTCCAATATAAAAAAATATCAAAATAAGCAATAAACTAAAATAATAAAAATTTCAATAATTTTTAAAATGATTTAAATGATAAAAACAAAGGCCAGGTTAATAATCAATAATGTATGAAATATTCATTATAAAGATGAAATGTATTTTTTCTAACTTATTCAATGAAATTTGTCTCATAAAGGAACATTACTAATTCACATCAAAATCATAAAATAAAGAAGTTTTATTTCAGGTTTAGCTAGATATATATATATATAGCCAGATATATTATAGCCAGATATATAGTTCAGACGTATTAACCAAAAAATGTTATTAATACATAAATACATTTGATAAGAAGATTATAATTAGCAGTGATATCAGCAACACCTTGAATTTTTTATCTTGAAAAATCATTTTTATGTTTCCTTCATGAAAAAAACATGAATCCAGTAATATTAGTTTTAATTATACCTTTAATATCAATTTAATCTTTTTCATAAATGATTTATATATATACTTCCTGTTTTATCGATATATATTGTTTTACAATTAGTTTACTCATTAATATTCAAGAATGCAGTTTTTTAACTTTAAACGAAAATTAGCTTTTAAATTAGCTTTAATCCGACCAGAACTTTATGTCAGATCTGGTTTGGATAAAATCAGGTTATGCAACACGATGCCAAAAGTCTCTAATTAGTAGCATGTAGATTATGAAATCAATGGAATCGAACTGTAACCGTAACCCAACAAAAAAATATTAATCGTAATCTAAACGTAATCGTAATCCAACATAAAAATATTAACCGTAATCTAAACGTAATCGTAATCCAACTTGTATAAATAGAGACATATTCGTAACCTGGTTTTTGAAATTGAAAATAATCGTAATCTTAATCGATTACAGCAGACCGTAATCGACTCGAAGTCTGCCCACAACCCTAAAATCCGTACATTACCACAGATGTAAACAATGAAACTTTCAACTTAAATGTAAGGACAAATTGCATATTTTTTTAGTTTTATATCAATCTGTATGTATTTAAATATGTAATTCTCGATAATATGACAGAATTCATGATTTTTCATAAACGAATTATAAATTTTTTTTTTTAATCAAGATATTGCTGATATTACTGGTAATCATTATCTTTTTAACAAATATTATACTAATCAAGTTTTTTTTTATTTATTAAAATTGGTTAAACCTGAAATAAATCTTAATTACTTCATGTATTTGCTGTGAATTAATTGCGTATATTTAACAGGAAAGTTTCGTTAAATAATTCAAAAAAATGTATTTCATCTTTATTTTGCATATATAATTATACATTACTTATTATTTACTAGACTTTTTCTTTTAATAATGTAATCATTTGAAAATTTTCTTACTTTTTCTTACTTTATTTAATTATTTCAATATTTTACTATATTGCAAGCATTATTATAATTTCAGTTGCATTATTACATTCAAATTACTGTTTTAAAAATGTAAACAAAACAATGACCAAAAATCTGCAAAATTCTATAATCCATACAACCCCTGGTTCCAAGGTGTACAGATTTTAGTAAGTCTACTGTACCTGTGACCGTTTGTAACGTAAAAATAACATTATCTTGATTGATTAGGATGCTAAAGGCCCTACATCTATGCTTTTATCTTTTTCTTTTGCATAGTTACAATTACACGAATTGAATATTTCCAACAGAACGAAAAATTGCCCGGCCCGGGAATCGAACCAGATCCTTGGCTTACAAGACCAATGCTTTATCTATTAAGATAACTGGGCGATGACCAGTGGGCATTTCTCGCTCAGATGATCTTATTGGTCATAACATCTGATCTGTCATCTTCGCCTAATTGGAAATACTCAGTTCGTATAATAAGTTTGCCAATCAGTTTGATTGTGTTAAAATAAGAGTATATCTACTTATCCATCGTTATATGGAGTTCCGTTACCTGCGGTTTATTCTATCGATCTGTCTAAATGACAGACCTGATGCTATGATCAATAAGGCTGAGTGCAATCTGGGCGAGAAATGGCCGCCGGTTATCGCCCAGTTAGCTTAACAGGTAAAGCATTGGCTTTGTAAGCCAAGGATCTGGGATCGATTTCAGACATGGGAATTTTTCGCTCAGTTGGAAATATTGAGTTTGTATGATAAATTTACTAATCAGTTTGATTGTGTTAAAATAATAGTATAGTTACAATTAGCCAAATTAGCCTTTAGCTGTTTGTTGCTTAGCTTTTAGATATTAGTGTTTATAAACAGAATTATATAAGAATCCTATACTAAAATTTGGTAACGGAGAGTTTATGTATTGAATATATACACTGTATGTCATTAATGATCGGACACTTTCAATTTTAGACATTTTATCGAATATTTAAAAATATACTTGTCAAATTGTCCTAGAGTTTCAGGATTAAAGAGAATAGGTTTGATCTCATATTTATCAATGTCGATTTGTTAAGAAAGACATTTAAAAAGTCAACAATATATCAATTAGTAACAAAATAACAAAATAATACTTGGAATCCCCTAGTATTTTTTGTTGTTGTTATTTTGTTAAAATAACAAATTAATTTATTAAATGAATTAATAAATTTATTAAAGAAATTTATTAACTGAGCAATTTATTAAATAAATACATTTTTCTTTGATATATTTTATAATACATAAATAAAAATCGATAAATTGAAAATATACTTTTTTTCAGACAAATATAAAGTCAAAAGTTTCTAAATTACTTGTTTTAATTTTCTTAAATGGATAAATATTTCTTCTTTTCTTTTAAACAATAAAAAATGCTAATTATTTTTTTAAAGAAATGTATTGCAATTACGGGTAATTATATTTGAAAATTGTAAAAGTACTGACTTTTATTTTCCTTTTTAAGTGCCTTTATTTAAGTGGCTTTATCTTTTTTTCTGCTATTCTTTTTAAATGTAAATTGTTGTGTCATCAAATTAGAAGTGCTATTTTCCCTTTTTAATGCAAAAAAAGTTTATTGAATTCTTTTACAATTGCTGTCGGCTTTTTTTCTTCCTTATTAGCTTTGTAATTCATTTTATAAAGCATTGAAATTAAATATGCTATTTTCTTCAGTTTAGTGTATAATCGTATTGATTTTCTAGCGTAATAGTTGTAATTTTTCCTTTATTTTTTTTTATTCAACGTCATTATGTATTTATAAAGGTAATAAATATAAGCATTTATAATGATTTCTAATGTAAGAGGCAATAACAGTTTTTAAATCCTATTCCTGATTATCTTTTTTCTGATTGTTTTGTTTTTGTGTAAAATCAGTTAATTATTTCGTAGTGGCGTTATTTTTTTATATTATTTTGTTTATTTATTTATTTATTGCGAAATTACGTAACTATTGCACATTAAAAGAAATTGCTTTAGAGATGAATTGAACCTCCCGTTTTGGAACTGGAAATATCACCTTCACGTCACTAATTATTGATGTCATCACCGCAATCTTCATCACTTATTTACCACAAAATAATGGTTACTACATAAAAAAGAAGCAACAGTTTCTAACTTCTGTAGAACCCCGCCAGTGACTGAGAGGTTCTGCTGTCATGGCTGATAGACTGGAGATGGGTTCGAACCAAATACCATGTCCTGCCGTGAGACCATCGGTCTAATCACTCGGAGTTTTTCGTGGTTTTCTTCGAACCTTGGCTATCCTTGCGTAGAAACGGGTAGGTTCCCTTAGAGAGGCCACCACGAAGGACTCTCTCCCTTCGCTCATATATGGATCTTGTAGATAATCGGCCATCATAAATAACACAGACACTAACTTCTATTAAAAAAAAAAAAAAAAAAAAAAAAGTTGGAATTGAGATACATTTTTTCAAAAGCTATTAAATCAATCCTTTCAGTATTTTTTTAAATATTATTTGCGGCATATTTTAAATATGGTAAACTATTTCACAAATAATAAAGTGTATATATGCTGCTTAGGTTTACTACAAGTTACTTCCTGTACAATAGAAAATGTGTTTCACATTGTTCAAATAGATATAATATTTCAACTTATAAAACGGTGCACTTTTGTTACATTATTCTGAACCTGTTGGAAAGTGTTCCATAATCTATGCTTGACGCAAGATTTTTTTCTTTATTGCTTTTTTATTGACATAAAATTTCCATCTCTTTCTTTCCATCTTCAAGCTTTTTAAACATTTATACGTACAAAATTTAAAGAATTGAGTTGAAAGTTATTTAATTTTTTTAATGAAAAGTTTATTTTATTTTATTACGATGGAAAAATTGCCATAACTCAACAAATAAAAGTTCAATTACTACCATAAATTTAAAAATTATGTTTTAACCCCTTCAGGGCCAGTGGTTTTTGTACATATTTTATTCGGTTAGCATCACTTTTTTTATGTTAACTTTGCTCAAATGGTCACGAAAATGCTCTATTTAAAGAAAGCAAATATTACTTATCTTTTTTACTGTTGCCTAAATTAAATTCTGCATTTTTATTTTTATTTTTTATTTTTTCTAAGGTGCATATTTGTAGCCATGATCTCGAATGGGTTAAATATATTTTCAAAGGACTATTCTTAAGCTGATTTATTGACAAATTTATGAGTTATACAATTTTTATTTATAAGTTATTAATTTGTTTCAGGAATTTTTAGCCTTGTTTGCCTTTTTATATCTATAACTTTTTAAATGTTTCAGTTTTCGTCATAAAAATATCTAGTTCTTATTAACATTACTATATTTGCTATGGAATTCATAATATTTATTTATATTGAATAATTTTAAGTTTAAACCATTTTAATAAAATACTAATTTCTTTCGGCTAATTCTGCACTATTTTCTAAAATATTTTTCCAAAATAAAACTAAGTTACTTATCTATTTGTTTGTGTCACATTTTTTGACATTTTCAATAAGAGTTAGCAACATTAAACTTGAATTTTACGAATATTAAAAAAAATTGTCCCAAATGCATATAGATATATTAAGGCTGTTTTCAATTGCTCTGCTTAACAAAGACAAAAAGTTTTGACACATTTATAAATTCCTTTTTTAATGGAAAGATACAAAATTTCAAAACCTGACTATGGAAGCGATTTGGAATCGAACTGAATTTTCCATATTTAGGATTCCATACTTAAAAAGTGAAAACGGAACCATTATAAGATCACTCCGGTGTCTGTCACTGTCATTTTACTCGGAAACTATAAAAAGTGAAAAGTTGAAATTAGGGGAAGTAATAAAGACTATTGACCCTCATATTTACAGATTAAACATTTACAAATACATTTATTAAAGGGATGGGAGGGCCATTAAGTTACTTAAAGAAAAAAAAATTTCTTTGTATATCATGTGGAGTATCATGTAAAAGCTTACGCTACACTGAACTCAAAAATACATTTCTTTTTATTTTACAAAATATATTTTCAGCGATATCATTTTGTAATATAATGAACATAGTCTTTATTTATTTTTGCTTGCAGCGTTGTATGTTTAATTTGTTTTAGAAAAATTTGATCTGATAAAATAATAATCCATTTTTTTTAACGTAATTACTTCTCAACATCGCATTAATTTTAAATTTTTTACCTTTGAATAGAAAGAGTGTACCTTCAAATGTAAAATGACTGAAAACTGTATTTGAATTTTCTGATTTTTAATCTAAATAGCTCGATTAAGGAATAATAGCACATGAATATTTTTATCAATTAGTTCAATTTTCAAGGGAAAGCCACGATTTGACCCACCGCCCGAGGACGGGCATTTACACTAGTTTATAAATAATTTATGAAAATGTGGACAGATGCATTATCACAGATTTGTCAGCGAAGTGTTAATTTGATACAATTAAGCCCATATTGAACTAAATTGGAATCTTTTTTTTTTTTCAATTTACGAATTTAGATAGTCTAAATTCGCATAGTTTGTGCAGTTTCGCTGTAATTTTGATTTTAAACCTCAGTGAATATCCTGCCGAAGTGCCGTCGTGTGGCACTTTTGGCACACGTGCGATGAATTCGTCAATCTTGCATTATAGACTTTTGCGTGAATTTGATCTTGAATTTAAAGAAAAGCGAAACTTGGAAAATCTCCAATTGAGATCCAAGATAAAAACTATAACTCGTTTGTTGACATTTGCACTTTCAATTTCATATCTAAAGAAATATCAAAAGCTAAACAATCGCAAAATTTTGAAATCTGTTTTATCCCTTAATCTTTTCGACTATCGAGGAATGTCAAATATTGTATTTAACTGGATATCAAACATGTCATTTTCTAACTCTGATTGTCTTTTATTAAATAATACTTCTGAGAAGAGTAAAAATTTCGTTTCTCTTTATTTCATTTAAGATTGTTATTATTCTGATATGCAAAGTACTTCCTGTTTTGTAAATATTATTAACATCAAATATTCGAAGTATGGTTTTATGTATTGATTGTATTCATAACACCAAATATTTAGGTAAGTATTAAAAGCTAAATTTCATATCTATATACAATTCTTTATGAAATACTTCTTAACTCTGATTATTGAATTTCTGCTTTACATGCAAATTTTTTATCTACAGTGCTTTATAACACTGATCGACTATTGTTAAATAGTACTTTAAAATCGAATAAAAATGCTGTTTAATTTTTTTTCCCTGTGTACTGCTCTGTTATTATTTTAATATACATCATAATTCATGAAACTTCTTATGGTCCATTATCGTCGGAATATAAATCTACCTTGTTTGTAAAATTGAAAATATTTATAGCATAAAATTTTCAAATAAGTAGAGAATTACAGTTAAATCTCTTTCTTTATATGTAATAAATTCTTTTATATTCTTTTAAATTCTTTTATATGTATTACTTTATAATTCTGATTGCCTATTGTTAAATCATACTTCAAAATCAAATAAAAATTTTGTTTCTAAATATTTCAATCGATACTGTACTATCACTATTTTAATGTACAGAGTTCGTGAAATTTTTAATGTTCCATCCAGTCAGAATATAAAGTACATAATTTGTAAAGTTGACATAAGATTTTTTTTTTAGATAAATAGCAAATTATGATTTATTTTAAAGATATTTGTTTTGCATGTAATACTTTGTAACTCTTAAAATTTATTTCTAAAATAATGTTTCAAAATGTGGTAATTTTTTATTTTTATTATTTTCCTTCAAAAACTGTTAATTTATTATAAATAATATATGTTAAAAACTCATAATCAAGAACTTTTATATGAATTTGTGCAAGTAAAATTATATGAAACATAAAATCAACGTTTCGAACTGCTTCTGTAGGCGTCTTCAGAATAAATATGATACTGAAATGTATAAAAGCATAGAGACGAAAACTTCATTGTTAAAAACTTCCGTAAAAGCACAGAAAAAACAAGTTGGAAATTGCACGTGGACGTAGCAAATGAGGTGCGTTCGTACGATAACGAAGTTTTAAAAATATTCATATCTTGCTGATATAGTAGAGCGTATTTTCTTTGTGTTTCTGTAAATATGCAGGAAGTTAATTTTTATTACACCTCAGCAACCTATTTTTCATAAAATGTGAAATAGTTGAATGTAATTAAAACACGCTTCAAACAATGTTTCCCCGTATATCATTATGTAGTAGAATACTTTTGTGTGGCCCTGTAATTTAATAATAAAAATTCTTTGCATCACAGATTGTGCAGAATGCATATTTTAGTATATATTTCATAGATTCATGCCAATTCTATTATGTTCGAATGAGTGTAACATCATTAAAATTGACCGTAATGTAATGGAATACTTTTGATTGTCCCTGTAAATGACCTATGCATCCGATTTTCATAACATTTGAAATGACTCGACAAAATTACATAATAATTATATGTTTTAAATTTCAAACGATTAAAATGCTTTTGAAACTTTTTTCCTCATTGACCGTAATGTAACGTAATCCTTTTGATTGTCAATGTAATTGATCTATGCATCGGATTTTCATAAAATTTGAAATGACTCGACAAAATTACGCAATAATTATATGTTTTAAATTTCAAACTATTCGGTTGGTAGTTTTTGCGTTGTTATATGCGGACAGACGGGCGGACTGAGCGACAACAATAGGTGCTACATATTTACATAATTACGAACGCACCTAAAAAGCTAAACTCTCTGTGAATTGACACTAGTTCTCTATTAAATGCATTCGATTGAGTTTTGCGGTCATCAATTTGAACACATCTCCCTTATCTTATATCTTATTCCCTGGAAGGATTTCCACGTCTTTACTTAACGGTATTTTTATCTTTTTTAAAATTTGTAATTCAAAATACGCACTTTTAAAACTCTTTTGAAATTTTATTAGAAATTCCTGGACGACTATAAACAAATGGTGTTAAAGTTGAATGATACAAAAGTTAAAATTTACTCGGAAAATTCAAGTTCTGTGAACCTCACTGAAGAATGAATGATTCACAGATGTTAAAAACTAAACTACTTTATCATTAAAAGTAAATTTACAGAGCCTATTCTAAATTTACCGTAAAACTTTTCTGTTATTTAACAGAATCTCGATTTTTCTAATCCCTGTAATTTTACATAAGACTTAGGACTACGGTTCCCAAACTATGTGTCACGGAAACAATCGAGGTTTCTCACAAAAATGTATTTTGTATTTCATCTATTAAAAAATATATCAATTTCAGCAGCAAGTAATATTTTAATGGAAATTCCTTAATTTTCATATAAAGAAATATACAAGCAGAATATTCAGAAACATCTAAATGAGCTTTGAATTCTTTGGTGGAGTTCAACACTACATACTTGTGTGAACATGCTTTTTGTACTTGGCTGTTTTTGAAAAACAAGTTTAGAAAAAAATGTGTGTTGAAAGTGATTTAAGGTTGACATTAACAAGTTTTAACCCTGATATAGAGCCTTTCATGGTAATTTCCAGTGCCGGAAATCGCACTGATTATAAAGTTATGTTTTGATAGAATTAAATGTATTCTTTAACTATCTTTGTAGTTTATGTGTTGTTTTAAATATTACTCCACTTTCACACATTGGAATTACGAATTTTTGTTTTGGTTGATAATGTATCCTTCGTACGAAAATTTGCCTTTTTCGTAGGATAGGATAGCCAATAGTTTATAGAAGTCTTACAACAATTTCCATACTGATATGCACACTTACATTAGGTAGGTCGCGAAAATCTTTTTTTTATTTAAAGGTGGGTCGCGTACCAATAAAGTTTGGGAACCGCTGACTGAGGATAATGGATTACCCGCAGATTCCCTGATATTTCGCAGAAAATTTTTTAACAGTGTTCTTATCGAGTCTTGATCAATCGATTATATGATTCGAAAGGAAGTTTTCGTTTCTAGATTTTTATAGATTCCGGCATCATATTTATCCTGAAGACGACTGCAGAAGCAGTTCGAAAGATTTTATGTTTCATCATTAATTTTACTCGCATAAGTTAATATAAAAGTTCTTGCTTATGTGTAACATTAAGCAAGTTGATGTGTTTTTAACGTATATATCTTATTTATTATATTTAATGTGCAATTGTGCTACATATGTTAATGTTCTGTTTTTGTTTTACTATGCAAAGTATGCAATCTTAAAGAGATTATTTTTCATCAACTTCAATAAAAGATACATAATAAATAACAGTTTTTTTGAAATTAAAAAGAAAATTTACGGGTAATCCATTATGTTAAGTCTTAAGTAAAATTACATAAGAGATGAGAAAAACCGAGATTGTGTTGAAGGACAGAGACATTATTCGGTAAATTTAAACTAGACGATGTAAATTAATATCGCTAAAAATGCACAAGACCCTGTAAATTTATTTTTCATGATAATAAATTAATTTAGTTTTCAAAATTAGTGAATCACTCATTCTGCAGTGACCTCGAAGATTTTGAATTTTTTGATTAATTTTGAATGGCTGTATCATTTCATTTTTACACAATTCGTTCCTAGCCGTCCTGGGGTTTTGAACCCGAGACCTCTTGTGATAAGAGGAAAACACCTTACCACTGACTTATAGAAGCTGTTATTGTTGAGTACAAAATATGCCCTTTATGATTCAGAGGGAGAAAATCTGTTGATATATGATAGTTGATAAAAATCTCCACTAACTCCGAGGAGAAGATTTTTCCCTTTCTAAAGTATTCAAAGTTTTAAAAAATAATAACAAATAAATATATAAACTGAATTTTCTCTTTTAAATTGAAAAAGAATTTTATATGTGTACATTTTGAATTGCAAGTTTTAAAAAAAGATAAAAATATCTTTAAATTAAGACATGACCCTACAGGAATTAGATATAAGGTAAGAAAAATGTCTGTAAAATGATTATCTGATAAACTCAATAAAATACATTTAACCGAGAACTAGTATAAATTTAAAGAGAGTCTTGATCTTCTTTCTGTGTGTTACAGATTTTTTAACAATGTGCAGATTATTAAAATTAGGGATGCACCGGATATCCGGCTCCTGCCGGATATACTGCTTATTCGGCACTCGAACCGGATATTCGTTCCGGCCGAATATTTTAATATCCGGTTGCCGGATAGTAAAACATTTTTTAAATTCTGTTTTTTATATTTAAAAACAAATGTAAAACTAATTTGCTCCTTGCATACCTTATCTTATTAAAAAGCAATGTTAACAAAAATAAATACTTGTATATTTTCACATTTATGAAATTATAATGTTTATATGTAAATGAAGATGTATTTAAAGTATGACAATATTTTGTCATAACCTATAACAGCAATTGTAAAAACAAAACTAGAATATGTACTTCAACTTCACATTTTTTATTTCTCTTAAAAATTGTTCTTAAATTTCAGTAATGAAGTAATTTTACACCTCTCAAAAATTTTATTGTAATTTTCACCAGTCAAAATTTAACTGCAGTGTTCAATAATTCTGTCATAACTGTAATTGTAAAACCAAAACTAGAATATCAACAACAATTTCAACTTTGTTTTGCTTTCCTTTTTTTTTTTGTAATGAAGTAGTAGATTTTTATAGTTCTTCTCAAGTGTTTTGTTAATAACTTTATTATTAATTTGAATTATTAATATCAACAAAAGAGAAAGGTATAAATATCTAATCTAAAAGTTTTATGAAGTTGCTGTTAATACGTCAAAAATCCGAGTCTGAAATGTGTACAATGGGGCCATCTTATAAGTGCTAAAGTATTGAGGATTAAAAACTATGTAGAAAAATAAAGTTTCCAACAAACTAAAGAGTTTATTTATGAATATTCATACTCCAGATTCAAAGTGTGTTTCTTTAGAAAATCAAGAACAAAATGGTGCTGATAATAAAGAAACCATTCAATTTTTGTTGGAACATCAATTGCACAAGTTAAGCAGTCAACAATAGAAAAAAATGTGGTAAAAACAAAAGAAAAAAAATCATTAAATATACAAATTGCATTTTTAAATAAAACATATTTTAGTAAAAATTTCCAAAACAATTGAACTACGCCTTGTTATATGTCACCCGCTCATGTTAAAATTGCAAGTGATATTTTAAATAAAGTTCATTCTGAAACTTGCTCTACAATGCAAAAAGAGCTTAATAGGAAAACTGTAATGCTCACTGAGAGTCAAGCGGAGTAACATACATAACTATCCCATTTTTGTTAATTATGTGTCAACAGGGTAAAAATATTTTTTTCTGTTAGTTAATCGATACAATGCATCTATAAAAACATCAAGACACTACCTAAATCTGGTGATAGAGACTAAAGAAAGGGTAGAAAAAAACATGCATGTAAAGTTAGAAGTTTTATAAGTAATATTGAAAAGGCAAAATATTATTACATTTCAATATTTGATTATTACTATGTTTTTAAGTAACTTTGACTTAATAAGTGAATTAAAATCTATTAATACTTGCATAATATAAAATTACAATAATTTTTTTTTCTTTAAACAAGCATAAAATTGAAATATTATTAAAATTAAAAATGAGAAATTATTCGGCCGGATACCGGATATTCGGTAAAATTTTTTGCCGGATATCCGTTATTCGGTATCCGGCAAAAATCCACATCCGGTGCATCTCTAATTAAAATGACTGTATTTATCACATTAAAATTTTATATAACGAGTCCGGTAATCTGTAGATAATATGCGTTAGTAATTGCTAAAAGGTATTAAGATAAACCGTTAAAAAAAAAAAAAAAAGGATAAAAAACATTATATATAGTTTATATATAAAAAATGTTTTACTTACTGTTTTATTCTAAATTTTTTAGCAATTAATGAAGTGTAAAAGTTTCAAGTAAGTATTTTTAAAGAAAGTAGTGACCAAACACAGGCCTATCAATCTATTCCATCACATTTCCCTTATTTACAGAGGACCACATGTATTTAGTTATCTTAATAACTACCGTAAAATGGGGTGAATCGGAACACTTTTCAACTTTAACGTTAAAAAAAAGCAACAACTGATTTTTTTATTTTTTTTATTTTTCTACTAGAAACTTCGGTCTTGTTTTATTCTTTACTTTTTAAACGAAAACGAAACATTTTTACTGTATATATATATATATATATATATATATATTATTTATTTATTTATTTAATGGTGTTCGATTCACCCCGCAGATAGGGGTGAATCGGAACAAATGTCATAATTTTTATTTATTACGATTCAAACTTTAATGGGGTTAATAAAAACAGGTAATAATGATAAGGGAGGAATAGGAACACGTAGTTACTGCGAAACCAAGCCTTTATTTTATATGCAAATAAAGATATGCCTTTTTAAAAATTAGAAAACAACTTTGAAATCAAGAAAAATTAAAATTTATTCTAAGGAATTATATTCGAATTGCAGAAGTAAAATTTAATACAAATTCAGCCCTGTTTTGTGTTATCCTTTACTAGTAGTCATTGAGTAAGTGAATCTATTGAGTAGCCCTAATCGCTGCATGTATCAATACGATCTCCTAATAG
The DNA here is from genome assembly GCA_964019185.1 of Maratus speculifer. Classification (NCBI taxonomy): domain Eukaryota; kingdom Metazoa; phylum Arthropoda; class Arachnida; order Araneae; family Salticidae; genus Maratus; species Maratus speculifer. The sequence continues at coordinate 333,278,630 of OZ025297.1, forward strand.
GCCCTTATCCCCAGCCCTTAGTACTGTTTACATCCCTCTCTTTTTTAATTGGTTTTTCATTTTGAGATGTTTGTGTAATGTTATGGATGTCAGAGAATAATTCTGTGCAGTTCCTCTAACTAATTTGCTATTTTTAAATTCTTTTATTGTGTGTTCCATGTCTGTTGGATTAGGCGTTGACTTTTTTGTTTAACCAAGTAAATTCTTGACACCTTTAAACACTTCAAGTAATTTGAACAAACAAAATGTTGTTACAATACATATTCATACATATATTTTCATATATTACATGAAACTATTATTGTATAGAAAAATAAATCCTGAGAGAAAACATGTTCCGATTCACCCCGTAAATCTTAAACCTCTGGTGTTACAAGCCATTTTTCATTTTTTCATTATGCAGTTTAGAAAAAAGTAGATTTTAATACAGCATATCATTTACAGGTCTATCATTAAGTAAAAATTCCCTCTCTTAGGTTTAAAATCGAAAAATATTATAGTTACATACAAAGTTTTGAAGACGTTGAAAAAAATGAGGTTTTTGAGGATCCTCTTGAAGTTTGTTTATGTACCCCAGTAGTGATACCAATATGTCAAAACTGCATTTTTCAACTCTTAATGTTATTAACTTCTTATTAAAAAAAATGGACAACTAAAAATATCCTCACATATATTTATAATGAATTTATTTGTATGACCGGGAAGTTTCGTTCCTCTTCACCCCGCTGTTCCTATTCACCCCATTTTACGGTATCGTAGAAATTCGAATTATAGAGTTATAATACTCTAAACCTGCAGGAAGCGTGGTGCCTGTTGTTTATAAGTATCACAATCCGAAAATTATTAAAAGAAAGTTTAATGCATTAACTAACAAATCTCTAAATTTATTTAAAGTTTACGCATGAGCAATTTTTTAACTTACTTTAAAACACGATATGACAATCAGAAGATCATTAGTGACAATAGAAAGTCGATAATCGTCAGAAAATTATGTTTCATTCAATATTACGAATGAGTTATGTATTATACATGCAAGCATATATATTACGCATGCGTTAGTCTCTAAGACATTTAGAAAGTGCTCAACAGTGCACGACACTTGAGATAAGAATTATGATCAGATGATCAATAATAAATTGAAATTACTACATTGAAATTATTTTGCTTTTGTGCGAACAGCGATGCAAATTCCAATGATTGGTCTATTAATTATTTTTTTCAGGTGTTACTAAATTTAAACTATCATTTGTCATTTTTTTCTTTTATTTGGAGGAGGGGGGGGGTGTTAACTTTTTGAAAAATGGTTGTTATTTTCAGTCGGGAATAGGCCTTGTGTGTTCGCATTTTATTTTCCCCCTAATTTTAATATCCGTGATCCTTTAGATTTTCTTCTTTTAACATCCGTGACCCTTTCTTCTCTTATTTCAACTCTCTAGCGGAAGCCAAATTCGAAAATTCCTACTAACGTCCCGAATAGCCGCGTCTCTAGCGGAAGCCAGATTGGGATAAAAAATCAAAAATTAAAAGCGGACAAATTTAAAAGTGAAATTGATTAAATCAAAGCCACCAAAAAGCTGGAAAGGTGGGCTAGGAACGCTGAAGCTACCAGCGACCGCAGTTTATTATTATGATACTTAGCTGACTTTTTGATAATGGATAAACTCGAATCCGAAACTACTTAAATCAGATAAACTTTCGTCATCTGAATCTGATTCTAACACGTCAAATTGATTATGATTTCATTTTCCAAATGGTTGTCATAATTTGTGAAACTATTTTTTTTTTTTTTCTTTTTGAAAGAATGACTTCAGAACCAACATTTATAGAAGCTTCTTTAAAATATCAGACAAAACAGCAGAAACAAAATATTTCCTTCAAAATAAATATTGCTTTCAACAATTCTCTATAACTTATTTGATTTTTTTCCGCCTTTAGAGGTTGCCTACGATTCAAATCGACACTGTCCCATCTCCTCCACCCAGTCCAGATGAGTTGACTCCTCTTGACGAAACAAACGAAGTCGAAGAACCTGTAGATGAAAGTGATATACAATTAGATCTAGAACAGGTAAATATTTCCTACTTACATGCGGGTAATTCCATAGGTTTTTGTAGTGTAAGTCACATAGCTAATAACTGCTATGCTTGTTTACCACTGTTATTTTCGAAAAGCTTGCTTCGCCTTATTGAATTAATGGGATATCTCCAATAAAATAAGTAATATTTTTCCTTTCTAAAATACTGATAACCAAAAATATGAAAGAAATTAGATCAAAATTAAAAAAAAAAAAAAAAAATCAAACAGTTTAATTTTTATGAGGAAAAAAATAGAGTTCCACATATGTAGACTAGGTAGTGATGAAGATACAAAGGATATAAGACCCTGAAAACAATAGAAATATCGGAAAAAATGTTATCCTTTTCATTGAGAGAATGTCCCCTTTGTATATAGCCAAAATTTTTTAATCTGTATTTTCAATAATTAATATAAGTTACATTTTTATTTGCATCGAAAAAGCTTATATTTGATCATGCTAAGCATATTTTGTTAATCAGAGGCATGAGCAGACCTGTGGGTGTTGGCGCAGAATATTTCCTGATAATTTATATTTTTCGACTAACTCTGGGTCACTTGACTTGAACTAGCACTAACATTGTTTAGTAAATAAGTATACACTCAATACTTGAATCTTTCCAAATAACCTTAAAGAAAATGTATTCATAGTTTTTTGTTTGAAGACTGTGGCTTGTATCTTAGTACAATTAAAGTACGACTAGGATAAATAAAATACAAATAGTATAGCATTTACCGTAATTTCGGGTGTATAAGCCGCGGATCAAACAATTCTTTTTGGACCCAGAAATCTTATTTAGTGATTGAACAGAAATATTTACGGCGATCTATGTAGTAACATTCTTTTTAAAAAAAATTCTGGGTCGAAAAAGAATTGTTTGATCCGCGGCTTATACACCCGAAATTACGGTAGTTTAATATGCAAAATACTTTATTCTTTCTAAATAACTTAAAATAATTAAATACTAGAAAAACAAATGTACTTTTTTTTTTCTTTTGTATGAGGATTCTTTATTATTATTACAGCTAAAGACACATTAACTGTTAAGTCTTGCCGAAACTCCTAGGCTGCGGAATCGGTGTGGAAAATGGCTGACCCCGCTGGCTAAAATACTAGTGTTGCTGTTGGTTAAAATTATGACGAACGTAAGAAAAATAAAGCGAAAACTTCGCTATTTCGGTTATTTCGGTATTAACTCAGTTCTTAGAGATTTAAAAAAAAAATCTGTTTTATTAATTTTTCAATTTCACGGCCCTCAAACCCAAAAAATCCAACTATCGAAATCTAAAGAAGAAAACAAAACAGAAATTTTACTATTTCGGCTATGTAGGCTTAAAAAGCGGATATCGATACAGTTTTGATGTTAATTCGTGTCCTCAAGAGCAGAAAAATTTCGATTAAAAGGAATAAATAATAAAAATGAAAATTTTACTAGTTCGGAAATAATTCGGAGTCTACCAGAGTTTTTAATTAAGAACAGCTTCGTCTATAATGTGTGTCGGGCAATATATTGCGAATCTTTAACTTAAGTAGCTCGATATGATAAAAAAAATAACAATAACAATTCTTTTAATGGATTTAAAATTACATATAATTTGTTTAATTTTATTCCAAACTATCTAACAAAAAAGCCGGAGTCGACTTGTTTCTTAATGACTCCGACTCCAACTCTTTTGCTCAAAAATGGGCCCGACTCCGACTCCCACTCTGCAGCCCTGAAAACTACCAACATCAGAATTAGGACGAATTTAGTAACCACACCATTCTGCCTTGATTTTAACTCACTAACGTGTAATTTGTCGACGTTGTTGTTTATTTTCTACTTAATGATAGAAGTATAAAATATTTTTATAAATTTATGCGTAACGCATGTATTTTTGAAACCGTTATATTTAAATTATCGATAAGATTGCACTAAAATTGTTTCATAAGTTTATATTGATTAGGACGGGGTGAACAATTTTGATTTATAATAAGTGCCATGAACCAAAGGCTTTTGAAATTACATGTAAACTTGTAAACTGTTCGTAAAGTGTTAAAGTATGCATGGACGTTTATTTATTTTTTTTTTATTATTTTTATGGCATATTTATTTATTTATATTTTAATATATCTGTATATTAATTTTAAAAACTTATTTCGATGATTATAAAATAAGACTAACATTGAAAATTAGCCACAGGTTAAAAGTTGTACCTTTAAAAAATGTAAAAATTTGTACAAAATTATAGTTTTAATATTTAGGTAAATTTTCATCCATGGGATATATATATATATATGCTTATATACAGGGCTGTAACTAAGGAGGCGCTATGGGCGGCTCAGCCCCCCCCCAAAAAAAAAATATTTTGAGTCCCCCCCCCCCCATAGAAAAGATTCCAAGGTCACTAAATGAATTTCTGTTCCAAAAATTCAAATGAAATTCTGTTCAAAAATCTAATTTAGTTTTGAGACCTTTACACAGTTTTGCAGAATTATTAAATTGTATTTAAAATAAGTAATTCAATACTCTTTCATCTTATTTGTACACATGAAGCTAACATTATGTTTAATTTTGCACCAGTTATACACTCAAAATTTTCATCATCATATTCTTTTCTTAATATAAAATGAAGTTATTGCACCAGTTTTATAAGAAACACAATACCTACAATGTGAACATGTCCTAATTTATCTTTCTGTGTCAGAGAGAGAGAAAAAAAATTATGAGCCCTCCCCCTACAATCTCTTGAGCTCCCCCTATTGATCACTTCTAGCTACGGCCCTACTTATAGTATAACCTTTATTTTCAGTACCCTCAAGAAAAACTTAATGAATCATGTGATATTCTTTTATTGCCTTTTGTATTTAAGTATTTAATAATTGTCCTCTAATTCCAGGAATCTGACAACTCCACAGAAGATCTGAAAGAACGTGTTAAATCATATGTAGAAGACATAATATCAGAAGCTATGGTAGTAGCTGAAAAAGTATGTATTTCTCATGTAATTATCAGAAAGTTGCTTGTTTGCTTCACAAAAATGGTTTAATTAATATATTTTTAAGAAAAGTATATGTTACTGTAAACTTAATTTTTTCATTACTTTGATAAAATATGAAAAATATTTTCAGCTGTAATACTATTTACCTGTTAATTAGAGCAAAAAAATCACAAATATATATATATATATATATATATATATATATATATATATATACATTACTAAAATATATTTATATTTCACTAGATAAATACTCAGCGTTGCCCGAAATTTTAATAATGTTTCGGATTTTTACACTGCCTCCTCTATAATGCCTTCTCGCTTGTGGCGTAGTGGAGGCGGTTTCCCTGACAACGATCGCGTTCTGAGCTTCGTGGCGATTGTGGAACCAGTAGGGTTAGTGATTTCGCCTCCACTTCATGACGTTTCACGCTTGTCGTCTGCTCAGTGAATAGGCATTGTAGAGGAGGCAGTGATTTTTACCATGTTTCAATATTTTTTTTTTTCAAACTCAATTAAAGTTACATATTAACCAATATTTCCAATATGTTTTTTTTTTTTTTTTTTTTTTTTTGTAAATCCGTCAAATTGTTTATTTCATTTTCATTTTTCATGTAGAAATATTGAAATAGAAAAATAATTGTTGTGGTAAGAATTTTAATTGTGAATTTTTATTGTTGCCAACTGCTATAACGAAAAATGTTTAAATTTGACAGGAAATTACTGATAAATTGGTGATTTTTTATGAATTAAAATTTATCTATAACTTATTTCGATTCCGGATTGCTTAAGTTGCTTTTGCCGTGTTTTAATACACATGTACGTAACATTTCACAAATCTGTTTTTCAATCTCTGGATTTCTATAGACAGACAAATTTTCATTTTTATACATTAAATTTACAGTGGTTTTGTAAAGATTACTAATTTTGCAAAATAAATAATATTTTTTTATTTTAAAAAACTATGCAAAATGTCATGAAAACAACGTATATTTTAATATTTATGGAACTATTTCACTATATAAAATTGGATGTGAGACATCAGATACTTTAAAAACTTTATACGTGCAAAGAATCCAAAACAATTCTTTTGAGTTAAAAGAAAAGAAAAAACAACTTCTGGAGAGAAAACATGTACAATTAGAAGAAAAGACACAAAGATATCTAGATTTCTGGTGTATTTGGAAAAAAAAAGCTGCCATCTTGAATTCAGTAAAGTCTCTTATGTTTCTTTTTGGTACAAAAATATACAGTTTGTAAAGAAATTTCGAGTTATGATTTCACTTTTAAAATTCATATAATAAAGTTATTTACACCAAGGTTTTTTTCTTAGTGTGTTACTTAAAGTAAATGCACTTATAGTGGACCATGTACCAGCACATCCAGAAAAGAAATTTATTAAAACAACAAAACATATTTTGATGGGCATTTTGATGGGATTGACATTTTGGTTGTTTTAAGCGAATTTTTTAGCTAAAGTAAAAAATCGATTTTTTTGCTCAGACAAAAAATATCCTTAAGACTCTTATAAAATTTCAAAAAAAATTCATCAATTTTATTTGAGTCTGACTAAAGTCCTGTATTTTCAATTTGTAATTCCAGCAAAATTTTGTTGTTTTTGCAAAATTTAAATTGATATGCAGTTGCCATAACTCTCTCACGTAATTTTGTTTAATTGACTTATATAGCTATAAAGGATTAACATAATTTTTAGATAATAAAAACTTTTCAAATTGAGACGGATTTATGCATTTCGGATGAAAATTGTGAACGGAAAAAAATCAACAATGTTTTTTTTTTTTTGTTGTTGTTGTTGTTTATTCAAACAAAATTTCCATTGACCCACATTTAAACGAAAAGATTTGTTGGACCAAACAAATTTTTCTTGATTTAATAAAATATTTTTCTGGGAGTAGTACTGTAAGAATTCGTCTTACAAATTTACAAGAAGAAAGAAAGAAAAGCCTTACTTATCTTAATATGGATATCTCGAGGGCTACAGTCTTCTTTAAATACTTTTTATTTCTTGAAAAATAGAACTTACATTTAGAACACTAACACACACACATTATTTAAAAATAAAACTTTTTACATAATTCTCCTGGCGCACGCCACCAACACAACACATGAATTCACAGTTCACAACCAACTTTCGAATTTTCGAACATTACTAAGAATAGAACATTTTTAATAGAACTAGTGTTGCCAGATTTTTTAAGACGAAAAATATTACAACTACATTTTTAATTTAGCAAAACTCAGGTCAAGTGACGCGTGACAGTATATTTTTTTTTCTTTGGAATGCACGTGTTACAGTAGGCCATTAATTTCAAATTTAATTTTGGACATTAAGTTTGAAAATAAGCCCCAAATTCCTTTTTGGAAAACGATTGAAAAAAATCTATTTGACTAACATCTTTAAATGTTAAACTGTTTGATTTTTTTTTTCTTTTTTTTTTTTTTTTTTTTTTTTTTTTTTAATTATTGTGTGTGTGTGTGTGGTTTTATTTTCTAAAATGTCTTCAAAAAAGGATTTTTTAGTAAATTCTTAAAGATTTTATTATAAGATAAGTTTTTATTTGAAACATTGTTTCTTTAATATTATGTCTCGTTTAAAATTTAATAATATAAAAATCAGTACTTTTTAGCTCTCAGGCTATCATAGCCTGAGAGCTTATGTGCCCGCCCGTTCTGCATGTGTGTATGTTCATTCGTGCGTGCGTACGTGCGTAACGCGATGACTCATGATAAAAATATCCAGTCAACTTGAAATTTTGCATATAGGTATATCCTGATAAGGCACTTCCCTGATTAGTTTTTGGATTTCATTCTATATGTATAAGAGGGGGAACGGGGGCTCATGCCACTCCCCTTAATTGATATAAATGTGTTTTTCATGAAGAATTAACAGCTTTTGTTCAAAATTTAGATATAGGATCATTCTGATTAGGCGATTCCGTGACTGTTATTAGGTGTTCATTGAATAAGTATAAATAGGGGGAACGGGGGCTCTTATGCTCGGCCCCTTAATTTATATAAATGGGTTTTTCAAGTAGAATTGTCAGATTTCTTTCAAATCTCTGAATAGTTTTGGAAGTTTAATGTTAAGTATAAAAGAGGGGGATAACTCCTCTTTAATTATATAAATGCTAAATGGGTTTTTATTAAGAATTATCCGATTTGCTCTGAATTTTGGATATAGATTTTTTTATATGATAAAGCATGTCCTTGATAATTTAGGAAGTTCAATGATTAAGTATGAAAAAAAGGGAAAGGAGAGAGCTGTTTCCCTTTCTTTTTTTTTTTTTTTTTTTTTTTCTTTTTTTTCGAACGGAATGCGTAGCCTGTGAGCTCAATGCCATCAGTGTAACTGGGCAATATTATTTTTATTTATATTTGTACCATCTGATATTGAGTGCAGACTTATACACCGAAGAGCCATTATATTATGACCACCTGTTTAATACGATGAAGGACTATTTTTCGCCCTTAAATCCACCATCACCCGACTTGATATCAACTCGACAAAGTTCTTGCAGGTAATTGATGGTTACATGGTACCAAGCGCTCACCAGTTGGTCCTGCTATTCTCGCATATTGCGAAGTTGTAGCGTATAGCACGAATTTTATTTTCAGGTGGAACCACAAAAGCCCTATTGGATTCATATTGAATTCATTTTTTTTTTTTACAAAAATTAAACATTAAAAAAATAAAATTTCAATGTAGATTTTTTTTTTTTTTTTTTACAGAAGAGGTATTAAGTTGTCTTTATTAAAAATTTTATGCATTTAGGTTTTATCAGAATTGAGAAAAAAAAAAAATGTGACATGTTGCTAAATTGGACTACCAAGTAAATAGTAAGATAATAATAAGATACTAGTAAATAGTAATAGTAAGATTCCTGAGACCCTTTAAGGGGAGTCTTCACTCACTTGAAAGCTCCCTCTCCGTAATGTTAAACCAATGAGCAGATTAATTTCAAATTACTCGTTTAAATTTAAATATTTTTAAATGTTTTTTGCATAACATAGTTGAGATCGATCTTTTGTATGACTATTTTTTTACTATCTCGATTTTAGTTGAAGATTTTTTAAAGGTATTTTTTGTTTCAAAATTGGTTCCGAAAGTGAAAGTATCTTTAAAAAAAAATCTGTAATCAAAATTGAAAAAGCAAAAAATAATGGTACAAAAGATCGATATCATCTATCTTAGTTAAAGGAGAAATTTTTAATTAACCTGCCCATTGGTTTAACATTGCGAAACGAGAGTATTTAAGTGAATGAAAACTCCCCTTAACCCCTTCGCGACGAGAGCCTTTTACAAAATTTTTAATGTTTAGTCGCCGTTTTTTAAAAACAGAAATTTGTGCCTGTTCAAATCGAGAAAATGCTCTGATTAATTAAGGCAAATTTTACGGTAAAATTTTATTGGTTGGAATAAACACAGGTTCTTAAAACTTTTTGCGGCACTTATACGTGTCGCTCGTCCCTAAGGGATGAAGGGTTAATTGTATAAATTGCTTACGTAAACATTTTTCAACAATGCTTGGAATATTTAAAAAAAAAAACACTAAAAAATGAAATTTTATTGCAGAAAATCCAATTTGCGGGTCTTCCTGAAGAGGACGAAGATGAAGAGGAAGAGCAGGAATGTGAACCCATCCCCTCTTGTTCGGGAGCGAACGAAGAGGAAAAGGAAGAGGAAATGGACGAATCCGAAATTCGAGCCACGGCGGAGAAAGTGGTGCAGGAGGTTATTACAAAGGCATCTGAAACAGCAGCTGAAAAACTGGAAAATAAAGTCGCAGGCTTAAGTTTTCCGGTATTTTCATATTTTTTTCCATGCATGTTATTATTTCGTCATCTTCATTTCATTACCTCATCTTATTATTTCGCCATACAAAATAATCACATAAAGATGTTAATAGTTAATTTTATTTAAAATATCTTAGTACTTTCAAGCCTTAATCAGGCTCTTCATTAGAGAATAATTTTACAACTAGTTTTTGTTCATTTATACAAATATATTAACAAAAGATATATATGAAAGAGGCTAGACAGAAGACATTGGAAAAATCTGGGGGAGACCTACATCCAGCAGTGGATCGAAAACGGTTGATGATGATGATGATTAACAAAATATGTAATATAAAATTAGTTATAAGAATATTCTCTGATGAAGAGCCTGATTAATACTTGAAAGTATTAAAAGTTATTTTAAATAATTACCTATTAACATCTTTATTTGATTATTTTAATCGCCTTTTAAGTAAAACTGAATATTTTAAATTTCTTATTATATATTTTGTGTTAAAAACAAGGGGAAAATTGTGTTCCGTCATATATTTTTATTTTATCTTTATTATTATTATTATTATTATTATTGTTATTATTATTATTATTATTATTATTATTATTATTATTATTATTATTATTATTATTATTATTTTAGCTGGTGGTGTGTTATTGCAACATTTTTTTATTTTCAAACTAGCAAACGTTTTTTCTCAGTTTTGTTAATAATATGACATCAATTTCTATTAAAATATTTGAAATATTGTATTTAAAATTTGATTATATAGCAATTTTTTAATAAAATGTTATTTTGAAAGGGATTGCATTAACATTTTATTTTCCCTTTGTTCCATTAATGCGATGTGTTTTTGTATTGTCGGTAATAGCTTTGTGAAATGAATAGATAATTCATTCTTTGTTTCGCATCATTTGATATAGAAATATTATACTTAATTTAATAATATTCTTTGTTTGAAACTTTTTTTATACTTACACTTACAAGGGAGATCTCCATACGGGTAAACTCAGATGAATCTGAAAAAATTACAGATTTTTTTTTCTTATTAGGATATATGCGTTTATAAGAAAAGTTTCGACGGAATATCGATAGAGCGTCCGTAAAAAAATAACGAATATTTCGTTATTTGACGGTTTTGCCATCGGTTAGCAATCGAATTCAATTTCAAAAAATACTTTTCTTATGTCAAGTACACTTTAAGGAAAAACTGTTTCATGTTGAACTTGTTTAAATAAATTTGATTTACATAACTTTATTTTTGTCAGTTTTAGTTTGTTTTAACTATAATTTTGTCATATGTGTGTTTATATGTATTCATATTGAAATTAAAGGATGAGAAATTACAATTTAAAACGAAATTCAAAATTTAAATTAATTAAAATTGTTTCAAGCTCATATTTATGTCCAATTAAGCATTCAGTTTTTTTTTCTTTTGCTATGGAAACAATTTTTATCATATTTAAATGTATAACATAAATACAGCATTCTTCATCTGACTTTTGTTTTTGAATAATTAAAATATTTTTCCAATATAATTTTTTATACGTTAAAATATTTTTTTTCAGTGATAAATAAGTACATATACAAATAATATATATTTGCAATACATTGCATATACATGTATACATATATTAAACTCTCTTATTGTTTGATTTTAATTTCATTAACTAACATTTATGCGCATTCTAAAAATTCATTAACAAACAATTTTTAGTCGAATTAAAATCGTTTTTGGCCAAGAAAAATACTGCTCGCCAAATCGAGGAACGTTTTCTCCTTTTCACACCAAGTATTTGAAAGTATTTTATTTTATTTTATTTTATTTACACATTTTACACAGTAATTCCTCCGCTAAATTTAAATGATCCTTTATTACATACATAAACAGTTGAATTGTTATTATCTAAAAAAATATTCCCAGTATGCCCAGTATGGAGACCTTCCTTGTTTGTGCGATATTAAAAAAGAAAGAAAATATAAACGAATTTGTCATGTCGAAATCTTTGTGTGTGTGCATGTATGTATATTGTAGCCATTTTATTTGTTGTTTAGTGGGTAGTCGAAGAAGTTGTTTAGAAGCTGTCGTTCAAAAAGATGCTTGTGCATGTATTTAAAATTAATAAATCATCATGTGCTTTTGTTTCATCAATATCGTTTTATAATCCCTATAGATGGTGATTTTATAAAATGAAAAGATCTTTTGTTCTGCATGAATATTATTTTTAGTTTAACATTCTTCATCAGAAAGTACGGTTTATCCTCCTGCATTATTTGTAATGGTATTGTTTGGTTTTGTTGTTTTGCTGCAATCTTTGTTATTATAAAATAAATTAAAAGCTTTTGTGATTAGATGGCGCTTGAATTGTAGATATAATTGAGCCTGTTGATGAATTGAAGAAAAAAATGAACCTAATAACTACATGCATGGATATATATGACGATGTGTTTTCCCTTTTAGAAGATTGAATGCATATCAAATCAATGCATATCAATCATCATAGAAGATTGCTAAGAATTTATCATTAGAGATTTTTAGTTATAATGCAAGTGATTATTCGTATGGTGATACAAAGAAGTTTGGAATGTGATTCATTAATTCATATTTTGTATCTTTGGAAAAGTAACTCGTAAATTTTATATATACAGTAGTTTTAAAAATAATGATAAAAAAAAAAAAAAAAAAAAAAAGATGGTGGGTTTGTAAATTTTAAGCCTGTAAAACCGCTTAAACTAACATCAAAACTTCAATCTGGAAAAAATTTTCAGCAAATAAACGGAAAAAATAAAAGAGAGTATTAGTTAATGTATCACCATACACCATATTTCTGCTATTTCACTGATTTTCAAATAACATGTAAAAAAGAAAAAAACATGGACTCTAATAGGGTCTTCCAAGCATTCAGATCGACAGGCCTGTACCGTCCCCACCACCGAGTCCGGAAGAAGAGGAAAAAGCCTGTATACAGTTGACGCAAAAGAAGTGGTCTTTCAAAGTAGAAGAGGACTCAGACAGTGAAAAGAACGTGCAGGCGGAAAAGACAACACTGGTATTACCCGTCGCACTGAATTTGTATGAAGTGTATGATCTTGAAACCATTCGTTGCGTGTTATGTCAACATATTGAATAATTTAAAAGCATTCAAATCTAAATTAATTTTGATTTTCAAGCTTTTACTAATAGTGAAATATTTTACTGCATTTATTTTTTTTTTTATCTGCCAGTAGCATGGCTTATTTCAGACTTTCGTGAAAAGTACTAAAACTTCTTTATAAATTAATTTTTGTTTAAAAGTTAATTATTTGCTACATATAGGTCATTAAAATTTTAATTCTAAATTAAAAACTGATTTTTTTTTATAATTTTACTTTCATATTCTTTAATAGTATAAACTATTTCGTATTCCTATAATTGTAATGGTAGTAGTGTCATTGTATTAATTAATTATTGTTCCGAGCTCAGAAATACAATAAAGGATTTTCTGAACTAATCATTAAAATTTTCAAAATAATTTAAATGCAATTTTTCTTGATATTACTTTTTATCCGTTAGTAATGTGAATCACTTTAGACTTTCGTAAGAAGTAATTAAGCTTCTCTATAAATTAATATGTGTTTGAAAATTCATAAATAAAATGTTATATTCGCTTTCTATAAGTCATTAAAATTTCAATTATAAATTTAAAATCGAATTTTTGTGTTTTTTAATTTAATATCCATTAGTTATAAGAACCATTTTGAATTGACGTGGCTCTAATGATAATGCTATTCTATAAATTAATTTCAGTTTCAAGCTCAGAAAAATAGTGAAGAATTTTCTAGATATTAATTTAAAAAAATGTGTTGAGAAATTTAAAATGTTATTTTTGCTTCTGTTAATTTTTATCTTTCAATAGAATAACATTTTTTAGACTTTCATGAAATGTAATAAAGCTGTTACATACATTAATTTTAGATTTCAAGATTATAGATACAATAAAAACTTAATTATTATGACTAGTCATTAAAATTTGCTAATAAATTTAAAACGCGATGTAATATAAATATATCACTCACCCGCAAGAAAAGTGACCCATCTCGACAAAAGTAAATTTCACAGGATAGGCAAAAAAAAAAATGCATGATTTTACTGTAACATGAAATTATAGCACTTAGATGTTATAAAAGGACTTATTACACTGTTTGATAATATAACACACAATAAATTCGGCTCATCAGTGTATAATAGATGTTAAAAACTTTAATTAAAAATTACGTACTACTTACAATATAAAGTGGAATCAATTTCCTACAGTTTCGTAGAATAAAACTTGTTCATCATCAGGGAAACACTAAGAGACAAAACTAACACGATACAAAGTTTACAATGAAAAAGTATCATGTAAACTTTGTATCGTGTTAGTTTTGTCTCTTAATGTTTCCCTGATGATGAACAAGTTTTATAGTACGAAACTGTAGGAAATTGATTCCACTTTATATTGTAAGTAGTATGTAATTTTAATTAAATTTTTTAACATCTATTTTACACTGATGAGGCGAATTTATTGTGTGTTGTATTATAACATTTAATTCTGCATGCAGGAATAAAAACATGCATAAAAACAGAAAATTCTAAAAAATAAAGACATACGATGAGGTTTGGAAGATTAGATAATTTAACCTCCGAACACAATCCATCCCTCTTCTGCGGTCACGAATGGACATATAGCGTAATAAAGTGATTTTCCGTTTACCTACACATATGAGACTTTTTGTGCAGCAAGACACACCTATGACAGACCTATTTGTGGAATAAAATGCAAAATGAATTTTTGCGAGGTGTGTCACTTTTCTTGCAGGTTAACAATATGTCTTTGTATTTTATAATATGTTGTAAGTATACAGTAGAAGCCCGAAATAACGTGGTCCGATGTACCGCGAGTTGGGATTTAATGCGGGAAAAAGTATGTCCCCCCCAAAAAAATGATCAATTTTACGGTAAATTTTGTGTTTAAAATTTCAGTGAAACACAAAGAAGGACTTGCAGTCTGCGGTTAGTGCTATGCACTTCGTTAGCTCTGTTGACGATTTAAATGACTAAATAGAAATTGACAACTGCGAACCAATTTCAGAGATTATAACAGATCAGAATATCATTGATGCTGTAACGCAAAAAAATTGCAGTAAGCAAGATGATGATGATGAAATTGAAAGTAATGTGGTAACGAAAGACGACGTTCCATGTGTTAGTGAAGTCATTTCATACTTAACGAAGCTAACTTTGTGGATGGAGAGGCAAGATGATTCAGATTGTGTTCATTTACGCCATCTTGTTAGTGTGAAGTAATATGCCGAAAAGAAACGAAATACCTCAGTTCGCCAAATAAAACTTACGGACTTTTTTAAGATTAGTGTAAGATTAATTATGTGTTCAATGAGTGATAAATTTAACTACATTTCACATGGCGGGTAAGTGTTTTCATCATTTTTTTTACCATTTCTTTGACACTACTCCGATATACCGTGGTTACGTTATAACACGAATGTGAAACATATCTCCCGACAACCGCGTTATATCGGGCTTCTACTGTACTATATAATAGATGGACATAAATACCTTACGTACAATCTATCATCATATTTATAAATATGTAAGATGCATGTAAGATTTTAAGTAAGCAAAAAACATATGAATGCATAAAGAAATGCATAAAGTATTCAGCATGCATTGCAATTAACAATGAATTAATCTCAAGTACTCTGCACTGTAAACGCATGAAACACTTTTGCAACACTAACTAAAATCAAAATCTGCACTTCTAACTAAAATTGTTTTCGATTGTGGTGTGAATGTGTTGCGAATGTGTTCTACGAAATAAAAAGATTGTGCAAAAAAGTGTTGTTAAAAATTAAAAGAGGAGAAAATGTGTTTTCAAAACGTATTTCAAAACATTCATTTTTTAAATTGTGTAATTTTAAAGGCACCATGTAGAAAATATTTTGAAAGTGTTTTACACGTATTGTTTTATAGTGTTCTAAATTGTGTGGTGTTTACAATGTGTTGTTAATTTGGGGACAAAGTTTTGTGCAGCACAACATTATTTTAAGAGACTATTTTCATCAACACAATTTACAACATTATTTCAACACTATTTTTAGATTATATTGTTAGACAGCAATATTTTGCAACATATTAAGAACTCATTTCTAGAGGGCAACACTTTTACAACCTATTAAGAACACATTCGCAACACAAAAAACGCTTCACAGCACATTAATGTGTTGTGAATTTGGGGACAAAGACTGTTCCGAAATGTATTTATTTTTGTATTTGAGAATTTGCAGTATGGCAGTAAATAAAAATAAAATCTAGCAGTAAGGTCTTTTTATTTCGTTTTTTTTTTTTTTTTTTTTTTTTTTTTTTTTTTTTTTTTTAATTATTCATTTGCATCAACGAGATTCTTTAAAAAGCTATGTTGACCCCCATATGTAAAGTTATACTATTTAACCCGTCAGCACAAGCACTTACAGCCGCAGATTGGCTTCGCATTATAATTGGAGTGAATTTCATCCAAGCACTTATGCTGTCGGATTAATTTCCAGAGCTGTATCTTTATTCTTATGAATATTGGAAAGTGATTCAAAATAGATTTGACAAGCTTTAAGGTGTACGGTAATGCACATAATAACAAACAATTTTTATACAAGAAACAATGTTCACAATTAGTGTTACCAAGGTATACCGATTTACATCAAGTGTTACGATTTTCGAGGGACTCCAAGACCTGTCCCTAGGGTCGACGTCACATCGCGATGGTTCTTGGCAAAGTTGTTAGCGGAGCCCAACGTATATTGCAATACTGAACTAATAATATTTATTAATTAACTGTAGATATGATAGAATAATAAGTAAAATGGGTTTTATAGTTAAAATCATTGCTATTGACTTGCTATTAGTAAATTTACTTAACGTTTGAATTGTTTACTAGAGAAAAGTAATTGTTGACAAAGCTGTTTTACTTACATGTAATATTTATTAAATGTGGTTAATTTCACTACATGTAAACTTGTAATTACTTATATTGACCTATGTATTAATACGTAGATTAGTATTTGTATTTAGTATTTGCCAAAGTTGAGTTTCTAAAGTTTATTTGTAGTATACTGGTTTTGTTTTTTGAGTATTGTGGAAGGATTACTTAAACGATTGTTATTTAAAAATGGAAACAATATGCGGAACATATATATGTATGTATATATATTTATTAGCCTTCAAAAGTATAAGCAATGCAATAAGATTATACTTCAAAAATAGTCCAGCAAATTCCGGCACACATTTAGAAAGGCTATATATCTAAATTAATATGTCGAAATTAGAGCTAAAATAGCTAATAAAATTTGAGTTAAGAAAATTCACGAAGCTAAAAAAATATATACATTAAAACAAAATTATTACATAATATGAGCAATTATGTAATATTACATATTACATAATATACATTAAAACATAATAACAAAGTTGGAATGTAATAATAAGGTACTTTTTTTTCCTTCTCAAAAAAAAAAAAAAAAAAAAAAAAACAGTTTTTTAATCCAGACATAACTTATACTTCTGAAATAGACATAGATCAATGCACAAGTTTATCAGCTGTTAAAAAAGCCATTTTTTACAATTGTTGAGCAAATTTTAATTTTTGCTTTTTTGGTCAGGCTTTTGGGTAAAATATTCCACAGTGCGCGGCTCAGATCACGATCTCGATGCAGGACTCTAGTCAGTGTTCTCAATGTCGCTCGCCTTTGCGCCAAATTGCGACTAAATTCTTCATTTGGCGAATAAACAAGCGATTATATTTGCCAAATTGCTAGTGCTCAGTTTTTGCTTTTTCTTTCTTTTCTTTTTCGTTTTTTCATCGTGTGAGTGTTTAATATTTTTATTATTTTTTTAATATATTTGTATAATAACATGTTTTTAACATATTTGTAGCGGATAGTTGAATTTAGATTAATAACAATCGTTGTCACAGTTATAAAAGCTTAGGTTATTTTAGAGCATCTTGAGGAAAAAAAAGGAGGGGAGGAGTACATTATAGGATTAAAGATAAATTTTTTTTAATGCTTCACGGCGAATCTATTTGGCTAATATTTTTTCATTTGGCGACTGTTTTTTATTTTTAATTAGCCAAATTACTAACGTTGTTCAAATGTCAGCGAGAACACTGACTCTAGTACTTATCGAAGTGAGACGCCGTATATTTTTGAGTGACAAAATGGATTATGACCGTTGTTTCCAAAACAGAGATTGTTTGTTTTGGAGTGCAAAGCTATACAGTTAAAAATAAATTCGTGAATTCGAGGTAAACTACTGTCAGTAAAGTTGTCAGACTTTTTCCGCTCCGTTAGTAGATTTTTTATTTTGGGAAATAAAAGACGGTAAAACTCCATTTGAAGAATAAGAGGTAACTTTCCATTATGAAGTTTGTATAATGTGGATATTATAAAGCTGTTGCAAAGAAGGTGAGAAATATATTTAGTCTCAATAACAAAAAGCAATACAGTTGCAATTCAGTAGCACTATAAAAGTTAGTATAATAATTGGCTGGTGGTGCTATCTATTGAACAGCTTAAAAGCACCTGTATTTATTGACAGAGGAAAAAAAATACGTCGGTGTGATTCGAAATGATGACCTTTAATGCGGGAGTCCGTTGTTCTAGCTATCACGCTATGGGGTCTTCGAATATATGTGTTTCTAAAGTCATACAAAGGATTCTACAATGTGTTTATGTTTTTATAACGTTGATTGTAATTTTATCGATGCTGTTATAATTCTTTCAAGTTTTAATTAGTAAGGCTAATATATTATTGTGATTTTCTTATGGTTAATGAATAATTATATGATTTGATTAAATAATTTATTAGAGAAATTTTCTTTACGCAAAGAATATGGTGCGGTTAATTAGTTGCTATTCAGTAGCAGAATACAAAACTTAGAAAAGAGCCAATGTTCTTTCATTGATATATTTCATTTCTGTGTAACATGTCAGTTTTCTAAACATTGAAAATAAATTTGCAATAAATAACAGAATATCTCCTTTGTTTCCATCCATCTTCGTCTGTTTCCTTATTTTCAGTAAATATGATGAAATGTTCGGACTTTTAACAGAAATGGCTCTTTTGTAGTGAAAAGGGACTCTTTCTGTGAAATTCAGGAAAATATATCTGTGAATTTCAGATTTTTTCTAACAATGTATCGCTAAAAGTTTTTCCAATGTTTTTTTTTTAATAACCCTACGTATATACTTCCTTTAAATTATAGTATTTTTTTTTAATTGTAGATTAAATTCGATGAAGCCCCCGAAGATGTTAAAGAAGTGGCAACAAGTTTCGTGAAAGACATAGTAGGAAAAGCGATTGCCATGGCTGAAGAGGTGAGTGATTTTGAATTTCACTTAAGGTGAATTAAGTGGTTTTGGCGGCATGTCTTGAGCAGCCATTTTTCGCATTATGAAGAGCTCAAATGATGAAGGTGGTGTGTGACAAAAGAAATTGATTGAATCACATGACTGAAGATAATCAGTGATCCTCTACCATGCTTTGTAAAAATACGATTTGAAAAACCTAATATTCACAGAGCTTTTAATTAGAAAAATACAATAAATATTTTTTTACAATAAATGCAAATAGATTATTACACTCTTCCTTCATTAGTCCACACAACTTTAAAGAAATTTCCTTTGTTTTAATGTGCTGCCACCACGGTATAATTAAGTAATATCGGGCCCATTGTGAGAAAGTGTGTCAAAAATAACATTAACTCATCTAATTAAAATTAACTAACAATTTATTTACACGTTATTTACATACAACAAAACATTATTTACACTTAAAAACTCGGATATAGATGATTCGATCCGACATTAAGTTAAATACAGCAAATATCTTCTGTATATTGAATTACTTATCAAAATATCTATATTCGTCTCACACTATGTTCGTTAAAATAGCTTTATTTTAGGTCACTCCTTACGCCGGCTCTATCCTCCAAGAGCCTCACATTCACTTTATACACTCTCAGTCTGAATACGCTACTCAGGAAAACCAACCTCTTCACACCTGAGGTCGAAGCCAGAATGATCATCTCTCAGCGATCACCATAAAAAAACCACCCCCCCCCCCCAAAAAAAAAAAAAAATAATAATAGTAATAATAAGGCCACATCTCTGACCGAAGGGGCCGTCACCTTAAAAATCGCCCCCTCCTAGAATTTCCTTGTTTGCCTTATCTAAGGCATGCGTTTGAACAGCAAGGTGCCATTCATTGATACATGTTCATACAATGTTATCTCACTACATATTACAGATTAACTTAAGGAGTAAGAAAAATATTATCTTCAAACTCCAAGCTATACAGAAGGTTACATGAATACAATAAATAAGTAAAAAGTTAATGTGGAATGATAATAAATCTAAATAACTAACCACCCATTGGCGTCAGGACCTGATTTAGATATTTGAAACTTTACAACTCATTTTTTAAACTCGTAAAAAATGCTATGTATTGCAGTCATTACCACGGTCCGACTTTTGAAAAATTTCTTCACAACTTTTCATTATATGACCCCAGGAACCCAAAATCATCCCTATCTAAAAAGTTTATATGTATATATGTATGATGTATGTACGAAATTTCGTCCGCACGATAAAAGTCGCAATTATGCACGAACTTTAAACTCGCTAAATACATTCAGATGATTAATATCTCGGTGGAGATAAAAAGAAATAAAATAACTTTTTTTTTCTTTAAGCAAATGTTACATTATATTAGAAATATAATGAACGAAAAGCAGGTGAATATATAACGTCATGTGAGTTGCAAAAACGTATTGAAACATGACAAAAACCAGACTATGTTAATATCGGCATATTTTAACATTTTGAAGTTTTCCGATTTTGTTTTCGCCATTTTTAAATCTATTCCATGTATATATGCGTGTGTGCATGCGCGTATATGAGAATTTTCACAAAAGGTTTAGGTCTCTAGAACTTATTCCCAGTGAGGAAAATGGGTTTCTCTTTAATCTTGATTTGGTTTTTGTTGATGGTAGCTGTACCTAACTTCGAAATCTACCTCCGCCTTTAGACCGAGTTGGTAGGGATTTTTTTTTTTTCAAAATGATGATTGTTTCAATATCTTTATCATCTGAGCCCTTCATACGTAAGAAAATGAGTCTTTAATGAGTGTTACTTGAGTGTAGCAATTATGTAGCTATTTCAAAGAATATCAGAGAAATTTTCTAGATAGAAAAAAAAGCACCAATGTAATTTATTATGTAGCAAACACTTTTTCAGTTTGGAAAAAGGCCAAATTTGAGCAACACTCTCAAAAAAGAATCGTCAAAAAACGTAAAAAGTACAGGCATCAAGTTACCAAAACTCCTCTGTGATTGGAAGAGATTTTTCAGTTATTTGAAGAAATTTCCGTCTTCTTTTTGCTAGAGAATTCTAGTAAGTACTAGTCTTACTAGTCAGTAGCATATGTCCCCGATTTACACCTGTTTATTTTCTTTATGTTTGTACTTGTTGTCACCCTGTTTAATGCTGTTTATTGTATTTTCATTCTAAATGTCACCTGAAGTTATCTGTCCAAAAATATAAGTGCGCGTAATACGGCAAATATGCTTCAAAATAAATACAGCCTCAAATTGTCGGAGTGAGTAATACACCAGAATATTAGGTACTTCAAGGAGGTTTCTTTATAAGAAAAGAAATGCTCGTAATTCGGCGAATATATCTATTTGTAGGAAAATACAGTCACATATGGTAAGAGAAAATTATATGGCGGAATATGCCATTTCTCATGAATATTGTTTTGTTAAGAAAAGTATGCACACAATCAGGGCCGTAGCAAGGTGTTTTGAGCCCCCCCCCCAAAAAAATATAACTTTGGGCCCACCCTCCCCCCACTTTCAACTGAATTTTTTTTTAAAATATTTATATTGAAGTTTCCAATGAGTTTCAAATTATATTAATGTAATAAACAAATTTAATAATTATCATAAGTATTTTAAATCATTATTAAAATTATTATAACATTCATAACTCTGTACAAATACGAAATAAATATGCATTGCTTAAAGAACCCGTGGCAAAATGCACGCGACACTGTGACGGGCGTCGCAGACTTTTAAGGACACCTGCAGACTCAGCAATGCCACGAACGCGCTATTGCACTTAAATTATGCAAAAAATCGATCATGGGGCAGAAAAAATAACTCTTTCCTGTGGGACGCGTAATTTCGTCAAAATTTCGTCGCAAAATAAGAGCGATTTCATCCAAAGATAGCGAGAATTAACGCAAATATTATCAAAGCATCGCGAAAAAAAGACAAATTTCGTCAGAAAATCTCTCAAAAGCAGATTTCATAAAAAAACGGGCAAATTTTGTTAAAAAAAATACTCCCAAAAACGGCACATTTCATCAAAAAATCTTGAAAAAAAGACAGATAACGTCAAAAAATCGCGAAAAAACGACAAATTTTGTCAAAAAATCTCGAAAATAAAGATGGATTTCGTCAAAAGATCGCGAAGAAAACGAAAATTTCGTCAAAGGCACAAGGGAAAAAAAGTAAGATATTGCTGGAAGTGGATTTTTCTGTTTTATTATTATTATTATTATTTTGTAAAATATGGAAATAATTTACACATACATATGCATGTTACCATAATTAACTACAATAGCAGAAAAAATATATTTATGTAATACGTTGCATTTTGCAGACTATTTTTGAAAATATTATTAGCGTTGCAGACATTTGAAGATAGTTCTGCCACCGGGCTTAAAGATAAATTAACAATGTTAAAATAAAATTTATCTAAAACAATTTTACAAATAAGCACATAATGCTAAGATTTTATTATAAAGTATAGAAAATAAATAAATTATATAAACACATAATTTTAACAGTTCGCTATTTAAGAGGCTACTTCAGTTACGCGAAAGGACCTATTCTCTAATGCATGGAAGAATGGTATGGAATACTATGAAAGAAATTTATATCTCAGTTGCATTTCAATATTTTTAAATGATTTTTTTTCACTGGATAGCTGAGATCAATCTGTATGCAGATTTTTTTTCACCTTTTTTTTATTTTGTTTGCAAAGTTTTTTTTAAGAGGATGCTTTAATTTTCGAAACCGGTTTTAAAAATGAAAGTGACCTCATTAAAATTATCTGTAAACAAAATTGAAAAAGCAAAAAACAGCCCGTATACAGATCGATCTCAGCTATCCTCAAAGAGCACCGATTAACCAAATTGATTGCATAACCAAGTATTGAACGACAAAGAATTTACAGAAACTGACTTATAAAAATTTTACAAGTTTCTTTTTAATATTAATTTTTTTTTAAAGTAACAATTTATATACATTTTTCCCCCTTTTAAAATATGAAATGCTAGCAACTACAGGTTTCAAGACAATTATAAACTCTAGTTCATGCCGACTTTTTCTTAAAATAAATAAACAAAAATATTTTTAAAATAAGAACTTAAATGATAAAGTGAAAGCAAAATTGTTATTATTTTGAAAAGAGGCAAAAGATTTCGAATTGTGCGTAAAGACATAGACCCTGCAACACTTTAACAGACTCGAGGACTGTGCCATTTCTTGTCAGTTTCAGAGCCCATTATGAATTAGAAGTAGAGGAAGCCCAACATCACAGAGGGGGGGGGGGGGTCCCTATTATCCTATCAGTTGTTTTTTCATTTACTAAATCCATTTTTCGTATGTTTAAATTATTCGAAATTTTACCATGCAAATTTCGATTAAATAACGTTTTTACTATTAAATTAAAACTGACTATCTACATATTATACACATTAAAAAATATTTTATTAAATACATAATTATATGTAACCAATTAATTTTGTAAAAGACATATGGAATTACAGTTGAGAATATTTGAACTTCAAAATATTTCTTATGTTTTACAAATTGCAGCATAGTAAGAAAAAATATTTCATAATAAAAGAAAAAAAAACTATATATGTTTTATTCTGATTGAATTTATTGAATTGAAAATTAGCTTTGAAAAGTAAATTTGCTGGGGCCCTTTGTATTTTGTTGGTAAGAATGGGCTTTATGGGCCTGTGAGATTATTTAGCATCACGGAAAAAAGAAAGAAAGAACGAAAGAGCATAGAAAAATTTAAAATAGCACAATTTCTTATTGTGACATGAATTTAGAACTCTAGATTTTCAAGGAAATAAGAGTATAAATTAAATGAGAATTTACTTATTACTTGTTAACAAACGAAATAGTAGTTTAATATATGAATGCAATGGAATCGGAAGTTGACGCAGGTATTTTTTCTTGGATCCCATTTTGTGAAAAATAGTTATTTTTATGAAATTTATTGTATTTTGTAATGAAATTTGAATTCCAGTTATTGAAATTCGCATCAAACATTTATTAATAATAACTTATTTAAGTCTATATGCTAAATTTCTCATTTCAGGTGAACTTGTTTCCTTTGCAAAACACATATTTTAAAACCTAACAGTATAAAATTAATTAGAGTATATTTTTATGGAATAGAATTTTGTGAATGGTGTGATTTATTAAAAAGAATTTTGTGAAGAAGCCCTAATAAAACGCTTAAATGAAAAACATGTAAATGAGAAATGTGTGTTATTAAAATATGCTCTATTAGTATACATATATTTTTCCAAGCTGTGCAAAATTTTCTAATACTT
Organism: Maratus speculifer; assembly: GCA_964019185.1. NCBI lineage: Eukaryota > Metazoa > Arthropoda > Arachnida > Araneae > Salticidae > Maratus > Maratus speculifer. The sequence goes on from OZ025297.1 coordinate 333,303,223, forward strand.
AAAATTTTTAATAACTGCTATATAAATTACATAAAGTAATAAATATGACTTACCAGATTAGTATAAGGAGTAGATCTTTTTTCCTGCAGATATACACTTAATTTTATAAATACTATACTATGCGTATTACTAAAATAAATCAGAAAAAAACTTACGAAAATCCACATCTGAAGTGCTGTGTTGTCTACAAACATGTACTTGTATGCATTAGCGGGCTGCTAAAGTACTTGAATAGGCCAGTACTCCCTTCTAGGTCAAGGAATCCGGTTACTACTAAGTAACTAAGCTGTTAACTTTTAAAGGGATTCTCTAGATGTTATTTGTGTCACCCACGTTGTGAAATTGGTGTGAAAAATGACCTATCTTCTAAGAACATAATATTCCGGTATTTCAAAAGAAAACACCCTTTTGTCACTAGCAGCTTTATACAAGAACCCGGCTTTCTTCAGAGTCGATCCGATGATCGATACTCTTTCCTTATCTTTCTTAGTTCCATGCAAAAACCCATGGTCAAAAAGCGAGGGGGGGAAAACGAGTAAAAAAATAAGGATTTTCAGTTTCTTGGTTTCTGCGTTTTTGAAATCTAAACAAGGTTTTTGATAAAAACAGGGCCCCGTTAAGGCTACGGGGGACCCGAAACAAACATCATTCTGGACACACACACACACACACCCTCTATCTATCTGTAATTTTGTTTTCTTTTTTCTTTTTTTTTTTAATAATGTAGAAGTGGCAAACACTAAAAATAAAAAACATATTGCACACATGCATAAATTTTGTACTCACATCTATATACAAGATATCCCAAAAAATTGGTCACAACTTTATTTAAAAATATTAATTTGATAATTATGGAAAAAATGATAGATTGATTGAGATAAGTATTTCTTTGCAAATTTTTACTTTGCTTACCTACGTACATTACAAGATGTCTAAAAAAGAAGGCTCAAAATTGGACATAACAGTTTTAACTTATCACGTTACGAGGAAACATTAATAAAACTAGTCGTTTGGGGGCACCGTATAATACTTACCCATCATGAAAATGAAAATAAAACATGTGAAAACTATTTATACAATGCATTGCAATTCATAAACAAAATTTAAATATTGTTAATATACATAGTAATGCTATATTAAAGAACTGCTGATTACCAATTTTGACAAATTATATAAAACGCCAAACTACTCAAGTAGTACCGAACTGCGTAAAAGAAACAGCCTTATAACTCCAAAAATAATAATTCTATTAACTAACAATTAACTGCGTCGGATTAAGCGTCTCATTTCCAATTAAAATATACCTCTGAATTGAAATTTGAATGAAATACAGGGTCATGAAAAATCGAAGAATGTGGAAAACAGGATTACGAATATCTCGGGAACTAATGATCCGATCGACTTTATTTTATATGCAAAATGTGTGTTATTTTATTGCCTTTTACGTCCATTTCTTATAATAAAAAAATTTGAAAATTTTTATGTACCTTTCATCAGAACGAATTTTTCGAGAGTCCGAAAAAAATAGTTTCGGATAATCGAGGTTGCTGATATTAAATAGGCTTCGTCCCATTCTTACATACTAACTACATACAAAATTTCAAGTCTCTATCTCAATTTGTTCGGGAGATAGAGCGTTTACAGACAGACAGACGGACGGCAAAAATTTTTTTTTTCTAAAAATATGTTTTTCGAAACCTCCACTATCTAAAACGTGTAAATCCGTCAAAAAATTTTTTCGATTTTCAAAACGATTGCAAGACTTACCCTATACTACGTATGATGGGTAAGTAAAATTCCTTTTAAAAGCTATAGGATACTATGTTGTTGTAATTAGGGCCTGGCTAAGTCACGGGCATGAGGACAACTGCATCGGACGTGGGGCCCCCTCAATCGTGGGCCCTCAAGGGCAAATATAATTTTTTTATTAAGGCTAATAAAAAATGGCAAAAAATGACAAAAATTCCATCTTTCTTTCTTTCTTTATTTTTAGCTTTATTGGGGCTCTTTTCTTATCTCTCCTCTGTTTTGGAACCCTATGCCCCTTCCCCCCCCTCCCCTGGATCTAACAGTTACATCACAGTTGTATTTACATTTTGATGGCTCACATTTAGTCTTATATTTCTATAACAGAAGAAAAAAATGTATTCGATAATTTCTTAAAGTTATCTTTTTTGTGCTATTCTGCATACACATGCGAATAGACAACTAGTATAAAGATTAATTTTAGACACTTTAGCATAAAAAAATTTGGAAAAAATGAAAAAATTATGAAAAAATTATGAAAAAATTATGAAAAAATTTGGATTTTTTCAAGAAAAAATCCAAAAGTTATAAAGGGGCCCCCACAATCTAAGTCGGGCCCTGGTCGTAATAAAATTTTAATAATTTGTTTTCTAATGATATAGTTTGTTTTCTACGTGTGTGGAGGGAACACTGGAAGCAGAGAGGAAAAGGAGAACAACATTCCATTCCTAAATGTTTGAAAACGTATGAATTTCGGTTACTTTTGGCACATTTTAAGCATTTGGCACCCTTTAATGAAAATCCTCATTATTAGGGGGGGGGAGCTTTAAAAAGGTGCACCTGGGGAAATTGCCTGGCGGGCCCCTGAATAAGAAAAGGAGAATTTGAAAAAATAAAAACATTAAAAGAAGTGTTTTCTTACATTTTAAAAACAAATAAACTTCGGTAAAAAGGTCGATAGAATCGATTAGGGGGCCCCCTGACTTCGTCGCCCCCCCCCCAAATGGGGGGTATGGGGGGCGGTCGCTACGGCCCTGCACACAATATGGCGAATATATCTATAAATATAACAGTTTCAAATCCTAGGAGCGAGTTATACGCCGAAGTAAGTATTATCTTACTTTTTTTTCCAGAAAATAAATGTACACAGAAAGCGAATACGCCCAAAAAACATATATACGGTATTAAACTGCAGGAACGCGTTTTTTCTTAGAATATGCGATATATCTTAAAGGTTTCTTTGCAAAAGAAGAGATGCGCACAATACGATGAATATACTTAAAACAAAATATCTATATATAGCGTATAGCCTCAAATTCTAAGAGCACGTTATATGTTGAAACGCATTGTATGCCGAAATGTTTGGTAATGTCTGTTCAGAACTGGGAAACACATTTCTTTTAAATGTATTCAATTGAATATTAATTAGTAATATTTTTTCTCATGCTGCGTACTTAGTTTTGACGACTTTTTAAAAAAATTTTAGGTGTCCTGACTAATAATGTAAACTCATATAGTTAAAAAAAATGCTTTCCTAAATTATGAAAGATTTCTTCATGGATTTGTGTCAAAATTTTGCTTAAGATTTGAAATTTGGAAATCGAAAAGTGAAATTTGGTAACGATGAGAATTCTTAAATGACGAATATATTCTTATATGATGAACTAAAAGGTCTCTGGAAGTTCAGATTTCATACTGTTAAAATCTTTATGACTTCACTTCATCTGTCTGTGTGTCATAGTTTAACTTTCGTAAAATATACTTGAAATACCACGGAATAGATACATGCTTTTGGGTCCGCTACAAAAAGTTTTTTATTAAAAAATGAGTAAGTGCGACTTACACACGGTGAGACTATTAATTTCCAGGATTGATCTGATAACTTCAGAAAATATTGCATGAAATACATATCCATTTAATATGTTTCGAAATAACTTCTACCTGCCGAAATGCACTTCTGCGATGCTCGACTTCGGACGCAACTTTTAAACTGCTCTTCCCCAATGCTCTTTAATGCAAACGTTGCCATTTTCTTGATGGCTTCCTCAACTCTTGATCTCTTAGATCTGGTGCCAAAATTCGCCGAACCATCTCCTTGGAAATGTTCAGTTCATTGGCACAAGCTCACGGACTTTCCCTGCTGTTTCTCGCATGTTTACGGAACGCGGACGTTCATAGTGCACGTCATCTTCGACACTATCTTGGCCACCCCAAAAAAAAGCTAAACCATTCAAAATGCGTGAACTGGATAATTCTTCTTCTCCATATACTTGTTTTAATATTTCCTTAGTTACTGTAGCAGTTTTACTCAATTTTAAGCGCAATTTAATATTTATTCTTAGCTCCATATCGACTTCGACACCAAAAATTTATCAATGCGTGTTTCAAAGCCAACCACTTGATTCTGAAAGATGCCAATTTCATTGAAAATGCGTAGATAAACAACCTTTAAAATACAAGCATTACCACGCACTGACATTTTCGGTTCTTGTATAGTTCCTGGAAATTAATGGCCGCACCTTCCAGCACTTTTAGGGAACTTCTCAAAATTCTTCAACATATTAGGGTCTGTGAACGGTTGTTGTTTGAACTACTTTTCAATAATGTTGCCTAATTCAAACTTGTAAAATTAGTGAACATTTCATTTATGAATTATAACATATTTCTTATAGAAAATGGTAAGCGTAAGACTTTATTAATTTACCGAGACATACAAAATAAATCGATTGCATTACTACCTGTTAGCAGTAACTGAAGGAAGTTCGATTCATTTAATTGATATACGCTATTTAAAAATTGCGAGAACATATTCCATGCAAAAAATAGTGCATGTATTATTATTTTTTTCGCAAAAAAATAGATTAGGCCTAGAAAAGAGATTAGGAGCGCTTTATGAGCGACCATTCCAGGACTTGTGTTTGCAATTGTGCTATCCACCTTCAAGTTTATTTTTTTATGTGAGGCATATAAATTGCGTATAAAATTCCACAAAGATTTTTAATTAATTTCTAGCCATAAAAATTTCTAAAAAATGCGTTTGACTTGTGTTATACGTTTTATAGTTGAATTATTTTTTTAAAATATTATTTGGTGTGAATATGATTTAAATAAATTAATATTTTCATATGAAAGAATGCACAAAAAAATAAGGATATATTGCCAACTATTGGTTGAAAACCGTTTTTAGATGTGCAACGTTTTCACTTTTTACTGTATTAAATATTGGGTATGTATGTAAAAATCTGTAGATTATTATCTTTGGACAGTAATTGGTGTTAAACTCTGTTATGTCTTTTCTAAATTGTTTATTTAAATATCTCGTCACAGTAAAGTTTCGTAACAATACTCTAAGTGTTGGAAAATGTTTTTTAATAATCTGTGTTTAATGCATGGTGTTTTTCCCCCTTTTTTAGTTTGAATTAATGCACTTTGATGTTTAAATAGTTACCAGTATTTTATGATTAATATTAATTAATTGTATAATATTTATTCTTGTTCTTAACTTATGCATATTTCTTTACACTTTTCACGTTGCTTTACAAAAACAAAAGTTTCTTAATCTTACTCTTATTTTTCGTAAGGTTTGCTAAAATAAAATATAACTTATTCCATGTGACCAACGATTATGAAAAGTATTATTTTAATTTCAACAACCTCAAAAACCAATCGCCTTCAGAGCTTTAAAAAAACATTTCTGAAACATTTTTTTTCTGTTTGTATTTTTCGGAAATGCTTCTACGCAGTTTTTTACAGTGTATTAAGCAGTTATCTCAACCCAAAATATTATTTTTCGGATGCAAAATTCGGATGATGAAAGATTTTCATGTTTAATAAACGAGATAGATAATATCAATAATATTAAAATTAATATTATTTTGTTATTTTTATAATTATATTAATATAATAATATTCAATATATTAATATACAATATATCAATAATTTCAACAACCTCAAAAACCAATCTCCTTAAGAGCTTTAAAAAAAAACATTTCTGAAACATTTTTTTTTTTTCTGTTTGTATTTTTCGGAAATGCTTCTACGCAGTTTTTTACAGTGTATTAAGCAGTTATCTCAACCCAAAATATTATTTTTCGGATGAAAAATTCGGATGATGATGTTTAATAAACGAGAAAGATAATATCAATAACATTAATATTAATATTATTTTGTTATTTTTGTAATTATATTACTATAATATATACAATATATCAATAATTTCAACAACCTCAAGAACCAATCGCCTTCAGAGCTTAAAAAAAAAACATTTCTGAAACATTTTTTTTCTGTTTGTATTTTTCGGAAATGCTTCTACGCAGTTTTTTACAGTGTATTAAGCAGTTATCTCAACCCAAAATATTATTTTTCGGATGATCAAAGATTTTCATGTTTAATAAACGAGATAGATAATATCAATAAGATTAAAATTAATATTATTTTGTTATTTTTGTAATTATAAATCATATTATTGAAAATATTCATTTAAGAATTGATAGCATCCAAATAATCTATATTCTTGATGAAGGAAAAAACTTATTAATGCACTGTGAAAGTTATCCAGAAATGTATCCGAAATTTCGGCATCGAAAAAAATGTTCGATTGAGAAAAACTTGTTTAAATCGCAGAAATCCATTGATTCAGATTCTTGCTAAGATAAAGAAAAGATTTTAGAATCCTGGATAACTATGAACAGTTTTTATTTTATTTCCGTAAAACTTAATAGAGATAAAATCTAAATTAAAAAAACTTTCTTTACAGTGTATAAAGTGTACATTTATATAGTGTAAATCTCAAAAATTTCTTTTTTGTCGTACTTTCATTATATTGACTCTGATTCCATAGTTTAGATTTTTTTAAAACAGAAAATGGAATATATTTGATAAATTTATAACGGTATTTATTTCAAAATCAAACTTGCTTCTTTTGTTAAGTATCGGCCAATTTTGGCAACATTGCCGTAGTTCGGAAGACTTTTAAAAAGTAAGTCATCCGAATTATCGTTATCGTACAAGGAAAACCCAAAAGCATGCATAATCACCTCAATCTGACCACGCTAGTTATGAACTTGCGAACATTGGTCTAAGCTTTTCATTTTGTGGTTGGCATACGAGCAATTGAAATGAGTGGTCCTTTTTTCAAAGTTGGAAAAAATATCATTCGAAAGAATTTTCGGTTTCGGTTTTAGTTCGGTTTTAGATTTTTTTTTTTTTTTTTTTTTTTTTAATCAAAAATAATTTTTATTTTTGTCCAAATGCATTTTATACTGTTTTCATGTTATCATTTGCATTAATTTATCATGTTTTTATAATAAAGCTTTTGTTTTTTCTTTATTTACAGAAATCTGTACCGACTGTACCCTTTAATTTCGGTAAGTACATTAGAATTTAAATATTTAAAAATATAAAATTGAACTGATAAAATTTGGAAAAAAAAAGAATTAACTGCTGTAATTTTTAAACGAACAATTTAAGATTTTTAATATGTTCGTTATGTTACCAGGCACGGATAATACATATTAAGAGGGTTTTACCAATGGCTTCGAATTCTGTCATTTTGCCTAAAGTTGTACCGATATTTTACACACATAAGTCAACTGCACCTCTCTAAAATCCAGCATTTTTTATTATACAAATTGGGCCTAAATTCAATACAAATAGGTCAAATCCACTGTTGTCTAAATTATGATATTCATCTTGGGATGTAAACAAAAGAAATTAAGATTAGCAGTTAGGCCCGTAAGACAAATTTAATATAGTAACAAGGTTTGTATGCACTAAGTGGTATAATGGATTTTAAATGTTACAGGTGTACAGAAATTTCGTAAAGTAGTGGTCGCTATATATTAGGAAGAATTTATTTTATTAAATAAGGCAAATATTACTTTACAAAAATTCTTTTAAATTGTGCTTGAAAGTATTTGAAACGTACGAACACTGAGTAAGGATGTCATCAGTTATTAATTTCAGGAAAAAAAAATTGAATTATACTTAATGAATTTTGATTTATTTTACATTTTATTATATATTAGTCTTAATCATTTTTGTTTGGGAAAAAGAACATTCAAATGTAAATATTTAAAGATGAATTACAATTTTAAGTTGTGTATTAAAGAAGCACTAGATGTAATTGGAGAAATATAATTTAAAAATAATTTAATTAGTCCAGCAAAATCGTAATCTTAATAAATAAATATACCAAGGGAACCAGGGATATACCCCGTAAATTTCCTATGCAAAAACTTTTATTATTATTATTATAATTAAACTTACAGCGATTCATTTTATCACTGATTTTTCTTTAGATATCTAAATATACCGGAAGGTGGCTGCACACAGAGCAGTACACACCTCATCGATTTCACGACTGAAGCGTTCCAGAGTAACTTAAAACCTTATTCGCATATTAAATCACAATCGGTCTGCCAATTCAAATCTTGGTGGAAAACATCTGAAAACCTAATTTTAGCGGTTGACTCATAGGTTTACCGTTATGTTTTTCTACATTTAAAGGTGTGAAAACTTGAAGAACTGGGTGCAGGAAAACACAATAGTAAGCCTATGTGTTAACTGCTGAAACCACCAAGTATGACTTGGCAGACAGTTGAATTTTAATATGCGAATCGAGATTTAACTAATTCTGAATTTCATCAGTGAACTCAATGAGGTGATTATCTGTGTTGCCACCCCCCGGTCTAAAAAAGGATCCCTTTTATTCAGTCACTTCCTTTCAGTCATTTTTGTATATATATATATATATATATATATATATATATAATAGGGGCTGCGTATATTTTATTGGACCATAATGTGTTAATAAATATCAATACATGGAAATAGGGATTATAATAAAGCAGACAATTTTAAATCTACAAGAAAATTTAATAGTTAAAACATTTTATCTAAATCTAAATGGTATTGATATAATTCATTGATATTCATTGATATAATACAAATTCAATATGTCCATAATTCAATATAGTTACAAACTTCAAAACTGGATTGATGTATTTCACAGGCTTTGTTTCTTCCGTTTGTTTTATATGATAAAACAATTTTACATTTGACAATTCTCTTTTTTTCTTTTTGTTAAGGAAATTTGTTTATTTTTGCATTGTATCCGTAGTTTTACCCTTACATTTAAACAATTTCTCTACTTTCTTCTTGAGAATTTTCTTAACATGGACATAAATTTGAGCGAAATTTAGCTAAACATTTTTATTAAAAGTTAAATTTATTGTTGTTCTATATAATTTTACGACAAATTTTTGACAAGAATAACCTGAACTCAAGTGCATAAAGTTCTAAATTCAGCGGGTGAATTGATATCTTCCAGAGTAATTGGTTTTACTTCTTCCGTTTGTTTTATGTGAAAGGATTTTCCTACTTAAAAGTCTCATACTTTTTAAAGTAAACTTCCATATTTTAACATTGTCTCCTTCTCGATTATATTTGAACATTTCTCTTGTTTTCTTGTATATTAAGAAAATACATGTAATATTTTATAAATTTTCATAACAAAAACATAAATTTGCACCAAATTCATCTAAAGAGTTTTATTCAAAGTTAAATCTACTCTTGACCTACATAATTGGATACAAATTTATTTTTCCTAACGAGCAACATCAGTTCTCAAAAATTATAGCAATAACTTTTAAGTTATTAATTTTAAAGTTTTCTTTTGTTGTTGTTGTTATTTTGTTACTAAGTCTTATGTTAAAATATCTGTATATATATATTTTTTCTGTTTAAAAAGTTAATACATATTTATTTTAAAAATAACTATATTTTATTCCTCTCTTTCTCTTTGTAAATTTTATACTTATATTTGTTTTTAAACTGTGAGATAAAGCATATGCCACTAGATTATGTCTGCCTTATTCTCCCAGTCCAAAGGTAGTGCGTTTGCAGTGGTATCTATGTGCCTATGATATTCATGCAATATATTCATTTACTGAAAATAAGCTTATACTAACTTTTATTTTATGTTGAAACATTCAGCATAAAATAGATCGCTAATACAGTCTTTTATATGTTGATTGTAAAATCTCTTGTTTTTCTGTACTCTGAAGTTGACACACATTCGGTATTTTTTATTTTTCTCTAAAAGCGTTTCTGGATAGTATTCCAAAACCAATGTAGCCCTGACATTAACCTTACATATTATATTTCTTTAACTTTTTGATTGCTAATAATATATCTAATGGAGTGTTCTTTTGAGTGATTTTGAGATTCGAATGTTTTCTTTTGCTTTTAGCACAAAAATCATCTCATATCGATTTTTTAATCTGAAATATTGATTTCAATGTAATTATTTAATGTGATTTTTTTTTTTTTTTTTTTTTTTTTTTTTGTGATTTATGATTCTAGCTGTGATGGCAAGGTACCAGATTTTTTTTACTTGCCAGGACCGTATACAAACAAACCAGCTTGATAATAATTTTATAGTCCAGTTCTCTGGGGCCATACATATAGCATTAATTTTTAATGTCACTTTGTATTAAAATAGTAACATATAAAGCGCATTGAAAATGACTTATAATGTATCGAATTGTTATAAAATTGATAATCGTCCGTGACTTACACACGGTTCCAAAAATGCAGTAATGGTAGAAATCACCATAAATTTGAGTGTCTGTACATTGCTGTATTTATTTTTCATGTTGTTGCTGTAAAAACATGTTTCTATATTTCCTAGAATTCATTCTTTAAAAAATATAGTAATTGATAAAAAAAGATTTTAAAAAAATGAATCGTGGTTTTACCTTTTACCATAACACTGGCTAAATAAAATACCTGAATCTGATTCAACCGGTTCATATTTTACCAAGAAAGGTTTGTTTAGAAAAAAAACCTGAATCTTGGTTCAACCTTTCATTAAAAATTTGGTTCAGTATTTCACTAACATAATGATATTTGTGAAAGCACCACTGAAATTATGAAACTTGTCACCATTTGTTGCATCTAAATTTCAGCTAGATTTAACCAATTTCTTCGTGAAACATTGTATTTTATTTTTACCAGTGTGGTTTTTACATCTATTTTGGCTTTGAATCACTTGATATTATTTTAATACCTTGATTTATTTTTACAGAAGACGTAGACTTGATGAAAACCTCTGGACCATGGTATATTAGAGCTAGGGAAGCCCTCATCAGACTACTTCGCACAGCTTGTTTTTGTACACCTCGTCGTACGGATTCCTGAAGTTGGATATAATCATGACAAACTACTGATATTCCATTGTTTTTTATGTCTTTAAATCCGCCAGTTTATTATAAGTCTCCCTCAACAAATGATAATAATAACCGTATTTTCATGTGTCCATTTCTATATCTTATTGTACGTCAGCAATGTTCGCATTATCTGTATACCAGCGACTGACGTAAGAGTTGATATTGGACCTGGGGGATAGACGAATGCATGGATTGTGCATGGATTATCGGAAAATTTGTGTACTATGCAAGAAATATTTCCTATTTTGATGTTGCCTGCGTTTTACAGTGCAGCAATTCGTACTTCCAGAATGCATTCAATATGAAAGTTGAAATTTCATGAACCGATTCAGAAAGTTCAAGTAATTTTCTGCTTTTACATTAGGAAAGAAAAACACTCACGAAGAGCTTCCTTAATACAAGAAAGAATCTATGAAAGAGTGGATTTATATATATGCAATATTTTACTATTTTGAAACATTTGTTGAAACTTTCTTACATGTTGATCTTTAGGAATAATTTCGAAAAGCATGCAATGGTTTCTGCATGAAACTGAACTAATTCTGAAAAAAAAAACTGGAAACTTTATGACTATTAAACCTATAATTACTAGAGATAGTTATTAGGTATACCTGTAAGATGTATATAATTGTTTCTTTCACGTAATTGTTTCTTTGTAAAAGATTTTAACAGGTGACAGCAGCCTGCTCAGAACAGGGTTATGTCTGTTTTCGGAATCTTCTCTCATTTGGAAGTTTTCAAGTTTATTTTCAATATTTTGTTTAATTTTGTATCAGACATTATTTATTCTTTTAAACAAATCAAGATCAAATCTTAATAAACTTATCTGTGTTCTGTGTTTATTATAGCCATTTAATTGTTCCAGGTTTTACATGTTTCTGTGAATGTAGTATATTATAATGCAATACTTTACGATTTGGACTGAATTATTATTTGTGTCTGATATGAAGAAAAAGCCTTTTCCAAGACAGAAAAAAGAAATATGTTAATACTTGTAATGGTTGTCATTTAATGCTCATTATAATGCATGTTTTTGTTTTTATTCAACTTCATAAAAATAGTAACACATTTTTCAAGATTGAAAGAGAAATAAAAGTGTTAAATACATTTAGTAACCTGTTTTATTCTACGTAACAAATGTCTCTGTGTTTTGTTTTAATTAAGACTACATTTTGCATGGTAAAAAGAATATTTCGTTGCTAATTCCAATGATTGGATCATTATAACAATTATCACTTTCTTTATCTCAATTTAATATCAATTTTAATCATAATAATTTATTAATTTTTGACTCTTTATTTCATTCAGAACAGTTTTAACACTTATGTTTCTCAAATGTATGTAAATGTTAGCTATCTCAATATGTATTGATTTCTTACTTTGTATGGTACAAGGTGGATGGAAAATAACTGCCTAAAACAAATACGAGGTGGAACCCGCCAAAATTTGACGAATGAAAGCAATTTAAAAAGAAGTGTTATCTTGAATTTATAATAATAAAAATAATTACCTTAAAAAATCGATCTTACATTTCTTAGCCTAACTCTTAAGACAAATATATTACTTTTAACCAAAATTACCAAAGCACTATTTTCATTAAATTTAACTTTTCAAACTATCGAAAAATTAAACTTTACTCATATTAGTAAGTAATCGGTATGTTGTAACAAAATAAGAAATTGAGATAAATATTATTATAAGTAATTATAGTGAGCCAATTCAGGCGACTATGTATAGATGTGTATATAGATTATTTTACAATATTTATTTATTTATTTATTTATTTATTTATTAATAAAGTTTTAATTTTGTTATAAAAAATTACCCGGAAACAAATGCTGGATTATTTTTATTGTTTTAATTGCAAAAGGGTTAATTTTCTGTAAATTGGCTATACGCGATATCGATTTTTTTAAATCATGTTTCATATATTTAAAAATACATATAAAAATAGTATATTAAGATACAGTTTTCAAACAACGTGCATTTGTAAGCGTTTTTTTTTTTTTTTTTTTTTTTTTAGCTATTCTATAATGTAAAAATTGAAATTATGTGTTGTCTAGAAGTTACCCTCTAGGGAAAATTGCAGGAAAAGCGAAACTTTTTTTGTCTATTTATTATTATCATCAAAATCACACTAGCGTTACCGTTACCACGGACACATTTTTTTCTTTATAATATCAATTTAATAACTTCAATTCTAATACATGAATTTTGATTTGAATATATATTGAGTTATATTTGGTATATTACTAATATTCTTTAGGCACTTTTTACGTACTACAACCGAGAAATTTGAAGAGTTTGAGCAGTTCGGGTTGAACAATCTGTAATATTTAACTCAGTAATCTCGTCATTAGTAGATTGTAATTTTTTTTTAACTCCACCTTTAGAAGCGGACACTTGATGATGTTGAAAAAATCAGGTCAATAATCAATTTTACATGAATACAATATCCCAGTTGTTTGATAAAGTGGTGTACCACTTTGTACATCATGTTGATTGTTCAATGCTTGTTTGGGATAAGCATTTTCATCTTAATAGCATGATAAACTTCTTCTTTCGCCCAACCCTTCTTAAAAAAGTCAAAGGAATAAGATTGGGGTTATTTGCTGGCTTTTCACGTGAACAGCAACAAAACAGGCAACACCTGATAATTGGTTGTCAATATATTCTTGCAGCATTTTTCACGCACTCTCATTTAAACCGGGGGGTTATTTTTTGAAACACCCTGTATTTTTGCTGGAATGTTAGTGCTGTTAACTCACTGAAAATAATTTTCAAATGCACGAAATGTTTTTTATAATTCCACATTTCTTTTCATTTTTTGCTGTGGATGCAGAATTTTATAATTTATTTTTAAAGATAAAAGGCATGGTTTTAAAAAGTACCTATTATTTTTTTAGAAAGTAAATTACTTTTAAATAGCATTTTGTACAGACATTTATAAAATATATAAAATAACAAACATTATATTCATGAACTCATTTTCCGAAAGTATTTCGTTACCACAAATGGTTTTTAAAGCGCGAAAAGTTCTTAAAGACACCCTTGAGAATTTCATTTTGAGAAATGAATACCATTAGCATTTTATTGTGATTACACTTCATTCAACATTAATGATATCATTTTGAGCTAAAAGCAGTTGTGTGTATTTTATTTCCAAGAAGCATTTCAAAAACTATTTAACGGAAAGAAAATTAAGAAATCGCTCTACTAGAACTACTATTAGCAATATTTTATGCAGTTATTAAAGTTTCATAATTATAAATGTTTGATAGAGCTATGCAATGTAATTTATACAAAAAAAATTATAAAATAGTAAATTTTGATTCTATTTAAAAGTGTATTCGAAAAAATGATTTTCCACCTTCAACAGCTCGAAATTTTCCGGTACATTTTTAGACTCATTTTTAAAAGTAGAAACATGAAACCGGCTAGGGTGATTTTTGAAGTGATGTATAAGATGCCGCGTGGTGTAATTGTTCGCTGAATTTAATAGAATTTGATTTATAAACAATTATTTTCTCAGTTCAACATGTTTTCGTTCCCAGGTCTCCAAGTTCGGAAATTTCAGTTCAAATCGGAAACATTGACATCATTTTTTGCATTATTTTCTGCTTTTACCAAAAAATTGACAAATACGGCACATTATGTCATTTCTAAATAAAAGATTTTGGAAGTTTGGTGCATTTGAAAGCAAAAATGAATTAAAAAATAAATCTGAAATTTTTGATCAGTTTTGATTGGAATACACCCTTAACAGCTGTAAATAAAATAATGCGTATATTACCAGTAATTAATTCAATTCGGTATGGTTTAGTTTACATGAGTAAATACAGTACATATATTAAGCCCGTTCACATTTCGAAAATTCATAAGCAATTAACAAACTGTCATATGGGAGTCAAATTGTTTATGGTAATACCACTTTTTAACCATTGAAAACACAAACTTCAAATCTTCCGCAGGGACATCCGTTGCTTCGGAGGGAAATGTGTTGCGCCCACGGGCTACCCTCTGAAATAAACAGTGAAAAATTCTGTTGATTTTTGGGACTTTAATAATGCCATCTATCATTGTTTTTTACCACAAAAAGATCGATTTTTTGAAAAATCTTTTATAACGTAGTGCTCCGATACGACAACTTGATATGTTTTTATGATTTTTTTTTTTTTTTTTTTTTAATGCGAACGGATTTAAGAAATACCGTGTACATTTTTATGAGAATTATTGTAACTATTCTATTTTTTCATACTCGCCAACCTCAGTTTTTTATAAATCAAAAAACGTACCACAAACCAGATAATTTGTAAAATTAAATGTAATTTTTATTTGCAATCTATTTAAATTCATTCGCTAAATAAATTTCTGGTTCAAAATATGTTTCTTAGAGTCAGGGGGAAAAAAACGAAAGTTGACATGAATACTCTTTTTAATCAAGTATAATACGTTGTATGCTATACATTTATAACCTAAAAGATGCAGTATTTCCCAAACATATTTTTTAATTAATGCACATATTACTTAATAATAAAGAATTAAGTGTTTATAAAAAAGTATGTCATGAAAATTTTTATTACTATTATTATTTCATAGCATTTATTTATTTATTTATTTATTAGACACTTTTAAAAGTCAAGGCATCTTAAAACTTACAAAAACAGCAATATACGTCCCACTTAATTTTTTATTCCCAATTTCCCAGATTGTACCAGAATTTTTTAAAAATTAAATTACTTTTATAATGAGCATGAAGAAAAGCTGTTATTTATTTTTAAATCTTTTTTTTTTTTTTTTTTCATAAATTCTGATAATTTTTATTCATTTCAAAATGTCAGCAACAGAATCACTTTGCCTCTGAAAAAGTCTTGTGTAGTTCTACGAAAAAATATCGACAACTTCTATCCCATTATTAATTATTTGGCAAATAATCGACTGAATAAAACATATATACCAATCGATTAGTATATATGTATACATAGATATCTATTCATTAATTCTATATGCAAATCATGCTTTGGTTACCAATTAAATGATCTCTGTATGATCTTCATTTTCTTTTTCTTTCTTTTTTTTTTCTTTTTTTTTTAATTTATGTATAAACCTCTAACACATTTTCTTTTCTAACTCTATGAAATTTTAAGTAAAAGTATATAAACTATATATTTTTTGGGCTGATTTGATGTAGGGCATTCACATAAAGACACAAAAGTCGGTATTGCTATTTTAAAAATTAATGCTGGTACAGTGTTTTTTTTTTATTATTATTATTATTATTATTATTATTATTATTATTATTATTATTTATTTATTTATTTATACAATTCCAGAAGCATGAAGCATAATTTATTATTATTATTTAATAGTAGTCGATTGGAACCTATATATTTTTATACAATTACTCGAAATTCGTAAAAGGTAATAATTTTAATTTTTTTTCAAGATAATGCATTAAAATTTCGATATAATGAAATGTAAAATGTTAATACTAAAATTAGAAAATTGAATAAATGTAATAAAAATTAATCAAACATACTTGTTTGTGTTATTCTTCTTGTATGACTGTATACGTAAAAATTTCAATACAATGAAATGTGAATTACGATAAATATTTTATTCCTAATGAATTAGGTATACTTACTAATAACAAAACTTTTAAAAATTAAAAAATGTTATATATCATTTCATGTGTTACTGAAAAACATGTGGTTCTTTGTTCACTGTCGTTTGTTTGTCCTATTCTCCTCGCATGACTGTATCTAAAAATTTCAGTACCATGAAATGGGAATTTACTCACGATGAATTGTACAAGCTTACTAATCAAACCTTTAAAAAAATTAACTCATTTTTGAAACGTTATTTCCTGTATTACTAAAAACAAGTGGCTGTGTGTTTGCCGTCATTTGTTTCTATTATTTCTTCTCGTATGACTGTACATAAAATTTTTACTATCATGAAATGTGAATTGCTTCAAGGATTTGGTTCACAATGAATTGTGTTAGCTTACTAATATAGACCTTTAAAAAATTAACCATTTTTTTAAATATCATCTCATGTATTACTAGAAAAGAAGTAGTTATCTGTTCATTGTGGTTTTACCTATTGTGACATTCGGACTATTAGAAATTTTTAATTAGCAAAATCAACATCATTCTGCATGTTTGTCGTTGCGTGGACAAACAGTCTGCATGTTATAAAAATCAAATATTTCACTTATTAAAGTATTAAAATTCTTATATTGCATTAACCCTTTCGATTTTTTAGGAGGGGGGGGGGTAGGATTAAATTTAAAAAAATAGAATAGCTATCCAAATGACGAAAAGTCAAAGTTCACTAAAATGTTTCTAATTTTATAATATAATTTTATAAGTATCAGACTTTTACAGGTCTATCGGTTAAAATTATTTTGCTTATTATTATTAAGAAAATAGCATGAGAAAGAATTTTTGAAGATATTAAGCAAATGTCATATTATAATACTATTAAATATAATTAACTATTTTCCAGTTTACTCTACACCCTGCTCTTTCAATCATGAATTATTAATTTGGACATAATATTAGTTTGTAGTCTCTAAGGATCTTCAAGCGAAAATGTTTGTTGTTACTTAGTTACCAGATGATAAAAATTTCCTTTTACAACAGAATTAAAAGAAACCTATTTATTTCTCAGTATTTTTTTTTCTTTTCTTATCTTAAACTATTAATTTGGGCAACAAATCCTACATTCATATTTAAAAAATTAAACATGTGTTTGAAATAAAAATCTCAACAAAGGTTTAAGATGATTTCAGCAAACTTTTTGTTGTTGTTGTTGTTTAACTACTAAATTCTGAAAATATAGTCTGTCTCAAAAGTTTAAGCACTCTGCAAATCTCGTTTAAAATAATTGAAGAAGAAAATATTTTATGCTATTTTACAATAAATACTCAACATTTAATAAAAATAAAATAAAATAAGCCATTTTGGGTAGTTAAAATAAAAAATATATTTATTTTCATTTATTTTTTTCTTTTTTTCTTGAAGAAACGCTCTCTAAAATTTAAGCACTTTATGCAATTTTTTTTAGAAACACGGGATTGGTATTGTGTAATGACGTTGTATGACATCATATTGCACTTTTATACAAGTATAAAGTATACAAGTATAAAAGGTGGAGAAATTATTTCCTAATGTTTTAAACATGACAAAGGGTAAAGAATTCACAAAATGTGAGATTTTGAAAGATCTTAAATTGAAATCTCAAAATAAAACTGTTTCTGAAATTGCAAAAGCTTTAAATTGATCAAACCTATGTATATATCAAGTACTTTCTAGAAATGATAATTGTAAGCGGAAACCAAGATGCAGACGACCACGTATGACGACTGTTCGGATTGATCGGAAAATACGGAGATTGGTATTTAGACAAAATATGTCCCCATACGGCAAATTAAAAATAATTTCAGAGTACAGATGTCCAAAGACACTGTAAATAGACGTATTAAAGCGTGTTATTACATCATGTAAAAGAAATTGGCTCGCAAATCGTATCTTAAATTACATCACGAACAGGTAAGAATGAACTGGGCTAAAAAACACATGACCTACGGGGACAAATGGCTTACTGTTTTATTCAGCGATGAGAAAAAGTGGAACTTAGATGGCCCTGATGGTTGGAAGGCGTATTGGCATGAGTTACGCAAGAACCGAAGAACATTTTTCGGCAGGCAGCAAGGCGGTAAATCCGTTATGGTTTAGGGGGCATTTGGGACATTTGCCAGCCCTCTCTAGCTTTTCTAAAAGGAAGAGAAGAGTGGAAAAAGTTTCAAGAGACCCTAAACCACCATTTGCTTCCATTCGGTGACATTTTGGGGGGTTTTGAATGAACTTTTCTGCAAGACAATGCCTCAATCCACGTATCCCATTCTACAAAACTTTGGATTTTTCAGAAAAATGATAAAGTACTTGACTAGCCAGCTTTAAGTCCAGACTTAAACCCGATTGAGAATGTCTGGAATACTTTAACCCTCCAAGTTTAGGCAATGGAAAGCAGTATGACTCTATTGAAGAACTCCAAGAGGCTATTGGGAAAGCATGGTATTCTTTGCCACCAGAAACCCTACAAAAACTAATAATTTCGACGAAAGCACGTTTATTTGAACTAATCCGAAAACACGGAAAAAAAATTAGTTACTAAAAGTTCTGTAAAAATTATAAATATGGTTGTTTTTGACATTGTGCATAAACTTTTGAGACAGTTTTTTTGTAACGTTTTTTTAAATTGTATTTTTTAAAATTATGTAATTTATTTTTTTCTATTTTTGATATCGTTTATTTAAATAATATTGCGAAATATGTAAATAAAAATTTTTTATTGATTCTAACTTTTTATAATTCATTAAAAATCGATATTTTATGCTTGTGCTTAAATTTTTGAGACAGACTATATCATATTACAACAAGCATGATAACTTTACAGTATTTTTACTCTTTTCTCATCATAAATTATTAACTTAGAAAATAGTCCCATATTTTGATTTAAAGAATTAAATACGTTTGAAATGAAAGTCTCAGCAAAAGTTTATGGCTTATCAGAATTTTTTTCTTGCTTAATTTGTAAGTGTTATAAATTTAATCTTACAACGGATTAAATATACATAACTATTACCTGTAATTTTTCCTCCTTCTCTTACCATAAATTATTACTTTGTGCAAGTAATATTTAAAGTTTTAAAGAATGAAAGAAGAGTTTTAAACAAGTCTCGAGAAAAGTTTATGAAGCCTTAAGCGAACTTCCGTTGTCGATGCTGTTTAGTTACTAAATATTGAAAGTCTCATTTTACAATAGAATAAAATAGCCACAACTATTTTCCACAATTTTTTTTTTTTTTTTTTTTTTTTTTTTTTTTTAGATAAATTATTAACTTGGGCAAGTAATATTAAATTAAAGAATGAAACACGTGTATGAAATAAAAGTCTTAATAAAGGTTTATGGAGCTTTAAGCGAACTTTTGTTATCATTGTTATTTAATTACTAAATGCTGAAAATATCATTTTACAATAGAATTAACGAGGCAATTTTTTTCATATTATAAATTATTATCTTGTGCAAGTAATATTTTAATTTAAAGAATGAAACACTAGTTTGACATAAATGTCTCAACAAAGGTTTATGAAGCTTTAAGCGAATTTATGTTGTCATTGTGGCTCAATTACTAAATGCCGACGATGTCATTTTACAATAGGATTAAATAGACACAATTACTTTCAATTATTTGTTTTTCGTTTCTTATTATAAATCATTAACATGAGTAAGTAATATTTAAATTTAAAGACTGAAACGTGTTTAAAATAAAAATCTCAGCAAAGGTCTTTTTTCTGAATTCTTAAACATAAATATAGGAGTAATAGTTAATTCAAAGAAATGTTATCGATACTACATGCACTGTTAAAAATAAATCTGTGAATTCCAGGTGAAACTACCGGCAGCAATGTAGCCGAACTTTTACCGTTCCGTTAGTAGATTTTCCGTTGTGGAAAATACAAGAAGGGAAAACTCCGGTGTAAGAATCAGTAACTTTCCGTTACAAAGTTTGATTTATAATAGTAATAATTTAATATAATTTTTTAAAATGATTTACCGATTAATCTTCAAATAATTCGAAATCACCGAGGGATTTTAAGCTGCTATGTTATTTTACTTGTTATTTTGGATAATTTAGTTCACGCCGTCCTCAGGATCGAACTCGGGACCTTCAGATTCCGGAACAAATTCTTACGAACTGAGCCAAAGTTGCTGATGTGCTTTCTGTTGTGCTTTTTAAAGATTTCCTTTCAAATATATTCCTTAGAATGTTTGTAAACGGATTATTTTAGACTGATGCATAATACTTATTATTTTTAAAATATTTTAAATTAAAAAAAAATCACTGTTTAAAACCACTGTTTTTTTTTTTTTTTTTTTTTTTTTTTTTTTTTTTTTTAATAAAAATTTTTTTATTAACAATTTTTTTTACAAATATATATATATATATATATATATATAGACTTTTTTTGAAATTGTAGTATACTATTTATTTTTTTATTTATTTATTTTTCGGCTAATAAATTAAAAGATATTTAATAAGAAAAAAAGAGAAAAATAAACAGAAAAAACATAATTTAAAAGGAATTTTTTATGTTTCATTATTCCATGGCGCCAATGGGACTCGAACCCACAATCTGTGCTTGCAGGCAATTAGCGGTGTGGTGCCTTGACCACTGGGCCATGGAGCTCCCCACGCAATGGAGTGTCTCCGTTTTTTTTGTTTTTATTTCCATCCGTTTCGTTATTTTCAGGAAATATGATGGAATTTTGTGATTTGTGACGGAAAATGCCCTTTTGTTGTGAAAAGGGACCTTTTCTGTGAAATTCAGAAAAAATGTTCATGAATTTCAGAATTTTTTTAACAGTGTAGATATTTTCAGTAATTTGTGTAGCTTATACAGGAATTCTTTTCAGTACTTTTCGATAAGCCCGGTACCAGTGTTATTACATACATACTTATGTATACATGCATGTAAATATATACATTTATATATACATATATGTGTATGTCTGTGTATACAATACATGTAGAATATAAATAGATATGTATAGCTATATGTACAAGTATATATACATATCTGTATGTATATATATGTAAATATAACATTGTCGCCCAGCTACATGAAAAGTACTTTCTTTTCTCTATTTTAATGCAACTTCGAGCATATTTTTCGAGTTACTTACAATATGAAAATTGTTTATTTTACTTAATAATTATATGGATTTTTTTACCTGTAATTTATATAATAATATATAAAAAATTAAAGTATTTTAAACATCCATTCACCTTAATTTAAGTTGCATTAAATGATTGAAATATGCAATGTACTAGCGACTACTTTTACGTTTCGTGATTCCCACTGGGTCATTCCAGGGTCATTCCATGTCAAAGGAACAAAAATGTAAAAAAAGCCGTGGCTGCATAGAATCCGATTTTAATAAAATTTGAGATACGTGTTCATTTCATATTCAAATGCATGTGTGCACAATATTTTGACGAAAAATAAATTATTTTATCAATTTTGGACTTTTAAAAAACTTGTGATATAGAACGGCTTGCGGATAATCGTCGAAAGTTGCAAGTTTCAAGCTCTATATTTTGAAAACTATTTAACAAAAATGAAGTTTTTTTATAATATTGAAATCTCTGGATATCAATCTTTATATTTATTGAGTAACAATAATTTGGTAATATCATAATTAATCATAAATTGGTGGTAAATATTGAAATTTTGTAATTTTTTAAAAATTTTGAAATGTTATAAAGATCAAAGGATTTAAAAAAACATCCCTGAAATTGATGAAAGATGTAGTACTATGTATGAAGATCGAATTCTCAAAGTTTCAAAGTTGTTATTTATTTCCTTCATCTTCAAAAAACTTAGAAACTTTAAAAAAAATGACAAAATCATAATTATTCCTCTTATGTTACTTCAAAAAATAATTAAAGGACAACTCCTACATCAACAATATTACATGTACATAAGAATCAATAAGTCCATGACACACTAAAAAAGTTTCAATACTGCCTTTTTAATTTCTAACATAACAAAAATGGGTTCAAAAAACTAATGTTTGAGACATTCTAAAGACCATCTTTCTTTGAAAACAAGCGCTTTTTTACAAATTTCTTGCTAAAAATAGACGTGTGCTGCCATCTATGTTTGTTACTTGAATTTAAGATTAAAATACAGTTATTATTAGAAGAAAATCGTTTTTTTTCTATATAAATTTAAAATATTCTTGAGGCAAAAATAAACTGAAAGCAAGAATAAAACTCCGTATACTTAAAATATACACTTTTATCTGTAATATCAAAGAGTTAAAAACTTTAAAAGCTTTTATTCGTCTCCAAAAAAATGAAAAAAATTTCGACTTTTTAATCAGCAGTTTTCACTATTAATTTTTTTTTCTCATAAAGGAATGAAAAAGGCAAGAATTAAATTATAGATGTATTAAATATATTCAATTAGCTATAATGGCAAAAAAATTTGAATTTGAAAAAAGTGTCCTTCATTTTAAAACATATAACTGAAATATTTTATTTTTTCCACGATTTTTTTTATTATTTATTTATTTTTAAATTATAAAATAAAAATACAATTACTAAATTATACTAATCTGTTACTTATAGTTCATTCTTAAATGTAAATAATTTTTATTACAATCTTTCCATTCCTACGGCAAATAATCAAACTTGAAATTTCAAGCATGTACACAAGACTTCGATTTCGTCTCAACTTTAATGTAATTTTTTATACTGAAATAAACTAGTCTGAACTCTACTACTTTGCATTTCCTCGTAAATGATTGTAATCTAATTATATGATGATTTTCAATAAAATCTGTGACATGTCAGCCACACCTGATTTGCTCATTTGGTGTGGAATGACCCCACTGTGACATCACATGAATGTTGTTGTGAAAACACTCTTCACGAAGACATTCTGGCACCAGCAGCCGCTGATTTTCAGAACATTTTTCTTTTATTTATTTTTTTTTTCTTTCTTGTGCAAACTTAAAGCTGATTGGTTATTTTACGATCTTTTTTTATTAATGTTCTTTTTGTACCTTTCAGATTTCGATGTAGTCAGAATAAGAATAATGATCAAGAAACATGTAATATCTGTGCGCGCGTGTGTAAATAATCAACTTTTCTTTTTTGTGTGTTTACGTTTTGTCTCTTATTTTGATGTGGATTTTCTGTCTTTGAAGACGAACAAGAATTATGATTCGGAACACCGTACATCCCTCAAGAACCCTCGAGAAAGGTAGGAAAATTTTATATTATTATTTTTAAGAATATTTTCCTACTGAAATAAAGAATTTGAAATTAACATGGCATCCCTGCCGGGATGTACGGTGGTAATATATTTTGAAACAATTAAGAATTTGAATTTCGAAATAAACTAATTAAGTAGAGAAAAAGAGAAAAAAATGGCTGAAAGTTTAGAAACACTTAAAAAAAGAAGAACTATTTTTCGATCGGCTGTTACGAAAATTCTAAATAAAATCGAAACTTCCATAAAATCAGACGATGTGTCTATCGAAGAACTGCAAGAACATGTTGAAACATTGACCGACAAATTTAAGTCACTTAAGACAACAGATAATTCAATTGAATTATTAGTCAATCCCGATGATTTAGAGAAAGAATTAGAAGCCGCTGAAAAGTATAGCGAAAATGTAATATTATGGAAGTCACGCGCAAATCAGAAAATTAGAGAATTAAATGCCGGATTTTTAAATTTAAAATCAAAACAAGAAAGTAACAAAGAACAATTTTCAGACAGTACATTTAATGAAAAAGTGGATAATTGTGTAAAAGTTAAGCTACCGAAATTGCATATACCAATATTTGATGGAAATATAAATGAATGGCTTTCCTTTTGGAGCAGTTTTGAATCGGCCATTCATGATAATAAGTCGTTAAATAAAGTTGATAAATTTAATTATTTAAGATCGCAATTAAAATCGACCGCTTTAAACACAATAGAAGGTTTTCCTGTTTCCGAAAAAAATTACGATGCGGCTATAGAATTGCTGAAAAGTAGGTTTGCTAATAAACAATTATTAATACACAATCATATTAGTAATCTTTTAGCTATCAAGCCTTTGAGAACTTCGAATGATATATATGCTTTCCGACAATATTTTGATAAATTATCAGTAGAACTGAGAAGTTTGCAAAGCTTAGGAACAGATTTAAACAGCATTTCAAGTGTATTATGTACAACCATTTTGAAAACAATTCCGAAAGATTTGTTAATAGAACTTAATAAGTCCGATAATGAAAAAGGATTTTATGAAATTGAAGAATTGATGAATTTTTTATCTACTTGTTTAAAAGCTAGAGAAAAGGCTAATTTAGTAATAAACCCAATGAACGAAGACAGGAAATTTTTTAATCCTCCTGAAAAGAAAAACTTTAATTCGTTTCGAAATAACAATAAACAAAAAAATTATCCCACAGCTAATGATTTAGTGTCAACGAACAAAAAAGAGAATTTAAACGTAATAAACTGTGTTTTTTGTGAATCATTTCATCACTCATCGGTTGATTGCGATAGAACTAATGAGTTATCTATTGATGAAATTAAGAACATTCTAATGAAAAAGGGAGCATGTTTTAAGTGCTTAGAAATGAAAAAACATTTATCGCGTTTTTGCAAAAAAAATATAAAATGCCGTATTTGTAACGGAAATCACAACACATTGTTTTGTTATAGAAACGTAAAAAGGGAAAAACCTAAACAACAGACCGAAGTGTCGGATACTGCCCTTTTTGCGAATGAAAACTTGCAGAAAGAAGTTTATTTACAAACTTTATATGTTTATGTTAGAAATAATGGTTGTGAATATATAGTACGCGCATTGTTAGATACGGCGTCTTCTAAGTCGTATATTTCAAAGTTCGTAGCCAATAAGATGGAATTAAAAAGTTTAAGAAAGGTCAGAATTACTCACGGGTTGTTTGGAGGTACCGAAACAACGGTAGATCATAACTGTTATTCTGTTAATTTAAGGGGTTTAAGGGGAGGTAAAAAGATTAAAATTGAGGTAATGGAACAAGAAAAAATTTGTGCTAATGTACCCAAAATTAGAGACATTCGTTGTATTGCGGAATTAAAAGGAAAAAATATATTTTTGAGCGATATCTGCCCTGAAGGTAAAAATTGTTTATATGAAAGAAATTTAAATGAAATACATGTACTTTTGGGAGCAGATGTTGTGGGAGAACTGTTTACAGGTAAAATAGAAAATTTATCTTGTGGTTTGGTTGCGATGCAAACAAAACTAGGTTGGACTACTATGGGCAAAATTGGCGGAAATGAAAAGGATAGTTCTCTTTTGGTCCTTTCATTATATGTAAACGATGCCAAAATTACAGATTTGTGGAATTTAGATTCTTTAGGCATAGTAGATCCTGCGGAAAAACAAACTAAGGAAGAAGTCCAGAAATTAGTTTTGGAGCATTTTAAAGAAACCGTAAGACGCGAAACTGATGGTAGGTACAAAGTTTGTCTTCCCTGGTTAAGTGACCATCCTCCCATTCCAAGTAATAAAGATTTAGCGATAAAACGCCTGCAAAATAATATTAAGAATCTCCAAAATTGCGGTTTGTTGAAAGATTACGAAGCAGTTTTAAATGAGTGGGAAACGGAAGGGATTATTGAAAGAGTGAAAGAAGAGGAAAAACTTAGCACCAAAGTACATTATCTCCCTCATAGAGCTGTAATAAAACCTAATTCTACGACCAAAATTAGGCCAGTATTTGATGGATCAGCACATGTTAAGGGTTCTGTTTCCATAAATGATTGTATAGAGAAGGGACCTAATTTAATTGAACTAATTCCTTCTGTTCTAAATCGATTTAGAGTGGGAAAGATAGGTGTTGTAGCAGATATTCGTAAAGCTTTTTTACAGATATCACTGAATGAAAAGGATAGAGATTATTTACGTTTTTTCTGGTGGAGAGATGGGAATTCAGAAAACCTTGAAATTTATAGACATTGTCGGGTTGTCTTTGGGATCAGTTGTAGCCCCTTCCTTTTGGCCGCTACTCTAACACGTCACTTAGATGAAGCACCTGAGAACGTTAAAGATGTTGCTATAAAACTTAAAGAATCTTTCTATGTAGATAACTGTGTAGCTAGTGTAGAATCGTTAGAAGAGTTAGAATATTTTCGCAATGAAGCAAGGAAACTCTTAGCTTCGGCACAATTTAATCTTCGTGGTTGGTGTCATAATCGGTGCGAAGAAATTGGATTAGGCTTTAATGAAAAGGGTCATTTGAGTGATGCGGATGAGGATAAAATTCCCTTACTTGGTTTAATGTGGGACACCAAGAGTGATACATTGTCGTGTGATTTTCGGAATTTTAAATTAGAAAATGAGTGCATCACTAAAAGAACAATTTTGTCCTTAACTCATAAAATATTCGATCCCATCGGTTTCACTTGCCCCGTGACCTTAATTCCAAAATTACTTTTACAGAAATGCTGGAAAATAAAGGCGTCATGGGACTCCAAGCTGCCCGATGAGATAGTTAAGGAATTTAGAAAATGGACTAAGGAAATTAATGATTTGGGAAATCTTGAGATCCCGCGAAGATTGTCTAACTTATCTCTAAAAGAGGGAAACTTATCTTTACATATTTTCTGTGACGCTAGTAAATTTTCTTACGCTACATGCATTTATCTAAGAAATGAAGTAGAAAATCGTGTAACTTGTCAACTTATTCAGGCTCGTTCTAGAGTAGCTCCTCTAAAGGACATTTCCATTCCACGCCTTGAGTTATTGGCCTGTTGTATTGGAGCTAGATTGTCTAATAGTATTAAAAACGATTTGAAATTAGAAAATGTTGATACTTTCTATTGGTCAGATTCAATGGACGTGTTATACTGGATAAAACGGGAAGGTCCTTGGGCTACATTTGTAGAAAATAGAGTTAGAGAAATTCGAAAGCTTACCCCCAACACTTCATGGAATTTCGTACCTGGACATATGAATCCAGCAGATTTACCGTCACGCGGTTGTTGTGCAAAATCCCTTATTAAATCTCAGTGGTGGTTAGGGCCATCATGGCTTTCAGAATCAAAGGAAAATTGGCCTAGTACTAATATTTTTCCTAATATGGATATAGTGAATTCTGAAAAAAGAAAAACTATTGTGACCGCTCCTAACGTAGAGAGTGATGAGGCACAATTTTATAATCGCTATTCTTCTTACAATAAAATTTTGCGAGTTACTGGTTGGATTTTGCGATTTTACCAAAATTCGAAAAGGGGTAGTACCGACAGAATATTCGGTCAATTAACACACAACGAATTAAAAGCGGCAGAAACAGTATTATTAAAACTTGTGCAAAAAGAATCCTTTGTGAATGAACATAATCAAAGACTCAAATGCCTGAATATTTTTACAGATTCGGAAGGAATCATACGCGTAAAAACGAAGATATTTCAACGAGAAGATGAATTTAATTTTAGATTACCTATCTTACTCCCTTCAAATCATTACGTCGTAGAACAGATTATATTTTCGAAACATTTAGAATTCGGTCATTGTGGCGTACCCTTGTTGATGACTGCTTTACGAGAAAATTACTGGGTACTGAAGAGTCGGAAAACAATCAAAAGGGTAATCGGCAAATGTATCATTTGTAAAAGACACTCAGCAAAACCACCTGATGTAGCAGAAAGTGTCTTACCTCTTGATCGTGTCAGAGAAGCCGCGATTTTCGAAATAATAGGAATAGACCTGTGTGGGCCTCTTTATTTGAAAAAAGAATCTAAAGTCTGGATTTTGATAGTCACGTGTGCAGTTTTTAGAGCTGTGCATTTCGAGCTATTGACAGCTCTTTCAACCGAAAGGACTGAAACGCTTTATTTCTAGACGAGGTCGTCCTGCAATAATATATTCAGATAACGGCACAAATTTTACTGGCTGCCACAATTTATTGAAAACTATTGACTATGAAAAAGTAAAAGCGGTTACTGCGTTTTCACGTATAGACTGGAAATTTATTCCACCTTCTGCACCTTGGTGGGGTGGATTTTGGGAGAGGCTTGTTGGAATCCTGAAACGAATCTTGAGAAGGGTATTGGGCAAGTCGTCTTTAAATTTTGAAGAACTACATACCGTTATCTGCGATTGTGAAAGTATTATAAATGCCCGCCCCTTGACGTATGTTACAGATAATAATGAAGATCTTCAAGTTATAACGCCTTC
The DNA here is from genome assembly GCA_964019185.1 of Maratus speculifer. Classification (NCBI taxonomy): domain Eukaryota; kingdom Metazoa; phylum Arthropoda; class Arachnida; order Araneae; family Salticidae; genus Maratus; species Maratus speculifer. The sequence continues at coordinate 333,332,005 of OZ025297.1, forward strand.
AATGTTCCTACAGGAAAATACTAAAATAGGTATGCCTGAACTAGAATTCCTAGACCACAAAGAAATGAATAAACGATACCATTATAGAATTAAAATTAGAAACGATTTAAAAGCAAGATTTAGAAGCGAATACCTCGGCACATTAAAATGTTCGATCTTTAGTGGGAAAAAATCAAGATCTTTGTGTGTAGGAGATGTTGTCCTAATATGGACGGAAAATTCTAGCCGAATAAACTGGCCTCTTGGTAGAGTTATCGAACTTATACCTAGTCAAGATGGCGTTGTGCGTGTAGTAAAGTTGAAGACTGCAACTGGAATGCTAATTCGTCCCATTAAGAAACTTTGTTCTTTGGAGGTGAATGAAATCGCCGATAATCAAAGTGATGCAGTACTGCAGAAGAGTTTGACTACTCGCCATGGTCGAATTGTACGGCCGCCCGAAAGACTCCAACTGCAGTGATTGAGTTCTGTCCCCTAATGAACTCAAGGTGGGGAGTGTGAAAACACTCTTCACGAAGACATTCTGGCACCAGCAGCCGCTGATTTTCAGAACATTTTTCTTTTATTTATTTTTTTTTCTTTCTTGTGCAAACTTAAAGCTGATTGGTTATTTTACGATCTTTTTTTATTAATGTTCTTTTTGTACCTTTCAGATTTCGATGTAGTCAGAATAAGAATAATGATCAAGAAACATGTAATATCTGTGCGCGCGTGTGTAAATAATCAACTTTTCTTTTTTGTGTGTTTACGTTTTGTCTCTTATTTTTGATGTGGATTTTCTGTCTTTGAAGACGAACAAGAATTATGATTCGGAACACCGTACATCCCTCAAGAACCCTCGAGAAAGGTAGGAAAATTTTATATTATTATTTTTAAGAATATTTTCCTACTGAAATAAAGAATTTGAAATTAACAGTTGTACAGGGTGTCGATAAAAGATCTCTAGGATTTTGAAGCACATTTTTTTAATTCAATCGTAAAATTGGGTTAATGTTATACAGATGTATATAAATATAAATTTAGCAAAATTCTTACCATTCAGTAAATTTCAATGCCCGTTTGTGACACGGTATGCATTCAAACGATTTTCAACCTTTTGCCACACCGTGGTCAACATGTCTGGAGTGATATTTGCCACACAATTGATTATCCTTTGCCTGAGACGATTTACATCTTCAATTTTCTCAGCGTAAACAAGATTCTTGACATGTCCCAAGAAAAGGAAATCTAATTGAGTCAGATTCACTTCCCGCTTTTTATTAACGCATTTAGACATTGACGAAGGGTTTTGTTCGTAGGCACATTACCATCGTATTTGCACCGAAATTTCCGCTGTATAATGGGAATAGATGCAGTTCCTTTAAGCCAGATAACACACTGAGACTTTTGTTATAGCCTTGCCATCGCACTGCATTAACCGAATGGAATGGTGGAATGAGCATCTGCTACGTTAGTGCTAAAATTGAAAGTGCTAATATGACACACAGTGCTAGTACTGAAAAAAACTGAAACTGGTACATTTAAAATTTGAGTTACGGATTTCTTTAAAAATAATTGACCTGACCTAACTCATACCGTTAACTCGATATGATATTTTAAAACCCCGGAGATATTTTATGGACACTCTGTATATTGTAAGAAATCACGATTTGATTAGCGATTACAACTTCAGAGCAAATTATCTTCCGAAAATCGAGATATCGCAATGTATTTTTTTTTAACAAATGGTGGTTCTGGGCACACATTTCATATTAAAATTTTAATATATTTCTGTTATAGTACAAAACTTCTTTAACTTTTATTTTCCTTTGTGTGATTTAAAGTACTATTAAGATAACTTGTTATTTCAGTTCGGAAATATTTTCACAGGGTGACCAAAAATATGTTTACAATTACTTATGCAGCAATTCTTTTGATACAAATTTAATACGGATTTAGTAACATATACAGCTACATATTTAATCCAGAAAGTGCTCAAAATTTCCACCTTCGGTATTGATACATTCCTGCAATCTGTCCCCGACACTCTGATAAACAGTGCAACTCAAATTTCGGTAAGAATGAATTTCCTTAAACGTATTATCGATGAAATTCTTCAACATCATTCTGTTATGAATTTTCTAGAATAAAATTTATCCTTTACTACTCCGCAGAAGAAGGTATGGCGCAATCAGTTATGTTCATGTAACTATGTACCTACTTTTGAGTCATCCCGTATGTTTCTTTTCATTTAAGAGCCTTATATTTGTATGTTTCCTAATTCTATGAAATACTACAAAAATATTTGAAATAAAAGTATTGAGTGGCGTTGCACAAAAACCCTATAATTCAGATTTAATTAATTAATTGCCAAAACCCTTCTAAAATTTAATAAATAATTGTGTAAATCTTCTAATGTAGCTTCAAAAATTCACGAAAAATGCTTTAGAAGATGAAATTTTCATGAATTCATAAATTGGAAGATAAAGGATTAAAACATTATAATAGTTTAAAAAATTTTTGGAAATTTGAAATCTTCATTCGTCTCAACATACGTTAATATTTTTGTGCGAGCTGAAACAAGACTGTGACATATCAGTCTTGCCTTTTATAAATTTACTAATACAATCAAGTACCTTTAATGTAATATCTGTTAGAGAAATACCTGGTCTCATATGCAAAAAAAAAAATCAACAGAAAAACGTTTTTGGTCTATGAAGAAAATTGTTTGTGGTGTATTTTATGATATTATATTATTTCAAACATACTGGAATTGATCTACAGGGTGTCCCAAATTTATTGGGACAAACTTTAAGCGGAGGTAGGGGACATCATAAAGATTCAGATTAGCATTGTGAACCCATGGTCGGAAGCGTCATGGGAAAGTATTATGGTAAGTAGAGACACAAAATTCAGATCTTCTGAAATAACTTATCGGTCAAATATATTACATGTGCTGTAATAGATGATATGTGAAAATTTGATCAGAGTTGTTCAAAGTTTTCACTATTGCTATCTATGCATGCATTACACAGTCAGGCCATGATTTGGTGGACTCGCTCAAATAACTTGAATTTTGTTGAATATCCGCAGTAGTGCTGATGAGCCTTGCAACCAGATCCATATCGGATTCCATAGGCGTTGCTTACACTACACAGTACTTTTCAATGCTTTCAAAGATAGAAAATTATACGGCTTAAATCAGATGAGCATAGTGGCCAGGGAATCAGTCCACCACGCCCGATCCATCGGGGATTCTAATGTCTTCGAACATATTACCAATAGTTGGGATATGTGCCCCATCATGTTGAAAACTCATATGGCGCCTTACATGTTGAGGCATAGTGTCAAGTAAGCTTGGCAGCACGTCTTGCAAAAAGATGCGATAATCTGCAGATGTTAAAGATGCTAGAGTCTGCATATGCTAACACACCAACTAATGGCGAAGGAAGCCATTTCCGACCATGAATTGCTATGCAAATTTCAATCGTTGTGATTTCCCCTATTTCCCCTGAAAGTTTGTTTCAATAATTCTAGAACACCCTGTATATCTTTGAAGTGCACTATAAGATACTTACTATAGAATGAGGTGTGCATTGTATTTATCTTTCATTTACATGAACACACAAAAGAATTGGGTTATTGTGATGTTTATGAACGGTAATTGATACAAATACGTTTTTAATTGAATCGGTCATTTCAAAAACGACATAAATCACTTTTCAAAAATTAAAAAAATATATAGATATTTATTATTCACTTGTAAACAAACTTTTATTAATTTTTTTTTTTTTTTTTTTTTTTTTTTTTTAGCTTTCGATGCTATTTTTTCAGACAAGGTAAAAATTGTCGTGTCAAAAATTGTGGCCCACTTTTACTTACCTATCATACGGGTAAGTCTTGCAATCGTTTTGGAAATCGAAAAAAAAAATTGACGGATTTACACGTTTCAGATACTAGAGATTCCGGAAAACATATTTTTAGAAAAAAAAAAATGCCGTCCGTCTGTCTGTCTGTTTGTCTGTAAACGCTCTATCTCACGAACAAATAGAGATAGAGACTTAAAATTTTGTATGTACTTAATAAGTAAAAATAGGACGAAGCCTATTTAACCTATCAGTAACCTTGATTATCCGGAACTATTTTTTTCGGACTCTCGAAAAACTCGTTCTGATGAAATGTATATAAGAATTTTCGATTTTTTTTATTTTAAGGAAAGGACGTAAAAGGCAATAAAATAACACAAATTTTGTATCAAGAACGAAGTCGGTCGGATTAATAGTTGCCGAGATATTTGCAATCCTGTTACCCACATTCTTCGATTTTTCATGACCCTGTATTTTCTTCAAATTTCAATTCAAAGATATGTTTTAATTGGAAATGAGATGCTTAATCCGACGCAGTAAACTGTTAGTTAATATGATTATTTTTTTGGAGTTATAAGGATGTTTCTTTTACGCAATCTGGTACTACTTGTATAGTTTGGTATTTTACATAATTTGTCGAAATGGGTTCATCAGCAATTCATTAATGGAGCATTACTATGTATATTAAGAATATTTAAATATAGGTTTAAATTTTGTTTTGGAATTGCAATGCATTTTATAAATAGTTTTCACATATTTTATTTTCACATATTATATAATACAAATCCATGATGGGTAAGTATTACGGTGGCCCCCCCAACGACTAGTTTCGTAATCTGCCCATTAAAACGAGACATTCATACAATTTTATTGTTAAAATGCATTTCCTTTTTCTCAGTCTATAAAAAACCTTTTAAACTAAAGAAAATATCCGTTTTTGATGAATCTAGTCAATGAAGAAGTAGCAGGTCAAATTGTATCTCTTTATTATTCCGCAATTCCAATGTCTCAGAGAGAAATTGCTAATCAATTGGGTATTTCACGCCGTTCTGTTTGCTATTATATTGATAAACACAAGAAAAATGAAGTTAGTTCATTGCATTCTAAACGGGGTCGCCCTTCTAAAAGACCTCTATCGATTTTTTTTTTTTTTTTTTTATCGGAGGCGAAACTGAATTCTGCAATGGCAGAATCTACATTCAACTTTTTTTTTTTTTTTTTTTTTTTTTTTTTTTTAGGTTTTTGAAATGGCCGATTCCGTTATGGTATTGGGGTCTTTGACAATTTTTTTGCATATCACTTGGTGCGCACAAATTCTATAGTTCATATGCAGAACTGCACAAAAGAATTTGAGTACATTTAAGCTTTTTGGCGGAAATTACTGGAGAGAACTTTTTACAAGATTTTTATTTTTATTTTTTTTAAACTGAGCTAAATTTGGCATACAATGTAGTATATTTTTGCCAAATTTTTTGCTAATAATTTGCATAAATTTTAAATTAAAAAAAATTGTTTTCAGAAATTATAATACACAACATTGTATTCCGCACTCAAAATTAAAAAATAATAAAAATTCGATGAAATAAATAATGATTCGCTAAATAAATAAATAAATAATGTTTCGCTGCGAATGTATTCAAAACATAATTTGCATAATATTTTAACTAATTGGATATAACAACTTTTATGAAAGTCTCAAAAACATAGCTTAAAAATTCTGAAAATTATCGTGGATAGAATAGCTCGATATCCGTTATTTCGTTCTGAGAACTATAGATTTTGAGCTTATTCTATCATATACAATGCCTGTTTTTCTGACTATAGAGGGTAATTGTTAAACATGGGGTTTCATGTTTTCATATTGTTTTCTTAGCCATCATTTTTCACCTTATTGCGTTATTTTGTTACGATATTTTGCATGCGTTGGAAAGTGTTTCATAAACTATGCTTGGAGCATAATTTTTTGTCCTTGTTTATTATACGCCAAGGAATAAAAATTTTAATCATCAGACAGTTAGAGGTAAAAATATATGCAATCAATGCGAAAGCAATAGCACATATCGTGACATTGCCTGATACTTTCTGCTTTATGCTATATTCCTTTTAAACAACAGAGGCGACTGACATTCAAAAGGTGAGACCGTGTTTCCGCGAAATGCGTGGGAAAATTACATGTGATTTTTCATCTAAATTGGTAAAGGTGAGGGGGAAAATCTTGTCAAGACTAGTCGCCTCTATTATTTAAAAAGAATATAGTTGGACATGTCTAGGGTTTCTCATAATTATAGGAAGATAGCTTTAATTATTGTTAAAAAGTATGATCATATTGCATGTAATATTAAGTGGAAACTTTAAGGGGGCAATGTACATTTTTTCAATATGGTTTAAATGATGCGTTCGCTACATTTCAATGTTTAGCCAAAAGTATATTTTGAAAAAAAATAATTGCATATTTAATTAACTTTTTTTAAGTTTATAAATATGTGAACTTTTAAAAATCCCTACTCCTTTTTAAAATTTTTATATTTTTGCCCCTTTTTTAAATTTTTAAATGTTTATTACACAAGACTGAGCATAGATTTATAGATACATCAATATTACATTTAATACGTATATATTTTATTGAAATAGTATGTAATATAAAACTGTGATATCTTCATATACTTTTAATTAAAAAGAAATATGAAATAATTCTATGCACAGATTCATCACATATATAATGAAGGACAAGGACAAATTTTAAAAGTCCAGCTCAAATATAAAAACGCCTTAGCATTTTTTTAAAACACGAAAGTGAAGAATATATGAACATGGAGAAATAGGCATTTACAGTTTTAATTTGTATGGACAATTGCGCTATGTATATTAATAAAATTTACAATATCTCGCGATATAATTGCCGAATGGGTAAAAATGAGGCATTAAAATATTCACAATTAATCAGACTTCCATTTAATATTGAAAGACAAAAATCTATTTGTGATCGATTTTAAGGTACACTGTCCCCTTAATTTACAAATTTACTTTGACAAGATGATTCTCTTATAAATGGATTTGAATGCATTGGATTTTATATTTTTTTTTTCAGAATTTTGTACTTTAGCAAGTCTATTTTGCACCAGTTATTTTAAATTTTTTTTTCATATCTATAACTGGATTTATATGCATGAAAATGTCAACAGTTTATATATCTAAGGCAATTTAAAACATGATTTTAAGCAATTTTTTACTATAAAAAATTTAAACTATTTTGAATTTTATTTTGCAGAATCTGGACATATTTTACAACTTCATGTTTGCTCATTATTGTGTAGGTATACTTTGTATTTATGTAGTTCTATTTCATAAATAGATGTAATAAAATTTGTGTTTATTCATGTTTGTTTACAAATAAAACAGAATATATCTTTGACATTTTATTTACTGTCTCTTTTGCGAATGTACACGTATATCACATAAATTCAGCTTTAAAGCTATGACATTAATAAATTAAGTAAAAAGCAAAACTGAATCGGTGATTACATGCCATATTTACTCGTGTTTAGTCTCTTCAGATATACAAATATATACTTCTGTTCTTTTCATCATAAAAACCAAACTGCTTGATTTTTGATTAAAAATAAAAATATACTTACTAAAAAGGTGCATTAAAAATTATTAAATATTCCGTTACAAAATGAACTGGAGTTTAAAACTTAAAAACCATTTATGTTAAACATCATATGTACAAACAGAAAAGATGACTCCCGACAGTGGCGGATACAACGGGTAGGTCATGTTACCCTCCCCCCCCCCCTTCCTGAACGAAGAAAATTTCTAAAGAACATTAAAAATATATATATAAATTAAATTCTTTCAAATTTACCTCTTGCTCAACAATGAAAAATATTCTGGCTCCTTAAAGCTGTGCTTAAATCTAAATTAGGCCATTTATGACACTTATTCAGAACTAAAGCAACTGATTAGCGTTTTCCATTTTTCGATAAAGGCAAAAAACTTCAGGAAAATCTCCGCAAAATATGGAGTTTTAAATTGAAACTTAGGCCGCAACAGGTAATTGCTCCCTCATGCCGGCATTTCTGTAACTGTAATAATTTCTAAAAATCGTCTCAAAATGTTCAGCTTTTGAATGATTCTTTGCCTTTATAAGAAAATGGGAAAATTCTTTAATTTCTTAGTATCTGAATAAAATGTGTAAATTTTATATTTTTACGAATATTAATGCAATTTATTTTGTTTTATTTATTTATTTATTTATTTATTTATTGTATTTACGAATGAAAATGATTTCCCAAAAGTATCAGAAAAATAGTCCTTTTGAATATATGAACAGACTTCAATATAAAAATTGCTCAGTCCCCCCCCCCAAAAAAAAATAATGAGGGAGGCATGAACCCTTTCCCTCCCCTTCTAAATTGAGGGTAGGATCCACCCTTGACTCTCGAAATCTTTCGGTCGCAAACACAATCGTTGAAAGTTTCGATAGAATGTTGCATTCACTGTGCTATTTATTTACCAGTTTGTGGAAAAAAAGAAAAATCAGCCTATTACTCGTTGGGGGATGTATTTGAAATTGGTGCGTTCCGATGCTAAAGTGTTAGATATTTTCAAACAATTAAACCAAATATAAGGTATGTCATAAAATAAAACATCCTTACATACACTACTTCCTTTACTTAAACTCTCCATTGATTCCCTAATTCTCGAAGTATAATAGCCTGATGTAGGTATGATAATAACTTTTATATTTTCAAAATCTTTTAATATAGGTGTTTATTTAACCTTGAAGGAACCGTAGATGGTCTGCTAAACTTGATAGCTCCTATATACTATCTAACACTTCACCATCAGAACGTACCAATTTCATATACATCCCCAGTGAGTAATAGACTGATCCTTTTTCCCAAACTGGTATATATATATATATATATATGGTATATAAATAGCACAATGAATTCGACATCCTAGTGAAACTATTATTTGAAAATGATCGTGTTTGCGATCGAAAGATCTCGAGGGACATCTTTTCTGTTTCTTTAGGTATGATTTTTAATATCAATGGTTTTTAAAGATTTAAAGACCAGTTCAATTTGAACCGAAATATTTAATACACTTTTATTTTTAGTCATTTTAACGCAAGGTGAATGTGTCATTCCACTCTGAAATTGTTTTCAGTTCATATTTTTCAATGTTTTACAGTTTTACTTTACTTCTGCCAGGTGTTCTAAAATAGACTGACTGCTTTTAAAACTTAATTGCACATAATCTGATTTTTCGGCAACAAAGACTGATTAATGAATTGTAAAAGTTACTACAAAATGTTTCCGAAAAATTACGATCAGCTAATAAAAATTCTTTTTTATAAATTCTTCTTTAAATTTTGAAAGTAGTAAATTGCTTTTTGAGGTTTCTAAAGGTAAAGAAGCGATTTTTGAAATCTTGATTTATTGGAAGGAATTATTGTATATTTTTGTTCTTGATCATGGAACATTTTTTGTAGATTAAACATTTAACTGATAAATATTTTTGAAAACACTTCCAAATAATACCTATTTTTTCATGTCTTTTACAGAATTTTTAAACTGTCATCATCAGTTTTTTTTTAAACAGAAATTTTTCCTAATTAAATCAAAAATATTCTTGATGCAAAATTTGCAATAAAAATTTACTGGTGAGAATAAATAAATCATGATTGGAATATGGATGCCCGTACATGGTATGGGCAAATCATGATTGGCAAAAATGCGTTGTCTTTATAATGTATGGGCAAATCAAAGAAACGGTTAAAAAATATCTGTCTTTTATTTTTTAATTTTTTTTGTTTTCTAGTATAGGGCTCTACGGTACAGTGTACGGCCTGTTAGTCCAACTTCAAATCTCTTCACCAAATTAAAGAATTCTTCTTATTAGAAAACCTTTTTTGATTACATCCTAAACCAATTTCTTTTACAGCGAAGGTAATATATCGATTTTAATCCCTTAATTATCACTAATCGTTACATTAATAACAGTTAAAATTACACACTTTTAGACTTCAATAATCTCCTGAAGATACAATATGAACATTTTTCTTATCCATCTTCATGTTTTACGGCTGATTGCTTGAGGAATTTCAACTAAGGTGACCAAATTCCAAAATTGCCACAATTTCTAAGTTTTTAAAACTTTAAAATTTATAACTTTCAAAGCTTTATCTTTAAAGAAAAAAAAATTCAGAAATTTTTCAGAACTTATTATTATTATTATTTTTTTTTTTTTTTTTTTTTTTTTTTTTTTTTTTATCAAAAAGTTTAGGCTCTGTGTCCCCCAAAACTGGAGAAACTTGGTCACCTTAATCTAAATTCTATTTCGTAATAAGCATGCAAAGAAAAAAATAATTAAAAAAATGGTTTATTTCACACTTTTGTTAAAATATTATTACAGTTTTGGCTAGATCCACACATGTTTAACAATAGTCATCAAATTTTGTTTTCATGGCAGAAGGTCTTCCTCCTTGAACATCCCGTTTAATATCAATTTTAATTACAGCGTGTCCCCAGAAAAACCCCTATAATTCTAAAGACTAAAAAGAAACATACTAAAGGGTCAAATAAAATGCAATTTGCGACAAAAAAAAGAAAGAAAGAAAGAAAAGAAAAAAAGAAAGAAAGAAAAAGAAATCCAACAGCTTTTTTCTTTTTCATCTTAATAGTATTTTTAATGTAGCTTCAACGTGAAATCCATTAATTGCACGAAAAATACTATGTCTATAGCCGATTTACCGTCAAGTGTTTTTTAACATTCTCAGCGTAACAATGAAGATTGCGAATTGTATCCTTTCTTTTAAAACGGAAATATCAAAAATAGATGTTCCATAAACAATGCATCTAATGCAGGGTCGGACTGGGTCATTGTAAAGGGCGCAGACCTTGAATTTTTGGAGGGCGCAACTTTTTTAACGAAACTCATTATTTTATCATCTTATAGGAAGCCAATAATATTCATTAATAACAAACAGACTATAAGAATATGTAATAGAGCTTCGCTAGTCTGAATTGGGACCGTTGCCTATTTTGATTACAAAAATTGGGAAAATCCGAAATTTCGATTTAAAAAAAAAAAAAAATGTTAGTTATAAGTACTCAGTAGCACAGTAAAGATCTTTTAGTCCGTCATCCGATGGTTCGGCTTGCTGGATAAACCGGCACAACTCTCGGAAAAAAAATAGTATTCCTTCACTGAAAAAGAAAAAAAAGACCCAAACTGGGTTGTAAGATCTCTGCTGAGAATACTGTTCTCAAAATAATACAGTAGTATTCCCAAAGTAGTCAATCAAAAATGGTTCAAAACACTGCAGATGCTTAATAACATTAAAACAATCGTTTTGATATAATGTATACATTAGCTAAGATGTTTTGATTGTTAATGTTATTAAGGACCTGCCATTTTTTTTTTATAAAACAATTTCAGGCTACAAAGTGAACTTTCCAATTTGGAACACTTTGCTGTACCAAATCTTGCAACCCAATTTCGGACTTCTCTTTTTTTTTCTTTTTTTCTTACAGTTTTATTCAATTATTTGATGTAGCGGTGTACTGAATAGTACTTTGGCCAAGTAGCCGAGTACCGAGTACTCGGCCACTGACTACTCGGCCGAGTACCGAATGCCGAGTACCGAGTAGTTCTATAATAAGAAAGTAAAACACTGATGTGTGCATAATGTGAGCTTAGGTGTACATATATATAAATATACCTGTGTACACATATCTATACCTGTGTGTACATATAATATACATATATAGTATAAATAAACTCATTAAATTTGAAATTTATTTGGACACCTTTTAAAGACAATTTTTGACAGTTCAAAACTAATAAAAAAGGAGAACTGATACATGACAACTACAGTTATTAACTAATATAAAATTAAAACATTCTTTAACCCTCCAATTTATTCCAACAATTGAAATCTGTCTATCAAAAATAAAAATGTTTATTGGTTACTGTAACAATTCATTGAATAATGCAAAACATTTCATATTTATTTTGTAACTGTCTGTACCTTAATTTCTTTTGATTAAAAAAAATGTATTGGCTTTGCAGTTTCTTTTCATTTTTCATGTGTACAGATTAAATTATATTATTTTAAATTTATTATTTTTTTAAATATCTCAGTAAAAAACTAACCTTTTTCAATGAAAATTATAAATGTGTGAATTAAGATTGCCTTAAAAAGCAAGCTCTAAAATTGATGAGTTTAGATGATCTAGAACTTGAAAATCGATCAAAGAAACAAAAATTACGATATGAGAATGTTAATGTCGACGAACCAAAAGAGAAAATGCTAGTAAAAAGTTCATCTATTTTCTGGCAATGTTCAGAGGCCAGCCAAATGTAGTAAAAGAAATACCTTGTCTACTGATAATGTAGAATGTTTGGTGTTTTTGCACATTAATTTGAAATATAATATATTTAATTATTAATTTTTTATTGTATTTTCAGTTTCTTTATCCAAAATAAGTCTTTTCTGTTTTCCTATATATAAAAAAGTATTTTTATTTGTATAAATGTGAAATTTTTTTAGGGATTTTATTCTTAACTTTTTCAATATTTTGCAGACATATTGTTAAATACATAGTAAATAGTTTTATGAATTACTATTACTACATATATTATACATTGATATTCGAATAACTTTTTACAGATCAGTTATAAATTCATATGCTTAAAAAACGAAACTCTTACAACTACTCGGTATTGGCCGAGTACTCGGCCAAAATTTGGCCGAATACCGAGTACTCGGCAAATTGGCCGAGTAGGCCAAATACCGAGTATTTACCGAGGACTCGGTACGGCTCTAATTTTATGTTTATAATAATACAATGGAATTGAGAATGAGAAATTATGTAACAACCCATTACCAATTAAAAAATCGGGAATCAAAAAATAGCTCATTCACCGCGTCTACAAGGAGGGGGTGGAAGGGGGAACGAGAAACCATTTATAATTGTGAAATCAAACTGCTGAAAGGAAATTTAAATTTTTATCATCTGAATTAAATATTTTTTGCGTTTGAGAAAAGAGTTTTTTAGCGATTGATAGACAAAATGATATGGGATAAAAAAAAAAAAGGGGGGCCTTCTACGAGCAGGCCAACTATGCATGTTTTTATTTTATATTCGTATACATATGTTGTACTTTCCCATAATTGAGTATATTTTTACTCTTTTCAAGCTGTTTAAAAAATAAAAAAGTTGCTTTACTGCAATTGTTTTGTTTAATTCTTACTTCTACACGACTTTATCGATATTCATCTTGTAATCTGAAAATTTTCATAAGTTAATCTTATCAATTAATTTGTTCAAATATAAAATCCGTCCGGATTAACCGGAATTTCGGATTAGCGAGTTCTACTGTAATCCGAAACGTCTTTTATCGGTATGTCGGTACGTTTATTTTCTTTACCTTATTATAAATAGCTTAATCATTTAATAGCTTAATCAATTAAATAGCTTAATCATTTTATAAATTAGGATCGATTCGAAAATCTATTAATTTAGTTCGATCAAATGAAAGAATAAATTTCTGATTAGAAGGGGAAAGCATGTAAATTATATAAAAACAATCGTCGGAATAGCAAAGTAAATTATATATCGAATTCCGATGTAACGAACAAAATAACTTTTAAAACCTTTGGAATAGATTTTTATACGTAAAAACTATTCGGACAAAATCAAATATTCCGCTGTAGACAATATTCCGCCGTATACAGAGGTTATCGTATAATAAAAGTCATAACGGGGTACTTGAAAATCATTTTTATGTTAGATTTATATCCGTCTAATGCAAAGTAAAAAAAAAAAACGATTTAGAAAAAAAAAAAATTAAACGGGATAGAATAGAACATGGAAGGGACAGGGCCGTAGCTAAGGGGGCGCTATGGGCGGCTCAGCCCCCCCCCCCCCCTGGAAAAGATTCCAAGGTCACCAAATGGATTTCTGTTCCGAAAATTCAAATGAAATTTTGTCCAAAAATCTAATTTAGTTTTGAGACCCTTTCACAGTTTTGCAGAGTTACTAAATTGTATCTAAAATAAGTGTTTCAACACTCTTTCATCCTATTTGTACATAAGAAGCAAATAGAATGTTTAATTTTGCACCAATTATACACTCAAAATTTTCATCATCATATACTCTTCTTACGTAAAATGAATTCATTAGAACAGTTTAATAAAAAACATAATACAACTACAATGTGAATAGGCATTAATTTATCTTTTTGCGTCAGAGAGAGAGAAAAAAAATTATGAGCGCCCCTTACAATCTCTTGAGCCCCCCCCCCCCTATTGTTTTTTTCTAGCTACGGCCCTGGGAAGGGATATAAAGAGAACATTCAAAGGTCGCCGTAGCACCCTGGGGATGCGGTGCAGTGTTGATCAGCCCTACTTTACCATATACAGCACTGAGCGAAAGGGGCGATCGCCCCGGGCGCGGTTATTCAATAGGGCGCCAAATTTATACTAACGACTTCATTTTTTGGCCTGCTACAAGAAAAAGTTGGCAGGGGGGCGCCAAATTGACCCGGGCGCAGTTTTCTCTTCGCACGCCCATGCCATATCCATGACCATGAAAATCCGTGACAGACTTAACGTTTTGATTGTTACATTTAATATACAATATTAAAACAGTTTTGTTTTCATATTAAAATAAAAATTTTAGCAAAAGAAAAAAAAAAGTTTGAATTACCTTTTTTTGAAGAGAATATTCTGTCTAAAATTGTTTAGATAATAAAAGTATTTATATATTTAATAACAAAAATACTTTTAATAAGAACCACTTATGTTTTATAAATTAAAATCAAAACATTAAACTTTACGGAAACACAAAGCTCCCGTTTTTGAAATGAATGATTTTACTGCAAACTAAATCATAATAATAATAAATGAAATCCAAGCGAAAGTGATGATCTTTGGTGCCAGACAGTCTGCATGTTCGTTGTCGCTATTGGTAACATATAAAATATACTTTAGATTTTAAAAGATTTTGATTGGATGTTGCCCTGAACAAAGAAACTGTCAAGAATAAACAATACAATTATTTTCCTTTGCAAAGGGAATAAATTCTTTTTATTGATTTTTTAATGCTTACAAAATTATTGTTTTTTAAAAAGATATATAAAGAATATTTTTAACCATGTTGTAGTTATTCTAGTATTTGTCATATTTTTATTTTTATTTTTATTTTTTTGTTTTATTTTATTTATTTATTTTTTATTTTTTGTCTTTTTTAAATTATTAACTTCACGTAGATGAGGGCGCACGTTTACTTGATCGTGGGCGCACCGGCCCACTGGCCGGTGGGCCGGCGGGCCAGTCCGAGCCTGATCTAATGTAAGGAAGGATACAATTTTCAATCCACGCGAAGAACTTTAAAAACACTTGGCGGCAGTGGCGTAGCTAGGGTGGGTGACACCCGGGGCGGACGTAAATGGTGTCACCCCCCCCACACACACACACACGCACACACACACCACCAACATAAACGTGAGCAGGAAGAAGAGAATTATTTTTATATTTCAGATAGTATAGTAAAAATTTATCTACTATACATTAACATACCCTGATTGTATTCATGTTTAAAACCAGATTACGACAAAATTGATATATTTTTACATTTGAGGATCCATGAATCCGTTTTTGCTATTTAAAACTTATTGCATATATATGTGCGTGATTAGAATTTCAAAACTTTGGCAATATTGTATTAGCTCTCTCACACACACATACACACAAATTACATTGAGACATTATCGAAAAAACACCAAAAACAAAGTTTGGAGCAACTTTTTAAAAAAAGAAGAAATCAACATACATTTATATAGATGGGGGAAATGGATTCAGGGAGCATCAAAATGTTAATTATACCAATACCAATATCCAGAGTTCCATAATATAGACGCACGCGTGCACGCCATGTGCAGAAAAAATTTATGAACTTTGCAGAAAATTTTAGGAACGAAACAATTATTTTTTAAACTTTTTTAGCGTAAAAAAAATAAAAATATTCTGCCAATTTTATGTACGATTTATTTGCTATTAGCGTCCAATTAACAGCAAAGTCGAAAATTTAAGTCATTTCATGCTGAAAACTTTAAAATTCCTCAATCCGGTATATCGAACACCAAAAATCGTGAATTTCATACATCGCAGTTGTCCTAAAAAATCAATTTTGTCAATCGTTTTCAGGAAAAACCCTCCAATTTCGTCAAATTATCAAGGAAAAAACACGAACTTATTCAAAGTTCTGCGGATAAAGCGCAAAATATCGTTAAAGGACCACGAAAAAATGCAAATTTCATCAAAAGACAGTGGGGGAAAATTCGAATTTCTCCGAAAGACTTCGTAAAAATTGCGAATTTCAACAAAGAATCGCGTAAAAAACATGCATTTCGACAAAGGACTGCATAAAAAACTATTATTTCGACAAAGGACTGCATAAAAACTCGTATTTTAAAAAAAGATCACAAACAAAATACAAATTTAGACAAGAGATCAGTAACCTTATTTATACCCGGTTCTAAAAGTGATACTACTATCCTTAAGTAAAAAAACTATAACCAAACTCAAAAAGTACAAATGGACAATAGATATTGACTTCAGGTATCCCATTAAAAAAATCATTTAAAACAATAAAGAGAGAAAATCGTAAAAAATACTCCAACAGATTTAACATTAGCGTTCGAGTTACCACATAACTAGTGTAGGCTCTTAACTCGCTATAGTAATGTTGTCGATACACGTACATAAAAATACCGCTCCTAAGGGAAGGTGATAACATAAAGCTCTCTATGATTTTTATGTAGAGCTGTTCTATATGTAGGGACCTATGTAAAAAAAAAATTGTCGAAAAAATATGAAGCATGGTAAATATAATATTTCATTTCTCTAATGGTCCCCTTTCTTAAAAAAAAATTTCTAAGGAAAGAAACCAAAAATCTTATTACTGCTTGTAATAACAAAAGCGTATAAATAATGATTTTAAAGCAGAGTATATTTTAAACAGCTTTTTATACGTAAAAAATCTGTCTCGGGTGAAATCGATCCAGACCGAAAAACATTCCATTGTTGACAGTTTTCTGCCGTAAAATTTATTGGATTGAAAATCGTAAGGAAGCTAAATATCTTTTTACTTTAGACAGATTCCCTTCAATCTTATACAGAAATAAAAAACTTAGAAACAGGATGCAGTGGAACATGAAAGGAACACAAAGAGAACATTCAAAGGACACCCTGGAGTGCGGTATTGGGCAGACCTGCTCTAACGTATGTACAAAATTCACGAATGACATGACTTTCGAATATTTACATTTATAGAGAACATTCAAACACTTTTGTTTTCAAATTAAAATTTAATTTTTAAATAAAAAAGAAAGTTTTAATTACCTATTAACTGCTTGGACTTGGATCTTTCAATGTTAGAACAAAAAAATTAATTGATAAAACCCTATATTCTAACAATTCAAATTATAATAATACAAATTATAATAATACATCTTTCAAATGAATACTTATCATACATGATTTTATAATGAATTAAATACTAAGAAAGGATAAAAAATGAAACAGAAGTGACGCTCTTCGGTGCCAGACAGTCTATGTATTTTTCGCGATGAAGGTCCCGTCATTGGATACATATCGAACATATTTAAAAGATTTTGATTGGATAATTGAAACAAAGAAACATTCAAAAACAAACTACAGTCGAGTCTCTATATAACGAAATCCACCGTTCCAGTAAAAAATTCGTTGTATAGAGAAATTCGATGTATAGAGAATGATGTTAAAAATCGTAATTAATGTGTAAAATTTGAAAAAAAAAAATATTTTTGATCTTTTGAATTAAGAATTTAAAATGTTTAAAAGTAAATATTAACCTAACATTTTATTTCTTAATTATTTAAGCTGTTTCAAAAAAGAGAACAGACATTTATTTGAAAGCTTAATGAAAATCAAATAAGGAAGACTTGCATTAATTTCAGACAAAGGAATTTGTCATTTTTAGTTGTTTTGATTTTAAAGTTGTTACACTCTCAAAAAAAAAAAGCTTAAATTTTAGCAAGGAATGAAAAACTCTAGTTAACATTTCCCTCCATTTGAAGGCCTCTGTTATGTGCCTGTCATTGATTCCTCTCTTACATGTATATCAATTCAACTGACACTGTTTTGAGAAGGATGTGGAAAGGTGTGTGGGAGGTGGGATGAATTCGTTGGGTTTAAAGAAGAAGGAGAGAAGTAATATAAAAAAAAAAACTCAGCACTGACGATAAATCAAAAATAAGTAATGGAAAATTGATTCCATATGATTTCGAAGCTTTTTAAAACTGAATAAATTAAGACCAATTTATGAAAAAATTCGCTATATGGAGATAGATATTTCGCTATATAGAGACTGTTTTTAATGTAATTATGCGAAAAGGGGAACGTTCCTACTAAAAATTCGTTATATAGAGAAATTCGATGTATGGAGTTTCGTTATAGACAGACTCGACTGCAGTTCCCTTTTTTATGAAAAAAAAGAAAATCTCATTTGCTTTTTAAGGCTTACAAAATTAATATTATTTTTAAATGTATACAGATAATATTTTTAATCATGTTCTAGCTATTCTAGTACTTCATAATTTTTTTCTGTTAGTTTCATGTTGACGAAAGCGAACATGATCTCCAAAATAAGAAGATCACAACAATCAGAGATGTAGTGAAGGGTATACGGGGGTATACGCCGTATACCTTCTGCAATTTTTAAAGACACTTCTTATACCCTCTGTTACCCAAGAAAGCTTGTAGTATACACACTCTAGAGTATACCCTCTGTCTTCAGAATATACCCTCTGCTTAGAGCGTATATCTTCTGTTATTTTTATGACTACACCCCTGACAACAATGACTCATCACTCATCGCGAATTCTGCATAAGTAAATGCAGCGCGTATATGTACAGGGACATGCAAAGAGAAAATTGCGTCCGGGGCAAAGTTAGAAATTGGCACTCCCCCTCCCATCCCAACTTTTTTTTATGACAGATCAAAAATGACGATGGTAGTATAAATTTGACGCCCCTAAATTTCAGCGCCCGGGACCGCGCTCTCTCCCCCCCCCCCCCCCCCCCTCCTTCGCTCTCTTCGCACGGCGCTGCGTGTAGAAAAAAATTCTTTCTTTTAAAGTTTATCTTAGTTACCCACACATTGTGTAAATGGGTTTTTGCTCACTGTTGCAAACCTAATTTAGACGCCGCATTTGTGTACCATTTCACTTTCTCCAAGAAAATAAAAGTAAGTCTGTTGCGCCTTGTTTTGCTCTAGAAAATTCATTTTACGTCAGAAGTTTTTCCAAAATCTTCTATGATTATGCATATTTTTTTACAAATAAAGATCGGGTGTCACCCCTTCGAAGTTGATACCTGGGGCGCCCCCCCCCCCCTCCTAACTTTTTCTTGTGACAGACCAAAAATGACGATGTTAGTATAAATTTGGTGCTTCTAAATTTCAGCGCCCGGGGCCTGCCCCCTTCGTCCCTCATTTAGCATGGCGCTGCGTGTATAAGTAGAAAAAAATTCTTTCTTTTTAAAGTTTGTTTTGGTTACCCGCACATTGCGTAAATGGGTTTTTGCTCACTGTTGCAAACCTAATTTATACACCCCATTTTTTTAACCGTTTTACTTTCTCCAAGAAAAGAAAACTAAGTCTGTTGCGCCTAGTTTTGCCCTAGAAAATTCATTTTACGTCAGAATTTTTTCCGAAATCTTGTAAGATTACTCATATTTTTTTGCAAATAAAGGCCGCTCGGGTGTCACCCCTTCGAGGGTGACACCCGGGGCGGACCGCCCCCCCCGCCCCCCCTTAGCTACGCCACTGCTTGGCGGGAAAACGACTGCAGAGGCTCACCATTCTTCGTGTAATAATAATAAAAGAATTTCTTTAAAACGCCATAAAACTGCATATAGGAGTTCGCAATGCATTTAAAAAACTTTGTCTTTCCTCATCAGTCACAAAGATTTCCTCATCAGTGACGTAACACAGCGTGCTACTATTTTCAAAGCAGGAGCAAGACTGAGTAAGTCTTGCAAGAGTCAGTCTTTTTAAGTAGCAAAGCACATTCTTTGAGGCTGATGAAAAAGGACAAAGCTCCTACAAAAAGCTCTGCACATGATTATTTTTATAATGTTTTTACGAAGTTATTTTAAATCTTTTTATATAACAACAGCTTGTATCAATCTTAAATTCTTCGTTTTATAAAACGGAGCTCATATACAGCTACATTGAAGGTACTGTGAAAAAGTACTAGATTCCTCTATCCTTTTCGGAAATTACACTTCATTTGACCTGTTCGTATTTTTGTTAATAATCTTCATAATATATAATAAAAATCTTTCTCGGACATGATGAAAAAAAATAATGAAAAACAGATCTAAAAATTATCCCGAGCATCAAAATCCTTAGTTTCTTTTTATTTTAGCATTTAATTAATTTAAATCACTTATAAAGAATAAATGTTACTCTTTTATTTATTTTTCCTCGATCAGAGAGAATTTAAGGTTCGTCACTCATTTCGTAATGTTAAAAAAATGGGGGAGGTTGTTTTCGAATTTCTCGTTTAAATTTAAATATTTTTAAAGTATTTTATTATTATTAGTATTATTATTAATGCATAGGATAGCTAAAGTCTATTTTTAATATGGTTATTTTATACTTTTTCGATTTCGGTTGTAGATTTTTTTTAATAAAAACATTTTCAATTTCGGAACTGGTTTCGAAGCTGAAAGCGCCTTAAAATAAGTCTGCAACCAAAATCGAAAAAGTAAAAAATAGTCATATCTTGATCTCATAGTCAGACCAAGATCGACCTCAGTTATCCTATGCAGAAATAATCTTTTAAAAATATTGAAATTTAAACGAGAAATTCGAAAACAACCTCCCCAGGGATTTAACATTACGGAGCGGGTGCTTTCAAGTAAGTGAAGAATCCCCTTAAAATAAAGGAGGCGAATGATAATCCTTCACTATTCCCCTTTCCCGCAGTCATGCCCTTTTAGACTTCATGTGTCTACTGCTGATGCAGAATGTTCCCTAATCACGGTCAAAGGTTTCTCCGACTCGTCCGTATCTTGAATGTCCGGTTGCTTGATGAGTCCGACCTCTTGTGCAAACCACTTCGCTTTCGACATCAGTTGCTCCTGCATCAGATTGATGCACATACTCACCAGAGCCATCCCCAGCATCATGTAAAAGCAGGTCCCCATCAGAGTGAGAGTTTTGGCTACAAAAGAAAAGAATGAACATTAATCTTTTTAGTTAGAAATAGCTTTTTTTCAACTTTTTTTAAGTAAAAATTGACCAATCGCCACGAAATTTGAATATTTTATTAATCTTTAGAATAAATAATAAAGATCTTTCGCAAACTTTCTGTACCTGATGAAAAACAGAAAAAAATGAATAAAAACAGAACTAAAAATTGTCTCGAGAGTCAAAATCCTTAGTCCCTTTTTATTTTGATTTTTGATTAATAATTACTCAGTAAATATAACAATTGTACTGATCTTGCTATTAGCAACAGCTAATAAGTTTTTGTTGTATTCAAAGAAATCACCTCTTATCTCAGATCTTTGTTTTCGTAAATAAATTATCTTTCCATGAAACAACAGCTTTCTGAGTTATTGCCTGATGGAATATACAGGAAACGAATTTATGATAAACTGAGGTTTGCTTACTAACCGAAACTATGAAAACGATCTAGATCACATAAACTGTAACAAAAATACACCATAGTTCCATAAACCTCTCATTAACAAAATTATTCTTGGTAAATTAAAAAAAAAATAAATAAAAAATAAATAAAAACACGGATTAAATTTTCTAATTTGATTTTTTTTTTCTACAATTAGCATCGTTTACAGAATAAAACACATACAATTCTTTCAACAGCTCATAATAAACACGTGTATTTGCTAATACTTCTTTTATATTCTTTGAAAGTCATTCTGAATCTCAAGTTATTATCCCCCCCCCCACCACCACCACCACCATAAAAAAAGGAAAAAAAAATTCTTTTTTAATAGATTCTTAATAAGTCTTGACCAAAATACGGTTGGTTTTTTTTTCTTTATTTTTTAACTCCTTGTCTTATAATTATTCATTACAGAATATCTTAAATTTATGTTCAATCCCATAAATATTTTTAAAAATTAAGTGAAAGGAGGATTTCGATCAATGACACAGTATATACAGGGTGATTCTAATTTTTTTTACAATAAAAGTGGGGTGATAGTACACATCAAAACGAACAATATTAAATAGGAGACCAAGGGTTCCAAACGTTTTCCAAAGGAGATAGCCACCATTAAAGTTTAGGGACCAAAATTTCAAATAAACATAAAAAACGGAAAAATCGGCCGATTGATTTGCGGTTTTCACTAAAATTATTCTTTATCTCGGCATTTTCTTAAAATTAAATTATAAAGATAAATTTCAAAAAATGCCGATAGAGGGCGCTTTAGACTTTGGAGTAATGAACAACTACTTTTTGCCGATATTTTTTGCATCTCATTAAATGTTTTCGTAAGCTTAGACTCAAACTTAAATTTTGAGCTCAAAATCTGAAAAGTTGGGAGTGGTTAAGTAGCACAAATTGAACTGTATTCAGAGAGTTCAAATTTCAAATGATTATAAAAAACGGAAAATTTGGTTCATTGATTTGCGGTTTTCACTAAAACTATTCTTTATGTTAGTATTTTCTTAAAAATAAATTATAAAGATTAATTTCAAAAAATGTCGATAGAGGGTGCTTTAGACTTTGGAGTAATGAACAACTCTTTTGGGGGGTTATTTTTTGCTCTTATTAAATGTTTTCGGAAGCTTAGACTTAAACTTAAATTTTAAGCTCAAAATCTGAATAATAGGGAGTGGTTAACTAGTACAAACTGAACTGTGTTTAAGGGGGGGGGGGGTTCAAATTTTAAATAATTATAGAAAATGGAAAAATTGGTCGATTCGTTTGCGGTTTAAAATAAAACTATTCTTTAAGTCAATATCTTCTTAAAAATAATTTTTTAAGATAAATTTTAAAAAGTTCCGTTAGAGGGCGCCTTAAACTTCAGAGTAACCAACAATTAATTTTAACCATTATTTTTTGGTTCTAATTAAATGCTTGCAAAAGCTTATTAAATGTTTTCGGAAGATTAGATTTAAACTTAAATTTTGAACTCAAATTCTGAATCGTTGGGAGGGGTTAAGAAGCACAAACTGAAGTTTGTTCAGGAGTTGAAATTTAACCCTCCCCCCTCCTTGAACACAATTCAATTTTTCGCTACTTAAATACTCCCAACGAATTAGAATTTGAGCCTAAAATTTAAGTCTATGCATTTGAAAGCATTTAATGAGATTAAAAAAAATAACGGTTAAAAATAGTTGTACGCTACTCTAAAGTCTAAAGTGCCCTCTATCGGCATTTTGTGAAATTTATCTTTAAAATTTATTTTCAAGAAAATGCTGATTTAAAAATTAGTTTTAGAGAAAACCGCAAACGAATCACCCAATCTTTCCGTTTTTTATAATCATTTAAAATTTGAACCCTCTGAACACAGTTCAATTTGTGCTACTTACCCATTCCCAACTATTCAGATTTGGAGCTCAAAATTTAAGTTTAAGTCTAAGATTACGAAAGCATTTAATACGATGCAAAAAATAACGCCAAAAAAGAGTTGTTCGTTACTCCATAGTCTAAAGCGCCCTCTATCGGCAATTTTTGAAATTTATCTTTATAATTTATTTTCACAAAAATACCTACATAAAGAATAGTTTTAGTGAAAACCACAAATCAATCGACCAATTTTTCCGTTTTTTATAATCATTTGAAATTTGAACCCTCTGAACACAGCTCAGTTTGTGTTATTTAACAACTCCCAATTATTCAGATTTTGAGCTCAAAATTTAAGTTTGAGTCTAAGCTTACGAAAACATTTAATGAGATACACAAAATACCGGCAAAAAATAGTTGTTCGTTATTTCAAAGTCTAAAGCGCCCTCTATCGGCATTTTTTGAAATTTATCTTTATAATTTATTTTCAAGAAAATGCCGACATAAAGAATAATTTTAGTGAAAATCGCAAATCAATCGAGCGATTTTTCCGTTTTTTATGTTTATTTGAAATTTTGGTCCCTAAACTTTAATGGCGGCTATCTCCTTTTGAAAACGTTTGGGACTCTGGTCTCCTATTTAATATTGTTCATCTTGATGTGTACTATCACCCCTCTTTTATTGTAAAAAAAAATTTTAGAATCACCCTATATACTCATTAAAATTTCAAATATGATTTTTTTTTTTTTCTCTAACCAATACTACCTAAGGAATGAAATATGTAAGATCTTACCAACTGCTGGCGATGGGAGAATATACTTACTAATGCTGCCTTTGTATCCTTTGAAAGCCTTTCCCGGGTAATAATCTCCGAATCCGATAGTTGTCAGGGTGATAAAAGTGAAATATCCTGAACTGAGCAAATCCCATTCTTCAAGGAAAGAAAAGATACAAGCTCCCAGAAGGATGAACAGAGAAATAAGAACAAGATTCAAAATGATAGGAATTTGAACCTGGAAAAGGGAGCAAAAAATAATAACTTGAATATTCCTGCAAAGTGAAACGAAACAATTTTTACTGTACAGCTTTTGATCGACCGGAAGATGGCAACATAAACAATTATCTCACCATGGATGAAATTTTAGGATTAGTTAAATTTCGATTGGATGATATACTATTATGATTCATTATGATATTCAGAAAACATGGTTAACAGACAAATATACAATATTAACAGCATTAAGATTAATATAAAAAAAAACTAACATTATTTTGTTACAATTCCATGCATAAATTCTCTTTATGCAGCTAAGAATTTTTATTTGAGATTTAATAAAATAAAAAAAAAAAATAAAATAAAAATAAAAAAATAAAAAAAACGATTTTTCGAATACAGAGAATTGATTAATGCTATTGTGAAAGCTATTATGAAACGTTTCTGAAAATTACAGCTAATAAAAATTTATTTTTTAAGTTTTTCTTTAAATTTCAGAAACAAATTGTTTTCTGTGGTTCCTAAAGATAAGGAAACACTTTGAGGAATCTTGAGTGACTCTGATCAGGTTATTATATATTTGCGTTCGTTATTATTATACATTTTTTGCACATTAATAAAACATCTGTATTACGTATCATTTATTTTCGAAAATTATGACTGAGAGGCATAGGTAAAGTGTAAAATTGTCAAAATGGCAATTTTCATACCAAGTCTCTATAATTTGCTCATTACCATTTTTGTTTATAATGGCTTATATTTATTTTTTACAACATAGGTATAGATCTGATATTAATTATTTGACAGTCAACGTACAAACAGAAGTTGCATTTATCTTTTTTAACAATTATAATTATTACCGTAATTATTACAGTGTAATACATAATATCCGATAGAATGTTACACCGCATTTTTTTAAACATAAAGAAAAAGTTCAATTGATTTCGATGCTCTATTCGTTTTTTGGGTGGGGCGGAAAAAGAGCAAATCATGCTCTCTCTCGCTCTTTTTTTTTTTTTTTTTTTTTTTTAATTGGACAAATTTGGCACGCAAATGGGGAAAAGTTTGCCCTTTCTGTTTTATACCCCTTTTCACTAAAGGCGCATGTTTTTTATTACAAGTTGAGGTTGTGTTTCTGCCATCAGGCCCTTATTACCGCATGGCCAAATCGGGACTTTGTCCATGGGCCCCAGACCTTCAGAGGCTCCCAAATTCATAGATTAAATTTAAAAAATTTTAGTTTTTTTCCAATTAGTACAACTTTTATATGTTGAGGTTATTACATTTATCTTAAAGTAATATAAAAAATTGCTAAAATTATAGAAAAGAATTTTGCTCTGTACTAAAGAAAAAAAAGTGTACTTTTATTAATTAAGGCATTTAATTTGGAATTGACCAAGCTAAGAATGTTCTTCTATTTATATCCAAGGTGCGGAAATATGTTTATGCATTACACAAACACATATGAGTGGCCATCGGTTCTATTTGAATAGCCTTGCAATGATCCGAAATGCCCCCCCTAGTTTATCTTTGCCCAGGGTCCTAATCTGTCATAATCAGGGCCTGACTACGATAATGGATTATAGAAAAGACGATATCATATGTGATTTGCATGTCAATTGGCAAAAATGAGTGTGAAAGGCACGCGCCTCTGTTAGTGAAGAGGAGGAGTATAGTCTCTTACCTTTTCTGTTGGCATGTAATCTTCTTTTCCAACTTCGTCACCTGATAGAGGAGGAAGTCTACCACCCATTTTTATAAGAGTTTCTCTGTCGTATTCGTATCTTCTCCTGACTCCTCTACACCATCTGCAGCAGAGGCGACTGTACATGTACCGGAACATAGAAGCCATAAGGTCGCCAATGTTTGCGAGAAACACGAGAGTCAAGGGTATTCCAATTAATGCGTATAATATTGTCACAATCTTGCCAAGTTGGGTGTTGGGAGCAATATGACCGTAACCTAAAAAAAAGTACAGATTTTTTTTTTTTTTTTTTTTTTTTTTTTTTTTTTTTTTTTTTTAATACAAGTGATAAAAATATACGCTGAAAATATTTTCATACTTGAACATAACATTTGATATCCTAGTCGCTAAAGGTATTTTACATTTTTCAAATGTTATTTATACATTAAATGCTCATATCTGAGTTAAAATTAATCTTTTTATGATTAAAATTATGATGAACATTCCCTCTTTAACCAATACGAGGAATGAATGATTTATTGTCATTTTAATTTCGATCTGATAAGTTGAAATTACATAAAATGAATATCGAATTATGATTTTTTTTAAGAGAAAAATTATTGTGAATCGATAACAATTTTTTTAATCCAATGCCTCAAAACGGTTTCTTTTCAAGACACATATATATTTTAAGAACAAACAATAAAAGGAATTGGAATAGAAATATTTAAAATATAACAAATGTATCAAATTTGTTTCTTTGCTTCCGCACAATTACTGGTAAATTAATTGATGCATTGTCAGAATGGGATACCTAAATTTCCAAAAAAAAAAAAAAAATATCCTCCACAAAAAACGTATTTTTCGGCGTATGGAGTAATTCAAAGTTTTTCAAATGATGAGTAGAAAGCATATGCTTCTGAGTCGTTCATTCGTAGGTTGCGGTAGGTACAGATTTGCATCTCGTCCAGACTCGAATACAATGAATTAGTTAAATTGAAGATCCACACTGAGTGGGCGAAATTTTGACTGCGTAGAATGCGAATGTGCGTCTCAATCATTCATTCGTGAATTGCAATGGACACAGATTCGTATCTTATCCAGATATGAATATAATAAATTAATTAAGCTACAATGTTCACTGTGAGTGAACGAAATTTTGACAGCGTAGAACAGGATATGAGTCTCGGTCGTTCATAAATGGGTTGTGGTGGAGTTTCCCAACTTGTCCGACACGAATGCAACGGTGAATAAACAAAAAAAATTTATGGCGTAGATCGCGAAGATGCGTCTCAGTCATTTATTCGTGGGTTGCCTACATCTCAGTGATCTATTCGTGGGTAGGCGGACACAGACTTATCAGACATCTTATCCA
The DNA here is from genome assembly GCA_964019185.1 of Maratus speculifer. Lineage (NCBI taxonomy): Eukaryota > Metazoa > Arthropoda > Arachnida > Araneae > Salticidae > Maratus > Maratus speculifer. The sequence goes on from OZ025297.1 coordinate 333,359,508, forward strand.
GACTTGAATACAATGAATTAGTTAAGCTACAATGTTCACATTCAGTAAACGAAATTTTGACAGCTTAGAACGCTGATATGAGTCTCAGTCGTTCCTCCATGGGTTGCAGTCGAGTTTCTCATCTTGTCCATACTTGAATACAATGAATTAAACTGCAATATTCGCTGCTAGTGAACGAAATTTTCACTGAGTAAAACGCGGATGTATGTCTAACTCATTTATTCGTGGTTTGCGGCGGACACAGATTCGGGTCTTGTCTAGACTTGAATACAATGAATTATTTAAGCTACAATATGTACATTGAGTGAACGAAATTTTGATTGCGTAGAACGCAGATGTACATCTCAATGGCTCATTTGTGGGTGGCGGATGACACGGATTAGCATTTTGTTTGGACTTTAATACAATGAATTAGTAAGCTACAACATTCACTGTGAGTAAATGAAATTTTGTCATCGTATAAATAAAGATCCCGCTCGTCGTTTTTATTGTAGTTTTTTCTGTATGTGTTTGTATGAGTTTTGCTGAAAAAATAATGAAAACGAATCAAATCTGCATCATATATTTCTGACACTAGTAAACGCTGATCAGCATCCAAAGTAGCAAGATATGCCAAATGTGATAGTATGTGAAATAATCAAACATTTTATAATCATGTGGACTTTTTCTTGCCTGAAAACCAGATCGCGTCTACCCCACGACAACAGATAATGGTTCGCAGTCAACCTATTAAATACAAACTAAACCCATTTAGACTTTCAATATGATTAGAAATTCAATTAAGTCAACAATCTGAAAATTTAACAACGAGTGTGGTCTCCCTCCCCCGTTTCCCCAATGCCATCCATCCACAGACCTCCAGCACTGGGGGCTTCGGAGCTTTATATTTCACATTATAATCAAACATTCTGGTTTAGTCTCCCATTATCTCGGTTTTCAAAAGTTATATCGGCTATATATTACTGATATCAGCTATTATCAACTATATGTGCACTGTTTATTAGTTTGTAATTGGTGTTTATGTGCTGTTTGGCGTAGGAACATCATATCAAAACATAAATTCAACCACGACGTGATGTTTCATGATTTTATCAGAATATCTTTTCACAATCCTAAACCTATCTTCGTCAGTTTATCTTACAATCAACTGACGATTCTATAACGAATCAAATCACGAAAGAATCAGCGTGAATGTTTGTTACTAACGAGAAAAGGAAAAGACTTCTACTTCGGAGATCTTCACCAGTCAAACGCTCTTTCCATTTAAAATCCTTAAAAATACTGATTGTGAAGTATTATTGAAGCACTACCTGTGTTTCAATCCGAATTTGAAACAAAAGTACACACAACACTGTTAAAAATCTGCGACTTTCGTTGCATAGTTACTCCACTGCTTTTATAAAAAGCGATTACTTGACATTATTATAAAGTATTCCCATTGGTCAAAATAGAAATATTCTATAAAAGCGGTGGAGTGATTATGTAACAAAAGCTGCAGATTTCTTACAGTGAAATACATATTATCCTTCCATTAAAAAAAAAAAAAAATCAAACAAGCCTATTATTGCGTTTGTTAACTCAATAACCTTATTCTGACTGAAATTCATTTTCTTGATGATTGCCATTGTTGTTTTACTCACTGTCGCGGCGAGTCAATGTTACTTAACCAAAGAGTGGCGATATAAGGACTATATAAGTCATGTTATCATTCAATTATTTCAGCTAAAGAAAAAAATCAACTAAGTCGATTATTGTACGTGTTTAGGTTCGATATCTTAACTGCTGAGCATGGTGCACTTACGTGGTGATTGGCGTTGTCTTAATGTAATGAGTCAAAGTGACTTTATAAAAGACTGGAAACAGTAAAATTTGATGTATTAAGTGTATTTTGAACAAAATCTTACAGAGTTTTCTATTTAGAGAGGCTATATAATTGACAAGATAATGTTCGTTTGCTTGTCTAGCTCATTAAATCAAAATGTCACCAAGTACTGTCAATTAACATAGTTTAAACAAAATATAACTTCGAATCTGAGATGGGTTCTATTTGCATGTTATCATTCTCTTACAAGTACATTCTAACACATCTTTTCAGAGAAATTTGCTCTGTAATTTGAGCTGTGTGCACCTGATCTTTTTTATTACTCTTTGTAAAGATATAAAACGACTACCTTTTATTTTAAATCAAAGCAGTTATAATTAACCCTTCATGGCACGACTTTTTCTATTTTTATGAAAAAACATTATTGAAACTTATATATTGGTTTAATAACGGGAAAAATAGCAAAAAATTATTTTTTTTAATTTTCAGCTAAAATCTGATATTTTACGGCATCTACCCTATATACATGATTAAGGTTTTAAAATATTGTATTGCTGTATTTTGAAATTAAATGATCTTAAATTAATTAATTTTATCTGCTTAATACTCTGGAAATTTAATTATATTAATATTTTTAAATGTTCAGTAAAAGCAATAAAGGTAAATTTTGCCTTAATAGCTTGATTGAAAAATAAAAAACATAATGTACCAGATGTGGTACATGGTTCAGTGAAGGGTTAAATCATATATGTTAATTACCATACTATGATCACACTAAATATTACTTTGTATGTGTCTTAGTTCATGAAGATCCTCTGAAGACTGCTTCTCTTACCTATGGTAGTCAAAATAGTCACTGTGTACAGCAGTCCGCTTCCAAACGTCCATTCCCTGTCCCATTCTTCTTCATTCATTGTCCCATCATAATTAAAGTCATTCACCACGCTCACTATAAACATGTCTAGTTGCTTCAGCTCTGTGTACACTTTCACAGACCACTCTTCGTAATCCATATCTTTATTCCTCCAGTAATAGAAAAGAGCTGTTAGATATTCCAAGGAGTCATTCACGTCGATGGAACGAATCATTCGTTCATCACGTAGTTTAGTTTCATAATCGTATTCAATATTGAGGAAGATCCAGGCACCAAAGCCAGCGTACAGAATAACCAGCACAAAGAGACCAACGTGAGAAAAGAGAAGACGCAAGATAATCTTCCCGCATGAACGCTGCTCTTGAGGACGCTGGTGGTCTTCTGAATCTGGCATGTTATTACTGATACTCTACTTTGTCAAGCTACCTAATATGAAAAAAGAAAAAAAGTTTATTATGCATTGAAAAGAAAACACATGTCCATCACCTACGCTAGCGTCATTAATGACGGTGGCAACAATCTACATTATTTACATCGGACATTTTTCTCCGGTCTGGATTTCTGAAGTTCTGGTAGAAACACTGTGAAATTCCCAAAAAAGGTTGCATCTACGTACCCGAAAACGAAAAAAGCTCCCGATCGCGATTTCGCATGCTTCGTCGTAGTTCCTATTTTTGGTAATAAAGATAGCTAGTTATTGAAGAAACCATCGCTGGAATCTTTTAATCTTTTTCTTCGCTATGTTTAAAATCAATTAATTTTTATTTTTATTTTTATTTTTGTCATTTTTTTAAGTTTGTTCTATACAAGGGTAAAAAAAATATATATATATAAGATTGGATGGATAAGATGCAACACAAAGATTGTTTGATAAACAAAAAATTCTTATTTTCTACAAAATTGAAACAAAAAGACCGTGGCACAAATTCCAAATAAATTTTAATGAAAATGTAACAGAATTTACTATGTAGGAAAAGAAAAAGAAAAGAAATTAATTTCGATTGATTTATGTGAAAGTTGAAACCGCTTGCGAACTTGGAAGATCAAGGAAACACAATACAGTACCACATTAAAAAAAAAAAAAAAAAAAAAAAAAAAAAAAAAAATTCTGAGCCTTGACTGTTTTAAACTGTCTTTATTTATCCGGAACCAACTTCGCATGCGATAAATTCTTCAAGCTAACTCGAACCCAAACATACAAACATCTTTCTTTTATTAACATATAGATTTATACTGTTCTAAATATCGCATAATTCTATTTTTTACATCGTCGAATAGATAAAAGAATTTACTTTCAAATAAAATTTATTCAGAAACTTCAACTCAACTACTAATTCGGAGGGGTTTTTTCTTTTTTTTAAACACAATTTCTTTAACATATTTACACGTGACTGAAAAATAAACTTATTTCCTTCAATATTGTAAATTAATATTTGCACAGATTTTTATAAATTTCAAAAGTATCTGTCAAAATATCTGTCAGAAATATGCTTTTTGATGGAATAAGTGGGCAATTTATAGAAAATATACAAAGCGTCCCTTAAGTCTGTTCAAATCATTAAAAAAATTACAAAATGATGTATCGTGGTTGTATGATTTTGCCAAGACTTGCCATAATAATTATGTGAAGACTTTTGGAAATTTACCATAAAATTAGCGTTTTATTTCTAAATTTTAAAAAGTCCTGCTTTCAGAGAAAATATTTTTTGGAGCATTGGAGTAAAACACACCAAACATAACTTCCTGACATTAAAAAATTCGAATGAATAGGAAAGCAAATTACTCTTCTATACCTTTCTTTTCGAAAGTTACTTTTGATTTTATTAGTCTTTCTGGTAAAAAGCATTGTCAACAAATCAAATCGATTACAGATTTATAAGCTTCGTTGTATCTCCAACATGTACAGAGAGGATAGGTTTCGCTGAATTGAGGATACACACAAAAAGAGATAAAATGGAAATGCAAAATATATTATTTGTGCAGAAGAATGCAAGCCAGGTCACTGTCTCAGTAAATCAATATCGTCATCACTTTTTCGTGCCTTCACTCATATATTCTTCTGATCAGTGAATGGCAGACACTAATACACTAATTTATTTACGTCAGTTACACTATCGTCATCACATTTATATTTTTAATTAATTTTTCAATTAATTGTCAGCTGTGAAATTACTCTTAAAATTATTGAATATTTAATTGATTTTAAAATATTGATTTATCAAACTTCTAGACTAGCGTAGAACCAATAGAGTGAAAAATGTCCAGCCGAAGATTGAACTCGGAACTCCTGCTCTACCATTTAAGCTACGAAGACGATGCCTAGCTTGGCATCTCTAACTCCCATTTGTTGGTAGGTCGTCCTCGTAGCTTAAATAGTAGAACACTTGGAGCACTATTTCAAGGGTTCCGGGTTCGGTCTCCGGCTTGGACATTTTTTACTCAGTTGGTTCTATCTTAGCTAACAATGTGATAAATCACTTATTAAATAACACCATCACATTAGTTATACCTCTACTAATACATCTTTCTAATCAATGAAATATTATTACTATACCGCAAACCAGGCCCTACCTGCCGGACAATATGCCTAGCTTAACGAAATTTTACCTGACCGCGGGGCAGAAGCCACTTGATTGCCACATGCTGAGATCTATCTGATTGTGGCTGTATCGCTATTATTTTTATAATATTTATTACTATTCTGGCCTGTTCTAGATTACTTTTAATTATTCTGTTTGGATTTGTTCGTATGTTGTTGAAAATGGAACGGATTAAAAAGAAAAGACGGGGGTATTGCTAACTCTTCTACAGAACTCATACGAGCCGCTTATAAGGGTGACAACCGATATTCGATTTTGATCTCGTAATTTAGAACCTTGATCGGATGATGAGATCTTCACATGACTTGGCACTTCCAGAAATATAATTCACAGGGAACTTGGAGGACTTTGCACCCACGACGGATTTTAAATGCACCAGGTGCCATTAGCGTACATGGCCTAAGCAATGCATAGTAAATAGCCGAGAAGTAAGTCTTGGTTTATTTGCACAAATTACACTAGCGTCATCACATTTTTCGTGTCTTCACTAATACATTCTTCTGATTTAGTTTACCAATAATTCTGATTGAGTTACTTCAATTACAGCAGCAGCATCACATTTTTCGAGACATTGTTAATACATTTCTTTAACAATTAAATGATGATGCAACTTTGTGTCAATTATACTAGCATCATTACATTTTTTACATTTACATTAACACATTCTTTTAAAATACCAAAAGAATTTATTATTACACTTTTATTTATTACTTTACACTTTTATTATTATTTATTACACTTTTATTTTATTACACTAGCGTCAATTACACTACCGTCGTCACATTTTTCCTGGTTTGACTAATACATTTTCATAGCTGCCAACATCTTACGCATTTTTGTAGCACAAAAATTTTATAGAAATTTTTACCTTCTTAAAATGGCGTAATCCGCTGATTAAATAAGCCAAAAATTTCTATTAAATTTTCTGGTCCAAAAAAAGCAGAAGAGTTTGTAGATATGCATTCTTCTAATCAGTGAATGGTAGATACCCCAAGAGTTCTAATTTAACATTCAAATTCAGTAGTCACAAAAATTTTTGTAAAAATCAAAATTTGATAGAGTAGTGGAATGAAAAATCGCACTCTTGCGCTTAATGTACTACTAATATATGCGAATTACACTGATAAACAAGGCTTCCGTTTCTAACTAAGTTTGTGGTGACTTTTTTATTTTAGGTGGTGCTGTGAAAGAATATACCAATAAAAAGTTTCCATCACCCACAGATTTTTAAAAAATTTAAAATCTCGAAAATCTAAATTTTGTAGTATTTACAAACAAAGAAAAAGTTTTTACAAACTTATTCTTTTTCAACAGCTTGAAATCTATAAGAAACACCCAACGTATATAGAGAAACAGAAAATTCGTTAAAATTTGTTGATCAGTGTTATTAATACATGAATATTAATTTTAACCTCTCATCATAACAGTTCAATATTAATTGCATTATGCAAAAGGTCTGTTAGATAGTATAGAATGTCCCTAAAATTGAGATAAAACTCTATAGACTACAATATAAATAGACAGTAAATTCCTGATTATCCAGCCTAATAAAGCAGAAAAGTAGGTTAGATAACAAAAAACCCGGAAAATCGGGAATTCTACAAATATTTACTAAATTATTGCTCTTTACGTGCATTGATATTAAAACCACATCTTACACGTATTAAGATAAATTTTATATATAGGGGGAACTGGGGTACATTGATACTTGGGGCATATTGATACACCCCCTGTACAGCACACAGGGTCATTACACGAAGTTTCACAACAACTCCAAAAGGTGATACTAGTGAAATTAACAACATACAGAAAGATTTGGAATGATTCAGTAGTTTGATGAAATGGGATGGGTGATTAATTGTTTTTGTAGGTCAAAAGTAAATTTGAGTTGTACAATTGAAATGGTATTATACAACTGTTCCAGTATTTTCAACCGAAAAGAATACCCTCCCTGGCAAGTAACGCTAATCTTTATCAGTTCCTCATTCTTTATTGTTAGATAAATTATGATGTGTTGGATTTGCGACTCATTTTATTTAAAATGGCTGCATAGGGCACAATGATACAGTCTTTGTCGGGGCACATTGATACAACCTAAATCCTTTTCTAGTTCATTTTTTCATTACCTTTTATTTTTATTTTTACCATACACTCCTTAATTCAACCATTTACCGTCAAAATTTTCTACTATTATTTTTTATTGAAGTGAAATAGCTCTAATTTCTTTATATTAGAACTTTTATAGTATTTTTGCAAACAGAAGACGTACAAACTTACACAATATCTAGTGCTAGTAGAATTAACAAAAGAAATGGACGGCAGCCTGGCAAATATCAAATTTATATCGATTCTTCAGAGAAAAAAGTATTATCGACATGAGAAATGTTAAGTAAGAGAAACAAGCTGCAGAACAGAACATGATAATTATATTATAAACATAATTTTTAATATAATTATCCTTTATTTTCTGTTTGTAAACCGATTTATAAACAGAAAACCTGTTAATTCTTTCACCTTTCCTAAGAAAGAAGAGAATTCTTGGGTTAAAGTGCCAGATATGGCAAAATTACCACAGCCAACAAAAAGACAAGGAACAGCCAAAACATCAGGTCATTATACATTTCATTTTGATTGCTTTAATATCGCTTACAAACAATTTGTGTGCGATTTTAATGTCTATAAATATATATAAAAATGTTTGCTAACTATTTTTCTGTGAAAAATATGCATTGGTGTTATTTTGTCTCCATTTTTCCCAGACATTTCAAAGTGTATCAATCTGCCCCGGGGATAGAGCACTTTGATACAAATTACTTTTATTTATTTATTTTTTTTTATTACATGCAAAAATAATATATAAAACAACAATTGTACATTTTTGGAACACACTACACAGGTTTTGCTGACATCACATAGAAAAATAACTTGAAATTTCTGCTTTCTAGACACCAAAAATTTTTTTTGAAAAAAGCTGTATCAATGTCCCCCAGTTCCCCCTACCTAGATACAGTTTCAAAATAAGCAAAACATCAACATAAACCGTAATCCTTATTCTTAGAAAAATGAATAAATCTTATTTTACTGTTTAGTAATAAATGATGGTACAAACATGAAAAGTTATGCATGAGTGTCAAAACTTAAAGTTTTTAGTTTTTGAAAAAAAAAATTAATAGAGGATTACTTCTCCATACTAGATCTCTTCCGCGAAGCAATATTCCTCCATTTGCGCAAATAGATAATATCAGGTGGCATCGATTTCTGCTGACAAGTTTTACAAGTACTGCTTAATCGTCTTGAACTTTTGGAAATATAGCATAAGATTCTTCCTGCAATCCTTTTAACCTTTATTTTCCGATATTTCTCTTCCTGTCAACAGTTATAAAATATCATTTTCAATTATTTCATTAACTTCGTCGTTTACCACCCATTCTGTAATATCTTCTGCATTGACATCGTCAGAGTCTTGTACATTTTTCAGCAAGCTTATCGTTTTCATCTTCATTGCAATTTCTCATGCGGATTTATGTCCAACTTTTTCGTTTAAAAGAATATCCCAAGACCTTGCAATTACTATGTTTGAAATCTCTTCCCATTCTTTTGGTATTCACGACGGGAACCTGCCTATAACATTCCTCGTTTGTTTTACTACACTGGATAGTACGGAGGGCCAGATAGTCGAGAGCTGGACACTCGGGAGTTAACTGTATGATACTTCTGAATTGAAGGTGACGTAGTATAGAAGGGTACAGGGGGGGTCAAGAGCCCAAAATGTAAAATTTCTACGGTCGCCAAAGAATTCTTGCTTTAAAAACAGTGGTATAAAAACTCAAATATTCACCGTGAAGTGTGAAGTGGCAAAATATTATTAATTCCCCTGTAATATCAGAACCTATCCCACTCCTACCACTATATATTAAGGTTATTAATTGGGATGGGGGTGTTGAAGCATTATGCTTTACTTTTATTTTATTAAATTTTAAAACAGTCGCTAGGTCTTAAAAAATATGCATTTCATAAAACATATACTGGCTAACATACATACAAAATATACAAGAATAAAAGTCCACGGTTGTGTACCACATGTAATGATAAGAATACAGCTAAAAATCTTTTAGAAGATAATTTTTGACTTTGAACTTGGAAATCTTATTAATTTTCCAATTTAGAATTTTATCAAACACAATTAGATTATGTTTAAAAAGTAAGCACACTCGAGTTTGCGATTCATAAATGATAAAAAAAAAAAAAAGAGAGAGAGTCGATTCAGTACTTTTATTTTCAATTAATTTAAAACATGATTTTACCAAAACAAGAGTATTTTGTTCCTTTTTTCTTATTTTCTTAAAAGCATTTCGAGAAATTCCGACAAAACCTTTAATGGAAGAAGTATGAAAAATACAAATCTATGAATATTTATAGCTAAAATATTGGCGGATTGGATGCTAGAATTTCTTTCAATAATAAAATGCTTAGAAATACAAGGGAAAAGTATTAGATGTATGAATTTTTCCTGGATTTACCGAGATTGTACAAACTAGCAAAGTAGAAAAGTAAATGTAAAAGATGAATAAAAATAAAAGTAAAGAAAATCTGGAAATAAAATATATTTTTCAAAAATGTATAAAATGCATATGAAAAATTCAGAAAATGGGTTTTAAAAGTACATGTGAAGAATATTAAAAAAACAAATATTTCAATTTTGAAGTATCCTTTATTAATTTATCAAGACGAAATTACTTCATGTTTTATTGAAATGTAAATGTTATTATTTATTGCACTAAATGTAAAGACTCAAAAAAAAAAAAAAAAAAAAAAAAAAAAAATGGGATGGATATAGAACAAAGGTGCCTATGCATAACGCTGACGTCATTTCACGAATGGCAACAGCAGACGACGAATTTCGCTTTTACTGCAGTTAAAAAAAAAAAAAAAAAAAAAAATTAAATTTCTAAACATTGTGCATTTCCAATTTTAATAATGTCGATTAGGGAAAAAATGTACTTTGAAATGCAAATTGTTTGAGTTTACTACAATTTGTTTAAAAAATATATCGCGATTTACTCGATTTTTACGGTTTTTTAAATACATTTCAAGTATAGATTTTCCCATCTCTATTACCTGCAAACGACTGCAAAAGATAAATCCTTTTGTACTTAAATTAATATAAGTAGCTCATCATTTGTTTCTTGCTTATATTCTGTAACTAAATTAATATATATGTTAATCAATAGGAAAACAATAAAATATAAATAAAACACAAATTTAAGACATGTAGGGGAGACTAGGGAGGACTGGCTAACTTTTTACAAAATAATTTTATATATACATAAAAAAATAAAAAATAAATAAAAAAAAAATTATAAAAATGAAAACGAATGCAGAATAAAGTTTTATGCATAATTTTATTCGTTATATCATCGGTTATCAAAAGAAAATTGCTACATGAGGTAATCTATACATATAATAAAACAGTAGGACCCGGTGTGTCTGTACATTGAAGATAATTGACAAAAATGGAGTCAGGGCGATAAAAGAAAACCAATGAAACACAAAAAAATTTTTTTTGAATTTTTTGTCTGTCTGTCTGTCTGTCTGTCTGTTTGTTCGAGGTTATCTTCGTAACTACTGAATGGATTTTTATGCGGTTTTCACTAATGAAGAATGCACACTCCCGGGCAGTGTATAGGCTTTGTTTCATCAAAATCGGACAACAGACAAAAAAGTAACAAAAAGAAACAAAAGAAACTATTAGGTGCGCTGCTCACGTTTTTTAGTACATAACGTTTTTTAGTACATATAAAATCCAATAGATGTCACTGTGCGATTTTAAAACGCGCTATCGTTATGTTTTCGCCAGTCTACTTAAGTATGAGAAAGTTTCAAGCTGGCTGTCGTTCCATGTGGTTTAGTCGGTAGAACGTCAGTGCGCCATACTGATGGCCCGGGTTCGATTCCCAGCATGGAATTTTTTTTCACTATGTTGGCATTAACGCCTATAAGCAATTAAAAGAATTTGAAATATTGTATTCAAGGCGAATTTTCTCTCTGGGAAAATTTCCTTGCATTAATATGTCAGTGTAATTTTTTTTTCGATTTAATTTTTTTTTTCGAAACTTTGTTTTTCTTAAAAAATTACAGTAAATATTTGATATTTCCCAACGTTTTTTGAATGATCGACTTGCTTTTTTTTTTTAATGTATGTCTGAACCTTATCTAACTACTTCTTCAAGATTTCTTTAGATAAACCGACCAGCGTAGCGGGCGAAGGCCGCTAGTATAAAATAAACTTGAAAAATGATTGATTTTAATCTTGAGAAAATAACGGATCAGGGCAACCCACATATAGTAAGATTAATTTACCACATAGGAGGCTTGACCCACTTTTTTTTACATCAAAATATTTGTTAAGAGATATAAAATCTGTTTGAAAAAAGAGCAAAATAAATTTATGCTACATGTTTTAATTATTATAAAAAGTATTTTTGAAAACACTATGTTTAAACAAACGTGTTTAAACCAAATTGCAAGTCACAGGAGAAAATTTCTGTTTTAAACAGGATTTTGTTTGAGCAGATACAATTGTACATCAGGAAAAATGAAATTTTAACATTTAAGACAGCATTCCGTTAGAGACAGGTTCCGTTTACATAGGATTTCATGTATTTTTATGATCGGGTTTTAAAGCACTTACCCCGCTTTTTTTTTTCCTTTGACCTACTTTTTGTAACACTCGACCTGGAAACACGAGTTATCACATAGTTTGGCTTCATCTCACTGTATTTATAGTGGAAATTTTCTACATACCTCCCTAATGTTTTTCGATTAATGCTACGTTCGTTTGCAGCCGCAAGAGCACTTAACTCTTTCAGTGGCACTATTTATTGTCTGCAAACGTTCAGTTTTAATTCTCGTACTGGCAAATGGCACCAGTAATTTTTTACTTCTATTCTATCTCATAATATGCGCGATGAAAAAGTTTTTGGTTATTCTCAAAAAGTATATTTGTATAAGTATTTCGTATAAGTAATTCGTAAATTACGATGTAAATTAATTAAGTGAATATTTTTCTTGCTCCTGTAAGGTTAACTTATCATTATTTTTTTTAATAAAGCAATTTCAGCGTTAGAATTGAAAAAAAAAAAATGCGTGTTTTAAATAACAAGTTATAACGAAGATAAAAAATATATTTGAATAAAAACATGGAAACTCTTACTGGGAATTTGATATTTGAAAATTGAATTGTCTATAAAATGTTATCCGAGAAACTCAATCGCTTACATTTAATCAAAAAATAATGCAAATTCACAATCTCGTGGGGTTTTTTTTTCTGTGTTTTTACATAGTTATACAGCACTGTACCGGGTAGACAGAGAGTGCAAAGTAAAGAAAGAATTTTTTCGTGCTTAATGAGAAAGAAATACAGGATTTAGAAATTTGACAAATTCCTTATACATTAAAGAACAAAATTTTGTATGATTTTAAAACGTAGACAAAATGTAAATAAAAAAAGTAAATACCCTTACTAACTCCTCAACAAATTATCGAAGAAGAAAGTTATTGATACCGAACGATTGGAAATAAAGTTTACATTTAAACTAGGACTTCCCTCAGAGGGATTAGTCTGAGCGATATTGCTTAGAACAGAGTTTTAATAATAATATGCTAAAAAAAGGTGCTATTTTTAATTGATTATATGTTGTCACAAACTTAAATGACAAAAAATAGCAAATTGAATAGTACAATTGCAAAATATTACATAAATATTCTTATACATGGTTAAAAAAATTGGAAATCAAACAATATAAAACAGCCATGCATGGATATAAAATTCGAAATACGCAATACATTTAAAGCAATACAGATAATAAAGCATTAAAGTATCTTGTATCGGAATTTCAACTCTTTGAAATGACGTCAAGAAGATACACACCAATTTTAGTACCTAAAAGTGGCACAAATCATGCATGATGGTTGAGTAGAATGAGGGAATTTTTTATATGGTGTGTAGTGCCCTTAAATAGTTAGAACAAAATAGTTAATACATATAATAATATAATGTCTACATCTGTTTTATATGCATGCGATGAGGCTTACGATACAAATTTAGGGTATTCTTTTTTTAAAAAATTATATGTAAAAATCTCGAAAACGCCAACAAAGGAATACAACGTGACCTTTCGAGTGTGTTCCAGACATGCTCAATCTAATTTAAATGGGTCGTGTATGCTGGCCACTACATACGCTGTTTTGTTTTCTTTTCAAATTCATTTTCATGAAATTGAGCTGTATTTCCCTTTAGCAGGCATAAAATAAAACGAATTGGCAATCATGAATGTGGTAAAGAGTTTACAGAGGTATACGCCGTATACTTTCTGGATTTTTTAAGAACCACTGCATACCCCCTCTTTCTCAAAAAGCTGCAGTATTTACATTTAGGGTATATTCTCTAAATTAGGGCATTTTAGGGCGTATACTCTCTGATTAGAGCGTATATTCTTTTTTTTTTTTTTTTTTTTTTTTTTTTTTTTTTTTACGATTATTTCACTGTTGGCAATGTCTATACAGAAACGGATTAACTACCACCCGGGCCCCTAGGCTTGACTTTCTGAGGGTCCCCTTTCACTCCTTCAAAGTGGTATATACTGGAAAAATTAAAACTCATGCTTGCTTCATTAACTCATAAATCATTGATGAATAAAATATAAAAGATTACGACAAAGAATTTCGCACATCTTTTGTCTTTTGTATTAATGTCCGACCAGTGTAAAAGAATACCGTAAAATCCCGTTAATCCGCCCATCCCGATCAAACGCCCCCCCCCCCCACTTTATAAAGTATTTGAAATTTTCAAAAAATCCCGAGAAAGCGCCCTCCCCCCCTCCATTTTCAAAAGCGATTGAGAATGGAATGAATCATTATGAAATGAATGAATCATGAATCTTTGATGAAATGTGCGTTTTTCGAGATTTTTTAATTGATTTCATGCTTGTTTTGACTTTTTTTTACACATTTCTCCTTTTTTCTGTTTTTTTCGACATAATTTAGGTTTTTTTTTTTTTTTTTTTTTTTTTTTTTTTTTTTTTTTTTAACCAAAATTTTTTCAAGTATTAAAATTCATGATTCATTCAACGATTCATTCATTTCATCATGATTCATTCCTGTAAATTTTATTGAACGATCGCGGAAAAATTCCGTGTAAGCGCCCCCCCCCCCTCTAACTATTGTACGATTTTTCGTCACGTTTGGGGGAGCGGATTAACGGTATTTTCTTGTTCTTTATATAAGGAAAATTTTAGCACCGGGCCCCCTTTTCTTCTGGGCCCTTAGGCTTCAGCCTACTCAGCCTAATGGGTAATCCGCGTCTGTGTCTATACTAGTATATAAGGTACGAACGAAATCTGAATATCTCGTCTGCATAAACTTTGAGCCGTCAAGTCTCATTACAAGTGATTCACAATTCTGAACATATTTTTTCAGTATAACATGCTGGCTCAAATACGCCAATGTGAACTCGATTATGCCGTGTTACCCGAAAAAGTTATTATTTAAAAGACCTGCTTGTGAAATTGAGAAATTGACTCTATAATAAAATTTCTAGATTAGTAAAGTAGAAAAGTTAATGTCCCTCCCCCCATACTAATTTGTAATGGATTAGTATGGCAACATTTGTGGTGACGTGTATATGAAAATAAATATTTTTTTGCGCGGCATGCTCTACAAAATATATATTCCAGTTCTCTTCATAAATGCATATTAATTTCAGTAGGTTTCTAAGGGTTTAACATCATTAAAAATTACGTGGAACTATTTCATCCCATTGGCCGTAATGTAACGGAATACTTTTGACTGTCCCTGTATTCGAGCTATTTATCCGATTTTATTAAATTTGCGATGACTCAAAACATTCGATAACAAATAGATATTTAAAATTTCAAACGATTACGTAGGATAGTTTTTATGCTGTTATATGCGGAAAGACAGATGGACGGATCAGACGACGACTATAAGTCCTAAATATTTATATTAATTAGGCATCTAAAACAGTGGGGGATGACACACAAGACATCCATAATATGAATAGACAGTTGCAGACCTTTCAAATGATGTGTCACACGACTGGTGTTGTAAAGAAATTAAAAATATGCCACTCCTGGGGAGCAGAGTGGGGGGTGACACACAAGACATCCATAATACGAATAAACAGTTGCAGACCTCTCAAATGATGTGTCACACGACTGGTGTTGTAACGAAATTAAAAATGTGCCCCTTGGGGGCAGAGGAGGGGGTGACACACAAGAACTCCATAATATGAATAAGCAATTGCAGATCTTTCAAATGATGTGTCACATGACTGGAGTTGTAACAAAATTAAAAATGTGCCTCCCTGGGGGGGCAGAGCGGAGGGAGACAACAAGACATCCATAATAGAAAAAGGCAGTTTCAAATCTTTCTAAAGATATGCAACACGAATGATGTGGATAAAAATTTAAAAAGTTCCCCTTTGGGGAGGGGCAAAGAGGACTGCGACACCCCAAACATGCATAATTGGAATGAGCTGTTAAAGTTCTTTTAAAATATAGGGGGGCTCCTCCCCCCTGTAGTTTAATGTTCATCCTAATGTAATCACCGCTACGCTCGCCAACACCCCGCGTAATCGCTTCGCGATTCCAAGTTGTAGGCTACCCCTCCTTGCTGCGCTCGCCAATACCCCATAGAATCGCTTCGCGATTCCGTTCGGTATTGCTTTGCAATCCAAGGTGTGGTCCACCTGGAATCGTTATTTCCGGACATATTACACATCAGCATCATTCCAGGAGTCATTCCTTTTAAAGTTAGCTTTTTTTTTTTTTTTTTTTTTTTTTTTTTTTTAGATCAATTAAGAAAAAAAATCACTATAATATTAAAAAGATTTAAGTATTTTGTTATGATTTAAACCTTTTATTTTTAAAACTTTTCAAACATATATTAGAGTTAAAATTCTAAAAAAGAATTTTTCATGTAAATAACATATTCCACGAAACATACGCAGAGATTTTCTCCGAGAAGCAGTTGCAGACCTTTCAAATGATGTGTCACACGACTGGTGTTCTATAGAAATTAAAAATGTGCCCCCCCTGGGGGCAGAGGAAGGGGTGACACACAAGACATCCATAATATGAATAAGCAGTTGCAGACCTTTCAAATGATGTGTCACACGACTGGTGTTGTAAAGAAATTTAAAATGTGCCCCCCTGGGGGAGGACATAGTGGGGGTAGTGACACAAGACATCCATAATATGAATAAGCAGTTGCAGACCTTTCAAATGATGTGTCACACGACTGGTGTTGTAAAGAAATTTAAAATGTGCCCCCCTAGGGGAGGACATAGTGGGGGTAGTGACACAAGACATACATAATATGAATAAGCAGTTGCAGACCTTTCAAATGATGTGTCACACGACTGGTGTTGTAAAGAAATAAAATATGTGCCCCCCTGGGGGCAGAGTGCGGGGGGTGACACACAAGACATCCATAATATGAATAAGCAGTTACAGACCTTTCAAATGATGTGTCACACGACTGGTGTTGTAAAGAAATTAAAATGTGCCCCCACGGGGGGGCAGAGTAGAGGGTGACACCATCCAAGATATCCATAATATGAATAAGCAATTGCAGACCTTTCAAATGATGTGTCGCAAAGAAATTAAAAATGTGCCCCCCCCGGGGGGGAAGAGTGGGGGGTGGTAAGCAATACATCCATAATAGGAAAAGGCAGTTTCAGACCTTTCTAAAGATATGCAACGCGAGTGCTGTGGATAAAAATTAAAAAAGCTCCCTTTTCGGGGGGGGGGGGTAAGTGGGGTTCGGAGCCCCAAACATGCATAATTGGAATGAGCAGTTATAGTTCTTTTAAACTATAGGGGGGCTCCGCCCCCCTGCTCGCTACGCTCGCCAACCCCCCGTGTGATCTCTTCGCGATTCCAAGTTGTAGGTTACCCCTGCTTGCTGCGCTCGCCAATACTCCATGGAATCGCTTTGCGATTTTGTTCGGTATTGCTTTGCAATTTCGGTTGGAATCGCTTCGCGATGCATAGACGGAGCCCTTTCCTGATTGGTCTATTGGACTCATGGAAGGAGTGGTCCACCTGGAATCGTTATTTCCGGAAATCTTACACATCAGCATCATTCCAGAAGTCATTCCTTCTAAGGCTAGTTTTTTTTTTTTTACTATAGAAGGATAGAAGGATATCGTGAGTATTAAATACATTTATGAATGAACTTTTTTTTTTTTTTTAGATTAAATAAGAAAAAAATCACTATAATATTAAAAAGATTTTAGTATTTTTTTATGATTTAAACCTTTTATTTTTAAAACTTTACAAACATATATTAGAGTTAAAATTCTAAAAAAAAATTTTTCCTGTAAATAACATATTCCACGAAACATACGCAGAGATATTCTCCGAGAAGCAGTGGCAGACCTTTCAAATAATGTGTCACACGATTGGTGTTGTAAAGAAATTAAAAATGTGCCCCTCCTGGGGGCAGAGAGGGGGGGATAACACACAAGACATCCATAATACGAATAAGCAGTTGCAGACCTTTCAAATGATGCGTCACACGACTGGTGTTGTAAAGAAATTAAAAATGTGCCCCTACTGGGGGGGCAGAGTGGAGGTGACACACAAGACATCCATAATATGAATAATCAGTTACAGACCTTTCAAATCATGTGACACAAGACTGGTGATGTAAAGAAATTAAAAATGTGCCTCCCCCTGGGAGCACAGGAGGGCGTGACACACAAGACATAAATAATATGAATAAGAAGTTGCAGATCTTTCAAATGATGTGTCACACGACTGGTGTTGTAAAGAAATTTAAAATGTGCCCCTCCTAGGGGGGGGCAGAGTGGGGGGTGACGCACAAGACATCCATAATATGATTAAGCATATGCAGACCTTTCAAATGATGTAAAGACATCGTTAATTTTAGTGGGGTAGTGACACAAGACATCCATAATATGAATAAGCAGTTGCAGACATTTCAAATGATGTGTCACACGACTGGTGCTGTAAAGAAATAAAATATGTGCCCCCCTAGGGGGGACAGAGTGGGGGGTGACACACAAGACATCCATAATATGAATAAGTAGTTACAGACCTTTCAAATGATGTGTCACACGACTGGTGTTGTAAAGAAATTAAAAATGTGCCCCCCTGGGGGGCAGAACGGAGGGAGACACACAAGACATCCATAATAGGAAAAGGCAGTTTCAAATCTTTCTAAAGATATGCAACACGAGTGCTGTGGATAAAAATTTTACAAGTTCCCCCTTGGGGGGGGGGGCAAAGTGGGGTGCGGCGACCCAAACATGCATAATTAGAATGAGCTGTTACAGTTCTTTTAAACTATAGGGAGGCTCCGCCCCCCTGCTCGCTACGCTCGCCAACCCCCCGCGTAATCGCTTCGCGATTCCGTTCGGTATTGCTTTGCAATTTCGGTTGGAATCGCTTCGCGATGCATAGACGGAGCCCTTTCCTGATTGGTCTATTGGACTCATGGAAGGAGTGGTCCACCCGGATTCGTTATTTCCAGAAATCTTATACATCACCATCATTGCAGGAGTCATTCCTTTTAAGGCTGGTTTTTTTTTTTTTTTTTTTACTATAGAAGGAAATATGGCACAGTTGTCATATTTATGCGTAAAAATATAAGCTACACGTTAGCGCGATTTTTTTCCCCCGCCAAATTGGTGAAAACGTTGTTTTTGAATATTCCTATAAGTATTTTGCTATTTACGATTTATTGTGATAATTTTTTTATTGTATTTATTATTATGTTTATTATTTTTAACTGTTTTTTCATTGCTTCAACTATTTTTTTTTTCTTTTATGGTATTATTTGATTATTCCGTCGACTGAAAAAGTATCGTCAAACAATCAGATAAAATGCCAGTAACGAATGATCGTGAATGTCGCATTCAATCGCATTAAATACGATTTATGTGTTTAAAATATTATCATGCGATTTTTTATCCCACTTTTTATTTGTATTTTTATAAATGTTTCACTAATTTACTTCTTCTTTCGTTATTTAAAATAAAAAATATGTCAATTTGAATAATTTGGCGAAATTGATTAACGCGATAACCAAGTACTACCAATATTTTATTTAAACACGGCAGAATTGTTTCCAATTTGCATGTGCGAAATATAAAAGATGCTAATGGCGCTTATAAAGTGCTATTATAAAGAATATCACAAAATCTGTAGTACTAATTTACTAAGAATTAAAGCGTTTTTCTTTTAAATTAACAACAACAATAAAATCATTTTCCAGTTTGTTTCTTAAGATTAAATACAGATTATTGTACTTAAAAATTGTTTGCGTATTTTCCTTGCTCCATGTGTTTAAATTTGGGAATCTAACGAAAACTTCCAGCATGTGAAAAGTGACGCACGCCAAATTTCTGTGACGTATGCGAATAAATAGTGATTTTTTATCAGTTTTTTATGCATAAATTTTAAACTTTTTGGAACTAATTTTTAATAGTAGGTGCATTCAGTAGGTTACTCTCATAGGTACCGTTAAGTACAATCGGAACCGCAATCCGACATATATTTTTCAGATTTCCTTGACAAAAAATTATATTTGACTTTTAATATCGTTACGTACTATGTGTATTAGCCTTTGCTTCGCCCAGACAACTATTTACTCCATGTTCTCTGATTCGGTTTTCTACGAAAATATCCAGCCTCTGAAAAATGACGCACACCAAATTTCTGAGACGTATGCAAATAAATTGTGCTTTTTTATCATTTTTTTTTTTTTTTTTTTTAATATAACTTTTAAACTATTTGGAACTAATTTTTGAAGGTAGCTGCATTCACCAGATTACCTTCATAGGTACCTTCTGGTGCAAACAGAATCGAAATTCGACAAGCATTTTTTGAGATTTGCTTGACGAAAGAATTTTTTTTACTTTTAATATCGTTACGTACTATGAGTATAAGACTTCGCTTCGCTCAGACAATAATGTATATAAAATGTGCTTAAGGGGTCATCTATCTAATAATATGAACCAAAACCTCATTTTTTTTTCAATGGCAATACCCAACTTTAACAAGATATTTCAAATTGTCGGTTCAAACTATGCCTAGACACCGAATTTCAAGTTATTTGAATGGTAAATTATTGAATTATAAACATTCAGAATTTAGTGCTTCTAGTATTAAATTACATTTTCATGTTGTATTAATATCTCCTGTACTCTTAATGAACTATTTTTTTAGGTAGCAGTAATACAAAAATACTTAAACATAAATACATTGAATTTGAATTATAAACATTCAGAATTTAGTGCTTCTAGTATTAAATTACATTTTCATGTTGTATTAATATCTCCTGTACTCTTAATGGACTATTTTTTTAGGTAGCAGTAATACAAAAATACCTAAACATAAATACATTGAATTTGAAATTTTTATAATTTTATGATATGAATTATGAAATTAATATTCGGAAAAATTATAAATTGCAACCTACATTTTTTTTTTTTTTTTTTTTTTTTTTTTTTGTGGATTTAGATTTAATAAGTCCTGATTTATGGAAATCTAAAATTTTAAAATGTTCTTTCAAATAGATTCAAAATTTTGCTTAGAAAACGGCAAAATGATGGTTTAACCCATTAACGCCCAGCGTCCTCTTTTGAGGACAGTTACAAGAAAAGCAAGAAAGCAGTATTCCCACCAGTAAAGATGAAGATAAATATATACCTTATTTCGCGAGATAGAATCCTTGATAAATTTAGATAAAAGTTAATTTGCTTTTAAAAGTGGTGGGAAATACAAAATTTAAATTTTAGCGAAGAAAATAATTCGGGCTTTAATGGGTTAAGGAGCCGTCTACGACAGAAGTGAGTAAATATGTTGGAACTTTATATACTATCCTGTGATGTAGCAGTCTTTAATTACTGCTTGAATGGTGCCTAAGATGCCTTGATCATGAAGATGGCTCTCTCGGTCAGTAATCGAGTACCGAATTTCAATTATGATACAGCCTCTAAAATATGGTCGTTTTAAGATGATTGATTTCTCGGAAACTTATCATACCCATTGCATGAAAATTTATTTTAGGCTAGTTGAAGAGTGAAGAGTTCATTTATGCTCTCAGAATTGGATACTGCTACTGAAAACAGAAACAACGTTACAGTTCGTTTTAATATATAGATATCTTCCTAAGTAAATTTTATAGCCATCCTTTAAAAATAGACTTTATTTCTATTCGTTTGTAACCAATAATTTTCATCGACGATAATTTATCGAGGATTTAGTAGGGGTGGTTATTTTTTATTTATTTATTAACCATTTGAAAAATGGTTGTTGTTTTCGGGAGAATGGACCCGATGATGTTACCACTTTTGAATGATGTTACCACTTTTGAATGATGTGGTCACTTTTGAATTTAAATTAAATTCTTTATTTTTAGAAGAATTTTTATTTGAATTTAAATTAAATTCTTTACTTTTAGAAGAATTTTTATTTGAATAGTAAATTAAAATGGTTAAAATCATTGTAATAAAGGAGAAAACTAACAAATTTAAAAATGGGTAGACGGAAATTAACAGATACGGAAAAAGCCGAAGCCAAAGAAATGAATGAACGTGAATATCGCATTCAATGATATTAAACACAGTCAACATGTATAAGTTGCTTATTAGTTTGGCGATTCGTATCATTTGGCGAAATTGGTCGACGGGATAACTGAGTAATACTGTATTTGGTTTGGCGCAAAAACGTCTTTCAATGCAGAAAATGATAAAATCAAAAGATTATTGAGCCGCTGAAAACCAATTACGTGTTGAAAGGCGATCACGAAAAAGGAAGCAATTTAATGCCGAACCGATTAATTGTAAAACATCATGTCGCCAGGGCGACCAATCCACTAGCCATGGCGTTTTACTATCGGTCGGTTCTAACCAGGAAAATTTGAGTGCCAATAGTGATTCTAACAAGCCGGAAAATGTTATAGCTATTACTCTTGATTTTCCACCACCTAAAAAGAAAACTAAAAAGCAATCGGCTTGGGAAAAACTGGGAAAAAACTTTTTTGATTCGATGTCTGATGGACCCATTCACAGATGCATGTGCTGCGATCGATTTTGGTTTAAAACCTCCATCACCAAAATTCTGCTCTGTAAAATCAAACAATATATGCCAAAGTCTTACAAGTATAACAGTATATGCCAAAGCTGTATTTTAATAATGATTACTTTTGCATCAACAATGTTAAATAGTTTGAAATGTTTCTTTCGTCGCCAACTTTTATGCTTGGCGACAATAGAGTGATATAACTTAAACGAACCGTACCTTCAAATTGCAGCATGTATAAAGTCATTTATAGCAGTGGCACGGATAATACACAATAAAACAACTGGTATTTAGCTTAAAATGATAGATGAATGTATCGAGTGAAACATTTTTCAAATGGTTGGGGTAATTTCTTAAATTACAATTATTTTTTTATTTTTTTATTTTTATTTTTTTTTTTTTTTTCCACGACTGTACAATGTGCGTCGAAGAAAAATTTAACAGGAACAATATCGTTTTAAATGAAAATGTAGTTGCCACATGTTAGAGCGTCGATAGCTTAGAAAAGGACTTGTGAATATGTTGACTAATCGTAAAGAATAACTGGATCACTTAGTTATCACAAACAAAACACTAACATTTATTTACAGGGTGATACGTACGATTGGCAGCGGTTGATGCGCTGCGCTTACATCCATTCAACTGGCGGGAAAAAGTCCCGTACATCAACAACATTCTGCGCGCAGTTGCGCCCTCTAACGACAATTGCTATGTGCGGAGGAAACACTCCCCCGGCGATTGAAATGACAGTTTCAATATAATTAAACACATATTTTTGCAAAAATTATCATACAAGAAAATTATGAGACATAAACAGTTACATACACAATAATAATAGGATAAATGCACTATAATACTAGGTTAAATACAGAAATAATATTTTTGAGAGTTTCCTTAAGATAAGAAAGGAAATTTGTTACTCAACTGGTAAAATACAGATATCTCTGACATTTCTCTTAAGAATTCGACGATCTGGTAACTGTAAATTTACCGTTCTCACTATGTTATCCCGTCCTTTAAAAACTTCAACTATTCTACCAACTATCCATTTGGTAGAAGGTAAATTTTCCTGTCTTATTAGTACCAAAGTTCCTTTCTGTACATCATCCTTTTTAAATTTCCATTTGCTTCTTTCTTGAAGAGTATTTAAATAGTCTCTTTTCCAAAGTTTTACAATTCTCTGGCTAAATTTGGCAATTTTTTCCCATTTTGATAGCCTGTTTTCATTAATATTGTCTAATTGTGGTTCGGGGATCGAAGTAATCGGTCTGCCAATTAAAAAATGGGAAGGAGTCAGAGTCTCGAAATTTTCAAAATCTGTGGACAGCGGGGTAAGGGGGCGGGAGTTTAAGACGCCCTCAATTTCAGCTAGAATCGTTAAAAACTCTTCCAAGGTTAATTTTTGATCACCTATTACCCGTTTTAAATGAAACTTAAATGATTTCACCCCCGCTTCCCAGATGCCACCAAAATTCGGAGATTTGGGGGGAATAAATTCCCATTTGATACCTTCATGGGTTAAAAAATTACATAATTCCTCATCTGGGAAGCAAACTAATTTATGCAATTTTTTCAACTCGATGTCAGCTCCAATAAAAGTTTTTGAATTGTCTGATAATATTTTTGCACATTTGCCTCTTCTCCCAAAAAAACGTTTTAGACTAGCTATAAAGGCCTGAGTAGTGAGATCTGAAACAAAGTCTAGGTGTATCGCCTTGGTAGACAAACATACATACACTACGACATAAATTTTATTCAATACACCCTTCCTTTGATTTTTAAATTTAATGGAAAATGGGCCACAATAATCTATACCGGTTACCCCAAATACATAATTAGGTGTTATACGTTCTCTTGGCAAATCAGCCATCATTTGGGAGCTGACTACAGGTTTGTTTTTGAAACAATTCACACATTTATGCACGATTTTGCGGCAATTATTCCTGCCATTAAGCGGCCAAAAATTCTGCCTAACATGAAAAAGCAAGGCTTGTGGACCTAAGTGAAAATATTTCAGATGAAAATAATTCAGTATAATATCCGTTAACTTATGATTAGAGGGTAACACAATTGGAAATTTTGAATTAAATGGCAAGTCTGAATGACTTAAGCGCCCCCCAACTCTAATCAACCCGTCTTCTCCTAAAAATACATTTAATGAAGCAAGTTTACTTTTACTATGAACTGTCTTACCCCTTTCCAGACATTTTAATTCCTCTGGAAATTCTTGTCGTTGTGCTGAACGAATTATAACCGATTCAGCATATCTTACCTCATCCAGAGTTAATGGTCCACTTCTTCTCTTCTTGGGATGGGAACAGTTAAAATAGAATCTAAAAATAAAACTAATTATACGAATTAGTTTAGTAAAACTGTTAGTTAGTGAAAAAATGTCATTAATAATAGAATGTTCAGCAGACAAATTTAGAGTTACTAAATTATCACTAATAGTGTTCTTTCTCAGTTCTTTAATATACATCTCTTGATCTGGTATGACTAGAGATTGTTCCTTTTTGCACATCTCTAAGTCCTTCAGGAAATTTGGACCAGTCCACCATATAGGATTCTGAACAAGATTTTCGGACTTAACGCCTCGTGTCAAAAGATCTGCCGGGTTCTCGGATCCTGCGCAGTGAAACCACCTAGATGAGTCTGTCAGTGACTGTATTTCCTTAACACGGTTTGACACAAACGACTTCCACTTATTTGCAGATCCTTTGATCCAGTACAAGGTGATCTGCGAATCAGTCCATAAGTACACAGAAGAGGGTCCCTTGCGATCTAATACCTCTTTGACTTGACAAGTCAAGCGCGCTGCGAGTAATGCACCCAAAAGTTCCAATCGTGGAAGTGATACCTTTTTCAAGGGTGCAACTCTACTCTTAGCTGTGATCATATTAATGAAAGATTCATTTCTTGAATTTACTTGTAAATATACGACAGCACCGTAAGCCTTTGGGCTGGCATCAGAGAAGGTGTGCAGGATTAATTCGTAATCAGAGTTTTCGGGTAACTGAAAAACATTTCTTGGAATTCTTAGATTTGCTAAATGAGGTAGTTCGGAACACCATTGTTCCCACGTCTGTATAATATCAGGGGGTAATTCTTCATCCCATGACAAATTCCTACTCCAAATTTCTTGTAGTAAACATTTAACTCTAATAGTAAATGGTGATATTAGACCCAGGGGGTCAAATATTTTGCCTATTACTTGTAAGACAAAACGTTTTGTGTTTTTTGTCTTGCTCAAAAATTCTAATAAATTTTCAGTTTCCATCAAAAGTATGTCTTGTTTAGGCTGCCACGATAGGCCTAAAACCTTGCATGATTTATTGGGTTCAGAGGACTGAGGTAGAGTGCTAAACCCATTCTTTTCCCACGTTTCCATTACTAGTTTGTTATTCGAAACCCATTTCCTGAAATTCATACTCGCCTTCTTCATAATTTGGTTTGATTGTTGAGAAATTGTTAATGCATCTGAGACAGTGTCCGTCCCTGTCACTAAATCGTCAACATAAATGCAATTTTTTAGTATTTCAGTTACTATTGGATATTCTTTTTCAAATTTACTAAGATGTTGTTTAATTGTAGCTGATAATAAAAAAGGGCTTGAATTCAAACCAAAGGTTAGTCTTAGAAATCTATAAATAATAACTTTAAATGTATCACCTGTGACAGGATTGTCGTCTACAAACATAAATCGTAGGACATCTCTGTCTTTTTCATTTATACAAATCTGCAAAAAGGCCTTTTCTAAATCGGCCAAAACAGCAATTTTGTTGAAGCGAAAAAAAATCAATAAATGAAAAATATTTGGGTTAAGATTGATTCCGGCATCCAAACAGTCATTTAATGATAACTGTCCCGCTTCATGTGAACTCGCATCGAAAACAATGCGACATTTAGTGTATACACTGTCTTGTTTAAACACTGTATGGTGTGGTAGGTAGAAAATCGGATTGTTAGAAAATTCTTCGGATTCGGGAACAATTTCAATAAAGTTCATTTTTAAATATTCATCTAAAATTTTACGATAATTGTCATATAAACTTGGATCACGTTTCATTCTTTTTATGAGATTAGAGAGTCGAATTTCAGCTACCTTATAATTATTTTCAAGATTTTCCCAGTCCCGTTTCCACGGGAGACTAACTTCATATCTATCATTTTTGAAACGCAAAGTTTCCCGGAATTTTTCCATTATTTCTTCGGAATTTACACTACTTGGTTGGTCTTTTATACCCAGTTGCTCTAATTCCCAAAAAACTCTCAAATCTAAATCTTCGTTTTTCTCTAATAAATGACACTTATATTTACTTGCATTTTTCTCACGAATTTGGCCTCCTACAATCCAACCTAGCTGTGAGTTTTGCAAAATTATTGAACTATTAGGTATTTTGATTTGACCAGATAAAAGTAATTGGTAATAAATTTCCGATCCCAGTAAAACATGAATTCGTTGTGGTTTGAAAAAACGTGGATTTGCATACTTAATGTTCTCTGGTAAGTTGAGACTAGAAATGTCTACTTCACTTGAAGGGGTTAAACCCGTGATTTTAGAAACCAAAAACATTTTACTCGAATTTTTGAAACTCCGATCCTTGTTTGTTATTTCTACATGAATTTTCTTTTTTATTTTACAGATAGAATCATTTAATCCTGTAATTGTGGAATCAATATTATACTTTTTTAATCCCAATATATCAGCAGCGTACGTAGAAATTAGTGAAACATTGCTTGCAGTATCTAAAATAGCAACAAAAGAATGATATGTATCATTAATTCCCTTTAAATAAATCACAGCAGTTGAAATTAATCCATAACTTGTGTCAGACGAATTAGTTTGTTTATTGTTACTTTGACAGTTTAATGATGAAATATTTGTCCTACATTCTAGCTGGTTTGAATTTACGTTTTCCTCCGTTTTCGATTCTGATTGATTTACGATATAATCACTTTGTTTGTTTTCATAAGTAGTTTTCGAAAAATTGGCGCCGTGAAGGCTACTATGGTGCGTTTTATAACAAACCTTACACTTTTTATTTAATTTATTGCACCGATTGACACCGTGCATGCTTGAAAGACAATTAAAACATAAATTAAATTTCCTCACTTGAGTTAATTTGTCTTGTGGTGATAATTCCAAATAACTCTTACAGCGGTATAAATAATGGGGCTGGCTGCATAGCTGACAGTTAGGTTTATCGTTCGCTAAAACAAAACTTTTTTGTTTATGGGCAATATCAGGTTTCGATTTTATAACAGAACTGTTTTTTTGAACATTCTCGAGTGCTTGCGCTCGTTTCAATAAAAAATCAATAAATATTTCCCATTCGGGTAATTCATTACAATCAAGGGACATTTCGAATGCTTTTCTGGTTTCATCATCCAATCGTTGTAAAACAAAATACATTAAAATGGATTCGGACAATATATTGGCTTCTAGGCCTAGTTGTCTGAGTGCTCTTAAATGGCTCATTAAATTATCAACTAAACTACGGATCTCTCTCGCGTTCTCAATTTTCATTTTGTTGTTGCTTAATAATTCTGAAATATGACTATTTACAATTAATCTTTTATTTTCAAACCTTTTTTTTAAAGCTTCAAATAAAGAATTATATGAATCATCAATATTCTGTAATTGTTTAACAGGACCTGTGAGTGCGGATTGTAAATAATACAATTTTTGTGCGTCATTTAGTTCGATATTTTCATCAATTAAAGTGGTGAACTGCTGTTTAAAATTCATCCACTCTGTGTAACGCCCCGAAAACTGGGGTAAATTGATAGATGGTAATTTAATCTTTGCCTCGTTAGAACTGTTTCTATCAGAAATAGAATTTCTACTTTCACTAATATCAGATGCAGGTTTTATTAACTGAATTAAACCTACCTCTAATTCTTCTAGCTGGTCTTCTATTTCCATTAAAGAGCTTTCGTAATCTTCCAAATCGTTGTCTGTAATGATTGCGTAAGCTTCATTACGCAGCTCGTCAAGTTTTTTCTTTAAGTTTTGCACCGAGTTGAATTTAAGTTCCAATTCTTTTTCGTTAAGCTGGCCCTTTAGGGCATTATTTATTCTTGTAATTTGGGCTTTAATGTTGCCCCGTTTCCTATTTAACACAACAGTTCCTGTGATAGGTGGAGTGGTAGTCATTTTTATGAATTTAATACAGAATTAAATTCCACATCAGATTGAAACTAAATGTCCATTCGTACAGATTCGAGCTCTACGGCTCGCGCGGAACAAAAACTTTGTTAGAGCGTCGATAGCTTAGAAAAGGACTTGTGAATATGTTGACTAATCGTAAAGAATAACTGGATCACTTAGTTATCACAAACAAAACACTAACATTTATTTACAGGGTGATACGTACGATTGGCAGCGGTTGATGCGCTGCGCTTACATCCATTCAACTGGCGGGAAAAAGTCCCGTACATCAACAACATTCTGCGCGCAGTTGCGCCCTCTAACGACAATTGCTATGTGCGGAGGAAACACCACACATAATTTTAATTTTACTATTTTTTAATCCATAGCAAATTAAACAATTCAATATAAAAAGCAACATTTAAATAGAAAATTAATCATTTAAATAGAAAATTATCATTTTTTAAATCAAGATTAAAAAAAAATAATAAATAGTTAATGCGAAATAAATTTCACTTACAGTAAAATCCAAGTCAACAATGAATGCCGACACACCAAGAACAAACATCAAAAATTGAAGAAAGAAAACATATTTGCAACTCCACAGCCGATTTTACTTAGTGTGATGTTTAATGACTGAATGAAGAAATAGAAACATTAATATGCATTTTCGGAGACGCATTGTTGATCCTCGATTAAAATAGAAGTATTTCTGTAAGTTCTCTGAAAAAGGTAATTAAAGCTGGTGAATTTGTGATATAAAAAGAGACTCAAGAGAGAATTCGATAAATCAACTGTTATTTGTTGAATGTGTGTTTTCATTTAAAGACATTGTTTCAGTAGCCATAAAGATGCCGTGAGATTTGTATCGTTTATTACTGCCTTGAACACAGCTGTGATTTTCAAAAGCTTTTTGGATAGTACAAATTATTATTATTATTATTGTTATTTAACTGGCAAAAGAAGTTATTCAAATCTGACTGATCAACGAGCAGTATTGAATTCAGAGGATGGCCTGGGACGGGGGGGGGGGGGCATCTATCCCTCCCGAAGCAATGAAATGCCTCCTTACCGGAAAATTTGCTAATTTGTGTTTTCAATGGTTAAGAAGTGCAGTCCCTTGCTCAGAACTCCATAACCTCCCCCTCCCAACGCACCCGGAGCCTCAGAAGCCCATCCCGGAGAAAAGTGCCTGAATTCAGCATTGTCAACGGGAATCGTCACGATATTTAACCCTTCACTGCATATTTTATTTATTTATTTATTTTTTTAGGAAAATAATTATTCAAAATTTATATATTGGTCTAATAATGGAAAAAATAGTAAAAAAAATCAATTTTTCAACTAAAATTTGATATTTTATGGCATGTATTCCATGTACGCATTTAGGATTTTCAAATATTGCATTGCTATATTTTTCAACTGAATGAGCTTAAATTAATTAATTTTATGTATATAACACTCTGAAACTCTTTTTAATATTAATATTTTTAAGTATTCAGTAAAAATAATGAGAGTAAAAACTGCTTTAATAGCTTAAACTTATTTTTTGGTAGCTTTCATTACAAAAAGTAAAAAGCTACCTATTGCAGTCGTCCGGAGGAAAGCACTTACAGAAAATTACAGTATATTTTCTACGATCATGACCCCCAGACCCCAAAACCACCCTCCATTCAAATGTTGATATGTATATATATACATATATATATATAACAAAGTCACATGTAATTTATATCTACTGTAGATTCACTTGAACTACAAATCATGCTAGGATTTGGGTATGGTAGATATTTTAGTATATCTATGCTTTTTTTAAAGAATATTATATTATTGTTAGTTTGTCATATTGTTTTTATTTTTCTTCAATGAGTATCTTTTTACTAATTTGTAATAGTAAATAGCTTCCAGCCAGTCGGGTGCATTGTGAGTCGAATTCTTAGCTTTTAGTACGACTCATAACAGAAACTGGTTTGATGTTTTTGGTTTTTTGTTAAACTATGCACCCCTGATGAGTAGTTTATTAAAAAAGCCTTCTACTGTCCTTTTTATCCATTTACCTTTCATTATTTTGGTAATCTGCCTTCTATTTCACTTCAACTGTTTTCAATAAGATGACTGTAAAAATACTGGTTTCATTGGTTTATTGTATGGTAATATATGAATTACTCTGGTTATATAATGACCATTTATCCATATATTTTTTAGTAATTTGGTAATCTGCCTTCAATTTCACTTCAAACTTCAACTGTTTTCAATAATATGATTGTAAAAATACTGGTTTCATTGGTTTATTTAATGGTATTGTCTGAATAACTTTGGATGTATTTATAAAAGTATTTATGTATATAACCATATATATATCTGATTTTTGTCATGCTGTAACTAACGTATTTATGAACCGATTTGAATGAAACTTGGTATGTACATAATACATGCAAACGTCTCGACCGAGTTCGTTGGCCAGCATCATCTGCCATTTTGTTTCAAAATAGCAGATGGCCATTTAAAAAAAATTTAATTTTAAATTTAAAATTAAATGCGAAAAAAAAGTTTAAAAATATTTTTCTTTTATGTGTTAGAACTTAAAACAACGATTCCAGAACACTTTTTGTTTTGTTTATATCTTAAAAATGATTGAGTTATAGCATTTTGAATTTTTCTTATGGCTGACATTTAAAACGACCTGATTTTTGTCACGTGATGACACGCGTATTTATTAATCTATTTGGATGTAACTTGGTATTTTCATAGTACATAATAAAGCCTGTACCGGGTTCGTTAACCAGTTCCGACCGCCATCTTGTTTCAAAATGGCGGCCATTTAAATTTTTTTTTTTAATTTGAAATTTAAAATTAGGCACAAGAAAGTGAGAAATTGAAAAAGATTTTTCTTTTATGCATTTGATCTTGATACAAAAATTTCAAAGGATTTTTTTTTTTTTTTTTTTTTTTTTGTCTGTATTTTTAAAAAATGGCTGAGTTATAGTACTTTTAATTTCTAGTGTTGCTCACATTTTGAAATGACCTGACTTTCGTCACGTAATAACACGCGTATTTATAAACCGATTTAGATGAAAATTTGTGCGTACACAGTACATACCGATATCTGGACCGAGTTCGTTAGCCAGTTCCATCTGCCATCTTGTTTCAAAATGGCGGAATATTAATTTTTTTTATCTAAATTTTGAAATTAAGTGCAAAAAAGTAAGAAATTGAAAAAGATTTTTCTTTTGTGTGTTTGACCTTGATACAAAGATTCCAGAGCATCTTTTGTTTCATCTATATCTTGAAAAATGGCTGAGTTATAGCACTTTCAATTTCCAGTGTGGTTGACATTTTGAAACGGTCTGAAATTTGTCACGCGATAATACGCATATTTATAAACTGATTTGGTTATAACTCCATGTGTACACAGTATATAACAATGTCTTGACCGAGTTCACCTGCCAACTTCATCCGCCCTCTTGTTTCGAAATGGCAGCCATTTAAGTTTGTCAAAAATCTTTTAAATGTATAATGATGTTCATACAAAAAATTAGAAATTGAAAAAAGGTTCTTTCTAAAGTATTTATCTTAATAATGAATTCCAGAGTATTTTTTGCTTTGTCTTTACCTAAAAAAACGCCTGAGATATATATCAGTTTGAACTTCTAATGTGGTTGGCATTAAAAAAAAAAATCAATTTGCCCGCGACAGCACTCGTATATATTAATCGATTTCAACATGAGTGTGCATGTGCACATGAATTAAGATTTCGACCAAGCTCATTGGTTTGTGTTATCCATCATATTGCTTTAAAATGACTTACACTTCATGATATCGTGGAATTTGGCGAATCTCTAAATCGCTTAAAATAAAACCAGGTTAAATAAAAGATTATTGATTTTTAAAAATATACCTATTAATATTCAGTATTGACAAAAACTAGTATTCAATCTTATAAAATCGTGTTCCACTAATTTGAGCTTCGTATGTTTGAATAATATAACTTAATTTAAAATAAATAAATAAATAAATAAATGAGTACATAAAAGCTATCTCTTCCTCCCGGCACTGCCGGAAGGACATTTTTTCTTTCGTTTCTGAAGAACAAATTCTAATTTTTTGTCAAATGCAGCCATCTGACATGGACAAAATAGTGTTATTCCATTCTAAGAATTTTTCTTCATCAGTTACAGCAATCCTATTGGCCAAATTCATGGCACATAATGAGAAACATAGTGTTTTTAGGTATGTGCCAAACATAGCACATACTTAAACAGAAGGATTAAAATATTTTTAAGGATTTATATGTAAATTTAGGGAGGTAGAGGATATATTTTAAACGATGTTTACCTAATATTACAATAAAGTAGAGGGAGGAGGCCGACAACTTTAAAATTTTTTAAGGTTTTTTTTTTTTTTTAACTTTGTGTGCTAGAAGAACAAAAAAAAGTCTGGGGGGATTTAGTGCAAATCTGTTAACATAAAATGAAGTCAATTTTCATCCCTGTGTTCTATGAAGTATAGTACAAAAGCTTAAAATTGCTTACACATAGAAAGAAGCAAAAAACCCATAGTGGATTTCAAAAAACAACAGCATAAAAAGAAGTTCTAATTTACTCTTTTTTTCGTACTTAAAATAAAGTTGTATATAAAGCTTTTTAACTTAATTAAAAATTAATTTTTTTTAAAGTTTTTATTTAATTTGCTTTGGTTTTTCGTGGGTTCGTCTTGCAATCCAATTTCAACACTTCCCGTTTTACAATTAACCTACATCTTTGGGAATATGACATATTTCCGTTAACAATACAATATTCATTCCTAAAAAGATATTTGGAATTTGCCCCCGACAACACTCTGGGGTTGCAAAACATTTGTGCAAGCCCTGGTCCAATAAGGGTACGTGAATGTCAACGCACATCGGATGTCATAACTGTCTGTGATTCAGATCCAATTTCGAGCGATCAAAACTCAATTTAACCAGGACAATAGTCAAAACTGGTTCTAACCGCCTAAAACTTGGTCAAAATTGATTTTAACCATTCAAAAGTGGTCAAAAATCTCTTATATTATTTAAGCTAAATTAAATTGCTTAAATTTTATTATTTAAGGGGGTACAGGACACATTTACAATTTTTTATTTATTCATTTATTTATTTTATTATCATTATTATTTTTTTATCATTGAATTAAAATTTTGAAAGTTTTCGATGATTAACCACAATTTTTGTAAACAGAATCAAACCAAAATAATTTAAACTATCTGAAATACTTAAACTTGTTATTTGTAATCATGTTTTAAGTTACAAATAAAATTAAAAAATACTTCTTTTTATTTAACGTGATTCGGTTTCTTTCACTTTTTATGTAAAATTTGATATGTAATCAAATTATTAATATATTTTAATGCTTAAAAAATGCTTAAATTCAGATTTTTTGTACAGTTAAATTATAAGGTAATGAAAATTAAAGTGTGATAGTAAATAAAATGCTTTCAAACTCTTAAAAATATCGTATTAAATAACATTAAATGTTGTCTTGACAAAATAGTTCAAATGCTGTGCAAAATTTATCATTTAGTAAGGAAAATATTAATTTCTAAGTTCAAAATGAATTTTGATTGCTGATTTTATTTTTCCATGGCTAAAAATAATACAACACTGCATTGAATGCTTCAGAAATAAGTTTTTTGTATTTTTTGGAGAGAAATGTAACCACACCTCTCTGGAGAGTGAGAGAACTCTTTTTTAAATAATGTGGTTAATAAATAATGTGATTAATCATCGAAAACTTTCAAAATTTTAGAAAAGAGAAAGAGCGGGAGAGAGAGGACTGGATGTAGTGTGTTTTTATAGTTTTACAGACTCAAGCAAAAATTCGTTTCGCAATAGTTAGTTTTGGGGGGTCTGATTTTTTTTTCACAGATTTGAAGAGGATACAGACTTCTATACAGATGTTATAGAAGTCTACACTAGTCGAAATTTCGAGGCACTGCACTAATGAAATCTATCTTGGTCCGGCTCGCCTGGTGTAAAAATAAAAGTTAGGCCCAGGACCGCTCCGGCCCGCATATATTTTCCATAGTCACGGCCCGGTTTATACAAAAATCAGTGACAACAGGCCCGCGCCGTGTAAAAAAAAAAAAAAAAAAAAAAAAAAAACAATGACATCACGTCCGGTTTGGCCCATCACAATTTCTAGAAAAAAAATCTGATTTTACAGAACGTACAAATGGGATTCTTTTAAAGGATTAATACATGCGTATTTATGATATAATTTTACTTATTACATTTAGTTACATGCATATTTTAGTTTATTATGCATTTTCAAAACAGAAAATACACAATAGCAACATTAATGATTGATATGGGACTATACAACATTCAAATAAAGATTCATTAAAAAATTAATGTAGTTCAGAATGAACGAAAAAAAAAAAAAAGTTAAAAACATCGTACCTTTTGAAGTTATATAATAAAACGTAGATTTGTAAAACTATTTCTCTAGTTTATTAAGCCGAAATCTTTTTAAAATCCAAATTTCATACCCAAGGAAGCTACTTTATGACACATTTCTAAACCCATTTCTTTTCGAAAACGCATCAACTTGGCAAAATTTCCTTATTCAGAAAAGACGTAATCAGAGATGTAGTGGAAGGTATACGAGAAATACGCCGTATACCTTCTATATTATTAAAAAAACCTTCGTATACCCTCTGTTTCTTCAATAAAACATTGGCGTATATCCTCTCTATGAGCGTTTATGATGACAGCGTATACCCTTTGCATACACCGTATACTCTCTGCTTTTTTTATGACTACAACACTGGATGAAATTGAATTGCAGTCTCCGTTTCTTGATAAAGACTATAGATCTTTGAGAAAAACACTGTCATTGTTAGCGTTTTGAATCAAATTTCCGATAGCTCGGAAAAGGGGGACAATCTGACGTCAAGTGACAAAAATCGTTATTTGAGAATTACGTAGGTATATTTCCAAAAATTTCGTTAACAGAAGTTCATTACCATTGTTAATATTTTTACAAAACACATTGTATGCCCAAGACATCCTGAGAACTTTTAAGCTCGGTTCAGGCCAAAATCAAGTATGTAGGAAAAAAAAAAAAGGCAAACCTGATCCTAACCCAGCACGAATCTGCTGAAAAAAATAAACAAGGTCTCAGACACGATGTAACTGCCCGATACAGATCTCTATGCTGAACAGTTACATTATTGTATTGGATGACTGGATCTTTTCAAACTAACATTAGCTCGTACATTACATTTATAATTATTCTCACAAAAACCATATATTTTATCGGCTTCGTTTCACTTTTATATTAGTCCGGTCAGCCGCTTAATTCTTTCTTTTTTTTTTGGGGGGGGGGGGCATCGGCTTGACTCGGCAGGCCCGTTTAATTTTTTTTTTCTTTTGTCGCTCCGTCTTGTTTATTTTGTTTATCGGCACGTTAAAAAAATTGGCAAAATTCTGCGACCCGGTGTGTTTGAAAGTATTTTTATATTTTACCTGGCCGGGTGTAGGCCTTAGCAGGTCTCTACTACCTCATGCTGTAAAAATGTTAATATTTTTAATTTAATAAGAGAATTTAAAAAATAGGATAAAAATATTAGAAAAAATCAATATTTCTTGATTTTTTCGTGTTTTTATGAACCTTTTAAAAATATTAATTTATCATAGTTTTTGGGAGACTTTAAATATTTACGAGGTTTTCAGCTCCTTGCCAGCCCGATGCCTTTACGCGACAGGACATATGTTTGTGTGAGAACAGGAACATTGATTTTCAAGTAATTGAAATATAAATTCGATTACAGAAATCAGAATTCATATGTGGGTTGTTGAATTTAAGATATTCATAAAAATGAATAGAGCTGCTTAGTCATTAAAATAATAGTTAGTAGCTTGTCTGAATCATCATCAGTAACGACCTATTAACATTCAATTCATACGAATGTCGCCTGTACAGATTTGTTGTGAGCCTCTGATTCTGTTTTGGTTAGAGTATAAGACTGCCTTTAGAATGAATATAAGCCGTAAACAATCTATTTTTTTTTTCTCAAGCGTCCACAGCTTGCACTGAACATTTTATACGTAAAAACTTTCTATATTTCATGATTAAGCATATAAATGTACTGTAAAATAAATAAGTCATCGAAGTGAATAATAAATATATAACTATTTTGTATTATTTATTTTTAGAGGGCGAGAGATCATCCTAGGCACGATTCCCTGTCGCACACCCTTAAAGGACGGCTATGTTCAGCAGCACCCTGTATATATTTATAGACTTAAAAGTATTTGACAGATAAATGAAGTGAGGTAAAGTCAGACAGGACTGGGGGTCATTCATCGATAAATATATCATAAATGTAATATACGAGATTATTATCAATGATTAATAATCCGAATTGAAAAGTTATACCAGAAAAGTGCATACCTGAGACTTTATCCGCTTTTTTATCATGTCAACTTCTATATCCATAATAGCACAAAGCATTACCAAGTAATAAAAGTGAGAAATTCCTACACAGATAGATACACAGCTCATCTCTAGTTGCTATGTTTCCAGCAAAATAAAAGTTTTCGTGACACGTAAACGGTAAAGTGTAGGTAGTAACTAACAACAACCACTTTTAGTAGCTCATCGATCCAGAATCAACTCTTTATATTGTGAATCTCTTACTTTCCTCCTCTAAATGAAATTAATTATGTAAGAGTTTCTAAGACAACAATAGCAGAAAAAGTAGCATGCAGGAGTATTGCTTAGTAAGTAATACGATTGAGTGCAATTCTGATGTAACACTTACTGTTCGTAAATAACGAATTTTTTGGCGTCATAAAATTGATATAGTTGTTAGTGTTTTCAATGTTTGGTTTCTATGTAGATTGCGTGATATCTCTCTGCTTCATTATGTTTTGTTTCACTTTAAATCTGTTTTCGAAAGAATTAAATATGATTTATGCATTTACCTTTCCGTTAAGTAATAGACAGAGAAATAAAAGAAAACATTTTTAATTTTATATACCAGAATAATACAAATTTTAAAAATGCCCTACTGGCAGATTTTCTTTTTAGGGTTTCGTTCATCTGTCAAAACCCTATTCGTCTCTGTCCTTTGTCTGCCCGTACGTCACAGAATCCGTACACAAAAATCGTATATGTCAGATACTTCAAATTTTGTATACTTACAGCTGAATACTTCGTTTCACACGACAAATCATAAAAATTTTTAAAAATCAAATATTTTAAATATTTTTTTTTTCAATGTCATCCGTTCATTTTTGCGATTTAAATTTCTAAAAAGTCCTTCCAGCAGGTGCCGTAAGGAAGAAGTAGCTTTCATATTCCTTATTTATTTATTTTAAATCAAGTTATAGTATTCAAACATACGATGTACAAATTAGTGGAACCCGATAATATAAGATTCAATACTTGTTTTTGTCAACACTGAATGTTATTGGGAATTTTTAGAAATTAGTCATCTTTTATTCAAGCTTGTTTTATTTAAAGCGATTTATAAGGTCGCCAAAATTCCGCGATATCATGAAATGCCTGCCATTTTAAAACAATTTGGTAGGTGAAACTAACCAATATGCTTGATCGAAATCTTAATTCATACGCACATGCACACTCACATAGAAATCAGTTGATATATACGAGTGCTGTCACAGGCAAAATAATTTTTAAAAATGTCACCCACATTATAAATTTAAACTGCTATAGCTTAGCCGTTTTTAAGATAAATACAAAGCAAAAAATACTCCGGAATCCATGTATCAATATCAAACACTTCCTTTCCCGATCAAAGAACTTTTTTTTCAATTCCCTTTCTTTTCTTTTCTTTTCTTTTTTTTTTTTTTTTTTTCAAGGAAGAAAGGTTTGAAAGGTTGTTAACCACACTAAAAATTCAATGAAATGTAATTCAGTCATTTTTTAAGATATAGAGGAATCAAAATATGACCCCTAAATCTTTGTATCAAAGTCAAACAAACAAACATAAAAGTTAATAATAATTTTGATATTTTTTTAAGTTAAAAAAATAAATAAATATCCGCCATTTTGGAACAAGATGGAGGACGAAATTGGCCAAGAACTCGGTCAAAATATTGGTGTGTATTATATACACACAAAGTTATATCCAAATCGATTTATAAAAAAATATGCGTATTATCGCGTGACAAAAATCAGACCGTTTCAAAATGTCAGCCTCAGTAGAAATTTAAAGTGGTACAACTTAGCAATTATTAAAGATATAGACGATATAAAAAATGCTTTGAATTCTTTTTATCAATAACATACACATGAGGAAAAAAAAAAACTTTTAATATTTATATACATATATATTTATTTACTATTTTTCTAGTGGATAATTAACAATAAAAGACTCTAACGTAATGTATTCCAAACAAAATAAAAAATTATGCATTAAAGGGTTAATTGGATTAACTAGATCTAAGTGGGAGGGGGGGGGGCAGATAGAAAAAAGAACTGATCCAAATTCGTCAATCCACTTTGAAATATAATAATAATAAAAAAAAAATGTGGAACTAATAAAACATAAAATACTAGCAATATACTCACGGCAGATTTCTCTCTCTCTTTGTGTAGATGTGTCCTTCCAAAAAACATTATCCATATTTTTAAAAAAATGACGTACTTTGAAAGATGATTAATATGCATAAAACAAAATTACGTTAAATATTCTCTTCAGTGAATTTGTTTGTAATCCTGCTACGTAGTCACATATGGAGATATATTATTTTGTGATCCATTCTGACACTGCTTGTAGATATTTTACACATAACTGGACATTAATAAATGCTCCATTATTAAAATTCCAAAGAAAAATTAAAACTTTATATAAACTTCTCCTAGACTTGCAATCACACTAGTTATGTATACTGAAAATTCAGTTGTCTCTATATTATACCAAAAAAAAAAAAAAAGAAAAAGAAAAAGAAAGAAAGAAAGAAAGAAATATCAATAAATTTCAACTCAACGCAAAGAAAGTTGTTTTCAATTCAGTTGAATATGCAGTGCGAATAAAGCCGTCTGTTGGTATATTTGAGTTTTAGAAAATGGATTACTTGCAGTTCAGACAGGAAGGAAACTATTAAGATAAGAGAGCACATTTGTTTTCAAGGTATGATTAAAACTGAACTACATGAGGTTTGACTACAATTCATCAAAAAGCAATGACGGATCTAATGAAGGACCAATGGAAACCCCCCCCCCCCCCCCCCCGTTTGGTAAAACAGTATCTGCAAACCAACGGAGTTCTGCACGGGAACAGTCATAAGACTCGGATCGGGATTTGACCTTACTTTTTTGAGATTCGGATTGGGACGAGCATATTCTGGGCCTCTGAACTATTACCCCCAAGCTCAAGGTAGTGAATGATTTTGTTCATTTTTTTATTTTACTTTATTTTATTTTTAATTACAACTATGTTGTACATTTGTTTAGCAAAATTTTTAGAAATTCAATTTGGTTTGATAAATTAAAGAGATATACTTTTAAAAATCTTCTTTTTTTCCCCTAGAGCTTCAAAATTATGATTTTCTTCCCTCATCTGTTTCTTTCATTCTACACTACCTAGATTTTCTGAATCTTCACTAAGCCATTTTTAACCATTTTGTAAATACTTGTTTTCAATTTGGGAATCACCTTGTGGTGTCTGCATTTTTTCCCTCCTTTTCAATGATCGTGATCCTTTAGTTTTTCTTCTTTTAACGTCCATGATCCTTTAGCTTTACTTCTTTTAACGCCGTGATCCTTTAGCTTTTCTTCTTTTAACGCCCTTGATCCTTTAGCTTTTCTTCTGTTACTGCGAACTGCGACTCTTTAGCGGAAGAGAAGAATTTTTGAGAATTTTGGTAAAATAAATCTTTTTCAATATGTGTTTTAAGTTTTATAATTAAAAATCAATTAGTTACAGAATGAATGCAATTGTTATAGATACAACTTTTTTTTCATACATTTTGTTAGTTCAAAGATCCCTTAAGGGAAGAAATGATTAGGAGCAATCCTATATGAAATATGCGAGCTTTAACCCTTCACTTCACAATTTTTTATATCTTTTTGTGCAAAAAAAATATTTGAAATCTATAAATTGGTCTAATAATGGGAAAAATAGTTTAAAAAAATTAATTTCAAATTTTAAGCTAAAATTTGACATTTTATAGCGCCTACCCTATATACGAAATTAGACATTTAAATATTGTTTTGCTATATTTTGCAATTAAGAGGGCTTGAATGAATTAATTTTATCTGCTTAACACTCAGCAACTTTCTTTATATTAATATTTTTAAGTATTCAGCAAAAATAATAAAAACAAATTTTGCCTTAAAAAGCTTGATCGAAATTTTTTGTTGTTGTTGTTATTTCCCAAAAACAAATACTATTTTTTTTTTTTTTTTTTTTTTTGTCACATTGAGCCATCTGACATGAACAAAATAAGTATTAATCCATTCTTTTGACTGTTCTTGATCAGTTACAGTGATCCTATTGGCTAAATTCATGGTACATAATCAGAATTTTAGTGTTGTTAGGCGTGTACCAGATGTGGAACAGGGTGCAGTGAAGGATTGAGACCCGTTTCTTCGGGAACTACTCAACCGATTTTAATGAAATTTGGAATCTATATTTACTGGATTATGCTCAAGACTTTTTTTCTTCGAATAAAACTTTTTATTTTAGAGCGATGACAATTTTTCAGATTTTTTTTTTTTTTTTCGGAAATTATTTTTGTTTAAACTGTCTGTCACATTATAATTTTATATTTATACGCTATTATCAAAAAATATTTTACCGAAATCGTTCTAGTACTTCAGTAGTTAATGGATTTCTAGCTGAAAAGTACAATTTTTGGAACAGTTAAAAAATTTAGATACTTCTAACTAGTGGAAAGTTTTTGCGCAGTTTATCAAATACATATGTAAAAGTAAACACTTGGATAAAATTTAGTTATATAAAATAAATGTGTATAAAATATTTACAGCAAAATTAATGTGAATGGACGTGGCGTCCCAGTGGTATTTTTACTTAACACGATGACTGACAATGAAGCTAAAAAATTTATAATGTTTTAAGTAATTATTTAAAAAGTATAATCCTGTAATAAATGAATATTTATTAAGTTTTAAATAAATTTTAAGTGATTACTTAAAACAATATATATATATATAGTTTTATATCATATTTTAGACTGTCAGTCATCGGTGAAAAGCACAGTCTAAACGGAAATTTCAGTGTCAGTCAGCGATGACTGACATGACACTTAACGTGCAGTAGCAGACGAGCTCATAAAAGTAAAAAAATCTGTAGTCCGGATCGATATATTTTTCTAGGGGCCCGCGAGCCAGGGAGTTTCTAATTGCGGGTTACATCAGAACGTAAATTGCCGACCTACGTCTTAAGATAACTTAATATCATAGTAAAAATAAAATTTCGGTAATAGAATTTGCCGTCATTATAAAAATAAGTTAAAAAATAATAAAATTTTCATCTATTTAGTGATTATCATTATTTTTGAATTTACGATTGAATTCCGGTACAAAAAAAGACCATATCCTTTTCGTTTCTTTACAATAAAAGAACTAAACTACAATGTCTCTAAGAAGAAAATCAAACGAACTCTGTGCTATTGAAACACCACAGCTGGAACTTTTTCTGAGCAATCACGAATCCACGAATCAAAGAATCCAAAAGATTCTTTTGTTTCCAAGATCGATAGCGCAACGGACGGAATAAGGAAGCTTTTATTCCTTTTAACAGCTTTTCCCTCGGGAAAAATAAAATAAATAACTCATTGCAGTCTTGATTCCATTTGAATTTATTTTATGAATATTTGGAAAATTAGAAAAGAAAATATGACAAATAAAAAAGTAAGATTATATTTTTCTTTTCAACCAAAATACAGAAATTACTAGAATTCTTTCCATTTTTATTTTCATAAAGTAGCTAAGTTTTAAAAATACTTTTTTATTTTTAAAGATATATTTTTCTCATTCTGATGCGCAAATGAAAATTGCTAATGATTTTAAATTTATATATATAATTATAAAGCAACATACAAAGGTAAATCATGCGTAAAACACTGATTATGAAACACTTCCCAACACATTGTAACAAGATTGACAAACAAAACTTGTCGTTTAATCAGGTGAAAAATGAAATCTAATAAATAATTTGAAAAACGATTAGCACATTTGAATTTAATTTAATTTACTTTAATTTAATTTCAACACTTACCATCTGCAATAAGAAAAATATTTGAAATTTTCGGTGCGAATATGACCTATAGATTTGTAATGTATTACACAGTAGAGATCTGCATGTGCCATGATTCGGTCTGATGAATTATGGAAATTATCGTGTCCATTAAAAAAAAAAAAAAAAAAAAAAAAAAAAAAATGAATACATAAGATAAATTAAAATTTTGTACCAAAGGTGGTTTTGAGACCAAGGAGTCACAATCGCCGTAGATCTGCAAAACAACTTTCAGAAATTCTAATACAAGCTAGTATGTAATAATTAGTATCTCGTAACAACTCTACTTAATAATTTGCTAAAGTAATTTTTTCTAACACAAAGAAAACATATTAAACCTTTGAAGCCCAATCCAGTTATTAAAATCGCATTTAAAACTTGTGATGATTTTTAGCATTATAATCTGCCCTTCATTTTTAATATAAATAGGAAAAAACTATCCTTATTAATTATTATTAGCATAGCAAAAAGAATCCTAACACTGCAATTGCATTTGTGTTATCTTGACGTTTCTTTTCTTTCATTTTCTTATGCTATTCTTTTTTTATTATCTCTTATATGCATTATAAAACATAGTAGTGATATAGATGTACATAAGATTTACTTACGGGACAATCTAAATATTAAAACAATCCCAAATTTTTTTTTCTCAATGGCAATAAAATATTTATACAAGATATTTCAAATCTTCGCTTCAAACTATGCCTAGACACCAAATTTCAATATTTTGCATAATAAACATTAAAAATTTAGTGCTTGTAATTTTAAACTGCATTCTCATATTTTTGTTAATATCTGCTGAAATTATACTCCTAACGTGCTATTTTTTTACGTAGCAATAATAATAAATTCCCCAAACATAAATACATTGAATTTGCAATTTTTATAACTTAATGATATAAATTATGAAATTAATATTCGAAAAAATTATGAATTGCAACCTGCAACTTTTTTTGCTGAATTTAGACTTAATAAATTATTTATTAAATCTTTATAGAAATCCAAAATTTTAAAATTTTCTTCTAAGTAGTTTTCAAATTATGCTTAAAAAACAGTAAAATGCTGGTTTAAGGGGCCGTTTATGATAGCTATGACTAGATATGTTGAAACTTCTTATGCTATACTGTAATCTAGCAGCCTTCAATGACTGCTTGAGTGGTGTCTATGATTCCTTGATCAAGAAGGGGCATCTCTCGGTCAACAATCATGTACCGAACTTCAATTTGGATACAGCCCCTAAAATATGCTCGTTTTAAAA
This sequence comes from Maratus speculifer, assembly GCA_964019185.1. Taxonomy (NCBI): domain Eukaryota; kingdom Metazoa; phylum Arthropoda; class Arachnida; order Araneae; family Salticidae; genus Maratus; species Maratus speculifer. The sequence goes on from OZ025297.1 coordinate 333,403,617, forward strand.
TAATGACCCCTAGATAAGGAGTCATGATCAGTGTAGATCGGCAAAAAGTTTAAAAATTCCAACATAGGGTAGAATGTAATGGGCAGTATTTCTTATAAAACCTACCTAAAATCACGTGTAAGATGCAATTTTATAGATAGAACTCAGAACCATCTTCAGATAAAAACTTTATCAATCTATTTATCTATCTATATAATTTTTTATGGATACGATAACTTCCAAAATTCTGCACATATCTCTTACAAACTGATACATAAAATTAAGGGACAGAAAATCTTAGTTAAGTTTGTTAACAGACAAAATCGGAGATAAAGAGGATTTTTATGAAAATTGAAAAAAAAAAATCAGATAACTTCTTAATTAAAATACATAGCAAATCACTTTAAACCTATTATTACAACTAGAAAAAGGACCAAAAATTAACATATGGCAGATTTCTGATAAAATTAGAAATGGGCTCAAAGGGGAAAAAATAGGATTTTAAGAAGAAAAAATTCATACCTTCCTGAATTCACAAAAGATATCAACAAATCTACTTACATTTATTATAAATCTTCTTAATATTGTTACGAATTTTGTAAATAGTTAGTGTTTGTACTGTAAAATAATGTAAATAATCTTATTAAGCTCCATTTCTTTATTAATATTAGTTTTTGTTACATTGTCTCTGTTATCAAGCAAACTTGTCTATTATTTTCAGTGAATGTCTATGGCAGCTTTGCGAAATATTTGAGATATCGCCAAGTTGGCGTCACTTTTGGCGACTAATTTTGGTCGCCAAATTTGGCGATATATCGCCAAGTTGGCGACAAACTTGGCGATTGTTGGCGATGGTAACCCTTCCCTATTTATGGTAACCCCCCTTAGGTCTACTGATACATTGTTTGTTGTTCCGTGGTTTTCCAGGTTTTTCTAGAAATTTCTAGCACATGCTACGAGACTATATATAAGGAGAGCGATACGAGCTGTTGTTGTTATTATTTACCAGTCAGTCATTGAGTGAGCTACTAGAGATTGTCCAAGCAAGTTTGCTTGATGTATTGAGTTTTATCTACGTTGTTTTGAATGTGATATAGTGTTGAGACATTGTATAAAGAGTCTCTGCGACCTATATTTGTACTTGTTCGATAGATTTAAACAGTTATTTTGGAATATCTTGTAATATTTGTGAGTTTCGAAGACTCTGTTGTTCTGAAGATCTGTAAATAAATTATTTTCTACTTTTCTAAGAGAAAAGAGTTTGAAGTTGTCTAACCATAAGATCGAAAGAACCCTATATACGCTGCAACATTTGGTGTCAGAAGTGGGATTCGAACCCACGCCCACATTCGTGGACCAGAAAATGGAACGGAAAATGGCGGAAGTAGAAGAGAAAATTCAGAATGAAGTTTGTAACGTTGAAGAGAAAATCAGTAACGTTGAAGAGAAAATCAGAAACGTTGAAGAGAAAATACTAGATGAAGTAGATGAAAAGCTAAATAAAAAAGTACAAGATCTTGAGAAGAAACTTTCAGCGTCTAGTGGTAATTATGAAGAATTTAGGAATCCGCCTGCTTCTCCCGTGCACATTAAGCTGTCGACATACGATGGAAAGAGTTCCTGGCAAGTTTACAAGACCAAATTCACCATTGTAGCTGAAGCGAACAAATGGAGTGACGAGGTGAAAGCTTGTCAACTGGCAGCATCTTTAAGAGGAGAAGCCGCCGACGTGCTGCAGACATTGCCCGATATGACGCAACTCAATTTTGAGACTCTAAGTTGTGCACTTGAAATGAGATTCGGCGAAAAATTCTTCAAGGATTACATGAGAATACAAATGAAGAGCCGCCATCAAAAATCGAGTGAAACCCTTCAAGAGTTTGCCTCGGAAATTGAACGGCTTGCAAATTTAGCATTCATTGACTGTCCAACAAATGTACGGGAAATGCTGTCACTGCAATATTTTGTAGACGGAATAAAAGATCCAGAAGTGCAGAGAGCGGTACGAATGGCAGATGTACAGGATTTAAAGGCTGCACTACTATATGCCTTAAAGTTGGAAGCAGCTACACAAGCCAGCCGAAGAGATCGTCATTCAGTCCGAGGGGCAACGGTGAACAAAAGCTCAGACACTGAGAACGACGTCTTGAAAGAAATTAGGAAAATAAATCAAGAAATTGAAGCTTTAAAATACGGAAGAACAAGTTCAAGAAGACAGAATCTCACGTGCTGGAGATGCGGTGATACAGGACATCTCCGAAGAAATTGCCCCAAAATCCACGAACGTGAGATAAATTCAAACAGTCAGCAGGGAAACTAAATTTTGGCCATCTCGCGGGGCGGAGGTTGCCAGAGAATGAAAAGCCCCACCTGAAGATCCTCCAGATATCAAAAATGAGCGGCGGTGATAACGAATTATATGTGATAGGCTTTATTAACGGAATTCAGTGCCGTATGATTGTCGATACAGGAGCCAATGTGACAATAATAAGAGAAGATTTGGCTCGAAAATTGAAATGTAAACTCATCTGGACTCCACCATGCGTTACCCTGCAAACTGTGACGGGCGACAAGATAGGCATATATGGAAAGGCCAATTTAACTATCAACTTTGGAGGAACGAAATATTACCATACGGCATATGTGGCTGACATAACAGATCCTTGCTTAATCGGACTAGATTTTCTGAAGAAGTTTGACTTCAGACTTGATTTCAAAAATAACAAAATGATCTCAAAATTTGAAGAAATAAGTCTTTTTGGATTAAATAACGAAATTGAATGTAAACAAATAGTAATAGCCAAAGAAGACATTAATCTAGATGCAAGAACAGAATGTTTGGTTCCTGCTGTAATTAAAAATAAAACTAATTATCGATTTGGCCATATAGATTATCCAGAAGACAATAGTACACAAGCAGGAGTATTGGTGGCTTCTTCTGTGGTAGACCTCTCGAAAAAGACCATTCCAGTCAGAATTGCTAACATCAGTGATAAGACGAGGACTATCAAGAAAGGAGAGGTGATAGCGTCATGTGCTCCTGTGACGTGCATAAGTCAAAATTCCAGTCACTCTGAGAAATCTTCAGATAATTTAGTCAAGGATTTGTTACAAAATACAGACTTAAATCCAAAACAGTTGGAAGCTGCGGAAAATTTAATTAGAGAATTCCAAAATTTATTTTCCCAAACATCTGAAGACTTTGGACGAACTAAAATGGCACAACACCGAATTGACACGGGAGATCACTCTCCTATTAAACAGCACCCTAGACGATTACCTTTTGCCAAGCAAGAAGAGGTGCAGAATTTAATTAAAGATATGGAAGAAAATGACGTCATCGAACCGTCAACAAGTCCATGGGCGTCTCCCATTGTATTAGTAAGAAAGAAGGATGGTTCTACAAGATTTTGTGTAGACTACCGCCGACTGAATGACGTCACCAAAAAGGATAGTTACCCTCTGCCAAGGATTGACGACACTCTTGACACACTTGCGGGCAACACTTGGTTCTCGACTTTAGACTTGAAGAGTGGTTACTGGCAGGTAGAGATCTATCCCGACGACCGCGAGAAGACTGCCTTTACAACGGGACAAGGATTATGGCAGTTCAAGGTAATGCCTTTTGGTCTATGTAACGCACCTGCAACTTTTGAACGCCTTATGGAAACGGTTCTTCGGGGACTGTCATATGAGGCATGTCTTGTTTATTTAGACGATATCATAATCATAGGAAAATCTTTTGATGAACATCTGAACAACCTCAGGCGGGTGCTACAAAAATTAAAGGAAGCTAATTTGAAGTTAAGCCCTTCGAAGTACAGTTTGTTTCGTAATGAAGTCGCCTACCTTGGACACATCATTTCGGCGGAAGGAGTTAGGACTGATCCGGAGAAGATATCGGCCGTGAAAAATTGGAATCGTCCAGCAGATGTTCACCAGCTTCGAAGTTTTCTAGGATTATGCACCTATTACAGAAAATTCGTCAAAGGCTTCTCGATGATTGCAAGACCACTTCATAAATTAACAGAAGCCAATCAAAAATTTATGTGGACACAGGAATGTGACGCTGCTTTCGAAAAGCTTAAGGAGGCCTTGACATCCACTCCAATTCTGTCGTATCCTCAAATCGATAAACAGTTTATACTTGATACGGATGCAAGCAACGAAAGCATTGGCGCTGTACTGTCCCAGGAAATCGACGGCCAGGAGCGTGTTATCGCCTATTTCAGCAAGTGCTTGTCAAAGGCCGAGCGAAACTACTGCGTAACAAGAAAAGAGCTTTTTGCTGTAGTGAAAGCCATAGACCACTTTCATCACTATCTTTACGGTCGAAAGTTCCTGATCCGAACTGATCATGCTTCTCTAACTTGGCTATTGAATTTTAAGAACCCAGAAGGCCAGATAGCCAGGTGGATACAAAAGCTTCAAGAGTACGATATGGAGATACGCCATCGAAAAGGCTCATCACATGGAAATGCAGATGCTCTCTCAAGAAGACCCTGCTCAGATAATTGTAGATACTGCGACCGGGTTGAGAAGAAATTTAATGTCAAAGGTCCTATAGTAAGACAAGTTACAACTGGGTCTACATCATCGCAAGATCCGTGGAGTGACGAGAGCCTGCGTAAAGATCAACTTGCTGATCCTGAAATTAAGCCAATTCTAGAGCTGAAAGAGGAGTCCAACAGGAAGCCCAGCTGGCAAGACATGGCCCATTACCATCCTACGACTAAACGTTATTGGGCCCTCTGGGATTCCTTACATTTGAAGAACGGCATCTTGTACCGAAAATGGGAGTCTCACGATGGAAAGACATGTAGATGGCAACTACTACTCCCTAAGTCGAGAATTTCTATGGTCCTTCAAGAACTGCATGGTAGTCCCACAGGAGGTCATTTTGGTGTAATGAAGACCCTGCAAAAGGTTCGAGAGCGTTTCTACTGGAATAATGTTCGCAGTGACGTGGAGAAGTGGTGTCGAGCTTGTGACACCTGTGTAGCACGTAAAGGTCCTAAGAGGCGCACCCGTGGACGATTGCAACGTTATAATGTAGGAGCTCCTTTCGAACGAATTGCCCTAGACATCCTGGGTCCACTTCCTAGAACATCTGATGGCAATAAGTACATCCTCGTTGTCATGGACTACTTCACTAAGTGGCCTGAAGCCTATGCCATTCCTAATCAAGAGGCGGTAACCGTAGCAGACATACTGAGTTCCTCTTCAAATCCATTCCGATCAAGGAAGAAATTTTGATTCGGCTGTGTTCAAGGGAATGTGTGAACTACTCGGCATGGACAAAACCCGAACAACACCTCTACACCCTCAATCGGACGGCATGGTAGAGCGGTTCAATCGTACCATCCTAAATAGCCTCTCTCTCCTGGTGTCTAGAGACCAACAGGACTGGGACAAGAAATTGCCTCTTTTCCTGCTTGCTTACAGGAGTGCCACTCATGAGGCCACTGGTTACTCCCCTTCTCAAATGCTCTTTGGTCGTGATCTTCGTCTACCTGCGGATCTTTTGTTTGGCCGTCCTCCTGATGCTCCTTCATCGCCTGAGGAATATGTCGATGAACTCCAGGCGCGGATTGAGGAGATTCATTGTCTAGCGAGGAACCGAATTGGACTGGCATCAGAAAAGATGAAGACACGGTACGACACAAAGGCAACAGGACATGAGTTCAACGAAGGTGACAAAGTTTGGTTGTGGAATCCGATACGTCGTAAGGGACTGTCGCCAAAATTACAAAGAAACTGGGACGGTCCTTACACAGTCGTCAACAGGCTGAATGACGTCGTTGTACGCATACAAAAATCGCCACACGCCAAACCGAAGGTCGTACACTATAACCGGCTAGCCCCTTATTTTGGCCAAAGTGATTAGAAATTCGAAACTTGAATTTCAGACCATGGTTATGAAAGTCACTTTTTGTAAATATGTAAATAGTAATTAGTTCTTATTTATGTAAATTTTATTATTATTGTTATTATTTATTTATTTATTTATTTATTTGTTTTAAGTGTTTTCCTCTAACTCAAGGATTGCACTGCCCGGGACGTGCAGTCTTTGAGGAGGGGGTAGTGTTACGAATTTTGTAAATAGTTAGTGTTTGTACTGTAAAATAATGTAAATAATCTTATTAAGCTCCATTTCTTTACTAATATTAGTTTTTGTTACATTGTCTCTGTTATCAAGCAAACTTGTCTATTATTTTCAGTGAATGTCTATGGCAGCTTTGCGAAATATTTGAGATATCGCCAAGTTGGCGTCACTTTTGGCGACTAATTTTGGTCGCCAAGTTGGCGACAAACTTGGCGATTGTTGGCGATGGTAACCCTTCCCTATTTATGGTAACCCCCCTTAGGTCTACTGATACATTGTTTGTTGTTCCGTGGTTTTCCAGGTTTTTCTAGAAATTTCTAGCACATGCTACGAGACTATATATAAGGAGAGCGATACGAGCTGTTGTTGTTATTATTTACCAGTCAGTCATTGAGTGAGCTACTAGAGATTGTCCAAGCAAGTTTGCTTGATGTATTGAGTTTTATCTACGTTGTTTTGAATGTGATATAGTGTTGAGACATTGTATAAAGAGTCTCTGCGACCTATATTTGTACTTGTTCGATAGATTTAAACAGTTATTTTGGAATATCTTGTAATATTTGTGAGTTTCGAAGACTCTGTTGTTCTGAAGATCTGTAAATAAATTATTTTCTACTTTTCTAAGAGAAAAGAGTTTGAAGTTGTCTAACCATAAGATCGAAAGAACCCTATATACGCTGCAACATTTTTAATTCGTAACAATATTATCACCAATTTTTATATCAACAAGTTTAATAGAAGATTTAAAAAAAAAGGGGGGGGGGGGGGTTGAAGAAGAAAAAATCCATTACTTCAATTCAGAAGATAGCAAATCTAGAATCTATCAAATCATGAGTTTCTTATAAATCTTTTTAACATTATTTAAAAATTTTACACAGACAAGTTTTTGATATCACAAATTCTTACAGGCAGGAAATGAAAAATTAAAAATACATATCAAGTTGCAGAAAAAATATCGTAATAAGGGTGTATTCAAATCAAATCAAATTTTCCTAACTCACTTTTAAATTCCTTTTTGATCTCAAACACATCCAAGTGGCAGGTTTTTTTATTTAGGAACTGTGTAATGTGCCGTATAGGTCAATTTTTTGCTAAAGGCAGAATATATTTCAAAAAATTATGTCGAATTGGATATTATGAACTGAATTTCTTGGAGTGATAATACTTGAAACAAAAAATCCCTGTCGGCTTGGCCTATAGGCGGAAGTAGATTTCGAAGAGTTTTCATTTCAACAACAAAAAATAAAATATTATTAACGATAAACCCAGTTTAACTACTTTATTTCGCCGCTTTTGAAAATTTTTTAATTTCATTTTTCTGTCAGAAGTGATTTTATCAAAATCCTCTTAAACGAAATTCGGCTCAAATGCCCATTTTGAAAACATATTTTGAATATATATTCTGACATCCAATTTGTTATTTGAATAACAAGCACAAAAAGTTTTGACACATTTACACATTCATTTTTTAACAAAAATTATAAAATTGGAATGCCTGACCATGGAAGCGATTTCGAAGCGAACTGAATTATCCATTTTTTGATCCATAAATTACCTATCCAGTTAGCTATTTCAACCACGCAGTCACCCGTTTTTCTCCTGCTTTTCGACCGGTTTTTCTGCTTTCGTCAGGAAATGTGTTCAAAAACGTCATCTTTGAAGGCTTGTTATGAAAGATCTATTGTGTTTAAAAAAAAAAAAAAAAAAAAATGAGTGCCATTAGACATTTTCTGAATAACAACACGTTATTTTCATGCATTTCCGAACAAAAATAAAATAAAGCATGTGCCACTAAGTTGCCCTTTTTACTTTCTTCTATCTTCAATAGAAGAAAGTATTGTAATCGAAATTTTTTTCGACTTCTGGTTTTCGACGGATTTACACGTTTTAGGGGTCAGAGATTCCAAAAAACATGCTTTTACAAAATGTCTGTCTGTCTGCGTGTCGCCATTCTACCATCAAAAAGTGTATGAAGTTATGCATAGAACTGAATCAAATTTTTTGTGAATGTTTTTGGCTGTGGCAAGCAGGGCCTCCTTCGGTTTCGAAATATTCCGCCGGAAGGGGGCGCTACAATCGCGATATTTGTACTATTTTCAATATTGTACCGACCAAAAGTATATGAAGTTATGCATCGAATTGAACCAAATTTTTTGTGTAAGTGTATGACTATGGCTAGTTGGTCCTCCCTGAATTTGAAAAAACATCTGTCGGAAGGGGGCGCTGCAGTCGCGATTTTTGTGCCATTTTCAATATTGTACCGACCATATTGACCATTAATAAGTGTATGAAGTTATGCATCGAATTGAACAAAATTTTTGTGCAAGTGTATGGCTATGGCTAGTTGGATCGCCCTGAATTTGAAAAAAATCCGCCGAAAGGAGGCGCTGCAATCGCGAATTTTATGCCATTTTCAATATTGCACCACTTAAAAGTGTATGAAGTCAGTTCTAGAACTGAACTAATTTTTTTGTATGTGATTATTTTTTGGTAAGGCAAGTAAATCCTCCCTGAATTAAAAAAAATTAAATCTGCCTATCATTCTATTGTCCATCGGCTCTTACAGAGACGGAAATTCGTTTTTACTCCGATTAATTGATTGAAGCAGAAATTTAAGATGAAAATCAAAGTAGGTATGGTATTGAATTAAAATTATTAAAGCATTAAAATGAGTAACTATTTTTTTTTAAATATTAAAATGTACGTATGAGATAGAAGAAAGTTTTGGGATTGGCACATCTAACTAGTTGATTTAAGAACACCCTTAATCAAGATCGCTTTGGGAAATTTTGCGCGAAATGCCCAATTAGACAGCCTTTTTAAAATATATATTTAGCCTTTATCAAAAAACTTACCAATACGGCCCATTACACAGTTCCTAAATAACAAATAACTGTCAATTGAATGCGTTTGAGAGCAAAATTGAATTTAAAAATGAGTCATAAACTAACCAATTTGTTATTTGAATACATCCTCAATTCTTTAATCATGATCGCTTTGGGAAATTTTTTTTGCGAAGTGCCCACTTTGACAGGTTTCTTAAAAAATATATTTAGCATTTATCAAAAAATTGATGAATGCGCACATTACATAGTTTCTAAATAACAAAAAACTGTTAATTGAATGCGCTTGAGAGCAAAACTGGATTTAAAAATGAGTCATAAAATAACCAACTTGTTATTTGAATACATCCTCTATTCTTTAATCATTATCGCTTTCGGAAATTTTGTTCGAAGTGCCCATTTTGGCAGCCTTTTTAAAAATATATTCTGCCTTTATGAAAAAACTGGCCAATCCATCTCATTATATAGTTCCTAAATAAGGAGATCTGTAAATTGGATGCGTTTGAGAACAAAAGTGGATTTAAAAATGACTCAGAAAAAACGCATTTTGTTATACTTCTTCAATTTTTCAATCACTATTACTTCGGGAAATTCTGTTCAAAATACCCTTTTTGGCAGCCTTTTTTGGAATATATTCTGCCTTTATCAAAACACTGGTCAATACATCACATTATATAGTTCCTAACTAAGAGGATCTGCCATTTGGATGCGTTTAAAATCAAAAATGAATTTGAAAAGGAGTCAGAATATAAGCAGTTTTGATTTGAGGTTTTTTCTCCAACTCCTATTTTTGTTTAATTTATTTTTGATGTAAGAATTAGTCCTATGAAAAACTTGTTAATATAAAAGTTGTAGATATTATTGAGATGATGTAAAATAAATTTAATTAGATTTGATTGCTTAAGAATTGAGTAAGTTATGGATTTTTTTTCCTTTTTCTTTTCGTTTTTAATTTTTCTCATCGGTAAAAGTTGGTTCTATCAAAAACTTGTAAATACAAAAGTTTTACATAATGTTGGGCACATTTATAAAAAATTTAGTTGGATTTGATATCTTGAGAATTGAAGAAGCTATGAATTTTTTTCTCCCCAAAACCCTGTTTTTTTTCGCTCCTTGAGCCCATTTTTAACTTTATCAAAAATCTGTCATGCATAAACTTTTAGCCCATTTTTAGAAGTAATATAAACTTCAAACTGATTCGATATCTATTTTAACTAAGAAGTTATCGTGGTTTTTCAGTTCTCACAAAAACCCTCCCTATTTCCACCCCCTTTGTCCTATTTTGCCCATTAACAAACTCGACCAAGATTTTATGCCCCTTGATTTTATGTAAAAGTTTGAAGAAGATCTGAGCATTTTACTTATTTGTTTTAAAGGACCAGAAATCTGGTCTTAAGAACATCATTGAGCTAGATTATATGTTCGAAAAATTTCGATTAAAGGTCATTTTGGATCACTGTTAATTTTATTTAGAAAATGGCCATAATGATTTTGAGTTAATTTTGTATATTTACATTTTTGTGCTCAAGAAAACTGATGGACTAGATTGCATGTTCAAGAACGTTTGATTAGTGAATCATTTTGGATACAACGAATCAGAGTCAAATTAACTGTACCTAAAAAAGTCTCAAATAACTTTGACAAAATTTTATATTATGTCGTTTCAGAAGATAAAAAAATCATTGAACTAGATCACATGTACGAGAAATTTCAATTAGTGGGTTACTTTTGGATCATTACAAGGCAAGCAAATTTTATCTAAAGTAATGACATTAATGATTTTAAACTTTTTTGGTATTTTACCATTTTTAGTCTTCAGAAGACTACAGGGCTGGGTCCCATGTTGAAGAAAATTATATCAGTAGATTATTTTAAGAGATCACTGCAGGTCAAACTAATTTTATCTAAGAAACAACTTAAACGATTTTATGTAAACTAGTACACCGAACCCGGGGTTCCCGGGTCACAGAGTAAAGGTGAAAAACTTTTTTAAAACTTAAAATTGAAAAGTCTAATAAATTTTTCCTACGTAATATGCTTTTTAAACTGCCAACTAATTCCAAACAGCAATTTTACATGAAAAATATTAATTATGTTATCATATAAAGCTTTGAAAATTATCGGTACTTCCGTATTAGACGCAAGATAGAATTTATTAGCCAAAGATCTTGCCAAAGAATAAAATTGCATTATTTCAGTTTATAAAATCAACTAAGAAAATATGATACACAGATATTCTTTAAAATACATTTTTGTAAAGATTAATTGACGTATTTTTTGTAAATTAAGTTTGCAACGAACTAAAAGTTATTAAATTGATAGGAAAAAACGAAATAAAACCAACAACATTCACTGGGTTTTATAGCCGACGATATTTTGACATAACACGTTTTTAATTACTATTTTTTTCGGTTGCTATGAAAAAATGGCAACTAAAATATACAATGATCTGTTATTTTTCACGTAGAAAAGAGATAAATGGAGGTGAAGTATGCAATTAAAACGGTTTCATGGGCGTTGTTCTTCCAATTTAAGTCTCTTATTCGGGCCAAACAAAACAATCTGTAAGAACAGAGACCTAATCCTTTAACATCATTTTTTCTCTAAATGAAAAAAAAAAAAAAAAAATTATATTTTAGCATTCTAAAATAGCATTTCATTGTATTATGAATTAAAACTGTATCGCTAAAAGTTTTCCTTTTTTGCGAAAGCACGTGGTTGTGTTTGATGCAATGCAGCGAATTTTAGAGATGATTTTTTAGCGTCACCTGCAGCCACCAAACTGCATCTCTATTCATCTTCCTTTTTTTTTACTCTATGGATATTTTTCCTTTTTTTCCCACACAAATGCGATACTTAAGTTGCCACCATTAGAGAAAATGAACTAAAAACTATAAAAAAAATTAATATCTCAAAAACAAATTGAGATACAGTTTTCTAACAAACTGCATTTAAACGTGCATATTTTTCTGCATACGATGGTATAAATGTCGAAAACGTGCTATGTCTAGAAGTTTAAAATTTTACAATAGCGAAAATTGCAAAATTAAAATTTCATGGAAAAGTGTTGCCATTCAAAACATGACGTATGCGTTACGCACAGATACGTTTGGCCTTTATTATATAGATTTTGTATCCTCCCGTTTTTGATTACCAGAGGACCACTGAGCTAAGTCACATGTTCGAAGAAAGTTGATAAGTGGGTTATTTTGGGTAACTATGGATCAGGATCGTGAAGCCAAGAATTTGGCAACAGAGAATAAGTTGGTGATATTTGACAAGATATTGTCCGTAATCAGCCAAAACATTGACTTTCAAGATTACAAATGCCAAAACCTGTATTTGGGACCAAATGAAAGAATGTTGTCAAGTTTGCTTACATTTGACAAAACATACCTTTCAGACTGTGAAAAAAAATTTTTAGACACTCTTTAATAGAAATTAAAATACTGCAAGAAAAAAGCTCAAAATGTGCTATGGATTGATGTCTTTTCATTATAAATGTTTAAATAATGTAAAATTTATAAAAATATACATACACAGTTTTCATATTGCTTGTTTTTGTAAATGATACTGTTACATAGGGTAACATCCCCAGTAATTGGCACATTAAGAATTTGTCTTTAAACTTACTTCAATTTTCATTGCCAAGAAATAAAATATTTACTTGCAAATATTTTTAAATCAAAGAATGCATATCAGTGCATGTATTTTACCCACTAAAAGCAAAAATTTTTGAAAAAGTATTTTTATAAAAATAAATTTATAAAAAGTTGCTGTAGTCACCAGTAATTGGCACCTAGAGCACCAATGTATGACACCTTGTGATCCAGTAATTGTCACATGTTTATATTTAAAAAAAAATTTATATTTTGCATTGAGTTTAATCACTTTAAATGAATTTACTGTTGATGAAGATGGCATATTTCAGGTTTTTGAAAGAAAGAAATCAGCATCTTAGTCTGAAATGTGAACACTTTAAAATAATATAATATATTTATGTTAATACCCAGTAATTGTCATATAAAGCTTTAATGGATTCCAATTACTGATAATATTTCATATTTTCAAATAAATACAACTGATAAACAAAACAAAATTAGTCTATAACTAACTTAGTGTATTACCAAAATAAGTAGTTTAATCTCAAATCGTGTGATTCCCGTGTAATTGGAGTAGGTGCCAATTACTTGGAACTATCAAAATTGAAGCACCATTAATTGGCATCTATCACTAATTCAGAAATCCAAATATTTGTATCAAAAATACTTCTATACAATTAAAGTAACCCTTTTCAGGGATGAAAGTGCACTAAAGCCATTTTGTAGCAGCTTTGGAGCAGCAAAAATCGAATTTTGGAGCAGTAAAATCTATTTTTGTAGCAGCAAAAATCAGATTTTTTAGCAGTAAATATCCGGTTTTGTAGCAGCAATAAAAGCTGGTTTATGGAGCAGATTGAAATATTCTAATGCTAATAAACTCTTAACAATTACAATAATTGCTATCTTGAAAAATATTTTTACATTTGAAAGAATAAATACTCATTAAATTTCTCCCCATATTTCAGACCTTTTAATGAAATTTGCGGTTTTTAGTGATCTTTTAACATAATTCACGCTCTTTCACAAACTTTTGACCCTGTTTGTGCGTTTTTTTAAAACTAGATTTGTGTTTTTTTTTACGATCTTTTGATGAAATTCTTACGTTTAGATCTTTAGACGAAATTTACGGATTTTACGATCCTTTTGATGAAATTTTCGGATTTTTTTCACGATCCTCGATTTTTTCGACCTTCTAAAGAAATTAGCATTTTTTTCACGATCTTTGGACTGTATTTTGTTCTTTTTATGACGAAGTTAGATATCCTTTGACGAAATTCACATGTTTTTTGTGATTTTTTGACAAAATACGCTTGTTTTTCGGAATCCTTTAGAGAAATTGGCGGGGTTTTTTCGCCTTCTTTTACAGAAATGAACGTTTTTTCACGATCTTTTGACTGTGTTTTTTTCTCTTTTTTTTATGATATTAACGATTCCTTAGCAAAACTCACGTTTTTCAGGCAATCCTTTGATGAAATTCGAGTGTTTTTCGTGATTTTTCGATAAAATTTGTGTTTTTTTTTCGCAATCTACAGTCGAAATTTGCATTATCTATTGTCGAAATTTGCATTATCTATTGTCGAAATTCCCTCCTTTTTCGCGATTTATTGACGAAATTCGAGTGTTTTTCACGATATATTGATGAAATTCGAGTGCTTTACGCAATATACTGACAAAATTCAAGTATTTTCCGCGATCTTTAAAAAAAAATTCGCATGTTTTTTTGTGATTTTTTGACGAAATTCGCTTGTTTTTCGGAATTCTTTAGAGAAATTTGCGGGTTTTTTTTCGCCTTCTTTTACAGAAATGGACGCTTTTTCACGATCTTTTGGCTGTGTTTTGTTCACTCTTTTTTGATGATAATAATGAACCTTTAGCAAAACTCGCGTTTTTTTCGCGATTCTTTGGTGAAATTCGAGTGTTTTTCGTGATTTTTTGATAAAATGTGCATGTTTTTCGTGATCTATAGACAAATTATTCATGATCTATTAATGAAATTCGAGTGTTTTTCAAGATCTACTGGTTAAATTCGAGTGATGAAATTAGCGATCCTTTGACAAAATTCACGTTTTATTTTTTCGAGATCCTTTGACAAAATTCACGTTTTATTTTTTCGAGATCCTTTGACAAAATCCGTGTGTTTTCTGTGATTTTTTGATGAAATTCGAGCATTTTTTACGATTTTTTGCCGAGATTTACGGTTTTTTCCTTCAGTGTTGAATTCAGATGGTGGCATGGGGGGAGGAATCCCTCCCCCCGAAATTTTCAGATTTTGGGTTGTCAATGTTCAAAAAGTGCAAACCCCCCCCTCCCGGAACTCTATCATGTCTCCCGCGGAGCTACAGAAGTCCCTCTAGGAGGAAAGTGAATTACACACCCTTTTCCTTTGACTGCGTTTTGTTCATTTTTTGATAAAATAGCAAATTGAATTTTTTTTTCGTAATTGATTGACAAACATGTAGCAGATTTTCGTACGCGCTTTCATTCTACTTCCGGTTTTACCGTCTATCGGCAGGATTCGCCGAGGAGCGAAATAATTTACCACCGACACGGGCAAGACACAGAACAAGAAGATACTTAATTTACAGAAAATATGTACAATACAAAATACAGGGGTAATTCTAGGTGAATTTTTTTTTCGGAAATTAGTAGCGGGGGGAGAGGGGTTCCGCGGGTTCCCCCCCCTGCGAGAGGGATATCTGCGATCTTCAGACGAAATCGGCGTTTTCCCGCGATCTTCAGACGAAATCAGCGATTTTTCTGCGATATTTTAGCAAAATCGGCGATTTATTGCGATCTTTTGTCGAAATCAGCAATTTTTCCGCGACCTTTTGACGAAATCGGCGTTTTTCCGGGCTTTTTTTTTAATGAAATCCGCGTTTTTTCCGACGATCTTTAGACAAAATTTGCATTTTTAACCGATCTTTTCTCGAAAACGGCGTTTTACCCCCACGATACTTTGACGAAATCGGCGTTTTTCCGTGATCTTTTGATGAAATCAGCGTTATTTTTTTTCAATGATCTTTTAGCAAAATATTTTTAAGCGATCTTTTATCGAAAACGGCGTTTTTTTTCCACGATCTTTTAACGAAATCGGAGTTATATCCGCACTCTTTAGTCGAAATCAACGTTTTCCCGCAGTCTTCAGACAAAATCAGCGTTTTATCTGCGATATTTGGTAAAATTACCGTTTTTCGCGATCCGCAGAGGAAATTCGCGTTTTTTAAGCGATCTTTCGACAAAGTTCGTTGACAAAAACATTGACGAAATCGTCGTTTTTCCACGAAATATTGATGAAATGTGTGCTTTTCGGCGATCCTTTCACGAAATTTGCATTTCTCCGCGATTGTTTTTTCCGCGCGCAAAACCGTACAAGTTGGCAATTATGTGGAACTGATAACCCAATTTCAAATTTTCGGAAAAGGATGCCTTAAATATTCGGAAATTTCGGGCGAGAATCACCCCTGAAATAAGAGGCGAACTCCCATTAATTGGGAATAAACATATTACGGCAGCTCTCAGTCCCCCAACGCGCGCACTGTACGCCACATGACGTCCCGCTCCGAACTCTACGATCGGCTGCGCTGAAAATGAACGTAGGATACACGAGTCGTTTGCGGAGCCACGATAAAACTCCACAAAACATTGAGTGTTTTTCGTGACCGAATGCGCATGTTTTTCGCAATTTTTCGGCGAAATTTGCGCGTTTTTCGAGATTTTTTGCAGTGTTTCTTTGTTTTTTGACGAAATTAATAGCCTAAAAAAAGTTTGTTGCTGTTTCGTGGATCGACGAAATCGAGCTAAATTACGTTTTGACACTAAGTGCCTTTTGGCGCAGGTTTGGCGCAAAATTGAAAAAATAGCTGTTTTGTAGCAATTTGGCGCAGAAAAGCGGTTTCGGCGCAGTCTGGCGCAGGTCTTACATCCCTGCCTTTTCAACTAAACAAGACTGTTGGTTGTCAATTAAAATTTAAAATATATTAGAAATCAGATAATAATGAACTGAAAAGCATGCCTTTCTTAAGCCAGAGAAAAAGCATTTGCAACAAAATGGCTAATTTGATACAAACCATAATTGTTTCTCTTTCCTAGGTATTATTGCCATCTAGTAGCATAAATTGAAGTTACAATCTTTAAAGTAAATAAGCATATAACTGGTACATGGTCTTGCATTTTTAAAAGACTGGATATAAATCTTATTTTAGGACATGTTTGAAGGATGTGCCAATCATTGGTGCATGCCAATTATAGGGGATGTTACCCTATATTAAAAAAAAAAATGTTTTATAACAATAATATAGAGAGAATGATACAAGAATATTATACTGAGTTGAATACTAAGTTAATTTGACTGAGCTTCACCCCCACTAATAATGATATAAACTGATATGATAAATTAATTTCTTAAAAACAACATAAAAATATAGAAATGCACAATGAACCTCACAATATTTTCTCAAATAAATGCAAAAATTATTCATTTCACAACAATATTTTAAGAAAAATTTTAAAGATACACAACAGGAGAAAATTTATCGTAGGACAGAATAATTTAGTGGCAAGTTTACGTTATGGTGATTGGAGAAACTAGGAAAATTTTTATATCTTATATTATAATTAGAGATGTAAATTTTCCGGAAAAATATAAGTGGCAGAAAAAAACTGGTTTTTTACCGGTTTTTTTTTTCTTTTCTTTTTTTTTTTTTTTTTTTTTTTTTTTTTTTTTGGAAAAAAACGGAAAAATTGATTTTTTATGACTGTTTCTCCCAAATAAATTATATTTTCTTAGAGAATATTAAATAATAAACATTTTATCCCATTTATATGTATTAAATGAAAATTATTTTCACTTAATATTACAAAATAAAAAGAAAGTAGCAAAGCCTGCTTTTAAAAGTTTAGTTTTTTTTTTTCCCACAGCCTAAGAATTTTTATTAAACGCTATTGTTTGCTATACCATATCTCTGTTGAAATGATTTTTCAGTAACATGTTTAACTACCAATTGACCTAATGTAAAAACCTGAACCAATATGTATGCAGTTTGGAATGAAATAAATTATGCATTCCATTTACATAAGTACAGTTTTTAAATAAATGATACTAGTTTAAAGAAATTATTGCAGTTTTGTCATTATTATGAATATCAGTATTCAAAAAATCCATTGTTTGTTTAAAAAATGTATATTTTTACATTATTACATTTTTTCCTTAGAATTATAATTTTATTTCCTTTATAAAATATGTTTAGTTTTTGCTTTCCAATCTCAACTCAAAAAAGTTTTGATTTAGTTTTATAATCTAAATTCAAACAAAACTAAGTTTTACTTTGGCTTACTCAGGTCTGCAATAAAAAAATAGCGTAGGATTTATTGACTGTTAGATTTTTACTCACTGAAACCAGAAAAAAATATATATAATATATATATATATATTTAAGTTTAATTTAATGTAATTTTTTTCTTTTAACCCTGAAATCTGGTATTCTATTCTTGAGTAAGAAACTATATTCAATAATGTTTCCACATGGTAATTTTATATTTCTAAGAGTGGAACTCAAAAGTTATGAAAACAGAACACTACAAATAGAAAATGCTCACTATTTGAGAAATTAACAAAAGCAGTTGCATACAGAGATAAACTTCTACTGTGCTTTAGAAAACTACAAAAATTCAAAGTTTAATCAAGAGGGAAAGTATATTTTGGAACATAGTTACTTGTAACATGCCTGTTTGTAACACTTGATTAAATCCCCTGAAAAAATAAATCTTCATTTTTTTAAATAAGTTACAATAGTATATAAATCATAATCACCGATTAACTTCATAAGTATCCCCTTTCAAATATTTTATTCTTTTGTGGATTTTACTCCTATAATATTTATAAACTATAAAATCATCAAAAAATGTTACCTTTTTTCACCCCTTGCACATTTATTCCTATCCACCAAAAAAGAATTTTGTTAAAAGATCGCGAAAAAACGACAAATTTTGTTAAAAGATCACGAAAAAACGGCAAATTTTATTAAAAGATCTCGAAGAACGGCATATTTTGTTAAAAGAACGCGAAAAAACAGCACATTTTGCTAAAAGATCGCGAAAAAACGGCAAATTTTTGTTAAAAAAATAGTAAAAAAATGGCAAATTTTGTTAAAAAATCATGAAAAACAGAAAATTTTGTTAAAAAATCATGAAAAACGACAAATTTTGTAAAAAGATTGTAAAAAAAACCCGGCAAATTTTGCTAAAAATCACGAAAAACGACAAATTTTATAAAAAGATCGCAAAAAACGGCGAATTTTGAAAAAAGATCGTAAAAAAAGGTAAGTTTTGTTAAATGATCGCGAAAAAACGGTAAATTTCGTCAAACGATCGCAAAAAAAAGCAAATTTCAAAATAGGAGCGCGGGAAAAAAAAAGCACATAACTTTGCAATGGAATTGCTCCCCCCTTTTTTCCACTTCTATTGTAACCTTTCAGAAAATTTGCTGTGAATTTCATATTTTTTCACCTCTGTGATTCTAATCAGATTTTCCACAAAATCAAGAAAAATTGAGCCAGTCATTTCGGAAATTAAAAAAATCGGTCAAAACTCCGAAAATTCGAATATAAAACGTATCGCAATTTTTGACAAATTGTTAAAAATGCAAATTTTGTTATAGAATCGTATGAAATAAACGAATTCTGACAGAGAATCGTGAAAAGATACGAATTCGCTCAGGGATTACGATAAAAAGAAAAAAAAAAAAAAAAAAAAAAAAACGTGAATTTTGCAGAGTCGCGAAAAAAAAGTCTCTTCCACAGCCCTTTGATATAAAATTTGTATTTTTACGAGGCTTGCGCTTTGTGTCTCTATACTTAGATAAAATTCGCGTTTCTTCAACGGCCCTTTGAAAAATAGCATTTTTTCTGCGGTCATTTAACAAAATTCGCGTTTTTCCGTGGCTCTCTAACAAAATTTCTATTTTACACCCGATATTCTGACAAAATTGGCATCCTTTCGATAGCTCCTTGACGAACTTCGAAGTTTTTTTCCGATTCTTCAAAATTCACACTTTTGTCTGCTGCATTTTGATGAAATTAAGGAGTGGATACAAATAAAACGGTTTCACGCTGTAACAGGTGACGGTAACAAATCTGAAATTTGCAACGGGCATGAAAACGGCGATACAAAAGTAACACTTGTGACCGTAACAAATGAAGATAACGGCGTAACAAAGTTGTTACCGTGTATCGATTATTTTCAACGATAGGCTCTTTTGATTGGCTAGTAGCCTTTGGATTGTTTATAAATAAATCACGTTGCGAAGATAATTTTGTTGTATAAAATGATTTATATTTTACAATCTAAATGAAGTTATTGTGAAAAGATTCTTCCAGAGTGTCTGCATACTGATTATTGAAGTGTATTGTTCTGAGTATTTTCTTGCTAAACAAACTTTTGCCTGAATAAATATTGCCTCACGTATGTGTTGATTAAACATGTCACATACTTTGGCAATAAAAATTCAGTTTTTTCTATTTTTGATCGAAGATGAAAGAAATGAACCTCCAGCACCAGAAGCAAGTCTTTAATATTGTTATATTCCATTATGGAATATGTTATATGCCAAGTAAGCACTTGTTAAATAGGTAGGAAGTAAGGTATATGCATTTTTATTATTTCACAGCTGAAAAATCTTGCTGTTGCAGGAGAAATTGTTTACTTTAGCGTTGTTTAATAACAGTATATTTTGCAATTTAAAAGAATTAAATAAAATAAAATACAATGTGGGAATTTTAAACATTCAAATGATCATTGTTAGTAGATTAAGTTATCAGTTTTTAATTTGTAGATTACTTTAAAATTATTATTTATTTAATGCTTATAATAATTTAAAAACTTTTTCAAAAAAAAAATATATATATAACCGACTTCAATCAACGCTCTAAAAAGAGTTAAATAATTCTTTAAAATACCCTAATGATAAATTATTATCTAATAACCACACATCAGATATCATGTACCGACAAAAAAATGGTTATAAGTTTAATACATAGAACTTAATATCCATCAAACATGGTTTTTCGACAGGATATTTTTTTACAAGAGATTAATTTACATATTTTGGATTTAATTTATGAATATATACATATAAAAAGTAATGAATTACTTTTTGAAGTTGGTGCCAAACAATCACAATCAATAATGATTTTTACGATTTTATTTATGGTATTAGGCATAATATAACCACAATTCTTACTATACTTACAATAGTTTGGCACCAACTTCAAAAAGTAATTCATTACTTTTTATATGTATATATTCATAAATTAAATCAAAAATATGTAAATTAATCTCTTGTAAAAAAATATTCTGTCGAAAAACCATGTTTTCTGGATATTAAGTTCTATGTATTAAACTTATAACCATTTTTTTTGTCGGTACATGATATCTGATGTGTGGTTATTAGATAACAATTTAACATTAGGGTATTTTAAAGAATTATTTAACTCTTTTTAGAGCGTTGATTGAAGTCGGTTATATTTTTTTTTTTGAAAAAGTTTATTTTATTTCTTACTTTTTAGTTATTTATACCGTAATACTTAGTTTAATCGGTTGGATAGTTGCGGTGTAATCGGTGAACACATATATATATAAAAGTACATACGCGGTCGAATTGATGATAACCTTCTCTCCTTTTTTAAGTCAGTTAAAGAAATTATAATACGGAAAAAATACTGTATGTTATACATGGATGTCAGGAATGGGGTTCGAACCCACGATCTCTTTCGAGAACCAGAGCTTAAATCGGGCGCCTTGATTCGCTCGGCCATCCTAACTGCAATCTAAACGGTGAACAACGCCATGTTACTTTTCGCAAGTCTATTATTTTAGCACACTTTCACTGATAAAATACTGAGTTGGTAAAAGATCTCTGATACTCTGTGCTAACGGTTAAAAACAAAATATTCTTAATAGCATAATTAGTATTTAATTTGTAAAATATATGTGTAAAAAGAATAATACGGAAAAGGCTTTTGTATATATGTATGTCAGGAGAGGGGTTCGAACCCACGTTCTCTTTCGAGAACCACAGCTTAAATCAAGCGCATTAGACCGCTCGGCTATCCTGATTGCAATCAACTCGGGGAATTTATTCAAGGCCATGTTATTTTTCGCAAGTCTATTAATTTAGCACTCCTTCACTGATAAAGTATTGAGGAGATAAAAGATCTCTGATTCTCTGTGCTAACGGTTAAATACAAAATATTCTTAATAACATAATTAGTATTTAATTTGTAAAATATATGTGTAAAAATTATAATGCGGAAAAAGGTCATTGTATACATTCACGTCAAGAGTGGAGTTCGAACCCCCGCTCTCTTTCGAGAACCAAAGCTTAAATCAGGCGCCTTAGACCGCTCGGCTATCTTGACTATAATCTATTCGGTGAACTTATTCAACGTCATATTACCTTTTGCAAGTCTATTATTTTAGCACTCTCTCGCTGATAAAGTATTGAGTTGGTAAAATATCTCTGATACTCTGTGCTAACGGTTAAATACAAAATATTCTTAATAGCATAATTAGAATTTAATTTGCAAAATATGTGTGTAAAAATTATAATACGGAATAGGTTGTTGTATACATGTATGTCGGAAGTGGGGTTCGAACCCACGCTCTCTTTCAAGAACCAGAACTTAAATCAGGCGCCTTAGACCGCTCGGCCATCCTGATTGCACTCCATGGTAGGAACTCATTCAACAGTTTTGATTAGCGAAAACCGAAAAATCACTAATTTTAATAGTTTTTGCCCGTTTACTAATAAATTACTGAACCAATTTCTATGAAATGGAAGTGGTACCAATCCGAGAGTAAGTTCTTTAATTTAACACCAAAACCAAATTAATCAGTTGGATAGTTTCGGCGTAATCGGTGAATATACATTAAAAAAATACATACGCGATGAATTGATAACCTCCTCTCTTTCTTGAAGTCAGTTAAAAATATTCTTAATAGCATAATTAGTATTTAATTTGTAAAATATATATGTAAAAATTATAATACGGAATAGGTTCGGAAACTTATTCAATGTCATGTTACTTTTTGCAAGTCAATTATTTTAGCACTCTTTCACTGATAAAGTATTGAGTTGATAAAAGATCTCTGATACTCTGTGCTAACGGTTAAATACAAAATATTCTTAATAGCATAATTAGTATTTAATTTGTAAAATATATATGTAAAAATTATAATACGGAAAATTATTGTACACACGTATGTCAGGAGTGGGGTTCGAACACATTGTCACTTTCGAGAACCAGAGCTCAGATCAGGCGCTTTAAACCGCTCGGCCATCCTGACTTCACTCAATTGTAGGAACTAATTCAACAGTTTTAATTACCGAAAAAACACTAATTTTAATAGTTTTTGCTTAATTACTAAAAAACTACTGAACCAATTTGTATGAAATGGATGTGGTACCAATCCGAGAGTAAGCTCTTTAATTTAACACCAAAACCAAATTAATCGGCTGCATAGTTTCGGAGTAATCGGTGAACATACATAAAAAAAAAAAAAAAAAAAAAAAAAAATACATACGCGTCGAATTGATAACCTCCTCTCCTTTTTGAAGTCGGTTAATAATGCAGATTGTTATCTGAAAACAATATGCATTGAGCTTTCATAAATCGTAACATATTATTTTCTCTTTTGAAAGTATAATCATGGGAAAAAAATGAAAGCATCAAGTATTTTTAAATCGCTTCTTTGAATAACTGAGGAGCATTGAGTTTCCGTGACTTGTGCATTTTATAAGAATAAATTATGCAACTTTTATTTATGCAATAGTATACAGAAAAATACAGTTTTGATTGAGATAAAGCCAGAAAGTAATTTATTGTTTATTAAGTATTGTGCAATGTAATAAAAATTGCTTACAAAAACAAATTGAAGGTTTTCTTGTCTTGATGCTGAAGTTTTTAGGCTTCTGAAAGTGAAACTAAATAACCAAAATGTGTTTGCTTGGGGGTGAGGAATTCAATCGATTTACTCAGCAATGATGAAGTGATTTTTTGATGGAGTAAGGAAATAAGTTTATATTTTTTATTAATTCATTATAATAAGTGGCAGGATTAGCTTATTTTAATCATAATTTAAATCAACTAATTAAAAAAATATATTTAAATTGATTTTGCAATATTTTTTTTTTTAAATCAATGTAAGATATTTTGTAAAAGATATTATGTTTGTCCAAAAATACATTTTAAGCTTTAAAAGTGGGAGAGGTATTATTATGATTATGATTTCTATGAAACGTTAAGAAATAAAGTACTGAATACATTTGCAAGAAATAAAATGCTTGCAAGTTAGATTTCTAGAAAGCTTTCAGTCCCTAATTCAATATTCCACTACATCAATACTCATCCCTTCCTACCAACCTAACATTATATATGTAAACAAATGCTTTTTTGTTCCATTTAACTCCTTCAGGATGAGCTTCTTTTACAGAATTTTTAATATTTTATCATTTGTTTTTTAAAACAGGAATTTTTGCATAATTGAATCGAGGAAATGCTCCGATTAAGTTGGTGATTTTTTTTGACAGGGTAAAGAAAAAAGTTTATATTTATTCATTCATTATATTTAGTGTTATAATAAATATTTTACTTGGGGGACAGGATTTGTTGATTTTAATCATAATTCAAATGTTCCTATTAATAAATGATTTAAGTTAACTTAAAAAAAACCTATTTTAAATCTTTATTAAGATATCTTGTAATATGTTTGTTCAAAAATACATTGTAACTGTTAAAAGTGGGAAATGCTTTTTTAAGTTATTAAAATCAAGCATAACCACAAGTGGAGAATTTTCAGAAAATCTTACCACCCAGCAAAATGCAACATATAGTTGAAAAATGTTATGAAAAAAGTTATGTCACTGTAAAAATAGCAAATTTCTATTACTACAATGCATTTTTGTTTTTTTAATACATAAAATTAAGAAATATATATAAGAAAGAAAAGTTTAATATAGAATAAAACTTTGTATCGTGTAATTTAGAAAGTTGAGAAAGATAAGCTAACTAGAAGAGAAAAAAAAAATAACTTTTTGGCATATCTCTGTAGTTTGGAATTTTCGAAGATTACCTAAAAATGTACTTGATCTATCAGAGAATTCACTCGCCAGTGGCGAATAAAATTATGTATTTCCCTACTCCTGAACATAACATTTTAAAATGAAATCATAAGTAGAGAATGTGTAAGTTAAGGTAATAAATAGATAGGATACTTGTAAAATTGTAGCTATTATTAGTAAAGAGAATCCTCATACAATACTAGACATTTATTTATTTAATATTTTGAAAAGTAAAAGTAAATTCACATTTTTAAATTAGATTTCTGTTTATATTGTTTATTTTGTTTTACTATATAACAATATTTTTATATGCTTAAAACAGTTCAGATTAACCAAGTGAATGATTTTTTTTTTTTTTTTTTTCAGATAAATTTAAATAAGTTTTTCTAATTATTAACTTTAATGATTTAATGAAGGATATTTTGATTTAAAATTGTACTTTTAAACTTGAATTTTGAATTTTAAAAAATCACAAAAATCTTGCTTAAAGAGTAGAAAGAAATATTATTATTTAATTTATGAATTTATCAAGATGAGTAATATATTTAAAGAATCAAAATATTTACATGGTGAGTAGAATGTGTTACATTCTGAGTAGTAAGTATTTCATTAAGAGAAACTAAAAATGAACTTTTTACCTTTTTTTTTTTTTTTTTTTCCCAAAGGTATCTCTTTGAATGTATTTAAATTTGTAAATAAAATCCCCCCTCCCTGAAAAAAGCTTTTGAAAGCTTATATATTTATAAAAATGGCTCATATAGTTTAGGCCTCCCCCCCCCCCTAACTTCTTGTATAAACAAAAATGCTGCTTCTAGGCATAGTTTACATCTCTATATAATAAAGCACAGTATACCCGCATAGCATGTCTAACTGTTCCCCCCCCCCCCTCCCTATTTTTTTTTTTTTTTTTTTTTTGCATAAGTAATGGGTTCAGTTATCCAATAGAAGATTTAAGTTAAATCGTTAAATGTAAAAGGTGCTTCAATAGCACCAATTTTTTCAATATCTTCTTATTCGACTTCAATATTATAAGGGTTTTTTTTTTTTTTTTAACTATTTTTACACTTAACCAATTTATACTCCAATCAAGAAAATTTTCTTTCAAAGCTTGACTGAAATATTAAATGTAACTTTATGTTATTAACTGTAAATCTGTGTTTTTCAAAGGAAAACAGTTTTTTTTTTTTTTTTTTGTAAACATTGCATATTTTTAATCTTTATCTTTGCTAAATTTACATAATTAATGTGTTTTATTTAGAACTTCAGTTATGTTCATCAACGCATGAAATTTGCATTCTACATGCATACTAACAGAACCCAGACTAGACTCACTATGTCTTATGATGACTGATGAGATAAGTCTGCTAAAAATTAATTATTCTGCCCTGTAGATTTATAGCTTGTACAAAAAGTTAGATTGATTAAAAATGTTTGTCATTTTAGAAATTTATTAATTTATCATTTTTCTAAAACTTTGCTTGTAGCTTCTGTGTAACTTGGATTTTGCATTTATCAACAATGTGTAAAATAAATCAAAACATTATGGAATAGTTAAAAAAATTGTTTCAACCAAACAACCCTGGTTTGCAATGAGTTTAAATAAATGGAGGTTGCGTTCTAGTGAATTCTACAAGGTACAAAATAAATTTGTTACAGTTACTTGAAAAAACACAATATTTTTTTTGCTATTTTGTTAATAAATATCAAAGCTAAAATAATAAAATCTGACTATAATAGTGAATTTTTATTTTAAAAAATCAATATAATTCTTAGTAAAATAATTGGGTGAAGGTGGAAGGGATTGTGCATACAAAAAGAATACTTTTCTAGCTATTTTTATTGATTTAGTTTATGTGTGTATAGAGGGATGTGGGGGGGGGGGGGGGTTGTATTTTCACATCTTGGATCCACCTTTGAGTATAATGGTAGTATTTCATGCAGGATAATTTATTATCACAGTTTTTTACCTTTGCCTTTTATAAAATTTTCTTAAGTGAAAAAAAAAAAAAAAAAATCAAATATTATGAAATTTGTATAAGACGTTTTAAAGATTTTAATGATTGAAAGAAATGTTTTTTATAAATATAAAAGCAAACAAATCTTAAATTTCATAAAATTAAAAAAATGGAAGAAATTTTAGATAAAAACTTAATTTGAAACATACTTTTCCATTCTAGATTTGTAATTAAAAAAAAAATCATAGGCTATATTATTATTCTAGTGCAGTGGAACACCCTTTATTCATTTCTAATTTATATGAATTTACTTTTAATAATTTCATTTTGATTTCCCACAAGAGAGAAAGTCTATTGTTGTTGAGAGATTTTAAAATTCAATTAATTGTTCTTGAATGAGTTTGGAAAAGCAAAAAAAAAAAAAAAGCCCTTAAAATTAATTTTTATAATTTGTTTAAATTAAACATAACAAAAAATAGAATTGAAGCACTCGCTGAAGATAATTTTTAATTATATTTTGTTTTTTATATTCATGTGTTAAAAATTATCTTAAACAGAAGGAAAAAGAAACCCGAAGAAAAGAACAATAAACTGTTTCAATTTTTCAGTAAACATATATGATAGAAGCTCATTTTTTGGATCTTAATATGATATTTTTGATAAATTTTGAAGCATTTTATTTTATTTATTTATTTTTATTGATATATTTAAAAATTGTCTTGTACATGAAATCGTGATTAAAAGAAAAAAATATCCTAGATTAGGTTATTTATATTTGAACCCCCCAAAATAATAATAATAACAATAATATGCACTGGATGCATTGAATGGTATTTTTTGGACATTTTGATAGCAGACAGTACATCTGTTCCAAAACCTTGTCCATTGCTTGATTTTTTTTTATTTTTTTTTTTTTAGACATGATCTATTATTTTAATACATTTCTGAATGATTTGAATGTGAGAATATTTCATTTATCCACCATATAATTTTATTTATATATTTTTCTTCAAGCTATAAATAAAAACTAGATATTTTTTTCCCCTTATTGTGAGTATCATTAAGTAAGAATTTAATGATAACATTTTAATTATTATTTTGATAAATTAAATCTTTAAAGTATATTTTTTATCATTCAAAACAATTTAAAAAGTTTGATTAAATATATCCCTGAAATAATTTATATATAAAAAACAATTTAATTAGAAATTCATTACTTTTTCAGATTAATAAAATCATATGCTAAACTATTGAAAAAAATACTATATTATAGTACAGTGAAAAACCATGATCACCTCTTGATGACAAAAATACTAAACTATTCCAAATTGTTTTGAGAGCTTTAATATGTTTTATTTTGTTACATTTTGGTATTATTTTATGTTAATAAGTTTAAAAATAATCTTACATGTAAGGTTCTGATTAAAGTAAAACAAAATCTAAATTAATATCCTATTTATATTCTTCCAAAAAAAAAAAAAAAAAAATTGCAGACTATATTGGATATGTTGTATTGTATGGTTATATGTTAGGTACTTCAAAATATATTTTATGGCTTCTCAAATACATCTGTCCTCCCCACTTTACCCTTTGTTGTCATAAAAAAGTAGAATTACAATTTATACAATTATAAATAAATATGAGATTTATACTTTTTAAATATCAAGGTTATGTGTGATTATGATTTGTTCTAATTATTACAAAACAGAAGCAATTTTATTTTAAAAAAATATTTTCCTTTTTACAGTATTTATTAGGATGAGCGAAGCGAATCCTCTACTAGGCCACTCAAATTACATTTTGTCGTACGCCTTACAAAAAAACTATTCAGTATTTTGATTTGAAATTAAACACAAAAATAAATTATGATCTGTAGATTTGCACAATATAATTTTTTTTACAGTAAAACGTTAAAAAATTTATTATTTTAATTAATTTATTTTACATGCATTTCCAATACGGACGCATTTCAGCAAATAAATAAAAAATGAAACGCGCATATTTTCAGAAAAAAATATAAATCATGGAGTAAATAATTATAGATAGAATCATGATTAATTTAATAAATAAAATATGTTTTCATTATTCAGCAAAATCGTTTGCACAGATGACACTTAAACATTTAAAAAAAGTTGCATTGTGGATATTTTTTTTGTAAAGTGGCAACAAAACAAAACTGTAAACAAATAAAATTAATTGTTAAATTTGTTATATAAATAAAAAATTTAAAAAATTGAAGCGTGAAGTTGTACCTCGATTCAAGCTCTTTATAAATATACTAAAGCAAAGTTGGCCGATTCAGAAATGACAAATTGACTTTAACCATTTCTTAGTTTATCATTTGGATCTAAAGTACGTTCTTATTTGTGGACCCAAAAAGGTTTATTGAACAAGGCTTTAGACTTAGTTGCATGTAATAAAGAAAATCACAAGTTACCAGACCAGATATCGCGAATAATCATGGGCAAATTTGAATACTACAATAATTTAACTTATAAGAATTGGTGCATACCAATCCCCCCAATAATTAAATTCTGGAAAAATGGAAGCATAAATTGCTCAAGGAAAGAATTTCTTTTGCAGTTAGCTTTTGCTGTTACAATTCATAAATCCCAAGGTTTAACATTAGATGAAACAGTTGTAGATATTGAGGATATATAGACACCAGTTGGCTTAAAAACGTACGCAACGTTGTCGAGAGTGAAAATCCTTCAAAATTAAGCATTCAATAGAAAAATTCTACAATATCAAAAATTCTGATACGCTAACATGTATAAAAACGAAGAAATTAAAAAAAAAAAAAAGTTCCACAGTTAAAAATTCATTGTATCAACGAGAGCAAATTTCAAATGTTTTTCCAGAAAATAGGATTTTGACGAAGTAACTTTCTTCAAGCTCTCTTCAAATATATTATTCTAAAATAGCTATTAAAGATTATTTGATGTTAATTACAAAGATTGGAAACATGCATATTTCAAACAACTTTAAAAAACACCAGTGGTTACTGGAAATTGTAAAAACATCTTTAAAGAGCTGTTAATTGAAAATTTAAAAATATTTTGTAAAAGTTTGCTTTGAAGATATTTTATTATGCCAGTCTTACATCATAAATAAAAAATTAAAATGCGCCAAAACATAAAATAACGTTTTTGTTTAATAAAGATGCAAAAATAATATTAAAAAATATTTTTACTTTCAAGTATCAGTTTTATAAAATAATGCTTCGTGAATCCAAACAAAGCATGGCTTTTGCTAGTTATTACTAATCATCATTTAAAAATTATAAATATTTGTATTCAATTCTATCTTTTTTTTAACATAACAAATTATTAAACTAATCTCGTTTCTTACCTTCGGTTTAAAATTCAAGCCATTATTTATAGCTATTAAGATTTCAAATCAATAATAATTATCATTCAGTTATAAGCAATACAAATTTATATATTTTTTCTCCTGTCTGTCTGTTCGTAGTTTAGCAAACAAACTTTCATTAGTAAATAAATTATAATAAAAAAACAACACAAGTTGTTAAATGTTATTTAAATTTACATATCAAAAAATTAAAAATATATGGCGAAATTTGCTTTCAAAATTAAAAAAAACTACGTGTTTGGATTAAATTTTTAAGAAATAAAATCGATCCAATTTTAGCCTTCTTAAAAAAAAAAAAAAAAAAAAAAAAAAAAAATAGAAAACTTAATATTTACAACATTTATAATTTTTGCTATTTAAATAAGATTATTTTTCCAATATTTGCTGATATTTGATCAAAAATCGCCGCATTACGTGATATGCCGACATATTTTGTTTACGTTTTCCGGAGTTGTTACCGGCTTGAGACAGCTTGCTACGCGTCTCACACTGTAACAAATTTTTATGACAACAATCACAACTTTGTGACGGCAGAAGCCGGTTGGCGTTTCATTTGTATCCCGTTTTGTAGGATTTGTGACTGTGTTGCAAGTTGTTACGGGAAACGTTTCATTTGTATCCACTCCTAACACTTTTTTGGCGATCTTTTGTCAAAGTTAGCGTTTTTCTCGCAATTCTAAAACGAAATACGCTTTCCCCCACGATTCCTTGATGAAATTCACGTTTTTTTCCTTTCTTTTCATTTCTTTTTTTTTCTTTTGTGTGTATGTGAATGATTGACGAAAATTTTCGGCAATTATTTGTTGAAATTCGCGATACTTTTTATGTCTCACTTTTCTGATCCATGATATAAAAAAAAATAACAATGTTTTTAGTTCTTGGAAATTTCGGAACAAAATCTTAAAAAAAACTTGACCTGTCAAAGACTTGTCTACCGCAATGCACGCTTTGAGAACGCACGGTCTTAAATGTATGAATGAGAAGACAACTAGCAGGTGCGCATTCAGTTCGGACGCAACAGCAGTAAGGGCGTTTTTTCAAATGAAGGGAAAGAAGGGCGATATTTTTTTAAATGAGCGGCAAGAAAGGCGCTAGATTTTTAATGAGGAGCAAGAGAGGCGCTATTTTTTAAACTAAAGGGCGATTTTTTACTTTCGAATCAAGCTTCCCAGCTACTAACGTCCAGATGAAAGGAAAGCTTCATAGAAAAGTAAAAAAAAAGTATGCCAATTTGTTGTAATTAACTCCGGAATTCCCGGGGCACTTTTAGTAAAATCCCCGGAACACAAACAGGCATGTTGTAATAAAATATGGGTTTTTTTTTTTCATCGCAGTTGTACTTTTCGAATGCAAACTGCCCATGTTTTTGCAACATTACTGTACATTATGGAGGTAAAATGGAGGTCAATTTTAGATTCAATATTTTGAAGAAACATTCAATTAATCAGCTATAACAAAATCTTAAAAAATGCAGTATAGTAGTGCCACCTATAGGGCAATTTACACCAAAAACTAAACAACATTAATATATATCAGAAACTGTCTGAAGCTGTAGTTTGATTTAAAAAAAAAAAAAAAAAAAAAAAAAAAAAAAATCGTCCTTGAGGTAAAGCTATTGCGATAATCATGAATAATGCAGCTTAGCAGAGTCATCTGTTGAGCAATTTACACCAAACAGTAATGAGCACGAAGTTATGTCAAAGATTAACTTAATCTGAAATTTTATAAAAATACATACATTAGTTTGAGATAGAACTATTGTGGAAATTATGAATAATGCAGCATAAAAGCGCCATCGGTTTGGCGATATACACTAATAACTAAACATCTCGAGTTTATATTAAGGTGTAGCTGAATCTAAAGTTTTGTGAAATTATGTGCATCAGTTCTTGAGATAGAGTGCTGATAAAATTTGTCACTTACAGACTCACAGAGTGACAAATATTTTCTAAAAATTATCAAAACGTGTTCAGGACCTTCTAAAACGTTTAAATACACCAAAAACTGGAAGTCAAATTTTTCACGAATTCAACACTTACTTCTTGAAAAGATAGATTAAAGTAATAAATGCATACTTCAAAATTTTATGTTGATTTTTTAATTTTATCATTTCGATTAATCGGCATATTATTGCAATAATTTTACACATGAATTAATTTTTAAAAAGAAGTTGCATTTAATCTAGATATTTTTCATGTAATCAAGTTTTTGTGAAATTGTGAACTTCTTGTATATACTTGTACAAAATACAGGGGTTGGACAAAAATATGGAAACACCTTTTGAAATGCATGTTTGAAAAGAAAGATTGATTATAATGAACTATGTTGATGGCACTGAAGTTTTCGCCTACTGACGCCACCTATACAACTTCGTAAAATCGCTGCACCGTTCAGTCGTTGTCTGAGCACTGTTATGTGAGATTATCATTGCATTATGTCAGAGTTAACAGACTTCGAACGTAGACAAATTGTTGGCGCGCGTATAGTGGGTGCTTCCGTAAGCAAGGTAGCCGAGGTTTTTAGTGTTTCAAGAGGTACTGTGTCGAAGATTTATTCCGCATATTTGATATGCGGAAAAAACACCATCCACTAAATCACAGCGCGGACGAAAGTGTGTGCTGAGATCGTGACAGACGATCATTAAGGAGGATTATCGCGAAAAATAAGCAGTCCACAGCTGCAAAAGTTACTGCTGAAATGAATGTCGTGTTACCAAATCCTGTGAGTACCAAAACAATTAGAAGGGAGCTTCATAAATAGGGAATTGCTGGCCGTGTTGCAATTGAAAAGTCATCCATCAGTAATGGTAATGCCTGTAACAGGAAAACGTAGTGTTTAAGTCATAAAGCCTGGACTATTGAACAGTGGAAGAGCGTAATATGGTCTGATGAGTCTTCTTTCACATTGTTCCCCACTTCTGGCCGAGTTTACGTCTGGAGAACGCCATCTCAAGCCTATAATACAGACTGCTTGTTGCCAAGAGTGAAACATGGCGGGGGTTCGGTGACGGTTTGGGCAGCCATATCGTGGTTCTCTTCTGGCCCCATGCTAACTCTGTAAGGGCGTATTACTGCTGAGACGTGAACATTTTGGCTGTTCAAGTCCATCCAATGGTACAAGCTTTGTTCCCCAATGATGATGGTATCTTCCAAGACGACAACGTCCCCGTTCACGCAGCTCACATTGTCCAGGACTGGTTTACTGAGCACGAGGATGAATTTTCGCCTCTCCCCAGACCACCAAAGTCATCAGACTTGAATATTATCGTACCTTTGTGGTCTACATTGGAGCGGAAAGTGCGTTCTCGCTATCCACCGCCAACATCGTTATCTGAACTTGCCACCGTTTTGCAGGAATATTGATACAATATTCCCTTGGCAAACATACAGAAACTGTATTTATCCATTCCGTGAAGACTGCAAGCTGTTTTGAATGACACGGGTACCGTACACAATACTAGGCAAGGAAACGTGTTTTTTTTAAGGTGTTTCCATATTTTTGTCCAACCCCTGTATATTCAGAATTTTTGAATAAGAAATTATTTCTATATTTAGGTTCCTATTTAGACATTTTTAATAAGGTTATTTACTACATACATATATGCAACTTAATAAGATTCAGCTGCTGTATGGCATGAGATTTTTTTTTTCTTCAATCACTGCACTTGCGAAAGATTCAATTTTTGATTAAACTTTTTCTGAAATGTCTATTTTCAAGAGAAATTTTGCAAAGGGTCTTGTGTTTCAAACAAGAAAAAAATGTGAAGGATCCTTTCAAGTCTTCTCAAACAGATTTCTGCTCAGAGATCAGATTACTCACATTAAAATTTTCATGTGAGACACTCAACATAAAAATAAATAAAATAAAAAGTATGAGAATGTAGCTATTACAAAATTTTCACTGTTATTTCATAAATGAAATTTCAACTTTTCCAGTTCACAAAAATTGAAAAATAAGCCTTTGGAAAAAAATCAGTTTTTTTCCCAATTTTTCCGGGGGTTTTTCCGAGCATTCCCATCTCTAATTATAATAGAGCAAAAATTGTGTGTGTGTGTACATCTAAATTTTATCTTAAAAAGAGCTCTAACGAATTTGACAAAATTTAAATTTTTACAACTTTTTTCTCGATAAAATTTGCATGATTCAATATTTGTATGTGTTGTAAGTTTTGTATTATATCATTTTTCGGCATGATAAGACCATTGGCCTAAGTCACATGACCCAGAAAGTTTGATTAGTGATTCATTTTTAAACATAACGGGTCAGCATTAGATCAAGCTAATTATACTAAAAAAATAATTCAATCAATTTTAACTAATTTTGTATTCAACCATATTTCAGCATAAGCCAACTACTATTAAGCTAGCAACCATGTTTGAGAAATATTGATTAAAAAGTCACTTTTAGGTGTAAGTGTGATATTTGGCCAATCAAACCAATCTTATCAAAAAAAAAAAAAAAAAAAAAAAGGCAGCTTTGACAATTTTGTATTTTACCATTTTGGATTATGAGAACACCATTGGGCTAAGTCGCATGCTAAAGAAATTCTGATTATTGAATCATGCAAATTTTATATATAAACAGTTGTAAGGATTGTAACTAAAATGTGCATCCTATCATTTTGGGACACAAGAAAGCATTAAATTAGGTTGCATGTTCAAGTACATTCAATTAGTGGGTCATTTTGGGTCACAATTGTTCATGGTCAAGCTAATTGTATATATAAAAAAAATAAAAATAAATGGCTCAAACGATTTTGACACAATTTTGTACCATACCACTTCTGGGCACAAGAAGATCATTTGGCAAGATAATATGTTTTAGAAATTTCAGATTAGTGGGTCATTTTCAGGTCGCTGTAGGTAAAGGTAATTTTCTTGAAAACAGCTTGAATGATTTTGATTAAATTTTGTATTCTATCATTTTGGGGCACAAGAATGCATTGGGTTAGGTTGCATGTTCAAGAACATGCAATTAATGGGTTATTTTGAGTCACAATTTTTCAGGGTCAAGCTAATTGTATCTAAAAAAAATGGTTTAAACGATTTTGACAAAATTTTATTCTATGCTGTTTCTGGGCACAAGAAGACCATTTTAAGGTCACGTGTTTAAAAAATTTCAGATTAGTGAGTCATCTTCAGGTCACTGTAGTTAAAGATAATTTTCTTGAAAACAGCTTGAATGGTTTTGATTAAATTTTGTATTCTATTGTTTTGGGAATCGAGAAGACCAATGGGTTAGGTTGCATATTCAACAAAATTAGGTTGCTGTGTGTTTTTGGGTCACAATTGGTTCAGGTCAAGCTAATTGCATCTACAAATCAGTTTTTACAACTTTGTATTTTTCTTCCACAAGAACAATAGACTAGATCATTTGTTCGAGAAAGTTCGATTAATGGATCATTTTTAGGTTAAGCTAATTTTATTCAAAAAATGGCTACAATGATTTTGACTGAATTTTGTGTTCTATCATTTTCAGTCTAAAGAAGATCATTGGGCTAGATCACATGTTTCATAAATTTCATTAATAGGTCATTTTTAGGTCAATTAAATTTTATCTAAAATATGGCTCTAATGATTTTTATTAATTTTATTTTTTCATTTTTTAGGCTCGAGATGATGGAAAGGTTAGGTTTCATGTTCAAAAACATTCGATCAGTGAATCATTTGGGTCACATAAGGTCAGGGTAAGTTAATTGTGTCTAAAAAGAATATCTCAAATGATTTTGACAAAATTTTATTTTACACCATTTCAGGGCATGAGAGGAATATTCAGTTAGATTACATATTTGAAAAATATCAATTTGTGGGTCATTTTTTGTCACTTTTGCCCCCCAAAAAAGAAGCTTTTAGAATGTAAATAATTTATTATTATTATTATTATTATTATTATTATTTTGGAATTCTTAATAGGAACCAAGATACATGGGTTAAACCAATTCAAAATGAGCTAAAAATATAATTTGAATTGACATATTTTCATGGTAAATGTGTAAATAATGTAATATTTAGGTATATGTATGTACATAGTTTGCATATTGTTTGTTTTTGAAAATAATACTGCTATAAATAAAATGTTATACAAATAATACAGGCTGAGTGATATACCGAGAAGATTATATTAAGATGAACACAAAGGTAATCAATGTTGATTTCAGGAGGTGGCCCGCGCAGGGGTACATCCCCCCCCCCCCCACCTCTTTCCTTAGAATAATGAAATATCCCCCTCAGAAAATTTGAGATTTTGTATTTCCAATGGTCAAAAGATGGACAATCTCTCTCCCCCCCCCCCCCCCCCCGGAACTGTATAACATTCCCTCCAGAGCCACAAAAGTTCCTCGTGGAGAAAATTCAACACTGAAGCTAATCTTAATTGAGCTTAGCTCAGTCATCTCCGCTGGTATTTTCTATAGTTGCAGTTTTTAACTTTATAAAATTTCATCTATAAAAGATTGATGTACAGAAATATATTAAAAACACAGAAACTTTACTTAGAAAAATGCTTTTTATTTTTGAAATGCTTCTATAAGAAACACTGAGACATGAATGACTGCTTTAAAATAAAGCTAAGGTTTATGCAATGTATCAAAAGGATAAACTTTCTGACATAAAACAAACATTGAAAATGCTTTGAGAAATGCAGGTCCATATATAAATACATGAATGATGTGGTAATAAAAGTTCAATATGACATGCATTAAAATTCATACAATGTAAAGTTAGTCTATGAGATTCTAGATATATTTAGGGCATCTTTTAGCATATAGTTTCGCAGAGCCCAGAGAGCATTGAGAGCACTTCCATGATTATCCACACTGTTGCTTAGCCAGTGAGTAGGCAGTCTATGAGGATCAGGAGGATGAGTTGTCTCTGGCGTTGCTTTAAGATGAGAATCCCAGTTACTAATATAATGACATTCAGCTTGCAAACCTTCAATGTACCTAAAAAAACACATACTTTTACTCAACAGGCATGTTTTTTATTAAACACTTTATAAACTATCAAAAGAAGATAGAAGTTTAAATGTTCCATTATGCTTTTAGCCTCATTGTAATGACAGGATCCCTTTAATGCAACATGCATATAACTTAGAAGTTAACATCTACCTATAATAAAATCTGAGTGGATAAAAGTGCAGGGAACGAATCCGGTACAAAGCACTCTTTCTCCGAATCGACCGTAGCTAAATGCCACATTAAGTTTAATGGATAACAAATGCAAGGATATGAAAGCTAACTTATTTCTTCTACTTAAAATAATGTTTGTACAGCACATTTTCATATAAAATATGCATATCACATCTAATTATAATGCATTAGGTTCTAAATTAAAAATCAGTTATTATAAACAAACACAATACAGTTGCTATTTAAAAACAGAAATTCCAAATTTAGAAGAAAAGTTTGACTCTTCACGATTCTTTATAGAAAAAAAAAAAAAAAAAAAAAAAAAAAAAAAAAAAAACTGACATCCGATTCTGCTTTTAAAATATTTGTAAAAACCTTTAAATATGTTTTCAAATACATTTTTCACTTACGTTTACATTTATAAGCAGTAAGTTTACAAAACATATCGACCTTGCTTGGCACAGAAAAATTTCTATTTATTTCAGGGAATTCAACTTTTGTTTTGGTGCCATCTACTAACATCAATATAAATGAAGGAATTTTGGTTTGAAATCAAAATAGGAAAAAATGCTAGATGTAATAATGTAATTCCAATTTTTTTTTTTTTTTTTTTTTTTTTTAACCTTTCCATAATATAATTTTAAAATATCATTCAATAGGTATAAATAAAAGGAATAGTTTTATTATGAATTCTTTGATAGATTTTAAATTTAGTTTTATTAATTTTTTAAGGAGGTTAATACTTATCAGCTTTTTTCTTTATTTCAGGGATTTCAACATTTGTTTTAGTGCTATCTATTAGCATAAATACAAATTAAAGAATTTTAGTTTAAAAATGAAATAGAAAAAAAAAAAATGCTGGAAGTAATAATGTAATTCTCAATTATTATTATTATTATTATTTTTTTTTTTTTTTTTTTTTTTTTTTTTTTTTGTTATATAATTTAAAAATATCATTCAACAGGTATAAATGAAATTAATATTTGTATTATTATTTCTTTAATAGAATTTAAATTGAGTTTTAATAAAACTTTTAATTTTTTAATAGTTTTAATTTTTTAAGTAATTGATATTTATAAGGTTATCTGTTTTATCAATTTTGTTTTATATTATAAATAAAACAAGTTTATTTTTCAAGGTGCAATGAAAATATAAGATGTTATCATAACTGTATTACTAAAACTGATTATTATTATTATTATTATTAAATTACATTTTTGTCTACTTTTCAAAAATATATTCAAAAGTTACTATGCTAAAAATCAAAATTTTATCTGCTTTGATGTAATTAATATATGTAATACATGGCATTGTACATTTCTTATATTTTAATGACATTTGCTAAGAAATATAAATTTAGTTTACAATGCAAATAATTTCAAGTGAATATAAGCTTAGCTCTTAAAAGTTGGAATAATTAAATTAAAATTTTACGAAAGAAATAATAATAACAATTTTGGTTTTCATTTATATAGAGTGATTTTTTATATTTACATAGCTGAGGATTTTAAAAATTAATTTTTATTTAAATCAATGACTCTTGCTTCTGCAAAGTTTCTAAAAGAAACTATAATTTTATCAAAAAAACTCTTTTGTTTAGATTAATTGCTGATAGATGTTTCAAATTCATATTTAAAAACAAAACATAAAGCTTTATAAAATGACTAAAATGATCGAACTAGGAATCTATCTTGCATCCATCCTATGACTTTCATTATTAGATTTATTACTTATTTATAAAAATAATATTTTTAAAAATTTAATTAAACTTCAATATTTAATTTTAGTGTTTTGTTAAATCTTAAAATTGCTTTTCACTTTGCTATTATTATTATTGTTGTAAAAAATGCTGCTTTTTGTTTTGCTTAATTGTTGAGCTATTTCAGTAATTGAATACAACGGAGAAAAAAAAAAACTCATTTGTATTTATAAAAATCTATGTTTATTCCTAAAATGTGTTTCTACTATATAAACCTTTCATTAAATCTTCATTCTGTTTGTATAAAATCTTATGAAAATGAAACGCAGATCAATATTCCGCCATTATTGACAGAGATTATTTGCTAGTTTTATATAATGCTGTACAAACCAAATTCAAGATTAATTGTCTTTTAATCAAGAATGCAATATAATTTCGTAAAAGATAAAAAATATCATTTTGCTTTTTTTAAATGTTGCATATTTTTTTTAAATCAGCAAAGGAGAATCTTTTTTGAGATTAGAGCAGCTGGATAATCATAAAAATAAGGTAAGTGAACTTTTTTTTCTCTTCCTCAATAAGATATAATATGTATTTTATAAAATAAAAAAGGAGTACTGATTAAATTACAAAAAACAAGTAATATTTTTCTGAATTACATGTAGACGACAATGTTTTTTAATGTGTGTTAGTTTTCTCTCTAGAACAGACATTCCCAAATTTTTAGAGTGATGCACAGTTAAATTGAAATTCACAATTTCATCATGATACCATTAATAGAACTAAAATAACATTTAAAGTGGATAATAATATAGTAAAACTCTATTTTATGTTTTCCTAAAAATTGATTTAACTCTAGTCCCATGAAATCCATATCCCAATAAAATTGATTCTGTCTCATAAAATATGATTTACTGTATATTTTATTTTGGGTACCTAATATATACATAGATATTTTTCTTATTTATTTATTTATTTTTAATTTCACATAATTGCTGTACATGTTTCTTACAAGCGTCAGTTCCACTGACATTTGATCGTTGTTGGTTTCTTAACATTTAGAAACCCTTTCGTTCCCACCTTCTGTAGAATACAGAAAATAATTGGGGTGCAATCAAAGTGTAGGTGGTCCAGGAGTTTGCAATGTGAAAAACAGGTTACTATTAGTAAGAGTCCAATAGGAACTAGAGTACCTGCGGGGAATCGGACTGCCTATCAATGCAAATAGCAAAGGCTAAGTCATTGTCCATATGTCTTCAGTATGTGCTCAACTCACTTGCTTATTGACCCTTTGCCTTGTAACCAAACTTTTTAGGCTCTAAAATGCAGTAGCACTTACATTATCATGTTAGTTAATGGTAGCAGCTGCTACAAGCAAGAGTTTTTCTGCTACCAAAAAAGTATCCATACTTAAAAAATCAAAAACATCTGGAATAAAATTCCAACTTGCAAAAAGCTTTGGAATACCTTTGTCAAGTTTGAAGACAATAGGATAAAGTACCCAGTGTTTAATAACTTAAGTAGAAATTGTATTTCAACATTTAATGATAACCTTGCCCTTCAACTTAGAAAAACAGAGATTGGTGAAATTGTTTTTTTTTTTTTTTTTTTTTTTTTGTACTTGTTAAAAAACATAAAAATGTTTTTGTAAAAAAAATTCAAAATTTTAAATGTCATATCCATATACCCAGTTTTTGATATACTGTACACAGTGTTTGATAGGTATTTTAATATCTGTTAATCAGATATTTTCTTTCAAAATAGCCATTTAAAAAAGCAAATAGCCATTATATTTACATTACACAGTCAAATGGAATTTAAAAAAAAAAAAAAAGATTATTTTCAGAAATATTTCTGTTTATCAACTATCAAAAAATTGAATACACATATAAATCTATACATACTGGTACTGTTGCCTACATTTACAAGTTTTAAGTTTTATAGTTGATTTTAAAAACTAGGCAGTTAAATGCTATGTATAACTTAACTAGCCAACAAATACTTTTAACTTAGGGCTACACAAAATTTTACTTTAGCAAATTCATAAAATAAGAAGCTTTTCTATGAGAAACAGCCATAGCAGGCTTATCAAGAAACATAAAATTAAATTATTTTGTCTAATACTTTATAAGCTACAAAATTCTTTTATTTTAACAGTAAAATTAAAGGCCTCAATCGCTGGAAAATTCAAAAACTAGTGTTTCATAATAGTTATTAACACTACATAAATTGAAAGTTTTTTTAACCAGTAATTGAAAGTGCCCTCTCTGCTTTGAGGTTTAAGGATAGAATGCTAAAATTTGGATCATAAGATAAGAGAATTAAGGCTTTACACAATACTAATCCCATTGTTACACAATTATTAAAATGTTAAGGACAAAAACAGATGTAACAAAACTTATTTCTCAGATTTTTATAACAACTGACAGTAGTGACTTAAAAACTCCAGACTAACTTTTCAATAACTTAATTCAAAATAATTTCTCAAAGAAGAAGAACAAAACTTATATGTAAATGAAGAAAAAGACTTGAAACTAGCCCATGGAATGTTGAATAAATGACTACATGGTCTGTATACCTTAGAATAAGTAATTTTGTTGAAAATTATCAAACACTGGATACTTTACCTTATATTAAAACAGCAAATGATGAAAATAAAATCGAAAAAAATCAGGAGAATTTGAAAAAAAGAAAAAAATCTTAAAGACTTTGCCATATGATGAGCTAGAAAATGTTCTGTTTGAGTGGTTTAAGAAAGCTCACTCATGCGATGTCCCTGACAATGGAAGGTTTGTGAAAGGGAAATATTAAACATTTCTTCATGTCTTCACCATGAATCACATCTATTTAAAATATACAACAGCACCAATTTGTTTAAAAACATTTTTTCATGAAAAGGAGACGCTATTGCTATAGAGACAGTAACAACAGGAAAATTTAAAGATTGGGGAGCGATTAAAATTATTTTAATCCTTTGGTAAAGTATTGTAGTAAGAAGTTTTAAAGCGAATTTTGTCTGCCGTTTAACGTGAAATAGCGCACCAATCAGCAGACAGCATTTGTGTCATGTGATAAGAACTATTTCAGCATTTTCAAATCGACGCTAAAGCTTGGAGAAAAGTGAAAGTAAAGTTGAAATTTTGAAGGTCAAAGATGTCATATAAGTCATTTATTTGTCACTGCATTCGTTATGAATTTCGCCAAAGAAAAAGTGCTTCAAAAGCATATCAATCAATCTGTTCTGTTCTTGGAGAGGAAATCGTATCGAAAAGCACATGCGAATTTTGGTTTCGGCGTTTTAAAGACGGTGATTTTGATGTTAGCTATCGAGAATGTAGCGGCATTCTACTGAAGGCTAGTAATGAAGATTTGCAATCTCTACTTGATAAACATGCATCTCAGATGCAAAAAGAACTTGCCGAACAATTAGGGGTATTAAAAAAACGATTTGTAATCGTTTACAGGCAATGGAAAAGATTCAGAAGGCAGGAAGATGGGTGCCACATGCATTGAGCCAGAAAAACAAGGATGAGCATGTCTTCAAGTGCATGAACTTGCTTAGCAGGCAACAGAGAAAATCTTTCTTGTGAAAAATCTGGACAGGAGATGAAAAATGAATATGTTATGACAATCCGAAATGCAAAAAATATTGGTTGAATCCTAGCGAAGCAACAACATCAACGCCAAAACAATCCATTCACTGCAAAAAAGTTCTCCTCTGCATCTGTTAGGATATGAAGGGTGTGCTCTATTACAAACTGTTGGAGCCTGGTATAAGTGTAACAGTTGAACACTACAAGCAACAATTGCTTCAACTGAACCAGGAAATCAGTCAAATACGTCCATTTACTGGAAAAGATTTGCGCCCTGTGAAATTGCTCCATGACAATGCCAGGCCTCATGTTAGAAAACCAGTCAAGGACACGTTAGTAACTCTTGGTTGGGAAGTTTTGGAACACCCAACGCATAGTCCCGACATAGCCCCTTCAGAATATCATTTGTTTCGGTCGATGCAGAATGCCTTGTCTTCTGTACGCTTTTGGACAGTGGACGAAGTGCGAAATTGGGTTGATGACTTCATCGCGTCAAAAGACGAATTATTCTACAGTGCTGGCATCTGTTAACTAACCGACCGATGGCAAAAGATGTTAAATAATGATGAAGACTATTTTGATGAATAAAGATATTATTCTCAGCTCTTAATTACATATTCATTTCTCTGAAAAACGCTTTAAAACTTCTTACTACACCTAATAGATTCCTTTTCAGTTTTTATAACACCAAAAACTTACCAAAGAAATCAACTGCCATGCAACAGATTAGAAAGTTTTTATCAAAATAATTTTAAGATTTCAACAGTCATTTTTTATAAAAATAAATAGAAAATTATTTTTCTATTGTTAAAGAAAATTTACAATAACTAAAAAATATTAGCACAAAATTTTTAAATTAAGAATATATACATATTTTTTAAATAAACTATTAATTTCCACATTTGGATTTTAATTCGTCAAGAAAATGGTTTTACAAAGAAATGAGCAAAATTTGGTAAGTACATGCATATTCCTTTTTAAGTAGAAAATAAAATGAAGAAAAGGAGAGAAAAAATACATATATTAACATTCTCTTACTTTATATAAACATTTGAATGTAACAGACGTTGTGTTCTTGGGGGAGCAGATACAAACATTGGTTCCAATGTTTTAGATGCAAGTGATGAAGGACCAAGGCCTGAAAATAAATAAATAATAAAAATGATTCTGAATATTTTAAACACAGAAAGGCAATATTGTAAAAAAAAAAAAAAATCTTTAAAAAGAAAAAATACAACAAATGATGGAAAGACATCAACAACAATTACAATAACAAAACTTTTAATGATTCGGATAAAAATTACTGAAGACATACATTGCAATTGAAGCCATGCTTTGATTTATATTATTAATAGTTTCTGAAAAATGTCAACGAGCAAACTTAGTTACATACATAGACCACGGTGACATTACTGTTGTCAGTTAGCAGCAAATGATTTAATAGTAGTTCCAGTATGCATGCTTTCAACTTTATGCAAATGAAAGTATAGTCAGTACCGGATATATGGTCACCCGCTTATAAGGTCACCTTGCTTATAAAATCACTTTTCATAACTCTGTACTGACAGAATAGATATCATGTGTTAAAATACACCTCATATATAATCAGCTTCTAATGGCTTCTATCGGATATATGGCCACTTTTTGTCTCCTATTTTATTGGTTATCTTAAAATTTTATGTTTTTTCTATTCCTTCTTAGAGTGTAAAGTGTGAAATAGATGTATCATTCAACTATCGGCTTCTTTGTATTGGTCACTCGGTACGTTTCATTTTAATATCTTTAGAAAAAAGTGGATGCATATCATGCAGGAGGAACATTTTCCTTCTAGTCAGTCCTTTTCTCAATCACTGAATCTTCTATGCTTGTATTAAAAACCATAAATACAAACTGCCGTATGGTAAAGAAAGATCAGTTGGGTACAGAGGAGCCTTTTAAAACTGTCCCTGAATAATAAAATTTAGTTTTAACAATTACGATAAAAACAAATAAACCAGCAAAAAAGAATATTTTTACTACTACGAAAACTTAAAAGAAATTTTTGTTTATAACTTTTATATTATAAAATACATCTTCATAGTTTATTTGTACATTATTTTACTAATTTAACTAACTTATAATAAATATATATTATAAGCATTTTATGATAATATTTTACATAATAATGGCAGTAAAATTTATAATAATATTTTATTGCCTAAAGTAAAATTCCTGTTTACAACGCATATAAGGTCATATTTTTCGGTGACCGCATGGATGACCATACAGCCGATACTGACTGTATTTAAAATATTGGGTTACTACTCTGTTATCCCTTCGACCAATTTTGCCAAATTATACAAATCGCCAAACTAATAGCCAAATTATACATATTGACATAATTTTTATTTTAAATAATGAAAAAAACAAATATTTAGTAGAATATTA
This sequence comes from Maratus speculifer, assembly GCA_964019185.1. Lineage (NCBI taxonomy): Eukaryota > Metazoa > Arthropoda > Arachnida > Araneae > Salticidae > Maratus > Maratus speculifer. The sequence continues at coordinate 333,448,434 of OZ025297.1, forward strand.
ATAAAAATTCAAATAAAAACACAAAATAAAAACCACTTAATGACATTTTAAACACATGAATCGTATTTAATGTCATTGAATGTGACATTCACGATCATCCATCATTGGCATTAAATCTTATAGTTTGGCGATAATTTTTTTGTCAACGGGATAACCTAGTAGTACCAAATATTGTTATAGGCAAAGTACAGTAATTCAAACTGTTTTGCTTAGTTCAAACTTGAATAATTCAAAACTAATTTTACATTCACTATATTGCATAATTCAAAGTTTTAGTGCTGAAAAAAAAATGTATGACAGAAGAAAATGTAACCTTTTTTTTTTTTCTCTAAATGTCGAAAAGTCATTGAGGAGTAAAATATCTTATTTTGTTTGTAGCCTGAAATTTTCTTTAAATAACATGAGATTGTTTGCTCTTTTGTGAGTCAATATATAAAATCTCTTTTTCATTCACATAAGATTTCTAAAAATGGATAATGTTGAAAGTTTTGTTGCATTGAAGAAGATTTTGGTGAATGCACAAAACTAAACAAAAACAAATATTATTAACTTCAAGTAAGACTGTTTAATTTTGTTATCTGTGTATATAATTTCAGTATGTGTGACAGAATGTATGTATATATATATATATTATATATTATAAACTATATATATATATATATATATATATATATATATATATATATATATATATATATATATATTATAAACTATATATATATATATATATATATATATATATTACAGGCAGTTGAAATTATGTTTAATGAAGTACTTTTCTTTAGAACACTAAATCTTGTTCATTAGATGCTAAAGAGTCAGTCTATTGTATTCAATAGCAGCAATGGACAATATATCAGAGTGCCTCTGAATTCATGAGCCAAACTGTAAGGGAAAGTAAAATACACATAAAGAAGCAATTTTGGTGTAACAATGTGGGGTAAAAAATGAAAAGTTTTGAAAAAAAAAAAAAAAAAAAAAAAGAAATGAGGAATAGATGAAAACATTGCTTTATTGACATAACAATTGCAATAAGTACTCAAATGTGCCATTGGCAGTGCCCAGCAAGTGATTGGTATACTTTTTTGTAGATTCCAAGTGTTTCACAAATATTTGCTGCAGCGACTGAAAATCTTGTAATGAGGTGTCATCAGTGTCTCATACACCTGTCAATTAACTGCTAGTCAACTGGTTAACAGATTTTGATCAGATAAATAAAGAGCTTATAGTAAATAAGAAACAAATTTGCATTAAATTTGAAAGATACAGAATACTAGAATATATATCAATTACAAGATGTTTTAAATGTCAGTCTTGTGCATATTTTGCTAGTTCATGCAAAGAGAAATTGAGATAAGTTAACACGATATCAAGGATCGCAAATCATCCACTACTACATGTAGTAACTGCTATTGTAATGGATTGGATACTGATAGTCTTGAATACCCCATTTTTGTGAAATATTGTGGTAGTTTTTTAGCACATAGGTTTTAAAGCTGGTCCTGGGGTTAGTGTCTGTGTCGCTAATCTGAAGATTTTTCAAATCAGTTTGAGTCATTTTGATGATGAAAATGATAATCTTGAATGTTATACATAGATAAGTTTGGCTTTGGATTAATTTTGATTCAGAAACAATATATTATTGATGACTCTATGACTGATATTATAGATCACTGGCACACTTTTTTTTCCTGCCTGTATTTTAATTACTAACACAGATTACATTTGAGTAAAAACATTTGCTACAAACAATGCTGTTTTTATTCATTTGAATGTATATGATCATCTTTTGACATTGGGTCACAGTATTCTTCTGCTTCTGAATATTTAAATGAGGACTTTGAAGCATAACTTTCACTTGTCCTGGACTGTAGTAATCTATTTTTAGGTGGTGATTTTAACATATAATCAAAGGTGTGTGGCTATTCAAGAGATGGCAAACACTCAGAGGTTTTACTGGAGAATTTAGTAATGAATGATTTGCAAATATTGAATGACTTTGATGCTGATTACACTTACGTTCAGGACAACAGAAAGGGCAGACCTGATTTAATTATCAGTGATATTAATATTAGTGACAAACTTAACTCCTGGGCTGCTGATACAAATGATTTTTCATACAGCGATCAAAGATACATTTATTATGATATGAACCATAATCCAGTTAAACAGATGTTATTTCATTATAAAACAAAGAATTTTTTAATTTAATAATCATTTAAAAACTAGAGAGAAGGAATTACTCTGTCAGTTGTTGATGGTAAGCAACCCAAGTCAATTAGATCTTTGGTTTTATGGTTTTTATGAGATTCTGAGACTTATAATGAATAAAACTTTTAGAAAGGGAATGATTTCTCAGTAAACAAGAACTAATTAGTTCATAAAGAGATATATAAAGAATCCTGATGTGAATGAATATAAAATGCATGTGTAATGAATAGAAATAATGTTTAACAACTACGACAATGTTGCAAAAGATCTAATGAAAGAAAACTTTTGCATTGATTCTGTACTAGACCAGATTTTCTCATTTATCTCAACCAATAATTTTAAAAATGAAGCTGTTTACTTATGTTTAAGACTTTATGTGCTTAATATAGGGAAGGAGAGAAACACAAGAAAAGCAATCATTTTAGATGGAATGGGATTTAAAAGGTAATTTTTTTATTATTTTTTACACAATTATATTGATTGGTAAAGATATATGAAGTGATTTATTTTAACCAATACATAATAGGGTAAGTAAAAAGTAGTACATAGAAAAGTAAGTCTTGTGTAGTATGTGAGACCACACATCTCTTGTTATGTGTTAAATGGGTGAAAAAATGCTAAGACTGGCAACAAATGCAAGACCTTTGACTTAAATTGCTAATCCCCTACCTATTGAGCTACTTGGGTCAACAACTGGTCACTCTGATAACCTTGTTGACAATATAAATTTCTACTGTCAGCAAGGTTATGTAAGGGAAGTGTGTCAACTATTGTTGACTTAGGTAGTTCAATAGGTACAGCATTGGCCATTTAAGTCATAGGTCTTGTATTTGACTCCTGGCCAGCATTTTTTTTTTTTTTTACTCAGTTGAAAATATTCAATCTATAATTTTTTATTGTTAACAATAACACATATCTGTCAACAAATTGCAGATGAAAACAAGAAGATCGATGTTCAAAAATGAGATATTTTTTTTATAGTGTTATGTTGATTATTTTTGGTCTAAAATAATAGAAAAATAATAAAAATAAATAAATAAATAAAAGGGAGCGCACACATCTCGGACAGGAGAATGATTCGACTAGCGGAGGTGAGAAAGAAGCGAACACCGGATCATACAGGTGGATGATACCACAATGGCAGCGATGAGGATCGACAGAGGGATGTGAGCGGTGAAGTCTCGAAGGAAAGAGCAAATTGAATTAGCAGTTTTTGTGGAGGACCTTGGTGACAAATCAACTGTTTAAGATGGTGAAGGAAACTCAAGAAAACTTCGCAATCCTGGAGCAAATTGTACCTAGACTGATGACAATAGATTGCTAACGTGTATTGAAACCTTAAGGTATTATTATTGCATTTTGTTTCCCCGGAGTAATGAAAAAATTATTATTGTATTAATGTATTCAAATATATAATATTTCTTTGTATTTCATAATGATTCAATTAAATTAAAATTTAAATTAAATAAATGGAAGTTAAAATTTAATTTCATGATTTAAGTCTTTAATTATTTTTGCTCCCACAGCAGCATATTATATTTATGTTCCCTTTTTTGATTTTAGGTAATTTACTTGATTAAACTATCTGATCTATTTATATTGAATGATTATCCTTGAAGTTTTAATTATTTATGATATGATTAAGTTCAGTAGAACGTATTTTATTCTACCACGTATTAGTGTCGGCCTATCTTAATTTGGGAGCGACACAACAGTAGGAACTTTTATTATATTATATGATACAATAAATTGGATTAATTAATGAATATAAATAAAGATTAACAAAGCTACATTTATGTAAACTTTTTATATAAAAATTTAAATACAAGATAATTAAAACAACTTTATCATAACACCAAAATCATATAACAACAAAATCATTATAAAAGCATTAGGAGTTGTGGCTCTATAACAAAATAAATAAATAAAAGTGACGGGGGGGGGGGGGGGGGGGGGGGGGGAACTGGCAAAATCTAGCACATATTAAAGAAGTAGAAGAATTTGAATTCAGTAAAACTGCTAACATAACTGGTAATTATAAATTTTTTCTCACATGGTGTGATGTCGAAAGTAACATAACATCACATATTATTATTAGCTTCTTTTTTTTAAATTTAAACTCTCAAATTTAAAATTAAAATTATCTTTCCCAATTTCAAATCAATTAAACATGATTTTTACTTTCTAAAAAGAATATATTTATCTCTTTCCTTTAAATTGCAGTTATGTATGTTTAACCGAGGCCGTTAATAAAATAAATCAAAATCCAATCTTTTCTCATCCTAAAATCATTTTCTGAGCCTGCATACTTTCGTTTGTTCAAAGAGTACATAGAATGATATTTTAAAAACCATATGCCCTTTTGCAGTTACTCAGTCACTTGTTTAATTCCTTTCCAAATTAACAGACATTACAACTCCTTTTTCGGCTTAAAATCTAACGCTCTGTTTATATTAAAGCGGCGTCTGACATCTGTGTTATGGATTTAGAAATATTTTTCTCAGCAATCAGTGTTGGCATGCATATTTGTACGCTGATATTTTAATCGCCAAATTAACGGTCCGGTTGGCATGTTTTTAATTTAAACTTTCTTTATGAACTACACGTATAGGGTTATTATAGTCTAAGGGCAACCACATTTTAGCTCGACGCATTTTGGCTACATTATTTGATGTCAGGAATCAGTCTATCTCTAACTGTCCTGCTGTAAGGATGTAGAGCTCCTGCTCCTGTATTTTTACCAGGGGGTCACCCCATGAGAGTGTAAGTTTTACCTCTCTTTAATAAATGCCACATACATACTTGAGCATTTTCTTCATCGAGTCTCTCTTTCCTGTGTTATTGCTATTTTACGCAATGTAATTTTAATTTTGATTTTCACGGCTGATCTTCATATGTCTTAAGCAGTTATCAAACTTAACTTCCATTCTTTAAAGACATGAACGAAAATAATCGTTATATAAATTGGTGCCTAGCACCAGTGGAGACTCATATGATTTAATGTGGCTGGGTGACCCCTCTGAACTAATCTTTCTTGCTATTTGCAGACTATATTTTCAAGTGGAGACTATCCTTTCGTCACAAATTGAACTTTTAACAAAGCGGCGTTGGACTTTTATGGATTCTACACTGCAGTACGACAGAATGTGAAATTCACTATCTATAAGATGGAAATCTCCCGTACTTGCCATTCGTTATCATCACTGTGGATTGGTGTTATATGATATCCTTCATTTAGAGGAATTCTATTATGTGTATTATGCTGCAGTGTGAGACACTTCACCTATGAAGCGCGGAAAATGTTTCCGAATTTACTACCGGTGTAGGATTAAGATGCTACGTTGAGTAAGATGCTCTGCAATCATTCAAAACTAGTGACTCATGTTGGATCGTCCTGAATGTTTACGAGAATTAAAAAAAAAAGTGCTAAGTCACTGTGTAACAACTGGGATCCTGATATGTTGATTTTTCCGGCAATCGTAATCGTGAACTCTTAGTAGGATTAATGATTCTTCGATTCCCTCCTCCCGCATAACACTTACCGAAGAAAACAAAAGTAAAATATGCTTGTTAAGACAAATTTCCCTCCGCGAGGAGAAAAAGTGAAATATGCTATTTTGATTATCGTTCCGGGTGCGGTGTGCATTTAGCCAAAGGAATCGCTGCTTTTATCTGTTTATTTGTGTGCGTCTCGCAGAAAGTGATTTGTTTCTTGCCGCGTTGTGTAAATGCAATCAGCTGCTTCTCCTCGATTACGTTTTATTTTATTTTTGGTGTGTGCATCAAATCATTTCGGGAAATGTTATCGACTATTATACTTAAACGCCTTTGCATAAAAAACACAAAAAAAGTGTTTATACTGTGTGGTGTTAACAACTCAATTTATAGTGATCATACTGCACTTGAAATAGTACTAACGGATGTCATCATGCTTCCGAATTAGTGTAGTTTTTATCCATGAAAACGCAGTATCTGGTGTTTATTAAAATAAATAAATTATTTAATAAAAGGTGGCTACAAAATTATCAACCGTCCATTATCATAAATGCTTAAAAAAAAACATTTTATAGCATGTTATAGACGTCTAGTGAATTGTGTGTGAATTAATATTTTACATATTTCATTCTCTTGATCTTATACATTTTCCTTCTATAAATTTAGCAACAATTACTAAGTGAAGTTTGCAATTGTGACAAGTGCGGCAAGTATTACATGAGATTATAATCTACAATAGTTGAAGGTGGATTGTATAATTATTTTTATATTAGATTTTGTAAACATGTGTTCGATCATTTTAAGGTAATATACAAGCTAAGTTATTTAATGTTACCATTGTGATTTACAAAGTGATAAAAAAAAGAGAAACAAAATCTACTTCAGGTATTATTGTTAAATACTAAGAACATTTTTTTTACATTTTCTGTTATATTGCAGAAATATATCTATATTTTCAGTATAGAGATTTTTATGGAAATATAATAGTTAATTATTGATCGAATTGCTAACAGACTAGACATAATAATTACTTACTTATATTATTATTCAGGTAAAAAAAGAGGTACTTTTGTTTTTGATACTAAAATAATTGTACAAGAATGTTTTTCCTTTTTTTTGGTTAAAAAAAAAAAAAAAAAAGAGAAAATCAATTTTTGCATATGTTTATAATTTAACTTTAGATTGTCCACTGAGGTAATTTTTCTAGGTAAGTCGACGTTTTGGTAAATTATTTTAATTTTTGACACATTTTATGAGTAAAATTTTCTTTTCTGGATGAAAATTAATAAATTTTTAATGTTATCAGTATCAAGAAAAAAAAAAAAAAAAAAAAAATCTATAAATTAACCAGTTAGTTGTGTACAGCGATGCCTCCCTTATTTTCACACACATTTTTACATTTGCCAATTGTATTTTGTTCTAAGTTTTATCAATTTTACACGTATGTTGCTGTACCCTCCTAACTTTTGGAATTTATATTGATATTTACACATTCTGCATTTTCCCCTCGGCAAATTTCAATATTCACTGTACAGTTTTTGCTTATAATAGAATAGTACATACTTTACTCCAGTACTAAAAATAAGTGTTTTGAAATTTTGTTATATTTTTTTTCTTCTTTATCTCACTTACAATATTATTTTGCCAAAGAAATAATTTTATTTTAGGGTACACATACTTTGTTATAAACCGCTTAGGTAGACACATGGTATATCATTTATACTCATATACAAGTTGTGGCCTGGCAATTCTGTATATTGTAGGTGTAATTTTCCTCAGTTTTTTTTATCACCTTTCACTTTAGTTTTCATGATGCTGTTCAAATTAATTTACATTTTTTTTAAACCACACATTTTAATGATTTTTCTGACATAAAAATTTCCTCTTATTTACAGTGGATAATTTATTGTTAAAATGAGATAATGGTAACAAGTCATTAAACACATTTTTATTAACAATTCACAAGTTACTTTTGTCGTTTTGTTTTATATCATTTTCTGCATATACAAGACTTCTGAATATTCTTAAAGTTAAGTTTTACTTTATCATGTTTCAGTTTAAAGTTAGTTAGATTTTGTATTCTGTCGAAAGTACTACATTACAACTTATCTTTTTAATTAATACTAAAAGTATGGCTGAAAATGAAAATGTTCATGTACACATTGTTTTTAAATATAGTTATGTACATTTTTTTAATATACACACAGTGTGCGCTAGAGAACATCTATTTAATACTTTGTTCGGTGTAGACATAAAGAAGTAATAAATATATATATTTTTTTTTGCATTTTCCACATTAGAGTATGCATACTATCAGTCGTACTATAAATATCAATAATTTGTTGATTGTAACTAGTTTTCGGCTAGAGATAAATGTATATTTAACACTAGAGGTTTTGACAGATTTTTTTTTCATTCAGCATACAGGTTATTTAAAAAAAATATTACAGAAATACTTTAGAAGATTGTTAAACGTATTTTCAGTGCTATATCAGTTAACGAGGTTGACACATTTCATCGTCATTTCATTTTATTCTTTCACTACAATACAGAAACATTTTCTATCATTCAGGCAATTAACCATGCATGTATCATTATTATTACAGATACAACTATTAATTTTTGAAATGTCAGGTTCACTATTTTACATTTAAAATTAATTTTGAAAAATGCACATTACAATGTAATATCTAATTTTTCAAAATGTTATGAACCCTTTCATCTGGTTATTTCACGGCCGGAAATAATTTTTTGAAAGTGTTTATCTTTTGCACTTGGTTGTTACCATGTGGCGCTGGTCGCCAATGCTTTCCAAGTTAAAATGATATTGGTTTATTTCATTCTTTTCAATATTTTATGTAATTTAATAAATGACACACGCTCATTTTTTTCTATCATTAATTTAAATCACAATTTATCATCGTTATCATTTCAATTTCAGAAGTTATTATTTTGGTAAAGTAGTTTTAATGCACTTATTCAGATGTAGAATGTACAATAATCTTCGTGATTTATCATACTATTTTACCATATCCTATAACCATTTTGGTAACATGCAACCGTGCCTTTTCATTTTACACACATTAACACTTAATACATCCACTCATGGTTATATTTTTACACGCGCACTGTTGCATATTTATGTAGGAAATATAACTTTCTGAATCTTCTATTTCTTTTGGAATCACACTTGTTATTAAAATAAACATATCTATTGATATCACTTTTTAAACTTTTCGTAAGGTTACAAAATTTATTAGGTTAAGATGCCACTTTCTGTAATTTCAGTAGAAATTATTTGCGAATTTTTCATATCACACTACACACATTAGATATAATTTCAATTAATGTTATCATGGAAAGTTACAAGTCAAGGTTATTTACACTAGCATTCATATTTTTATAACATGCATTGTGTGCTTTTGAAATTATACACATTTTTAGTAGGTCTGTGTAATTATCAATTGCACTTTTCTTTACACACAGTGTTAGTGCGAATGTTCACTGGTGTATCAATACTACAGTGGTGAAATTTTTACAAAGTTCTTTTTCTTTTGATATGCTTGTGGATATTTGCAACTGACTCACTTTTCATACAACTTCTCTTTGCATGCAGCAATTACAATGTTTTTATACAAAGATTTTTACAATGCTAATTTACAAAGGTATATATATTTTGCAGCATGCTATACAGATGAAGTTATTCACATACATGTACATTTACATATGCAATTGTTTAATTATCGGTCCTCTGTGAAGTTTTTTTATAACATATTGATTATTATCTTTAATACATAAGTCATTTCTTTACATTTTTTTGTTTTGATTATGGATGATTGAATCCACTAATTTTTACCTTCCCATTTCCACTATTCCATGTTTTTCCGTTTACACATGTGAATTTCATTGCTCTTTACGCATAATTTAGATAGATAGATACAGTTTTTGCATAATATTTGTTGGTAGTTAGATATCATTTACATTCACTTCTCCACGTTTCTTCATTTTCATTGGGTATGCATGATATACATTAGTACTTCACACTAAATTTACAACCATTAAAAAAAACTTCGCCTTTTTTTAAAGAAAGATATTTTATTACAATAAAATGTCACTTTAAATATGCTAAATTAAATTGTATTTAATGATGTTAGTTACTTTATCAGGAAGCCATCAACTCAATCCATTTGTCTGCCTATTTAACATTTTCACTTAATTTTCATGTAAGTCTTAAGTACATTGAATTTAACATAACTTCTTTTAGACATGGTGTAGTTTTATAAACATTAATTCACACGTTACTTCTCATCTTCTGTTTTTGAGAGTATTTTATAAAAAAGTTAAATGTGAATGCAACCTTGTTGGTATTTATACCAGCCGTATCTTCAGTAGAAGCCCAGTTAATGGTTGCATTTTAACTGCACATACTTACTCTCTACTTCACCTTTTTTTTACGAACACATTCTCAGCACATTCAAGAAAAATTTTATCTTTATCAATACTTGTGCATTTCTTCAGAACAAATGCTTTTGATTTTCACATTATCAGTTTTCTTTTACATACTACAGATTTTGATCACCTTTTTTAAATTTTTCTTACTTAAAAAAAAAAAAAAAAAAAAAAAAAAAAAAAAAAAAACAGTTTGTCTTCATTGTGTAAATTTAATGTGTTTACTTGCAATTAATCTTATTCGTTGATGTCTCTAGCCACACTAGATATATCATGTCATTTATATTTTATTACAGCTATACCTTATGTATGTATGTATGTATGCTTATTGTATTTAAAAAAAATTTTCATAACATATAGATTTTTGTGTTGATATCTATATTTCAACATAATCTTTTGGTTGGGACATATCCAACATGTCTTGGACACCAAAAATTTTCAGCTTGAGGACTTGAAATCAAGCAAGTTGAAAGATCTGGAAGTATAATCTTTTAAGTCACCGGTGCACAATGAAAAAAAATTCCAGATTATGATCTCTAGTTCAATAAAGAGATTTTATTTTATATGTTGATCAACAAATATATGAAAATGGTATACCTTATATATTTTATTTGAGAAATTAAATCTCAATATTTTATTAATTAATGCATATGCTTAAAAATATTTTATGAGCTCATTTATCCATATGATATACATTTTAGTTGCAACTTTATTTTCTATTATGTATGTGCTATTGTATTGTTATTCTACGTCACTAAATGTGTCGAGCTAAATGCATGTGAGCTATAATAGTTTTTCCGGGAAAGGGGGAGAGATATGTGATGTCGAAAGTAACATAACATCACATATTATTATTAGCTTCTTTTTTTTAAATTTAAACTCTCAAATTTAAAATTAAAATTATCTTTCCCAATTTCAAATCAATTAAACATGATTTTTACTTTCTAAAAAGAATATATTTATCTCTTTCCTTTAAATTGCAGTTATGTATGTTTAACCGAGGCCGTTAATAAAATAAATCAAAATCCAATCTTTTCTCATCCTAAAATCATTTTCTGAGCCTGCATACTTTCGTTTGTTCAAAGAGTACATAGAATGATATTTTAAAAACCATATGCCCTTTTGCAGTTACTCAGTCACTTGTTTAATTCCTTTCCAAATTAACAGACATTACAACTCCTTTTTCGGCTTAAAATCTAACGCTCTGTTTATATTAAAGCGGCGTCTGACATCTGTGTTATGGATTTAGAAATATTTTTCTCAGCAATCAGTGTTGGCATGCATATTTGTACGCTGATATTTTAATCGCCAAATTAACGGTCCGGTTGGCATGTTTTTAATTTAAACTTTCTTTATGAACTACACGTATAGGGTTATTATAGTCTAAGGGCAACCACATTTTAGCTCGACGCATTTTGGCTACATTATTTGATGTCAGGAATCAGTCTATCTCTAACTGTCCTGCTGTAAGGATGTAGAGCTCCTGCTCCTGTATTTTTACCAGGGGGTCACCCCATGAGAGTGTAAGTTTTACCTCTCTTTAATAAATGCCACATACATACTTGAGCATTTTCTTCATCGAGTCTCTCTTTCCTGTGTTATTGCTATTTTACGCAATGTAATTTTAATTTTGATTTTCACGGCTGATCTTCATATGTCTTAAGCAGTTATCAAACTTAACTTCCATTCTTTAAAGACATGAACGAAAATAATCGTTATACATGGGTGTACAGCAATGAATTCTTCATGAAAAAGAATGGAGAAATCATAAGTTTAATCTACTTCAGTATTATTCTCTGGAATGATTTGTAGCAAATAAAAATAAAAGCTAGATCTATGTAACAATGGGGGAGTAAGGAAACAAGTATCAAACATACCTAGTGATGCATGTAACTGATTTGAATAGAATAGAGGTGCATAACTTCATATTGATAATAATTATTAAAACTAATAATATTTGACAATCATTAATTAAAGTAATTTAAATTTTAATGTTTAACCTTCTAATGTCGATAGTATCAACTATGCTAAAATTGGTGCTTCCAATTAAGTTTTTTTTTTTTTTACCCTCCGATGCTATTTCTTTCAGACAAGCTAAAAAATGTTGTCATCAGCCCTAAATTTTCTACTCAACCTATTTTGATAATTATTTTTTTAAATGAAAGCTATTTATTTGTAGTTGTGCCCATTTCAGCTATTTTTTTATTTATTTCCATTTTTATATTTTATTTTTAATTTTAAAAGCTTTTTACGATATTTCTTCAAATGGTGGCAACTCAGTTTAGCTTTTCTCTCAATAATAAAAATTTATTTTCCAAAATGATCGCGTATAATTATGCACTAATTGAAGTAAAAAAAATATATTTACTGAGAAATAATATCAATAATGTAAATAAAATAACAGAAAATAATTTATGATAAAAATTAATGTCTAAAGCAAAGTAACAAAAATTTCAAATGAGGAAAATGATGTCATTCTGTAAACAGATAAATGGGAATTACAATATTATTATGGATGTCTTTATCATATTACTAATAAGAGTAACTTTTAAAAAACATTTGAAGAGAAAATGACATCACTATTTAAAACATTGCATTTTTACTCATAACGATATTAGGTACTACTCTGTTATCCCGTCGACCAATTTCGTCAAATTATACAAATCGCCAAACTAATAGCCAAATTATACATATTGACATAATTTTTATTTTAAATAATGAAAAAACAAATAATTAGTAGAATATTAATAAAAATATCAATAAAAAGTCGAAATAAAAATCACTTAATGACATTTAAACACATGAATCGTATTTAATGTCATTGAATGTGGCATTCATGATCATCCATTATTGGCATTTAATCTTATAGTTTGGCGATAATTTTTTGGTTGATGGGATAATCTAGTAGTACCTGATATTACATTTCAATATTTCTTTACATTATCAGGGTTGCCACTCTAATCTTGAAAAAAATTCCCTGTGTTTTCCCTGTACTGCAACGCGTTTATTCTATGTTGAGTGCGCAAAAAATAGGTGCACCGCCGCCAAGAAGTGGGTTAAAACTCAGTTTACCCAAATGGGCGAATTTATTTGGATATAGTAGGGAAAAAATTCCCTGTGTTTTCCAGATTTTTTAGGATTTTTAAAAAATTCCCTGGATTTTCCCTGTTTTGGGAGGAGATTTTAAAATTCCCTGTGTTTTCCCGGTTTTCCAGGTTCTCCAGGTGGCGTGGCAACCCTGATTATGGACACTGAGATTGAGATTTTGCTTTCAGATGAGTTCAGTTAGTGAAAATAATGTCAGAGTAAAAATGAAATCATTTTTTTTTTTTTAATAAAACTGTTTTTCTGTGAGTGCATATAAAATAAAATTTCTGGATTTTGCCGGCACTCAGATTACAATTTTAACTGAAGATGTGCGAATATTTGCATGCAAAATTGTAACTGGCAAACTTGACATTTAGTTTGTAAATATATTTATTATATATTGATTCAAAAATGTAATTACTTTTGCTTTTTTTTAAAACCAAATCGATCGGGTCTTTTAAATATTTCATTCGTCGAATTCAACGGGATTCCACTCGTTTTATTGTTAAATTGCATTTCCTTTTACTCAGAGTCTATAAAAAAGCGTTTAAACTAAAGAAAAAATCCATTTTTGATGAATCTAGTCAATGAAGAAGTAGAACGTCAAATTGTATCTCTTTATTATTCCGCAATTCCAATGTCTCCGAGAGAAATTGCTATTCAATTGGGTATTTCACGCCGTTCTGTTTGCTATTATATTGATAAACACAAGAAAAATGAAGTTAGTTCATTGCAATCTAAACGGGGTTGCCCTTCTAAAAAACCTCTACCGATTTTTTTTTTTTTTTTTCTAATCGGAGGCGAAACTGAATTCTGCAATGAAAAATCTACATCCAACCTTTTTTTTTTTTACTCAGATATTGAATATTCACATTTAAAATACAATTTTTCACTTTATTTAATAGCAGACATTTTGCTATTAAATAAATTGAAATTTGCTATTTAAATTTTCTGATATGAATTCTAATCCTCTAAATTATGCAACTTTTGGGATCCTTTCTATTCTGAGAATTAGAGGGTTAAAACACTGTTACCACAAAAAATAGAAGACTAGACAACTATGATAAAACAACAAATAAAGCAGAAAATGCTATAAAAATTAAAGTTTAAAATATTTTAAAATCTGCATGCTTGAGGGGATGCATGGAAAGGTGTTGGGAGTTGGATTTAGATAATTTGAAAAAAACATGAAAAATTCTCACCCCTGTTTTAATAAATATAATTAAATAATGCTATTGCAATCCTTACCTTGTCGAGGTGTGGTTTGGTTTGAAAAATTGTATTGAGCACCAGAAGCAAAAGGAGAAGATGGAGCATTTCCATTATAAGGTAAATTTTTAAAAGGAGTGGAAAAACCTGCAATAACAAGCATGCAAAAAACAAAACTAAAAAAGCATGCAAACAAAAGAATACAGTCACAAAAATCAAAATCAAACTAATAAGAGCAAAATTATAAAAAATAACCATAACAACAAAAAAATCAAAACAAACTTAATATGCATAAGTAAAAGTAAACAAATGCAAATAAAATGCCACATGCTATCCTTGCAAAAATAACATAAAAATAAAGATTTCAGCTAAAAAATAAATTTTTGAGCCACAAATACATTATTATCCAAAAATAAATAGCATACAGATTTATGAGACACTGTATTATTCATGACAAAACAAACTTACTAGAATTACTGGCAGAGTTCATTCCAATATTGGCAGCCGAATTTCGTTTGGATGGTGTAAAATTTCTGAAATAAATAAATAAGAAAATAATAATAAAACTTAATTGACAATACATCAAATAACAGGTACTTCCTTTCCAACAGGCCCTGATAAAGGTCAGAATTAAGAAAATGAGACCATTGCCAAATAATACCAACAGTTAAAAAAAATTATGCTTTACAGACTTTATTCTTACTAGGGAACTGCAAAAAGTGTAAGTCACCGATTTTGACGAAAGTGGTATCGTTGGAAAGATCTAATCATAAGTAGTAAAAAACTCAATGGAACTACCCATCGTAAATGATTCATTTTT
Source organism: Maratus speculifer (assembly GCA_964019185.1). Lineage (NCBI taxonomy): Eukaryota > Metazoa > Arthropoda > Arachnida > Araneae > Salticidae > Maratus > Maratus speculifer. Next base: position 333,463,705 of record OZ025297.1, read on the forward strand.
GAGATATCCGACATTTTATGTCACGTTGCTAGTACACACTTAATGGGGGACCTCAAAAATTTTTAGTCTCGATTTTAACGAAAGTAGTATCGTTGTAAAGATACCATCTTGAGGATTAAAAATTCAAAAGAATCACCTCTCGGAAATGAGATGTTTTCGAGATATACAACATTTTGTATCATATTGCTAATGCACACTGCTAGGAAACTGCATTAATTGACATAAATTGTCGGATATCTCGAAAATAGCTCATTTTAGATGGTTTGTTCCATTGAGTTTTTTACTTCTTACAAAGCTATCTTTGCAATGACACCATTTTTATCAAAATCGAAAATACAGTTTTTTGTGGTCCCCCATTAAGTGTGCACTAGAACAGTATGCACTAGTTACGTGACATAAATTATCGGATATCTCAAAAACAGCTCATTTTCGACGGGTAGTTCTATTGAGTTTTTTCTCCCTCATGATGATATCTTTACAACGATACCACTTTCATTTAAATCGAGACTAAAATTTTTGGCGGTCCCCCATTAAGTATGCACTAGTTATGTGACATAAATTGTCAGATATCTCGAAAATCAAAAATTTGCGACGGGTAGTTCCATTGAGTTTTTTACTATTGGGAGTACAAATTAATTCGGTCCGTTTTTTTTTCGTTAAAAAAAACATTTTATTTATTATCAAAATGAAAAAACATGTTATTCAAAGTATTGTCCATCGTTAGCCACAACCTTTGTCCACCTTTCTGGCAATTTTCGGATTCCATCTCTGAAAAATGAGTCCTCTCTGGACGCAAACCATGAATCGAGCCATTCTTGAATTTCTTCGGAAGAAGTGAAGCGGTGTCCAGCCAAATCGTGATGCATCCGTTGGAACAACCAATAATCAGAAGGAGCAATGTCTGGCGAATACGGCGGGTGGGGTAGGACCTCCCATTTCAACGTTTCCAAGTAATTTTTAATGACAATTGCCACATGGGGCCGGGCATTGTCATGTAACAAAATTACCTTGTCGTGCCTTTCGATGGTTTCTGGCCGTTTTTCATGCAATGCTCGGCTCAAACGCATTAATTGCAGTCGGTAGCGTTGGCCAGTAACTGTTTCGCCAGGTTTTAGCAGCTCATAATACACTATCCCAGTCTGATCCTACCAAACGCACAGCATTACCTTCAGACCATGAATATTCGACTTTGGCGTTGATGTTGATGGCAATGATTCACCAGACCGAGCATAGTATTTTCTCTTCTTGGGGTTATCGTAGTGTATCCACTTTTCGTCTCCGGTAACAACTCGATGCAAAAAACCTTTCCTTTGTTGTCGTTCGAGCAGCAGTCCACAGATGAAAAATCGCTTTTCAACGTCGTGCGGTTTCAACTCGTATGGGACCCAATTTCCTTGCTTTTGAACCATTCCCATGTTTTTTAAGCGCACGGAAATTGCTTGCTGAGTGACTCCCAATGATCCTGCAAGCTCTTGTTGCGTTTGGCACGGATCTTGATCGAGCAATTCCTCCAATTCGGCATCTTCGAACTTTTTCGGCTGGCCCGGGCGCTCCTTGTCTTCAACACTAAAATCACCACTTTTGAAGCGTCGAAACCACACTCTACATGATTTATCAGATGGCGCAGATTCACCATATACTTCCACAAGCGCTCGATGTGCTTCAGCGGCACTTTTCTTCCAATTAAAAAAGAAAATCAAAACTTCCCGCAAATGTTGTTTATTTAGCACAAAACTCGACATATTGAATGCTCAGAAAACCAATGTTGTTGTATAAAACTCGAAGCTTCGTTGACTGAATATGGTTGACAAAGGTCAAACCTTTCTAACAATGCCAAAAACATCTATCATTATTCAGTAAACAAATCAGCCAGAGCCATCTATTGAAAACGGACCGAATTAATTTGTACTCCCAATACTTACGATGATATCTTTCCAACGATACTACTTTCGTCAATATCGGTGACTTACATTTCTTGCACTTCCCTAATCAGTCTGAACAGCCACTCTTGGACAGTAAAAGCTATAAAAATTAAATTAATGTAAAGAACTACTATGTTTACTAGTTCATGCATGCATTTAAAAAATAACTGCTTCTGATTATATCTATTATATTGATTACTTCGGTTAGTATACACAAGTTTCATACTAACTAGAAAAGAAAAACAAATAAAAAAAGTTTAGGAAATTTTAAAGAATCTAAGAATTTTAAAGGATTTTCTTTGTTTTTTCCATACACTCTTTACTCTCATGTAACATGTACACCCTAACAAGAAAAACATTTCAAACAGATTTTTAACAAAATTTAATACTTAATGCTCAATTGCAGAGTATTGATAATGAATTAGGACAGGGCTGTCCAACCTTTTAATGAGCAGGGGCGCACCTCAGGTATTGGCATTAAACGAAGGGCGCCATTAACTACCTGACTGAAAACATTCGGCAATATTATCGCACAGTTTTTGTATACACACACATCTCCACATAATGTAAAGGAATTTTACAGCAATAGGCAAAAGACACTTATAATTCTGGAGGTACTTGTATTAAATTTCAAATTATGCATTTTCTATGAGAGACCTATCTAAAAATGTTTGTAAGATAAGCTGCCAGAAACTTTAATCGTGAATATAATAAGAACAACAATAATTATGGAAATGAGAGATATTGTTAGGTTTCTTTTAAGATATTAAAACAAGCTTTGACTTATTTTGAAGGCCTGAATTTAGTTTTATAAGATGTAAAAAAACATAGCCATATTTTTAATTTCATAGAGATAGTCTAAAAGGGCTTTCATAAATGAAAATTGTGAATTTTTCTAAGCAAATTTAAAAAAAAAGCTTAAAATTTAAAAAAAATCAAGAGGAAAAATTAAACACCATTTATTATTCGTATAAAACAGCCAATGGCCCAATAATACGACAATAGCAGAAAAAAAAAGCTGAACATCCATAAACACCTTCAGAGGAGCAGAAGGGGGGGGGGGGGGGGAGGCAAAAAAGTTTCTTTTTCTGTTACTCCTTAAGTATTAAAAACAGGTATTTCTAATTCTAGTCAAATTTAATAATCATAATTACACTTTATACAAAAAACTGCAAATCATGAAAATATGCATGGTTAAATTTTCAAAGTATGTTTCTGGTTTTTAATGTTTTTTTCACAGGTTTTGAAAATATCTCTGGTGGAAACGTAAATGATTTTAAACATAAAATTCTTTATAATGTAATTTTACTTCTAAAAAGTCTAATAATAGGATTCTTTCAAAAGGGCGCCATGGCGCCCGCGGGCGCCCCGTTGGACAGCCCTGTATTAGAATATTCATTCATTCTAAATGATTTCACAAATTTGAATACAAAATTGCTAGCCAACTATTTTAAATAGGGCTACTATAATACAGGCATCAAGCATTTTCATTTTGTTTCCCATTTAAAGAAACAGCAGGCATTGCCCACATAGATAGAAATGTTGTTGCCAATTGCTTTGCTCCTACTGGCAATTAAATGACAGCACCATTCAACTCGGATTATAAGAACCTTAATTTTATGCAGTGACCAAAATTAATATAGAGAGAATTTAGTTAAATATTAAATACTCATCATGTATTACATATACCTTGAATTTTAAAGTAAATTTTAAAAGGAGTAAAATCAGATGATATATACTAGTATATATGATTATTATTTACTTATATATAAATGCGAATAATCATCTCTGTTTCACTTTTGTAAGCATGAGATATTTATTTTACTATTATTTAAAATGGATCTCTTCCATGCCATACATACTTGAGTAATATTACTCTAACCTTATAGGCAGCATTATCCAGCATAAAAGATTCAAGTCGCCATTTCCTACTCTATAAGAAAATCAAACTATTCCCTGGAAACTTTTCCATTTCTAAGAAAAAGTAAGTAGTCTATCTGTATTCTTCATTTAATAAACAATAAATGGTTTTATTTGCAAATATAATATGCATTTAAAAAAATTACATAACTATTAAACTACTTGCATAAATGAAACAGTGAATAGGTTACCAGAAAGTACTGCATTTTTATTTATTTATTTATTTTGAATTAAGTCATTTTCTTAACCTTGTCAAGACCCCTCCATTGCTGCACTTGAGAGCATCAAGGGGTCAACAGTTTATGGGGATAGAAATGTCCTATTTAATGTCAGATGAAAAGTTTATAAGCATCAAGTCAAGAGAAATAAAAGGTCTGTAAATTGAGTTACATGTCATGCAGGCTATTTGCATTTTAAGAGCATTATAGCTTTTGCATAAGGAAAGTATCTTAAAGAAATAAGAAAAGTTAACCATGAAACATCAAAGGACAAATTAAACAAACTGTGAACAATATTAAAGCATCAAAGAAAAAACTTCTAAAATTTCTATGACATGATATTTAAAAAGAATGCTCTACAAAAAATAGTGAAAATAGACATTTCTTGCAATATCAATAAAAAATAAAATGAATTATTTTCAGATTCCTGTAAAAAAACTGAAGCAGCAATATTTAAAATAAATTATTTAAAAATTAGTGGTAAAAATTTACAGGATTAATTCAGAAAATTAAATTTTAATTGTAATTAATTATTGTAAAATCTACATAAGATGACCTGAGGCAAAAAGTCCCAAACTTCTAAAAAATATTACATTTTACATTTTTAAATTTAAAAGTACATTAGAATTTTTAGATTAAAATGACATGCATCACATATAAATGCAATAATAAAAAATATATAGCTTTTTTAGTCTCTGGTAGCCCAAGGAGCCCTTTAAACTTTAAATCATTTATCTGCATAAAATTTGTAATGCTTAAATTCATATATGTAAATTTCTAATGATACAGTTATGAAGCTTCTTACAATTATTTCATACTACATAGTTGACAAATTATCTTTAGTTTTGAAAGAAATTTCTGAATATATGACTTTTCTAACAAAAATTATCAATAAATTTTTTCAATACCTCATTATTTTTTAAAGAGGAATTTCATACCTTTTTGCCATAAGTAAAAAATTTTGCCTTTTTTTCCCCTTGCATTTCATGGATTTTATCATGTGATTGATTGACAAATTTTGTCATGTGTCTTCATGGCTGATTGGTGAATTATTTTATTTTCCTTATGGAAAAATGACAAATTTATGATTTTTATTCCTGGATTGATTATCAAATTTGATGATATTTTCCTGACTGATTGTTAAATTTTATCTTGCAACTTTCGTATTAGTTTCAGTGGCCAATTGTCAAATTTCATGGTTTTGTGCAATGGACTGACTTAATGCACGATTTGTTTGCCATTTCTGACTAAAATTTTTTACAATTTCCAACTGACAAATTTAGATTAATGAGAACAATTGACAAATTTCATGATATTTTTCTCATGACCAACTGATGAATTTCTCAATATTTTACTTGTGGTTGCATGATGAAATTTATGATTTTATTAAATTTCACGAGATCAATTGACGAATTTCACTGTCTTTCAATTTTTTACAATTTACATTTGAAAATGAAATTATATGTAATTCATAAAATGATGAAATTTTGTGTCACAGATCACTTTAATAATAATAATTTAAAATTAAATTAAAAAATATTTAATAATAAAGATGTTTAACCACTTCAACGGCTGCCCCGCGATAAATCAGGGGTTAAAGCACTGTTTCCCCATACCTTTAGCCGGTTAAGTGGTTAAGTGCTGAAACCCTTATTGGCAATTTTTTCATATTTAGTCACAGGTTGCTCATAGATTTTATTTTATTATGATTTCTTCTGTAAGACAGCTTAATCAATTAAGCTTAATTTGACAAATGCTTAACTAGATTTGCTTATTATTAATCAATTAATAATAAGCAAATCCATTGATAATCAACTACAAATCTATTTTATGTAAGGCTAAAAAAAATGATAACACCACAAAAGAAAAATATTTATACAAACATTGTCTTTAAGCTTAAAATTAAAATAAAAACCATAAAAACAAGTCACTCACCTATTTCGATTTTCTGGCAAAACATTTTTGCCTGATGTTTTTAAATGCACTTCTTTAACATGCCTTATCAGTCTTGGAATGTTAGGAAATGGTCTAAAAAGAGGAAATTTATATATATATATACCATACATGAAAGCACATTAGCAAAAGTTACAAAACAAAGTAAATCCTAAGTTGAGCAAAATATTCTGGGAAATTTGAGAAAGTTGCATTGTTATGTGCAAATTAACAACAAAAGCAAGAAGGACTATTCTTCAAAGTAGAGATCATCCATTGTTCTGTCAGATTCCAGATTTGATGGAAGTACCATGGTGGCTGTTGTGTCAATTCCCAAATTAAGATAGGCAGACACTAACACGTGGTAGAATATAATATATTATACCATACATTCAACATAAAACTAATAAAAAAAATCTTCAATGAAAATCATCTCAAAATTTTGGATCGTATAATGAATATTAAGTACATCATTTGAAATTCAAAAAGTAATCTAAAAGGAATAAGCTGCTGTGGAAAAAGGTAATTATTGACTTAAGTCATGAATTAAATTATAATTTTCATTTTATTTAAATTTTAAACTTAAATTAAATGATCATTAAAGAATACAAAAGTAATTTTAATTTTTAACACATGATAGCAAAATACATTTGATTACAACCCCGGGGAAGAATAAAATATACAGGTACCTAAATTTTACATATTTGAAACATCAAGGCCTTAAAAAATGAACTCTCCATTCAGGAAGATAATGGTGTTCTCCTGTAATATTGGACATCCTCTTAAAAGCATTTTCTTTTCACGATCTTCGGCTCCATCGCAGCTCACAAAGTCTTCATCTATGTACCACGCCGCTCTCGGCATCCCATACTGATTGACGATTCCTTGCTCCACACTGCCGTTTCACCAAAACCAAAATCCTCTCCTTGCAGATCACCTTCTCTTCGTCACTCTCTGATCCGTACGTTTGCCTTTTTATCCTCGTGCCAAATCACTTCATTTCCGTTGCGTAGACAAAAGAATCCGTTTGATTGCCAACATGTATTGTTAATTATTTGGGTTGTTCAACAAGATTTCTCATTTATTTAAATAATTGAACAGCATTTCCATTGTACAATTTTTCTTTGTTATCAAAATTTTTATGAAAAGAAAACCAAATTGTCTGTCAAAACATCGAACACCTGCCATGTATGAATACATTACTTGATGTCTGGATCACGTGTATCTCAAAATATTGAAATATGAAATATCTTTGTATATTTTCAAATTACCTATTACTTCCAAAACAAACTGTGGGTGCACCTCAACTCCTACTGATAATTTAGGAAAATATTTCATTAAATAAGATTTAAACTTTTGAAAAACAAGTTTAAAAAGTAGTTGAGAAGAGGGACTAGTTGGGGTTTTAAGCTTCTGTCATTACGACGATGTTCAAGTCGACACCCCTGGTGGGTTAGTGACATTAAAATTTAAAAAGTCAAACTTGATAATACTAGCCTAGCAATACAGAAAACTAGCATGAAGTGTTTATAATGTATTGTTATATGACCTTGAAAATATCTTGACATTTCATTTAATCAAGTAAGTATATTTTTCTTAATGATAATCATTCACTAAATTCCTTTTCAATCTGTAAAAATTTTATGCAAAGTGAATAATTCAAATGATGAAACATAGGTTGGAAAAACACTAAACGTTTATTAAATAAACAAAAATGGAACAACTTGAAAAATAACTTGCAATAATCTGACTATTTGTCAGTAAAATCAATGAAATAAACAATGAATTTAATTTTATACTCATCTTTCTCCATCAGAAATCGGTTCTGTCTCCTTTACCTAGAATTTAAACATAGTGTCTTTGAAAAACGCCTGCGTAACTTCCATGAGAGAAAATGCTAAAACTTGGGAAAATATCAAATAAACATTTCAGTAGGAAAGAACTGACTTCCCATTCTAGAGCCAAGCACCGATACCGTATGGATTTTAAAAACCGCCGGTATTTATTTTTCCAGCTGGTCTAAAAAGCATTGCCAGAAATAGTACTGAAATTCAAAGGACTCGAGAACCGATCTCTGATTGGCTGAAAAAGAAATACGTTGATAAACTTCAAAATTTGTGAAGTCCACCGTCATTTGCGAAAAATTGCTCTCCGCGCAGGGAGATTAAGCTGCGTTTTGCGTCAGCACAACTGACGATAGTTTAAGTGACTCCATGCGACAACCAACCATGCATGCGCTCCAGTTGGCACTAAAAAAACGTAAACATGAGCGATGTAGCTGGAATTTAATAGCTTAAATGAAAATAGATAAACGTAAGTGAAAAGAAATAAATAGGTTACTTTAAAAATAAGATAACCTTACGTTTAGGAGGGGGGGATTTAATTAAATAAGAGATTTTTTTTTCTTCTTTTAACATTGGCAAAAAGTTGGGAAACCACATTAAACTTTACCTACACAAACTTTTTTTTTCTTTTCTCAAATTATTATTTTAAATCTGAATTTCACATACATTATTTTAAATATCTTCCGAGGAACTATCGCTGTATTAGCCGGCACCATGCCAACACAACAAAACCTCCTCAAAAGTTATTAGACATTAAAAATATTCACCAGATATAATATGGAGTAATTTGTAAATTGTTTGATAAAAAGAGATATATCCTATTAGCAAGTAAAAACTAATTATTTAAATAAAACAACCTATTATTATTATTTCTAAATATTATTTTTTTATTATTATTTTAAACTCAAAATAATGAACATAACAGTAGCTCTTTGTAATCAAAAAAATCTGGACATGCTTCTTCCACTTCATTAAATTCAAATTGAAGAGTCTTAATAAAGTGTTGTATTGATCGAAAAAAGGGACAATCGGATAGAGATATGTCTGGATCGAAATTCCTAAGTTCTTACAGATATACACTAGTACTCCTACATACGACACAAATTCTGGTAACTATTAGATTAAAAATTTCCCAGAATAAGTAAAACAGAAGGAAATTAAATACATACGGAATGTTCTTTTTAATTCTTTGGCAATTTGTCCACAAGCACTGAATGTCACTGCCAGGTTCTATAATAAAGAAATTTAATCAATTTAAACCATCATTAATTTTTAATTTTCAAAATTGATTATTAATACATACTGATTATACAAACTCTAATTATCTGATTCTCAATCTTTTTTTTTTTTTTTTCTATTTCTCATCTTATGATTACAAAATATATTTTCTTTTATTAATGAAAAAATATACAAGTAAAACCTAGAAATTTAAAAAATATACACTACACATATGTTATGTATATAAAAATATATATTTATAGTATTCCTTAAATTATTCTATTTTTTCGGTCTATTTTAACATTTCTGTACCTTTTAATAATATCTATTATTTATTCTTTGTTAAATTTCGATTAATTTAAAACACATATATAAATAATATCTTAATCCAAACCCTTAATTTAAAGTTTTAGGGTCATAAACTTTATAAGCTATCCTATCTATTATATTCTGAGTGAAGTTAATTTTTATGTTTAAATATTTTCAAAAGCCTTTTTTTTTTTTTTTTTTTTTTTTTTTTTTTTTAAAACCTTAATTCTTGTGCTTTGGCGAGGCTCGACTTTTCACCTTAAAAAGTTTATAACCTTAAGCTGGATCTCTTTTCATTTAAGCCATACCCTCTCTCTTGCGATTTGTTTAGACGATCATCTGAAAGCAGGTGCCTTTTTGTAATTTTCTTTTTCCCTGTACTATGTAAAAACCTGTTTCCTTTTACTTTCTTGAAAAAACTCAGATGTACGGACTTTGAGCAAAGTTTTTTCACCTGTTTTCAAGTGTTAATTAAAAGCTATCTTGTCTCTTGATGTCGCAAAATTTATGAATTACTCAATCAACATCTTTCCAATGTAAGCAAATTGCATCACATGCCATAAAGAATTTTGGCATACTCTATTACTTGGGAATTGTTGATATGTTTAGTTTACCAAATAGCTTGCAATACTAATGATGTCTTTTTTTTTCTTTAAGAGACTTTCTCAGTGGTGATCATTTCCTGTCACTATATCATGATTTTCTACATATGGCAGCATCCCAACTACGGATTACTCATTCAGTTTATCAGCCAATCTAACGAGAATCTGCCAAATTAGCATGTACACATGTATAACACAACTAAAATTGTTTCGAAAATTTAAGACTCTCATATTTATAACACATTCAATATGTTAAGCTAATATCAACATTAAATTCAACAGTCCAAAGTAAATTTTAAGAAATATCAGTAGATAGGTTAATGCAAATCCCCACAGGTGTAATATAAAGAACTTAATTTTCACTGAAAAAATGTTATTGTTTTAAAAATTAAAAATTTTATCCAATAAACAAATCTTTTTCTTCTGAGCTGCTTGTGAATAAATGAAATCCTGTACAAATGCCACTCCCTCCTTTCTTCTAATGTAAAAGCTGGCAAACAAGACAGGTCATTTTCATAGAGAGAAACTATTCAAAAAACCTTATACTCTGCAAGTGGTTATAGGCAGAATTGTATTATACAGACGTACATACGCACGCCATGCAAAATTTTTTTAAGAAAGAAACAATTTTATTCTTGTTACTTTTTAGTAACGAAAAAATAAAAATATTCCCTCAATTTATGTACGAATTATTAACTGTTAGCATACAATTAAAAGCAGGGCCGATTTTCAAATTTTCCAAACATTTAAGGCATTTGATGCCGAAAACTTTAAAAATTCATCAGTCTAAAATTTCGGACACCAAATATCATGAATTTTGACAAATGGCTGCCATAAAAAATTGAATTTTGGTGCACCAGTCGACTAACAGTTTCATTATCTATACCATCTATCATAGTTACAAAAATAAGCAATGCTGAAATTGCTTTATTTTTTATGCTGTTTTCTGGACTATAATGTTAAAACACATTTTTTAAAACAAAGCAAACATCATGAAATACAAAATCAACTGAAATGTTGGAAGACTATCATAAAATACTGTAAGGCAGCCCCTCTTCCCCCATACATGTAAATGTTTTCTTTTTTGAAAAAGTGCTATTTATAAGCCTTCCTCTTAAAGTTTTATTTTTCAATGCTTTCAAGCCATCTGTTTTTTTAAGAAATTCCTTAAGTTTTATATTTCCACATCACTTAAATGAATATATTTTATGCAATTTATCTTTTTACATATTGTATTAAAATAGCATACTTCACTGTAAATGGTATCAGGCTTTTGAAATGAATTTACCTTTCAAGGGATATTATTAATGTTTTCCTTGATTTTTATGCGCTAAGATTTAATAAATATTTATATAAAACTTAAGTTTTAAAAATTTTGTTTATAATTTCTTTAGTATTTAATTATTTTATGCAATTTTTTTTTCATTTATTTGTTATTCTTATTAATGGAAAATACTTATCTTCTTTGGAAGAGAATTTTAAAACCAAAAAATGTTAATTTGATCTGATTTTATTTTATTTTGAAAATTGAAAAAATTCAGTGGAATTTTATAAATTCTAAATATATCACTCTACCAACCCAATTTTCCTAGCCTTTTCAAAAAAGTTCCAGTTATAAGAGCTCTTTAAAATTCTCAGAATTTTCTGTCTGCTGAAAGGGGACTTGTTTTTAATAATGGTAATTATAATCTATGACAAAGCATGGATTAAAAGAATATATTCATACCTCTATTTCTTAAGGTCTGTTGAATGTGACCAGATGGTTCAACAGCTAAATGCTCTAATAGATCAGTTACATCTTCAAACTGATGATCACAATTATCCCACATGCACTCATACAAGACATTTTCATTCTTATCAGATATACTTCCATGATTTGATGCAGGTGAATGAGGCATGCTTTCACTGAGAAATGCTGCTTGGTTTTCTTCATTCTGCTTTTGAGCACGCTCCTCATAATCAGTTTTCTTAACAGCAGGTAAATTACGCCACTATGTTACAAAAATAAATAAATAAATAAAATAAAATAAAATAAATAAATGAAAAATTTTATTATTAAAGTGATGTGATACATTGTTCAGATAATTAATTTAAAGCTGGCAATGAAGTTTACAGCTGAAATACAGAAAAATTAAAATTTCTAAAAAAGTAAATAATACCTTATTTATATACTAGCTGACCCGCCCGGTGTTGCCTGGATCCGTAATAATAATATTAGGCAAACTTGAAATTTGGTTTTAAAAAAAAAAATTTATATTTAACTGTAAAAATTCTTAAAATGACTGCAATGGGAGACGCGGGAGGGAAATATGAGTGCAGCGATTGCGTGATTGTCGATCCATAAAAATCACTGCTAAGTCATGTAACTAATTACTTTTATCACATAGAAATATCAAGTGAAATATTTTGAATTTCAAACTAATTATATCAGTCTCTAATCCGCCTATACCATGAATGAAATCGATACTTGAATGATTAGTTAAAAGTATATAATATTATAAATATAGCTGTGAACTTTCAACTAATCTTCCATAATACCTGAATTAGTTTGATCGAAATTAACCTCATTTCGAACCAAAAAAATTATTTCATGAATCTTTATGTATTTACTTTCAGTTTTTAAGTAGCACTCATTGAATTTCATTTCTTTAAAAAAAAATTCTGGTTCGAAATTCATTGAACCGGGATCAAATTAACACACATATTATGGAAGATTAATGTAAGGTAGGCCAAAGCCACCTTAGGTGCCATAAGGTAGGCACCTATGTATAAAATGTAATCAAAATGTATATAATATTATAATTTCAGAGCCATTGTAAAAAAAAGTCTAAAATATTTTTAATCAAAGCAAGCGTAATGTTCACACTGTGTTAAAAATCCTAACTATAACTAATTGTACCGTAACCATAACCTGTCTGTAATCTAACTGCGACTTAACCATAACCTAACCGTAACTGTAACATAATATAAATGCAATCTCTAGCCTTTATCTTATCGCAACCTTATCCGTAATCTAACCATAACCTAACTGCAACTTAACTTTAAGCTAACTAAAACTTAACCGTGATCTGACTGTAACCTAACCGGATATTAAATATAACCTAAGACAAACCGTAAATGTAATTGCAACCCATCCAGACAAAATTGCAATTTGAACCGAACTTAAAAATTCAATATGAAAAAATATTCGAATCTGACCCAATGCAAATTTGAACCAGACAAAAATATTCCAATGAACCATAACCCAATCCAATTATGATAAAATAATTTTGATATGCATGTTATTTGAGCTGAACATAAAAATTCAATTTGAAAAACTCCGAAATTTCAACCAAGTCAGTTCCGAAATGGACAAAGTTATTCCAAATTACTATAACCGGATCCGAACAGGACAAAATAATTTCCATGGACATAAACCCAATCCGAAACTAAAAATTTCATAAGAAAAAAAATCTTGATTTACAAAAAATTGTTGTCTCATGGCGATCGTCATTGGTCTATCACGTCCGGAAAACTGGTTCAAAAAGCCAAGTTTGACAACATCATTTTAATAATCGTCTGGTTTTATCGAGCAACAGAAATACTTTAAATAGAAATAATTTGCTTTGCTATTTGATAATTTAATATGGTGTATTAATCGTCTGCCGATTCGAACAATTGTATCCATAATAGCCATTTTATTTTCGTTTTAAAAGCAATTTAAAGCCATACAAAATTTTAAATTAAATAGAATACATTTAAATTCAATCAATGATTAAAAAAATAACTCCTAGAAATGTCTTGTATATATATATATATATATATATATTTTTTTTTTTTTTTTTACTGCAACATTATCCACACATACATTCTAATGTGCAAAGTGCCCACATTCTGACGTACAACAGCTGTGATCAAAAACCCAAATTAAACTGGATGTTTGTCGGTCTATGAATTTTAAGAGTCTTTGGAAAAATACAGTCACTTTTAAATTGGTTTCTTTAATTCTGTCCCAGATTTTTAATTATTGCATCAAAAGTTTTATACAACCAACTAATGATAAGAAAGCAAACGGAGAAAAAAGCTAAAAAAATGGGCGTTTTTTATGAGAGTGAGTTCTGGATTTTAATTAATTACTAAGTTAATAATTCGAATTTCGAAATTCTGAAGCTCATGTACATCAGAAGAGATTTGGGGCTACTCTAAAAAAAATTTTGAGCCTCGTACATGCTGTAGATTTTGCTAGCCATCACAGACACACACACACACACACACACACGCACGCACACAGACAGACAGAGCGTTTTGTTCTTTTATTAGTATAGATGAGCAATGCACATTAAGTATAGTTGTATAAAATCAGAAACTGCCTGCAAACACACCTACTTGCCTAAAAAGAGCCTGTGAAAATCTGCTACTCACCCATATGCACACACACACACAAAAAATAAAATTATTCATGAATCATATATGTGGGGCTAACTCACAACCATAGTAGACCAAGTTCATTTTGAATACAAATGTGATAGTCCATTTAGAAGGTGCATAAAATCTGTTTTATACACTCCCACAGTAAACCAAGTCTGTAAACAAATGACATATATGATAAAGTATACTTGTATGATAAAGTAGTTTTGGAATGGAACCAGATCTTTACATTCACAGGTTTAACGCAGGGGGAATTTGAAGTCTGACTGGCATTTAATGAGGAAAAGTCATAAAAAGTTACATTAAGCATAAAGAAAAATCCATGAATTTGTAAAAATCCCAACTTAAAAGAATTACTATATTTATTTACATTCATATTATATCATATTAAAATGCAATTTTTTACTTTTCTCTCATTAGGCACCTTTTTTAGTTATTAATATCAATACAATTAATACCAATTACATTCGTGTGCATGTCTGTGTATCATAATACATACAGTTCTGAAACTTTTTTTTTTTAATTACTTTTAAAAAAATCAAAATTGAATTTACTATAAAACTATTCTATTGAATTTGCTAAGAATATGAAATTTCATGCTATAAAACTGGAAAAGTAAAAATCTGAGTTATAAACAAATTAGTAAAAGCAGGCAGAATTTCAGATTGCTATCAGAAATAGCCTATCATGCACACTCTACTTTATGTGGCTAAAACTTTGAAAAATGTGCATATTAACACATAGAAATATGATACTATATCGATATTATAAAGAGCAAATCCATCTAGGTATAACATATACATTATTCTGCAAATGGCAACTTAGAATTTGAAAGTTTCGGTTTTGCAATTTTTGCTAATGCAAACTTTTAAACATCCAACATTTTCAATTTTTACACCATTATATAGAGAAAAAAATGTGATTTTTAAACAAAATTTTTTTTTTATAAATTCAGGAATTTGTTTGAAAACTGTATCTTAATTTATTTTTGAGATTTTTTTTTTTTTTTTTTTTTTTTTTTTTTTTGTAATTGTGACAACAAAAGTACTCCATTTCTATCAAAAGTGGAAAAACAGATTATTGAATTTTTTTATTGTCATTATCTTAAAAATGTGAAAAAAAATTTATTAAAATATGTCTAATTTCAAGAACATCATCTGTTATAAAACCAGATGAATTTTGGTTTTATTTCATTTTTATTCATCAAGTAAATGATTTTTAGTTTCCTATAAACTTACTTTACACTGGGTACAACATCTTTCTCTTAGCAAAAATATATTTTAAAGAATAGTTGTGTGAGTTATTTTCTCTGCTTTTACTTAATTCATATCAAATAGCTGAAGAATAAAATTTGCATTTATGTGTAAAATAATTTTCCAAATTTTGTTCCATGTGTATAATCATTTTCTGAATTTTGAAGAAATATCAATGAATGATTTCCAATAAAACATGGAGCTATTATAAACAAACAAATGAATGCGTATGAATCATTAGAAACTCAATATGCATCTTGAATAACCACATTATTGCCATTATTATTATTATCAGGACTAAAAAAATAGCATTCCCGGGATCCCGGGGAACCCAAAAATCTTTTCGGGGAATGCAAAAATTTTTCACTCAAGTTCCCGGCCGGGAACCGAACCTTTTGCCATGCCCACTAACGATGCCGCAGACTCATGATAACACGTAAATTAAGCACAAAATTGGAGACAGGACGCAAAAAAATAGCTCTTAAGCGGCCGTGGAATGCGTAATTTCGTTGAAATATTACAGGAAAAGCCAGAATTTCAACAAAGGATCGCAAAAGAAACGCAAATTTCATTATAAGAATGAAAAAAATGGTAAATTTCATCAAAAATTCTTAAAAAACAACAGGTTTTGTTAAAACATCGCAAAAAAACCGGCCAATTTTGTTTTGAAATTGCGAAAAAAATGGCAAATTTTGTTAAAAAAATCATGAAAAACAAAAAAATTTTGTCAAAATATCACAAAAACATGGCAAATTTTGTCTAAAAATACCGAAAAGACAACAGATTTCGTCTAAAGATTGCAATAATGACTCAAAATTCGTTAAAAGATCGCACGTAAATTAAGCACAAAATCGGAGACGGGGTGCAAAAAAATAGCTCTTAAGCGGCTGCGGAATGCGTAATTTCATTGAAATATTACAGGAAAAGCCAGAATTTCAACAAAGGGTTGCAAAAGAAATGCAAAGTTCATTAAAAAACTGCAAAAAATGGCAATTTTTGTCAAAAATTCTTGAAAAACAACAGGTTTTGTTAAAACATCACGAAAAAACGGCCAATTTTGTTAAGAAATTGTGAAAAAATGGCAAATTTTGTTAAAAAAATCATGAAAAACAAAAAATTTTGTCAAAATATCGTGAAAACACAGCAAATTTTGTCTATAAATACCTAAAAGACAACAGATTTTGTCTAAAGATTGCGAAAATGACACAAAATTCATTAAAAGATCGTGCGAAGCAATGCAAATTTCATTTAAAAAATGCAAAAAAAATGGCAACTTTCGTAAAGATTTTCTTTTGAAAAAACGACAGGCTTTGTTAAAACATTGTGATAAAACGGAAGATTTTGTCAAAAAATTGCCAAAAACGGCAAATTTCTTTAAGAAATGGTGAAAAAACAGCAAATTTTGTTTTAAAAAATCATGGAAAACTACAAATTTCATGAACAAATGGCAAATCTCGTCCAAGAATAGTGAAAAGACAACGGATTTCGTCAAAAGATTGTGTGAAGCAATGCAAATTTCATTAGAAAATCATAAAAACAACAAAATCTCATTTAAAAAAAAAAGAACAGGTTTTGTTAAAATATTGTGATAAAACATCGCAGTAAAACGGCAGATTTTGTCAAAGAATCGCAAAAAAGTGACACATTTCGTTTACTCACAGATAAATTTTTCTGGGAACTTACTTTTCATCTGGGAACCTATATTTTTCATGTACGTTCCCAGCTGGGAACCTTAAAATTTTTAGAATTTTCAAGCCCTGATTAATATTATTATGTGCTGGGTTTAAGGATTATTCTATGATAATGATGTTATAATATGTATTTTTCTATAGATATTGTTTAAGAATTGATCATAAAACAGGAATACTTTAGTGGACTCAAATGACGCCATTTTATTATTTTTATTAAAGCATGTATTTTAATTCTTAAAACTGAAGTATGTTTTGTAGAAGTGTGTCATTTTGACACTAACTGTTTTGAAATACTTCACAGGTGAAAATAGTTCATTTTTGAAAACAATGTAATCAAAACCACACATTGATAAAACACAATGTTTTACTACAGCTCTAAGAAGTTAGTTTTACAGAAATGTAGAGTGTCTTTATAGTGGAGTGTGCATTATGCGATCAGAAGTCTTTGTACAAAAAAATAGTAATTTATGCTATAGAACTTGATTCTCGATTGGATGAATTAATTTCCCTGAGTTAGACAAGCAGATAAAGAAATTTTTTGCAATAATTTGAGTTTGAGACTATAAAAATCATCATTTTACGTTACATGAAAGCGCAGGAATATTGTCTATCGTATTTATTACATTCAGATTATTTCAGAAATTTTCATTTACATTCAAAACAATGTAAATAACTTAACATCTATTTTCAGCTAATAGCAATTGAGATTTTAAACTCTGAATTTAAATGACTTTAAAGTGATAAAATTAGAATACCATTTTGTTTAAAAGGTGAATACAGATATGAGAGGTGTGTATTTAAGTTTAAGATGGTAAAAATGCTGTCGTGACAATATTAGATCAATCTTTTCCTGGATTTATACTAAGATACAATGAGTAATAATGCCACGGTAAGAACTCAAAGATCTTCAGATGCTAATTCTTTAATCATTTATATAACATAATAATTTTAACAGCATAAACTTAAACTATAACATGTGATAACAACGCATATTTAAAACATACACACAATTTTTTTTTACATTGACATACATCCTAAAATATTCAGAACAAACTTTAAAATTAAAATTTTGTATATATTGTCAATACAAGTTTTTTTTTTTTCCTTTTCTTTTTTAGTACAGAGGCAAAATAAAAACTAAATAACTTGAAAAAGATAGCTAGCTTTGAAAATTTATTAATTACCATCTCAAAATATCATTTAAAACATCAGAAGTATATCAGAGGAAATGTAAAACAGAAGATCAGTTAGAACATACAATTAAAATATGAATATATTATATAATTTTAAAAAGCAAATAACAATTTAAAAAAAAAAGAATCCAATAACTTATTAAAGCTTACCTCAGTTCCAATCAAACGACTAATATCACCGAAAGATCTATCTGGATTTGCTGCAATAACAGACCTTCGAACTTCACTGGCAAACAAAATATAACCGGTCACTATTCTTTTGGAGTTCTTCTAGACAAATCAAAATGCATAAAGCACTACGATGAAATTTACATTTTTTAGATGTTCTAAATACAGCGGCTTTTCCAGATTTGAAAAAACCATACACTGAACATAAAAATATAAAATAATGAAAAACAAACAGAAATAATAGCATCTAAAAATTAGACTTAAAAAAGAATCTGCATTATTATTTTATATTTCAATAGAAAATTAACAGATCACAGGTATTTTAGAAAATTTTATTTTAAAATCTAACACTATTCCTGTAATTTAAGCTTTTCAATATGTAAATAAAATAGAAAAATATGCAATACTTTCTGCATTATGCATATTCTTTTCATTAAAAATAAACAAAAATAAAAAAAATAAACACAAAACTAATATATTATGTTAATATCATTTCTGTATTTTCAGTAAAAATATTCCTAATTACAGTAATTTAAATTGTCATAAATTTTCAAATATTAAAAACATCCATTTTTACCAATCTTTGAAGAAAATATCAATTGATTACCATTTTTTAAAAATATAATAAAATTATTGAAGTACATTAAAAAAATCAATTCACTGTTAATATAAAAAAAAATAACATTTTAAAAATTTTTTATTAAGAAAATTGAGATTTGCTGCAGCAAACTTAACTGACAACACACAGAAATATTTTTTTCTTCAGCTTTTTTTTTTTTTTTCTTTTTTTCTTTTTTTATAAAACATACTATTAACTGCATGATTTATTATTAGTTATTGAAAGATTTTAGCAAATTTAAATCTTACTCCATGTAATACTATTATTCGAGACAATTAAGCTAAAGATTTTCTTTTAGTCATTTTGATGTAGCTTGCCTTTGATGTAGCCACCTTAATTGTATGACAAATTAATAAATAAGCTATTGATTGACACATTGATAATTTTTGACAGAATTGCACAACAACAGAGCTTTACACAATGAAAAATAATAAACTGAAAGTGACTTCAAAATTAAAAAAAAATAACAGTAATGATGATGATGCAATAATAACAATCTTTTGATATAAAAAGCTGTTATACACAGTACTATATGTATATGTAACTTTATAGCTTACACATTTTTTGCACAATTTCCAATTTTTCCCATCTACAACTGGAAAATTATAAAAATTCTTTGAGCAGCTGTGAATATGATATAAATATATATATATATTTATATCTATTAGCTACTGCTTACTAAAATTTAGTTCCATTAAGAAATACATATATGTTTTAGTTGAAATTTTCCCTTCAAACATTTCTGCTATCGAGGAGAATGATACATGAATTCTTTTGTGCATCCCTAGATATGAGATATAGAATATGTAAACAATGAGTAAAACATAAAAAAGGAAAATTTAAAAACATATGCCGAAATTGAAAATACACTTCCAGCAAATATTGTTTAAACCCAGTACTGTAACAAATTTCTTCTGAATGTCTCTGCAAATGAGGAATAATCCCATCAATGCCCGATTTAATTGTAATCATTTTGTTGTGAAATTCAATAATTTATATCGATTTCAATGCATTTGAAATAAAGTCATGTCATTAAAATCCTCTGCAAAGGCTTTTTCCGATATACTATTTGGCAATGGAATTCTTTTACGTGCACCTGTATTTAACTATTAATCTTACATACTTCATATACAATACTAAACATGCCTAGCTGACCCTAAATAAGGTTTATTATTTGCAAGAAAATCCGAGTATATTTATAAGAGTTAAGAGCATGGACAGACTGCCACACAAACCAAATGCATAAAAAATTTTCAGTTTTGTCAGAAAATATTTAAAAAAAATATAAAAAAATCTCCTGTAAGATTTATTTATTACTTTAATAAACAAATAGCAATTTCAAAAGCTCATAAGTAATTTTTGAACTGAAACAGTACAATACTTTTATTTTATTTTCTGGAGTATTATAAGATAACATATGAAAAGAAAAAAAATTATGCTTTGAAGCTTGGAAATACAGAAGCCTCTCACTTAAATGGCCTAAGCAGCACCAAAGGTTAGCCAATTAAAATGCAGAAGTAAAAAAAAAATAAATAAATAAATATCTGAGTAATTTGATTAAACACGCACAATGCATTTAGTATTTCAGTTTGTGTAATTTAAAAAAGAAATTCATGTTTTTTATATTTTGTGAAATGCATACTAGTTGTAATTAACTGAACTGAAAGAAAAATTATTACTAATAACAAAGAATGAAAAATACTTAATGCAAATTATATTAGTTAAAATTGTGCCACACAATATTTAAGAAATTGAAATTATTCAACATTTTGTAAATTTAGGTTAATCAACCATAAAGAAATCAATGATCTCCTCTGTTGAAGGCAAGATGCTCGACATTTTGCAGCATAATCTCTCCATCTCTTTAATGTCATAAGTTTTAACCAAGAAAGACACTCTGAGTTTAACATTGGTGAAAGTCTACTTGTATCCATTTAAAATTGTGTTTCTCTTTCTGAATTTTTCTTGATGTTGAGAATAAAAAAGCCGGCCAGTTAAAACAGAGTTATGAAAGAGGGAGGCTAATGTATTTTAATATCTTTTATGAGATGAATTTAATAAATCTGCAGTTTCAAAATTCACTTTTAATTGCTGTCTCAGAGGATATTATGACTGATACAAATATAAAACGAGTGTTTCATTCAATTTCAATTCTTCTACATTTACACTTTAACTTTTTTTAAAATTCAATACAACACTTACAGGAATAAGAAACTTTCAGTGTAAAGAAAGCAGAATTTATGTATTGCGGTGCTGATATTTCTTTATTAGTTATAATATCATTGATACACAGTTGTGCTGAAGCTGAAGGGAAGAGATTGTGGGGTGAATACATACATATATGTATATTCTAAATAACAAAAATAGATATCAAAAAAAGAAAAGTATGAAGATCTATGCAGTTTTGCTATCTAAAATTTTGTAAAAGAAATTCAATTCAAAAATAAGAAAATATACAAAATTTAATTAATATTAATTTTTGTTAATTTAGTAATAAAAATTAAGTTAGTCAATGTAATACATTAACAGAAAACAATTACCTTCTTTGAAGACGCTAGAACAGGAGTAGCTATATCAGTGTCAGTAGCAGGCAACGGTGTGCTAACATCATTAGATTCTTCATTATCAGTCTCCATAGGAGGTTGGGACATCAGTGGAGATAATTCCTAAAAGAGTACAAAAAATAATATCAATATAAAATACTATGTTAATATGAAAAGCTTAAATTTTTTGAAAATACTTTGCTTAATATGAATGTTTTCTATATGCTAGCACATTTTTTACATTTTATATATGTATATATATATATATAGTAATAAAAAGAATATTTCAGAAAGCATTATCTGAAAAGATTAAAATCAAAGAAATATAATTAGCAGTAATAGTAAATTATACTTTTCTGCTCTCTATATTTTTCCATCTAAGCTTAATTTATGTGTACTTAGTTTCTTCAGTTGATTGTGAGAATATAAAAATTAACTTGAAAAAAAGTAAAAGTATTTTTGAAAAAAAGTCTGATAAACAAAAGACTAATAAAATGAAGCAATGAATGTTTTGTTAATATATTGAATTTTAACTTTATATATATTACAACTAAACATAAATGTAAGAAATTTTTTTAACAATTTAGGAACATTAAATTGGAAGAATTAGCTTATATTTCAAAACCAATAGCAGTCATAAAAATCTTAAATAGTTTTAATAGAATTTTAGGCAGAGGTCCCATAAATTTAATAATGCTAAATATATGTTAAATTGGCTACATACAAAATTTTGCTTGAAAGTATTCAATTTTAATTTCAATTAAAATGAAGAAAGGTGTAAAGAATTTTTACACTAAATGCCAATTGAAATATTAAAAATTTGAAATATATGTATCTTTTAAATTAAAAAGGTATCTTAACAACATTTTTTGGTATTTTAAAATTAAAATGGTGACAGATATGTAAACAGAGTGGCTAGAATTCTGACATTCATTATCTTTGACTTGATAATTTAGATAACTTTTCTCCATTTTTCCATATGACTTTTCGAAAATGTAATAGTTTCACAATTGAGGCATGAAAAGCTATTCACTCCATCCCCATGAGGAGAAAAATGACAGTGTGATTTCACATTGATCTAGCACAGAAAATATATATATATATATATATATATATATACTAGGGGGGCCCCGCCCCCCTGCTTGCTATGCTCGCCAACCCCCCGCGTAATCGCTTCGCGATTACAAATTATTGGCTACCCTTGCTTTCTGCGCTCGCCAATACCCCATGGTATGAATAAGCAGTTGCAGACCTTTCAAATGATGTGTCACACGACTGGTGTTGTAAAGAAATTAAAAATGTGCCCTCCTGGGGGGCAGAGTGGGAGGCGACACAAAAGACATCCATAATATGAATAAGCAGCTGCAGACCTCTCAAATGATATGTCACACGACTGGTGTTGTAAAGAAATTAAAAATGTGCCCCTTGGGGGGCGGAGTGGGGGTGACACACAAGACATCCATAAAATGAATAAGCAGGCAGACCTTTCAAATGATTTGTCATACAATTGGTGTTGTAAAGAAATTACAAAATGCGCCCCCTCTGAGGGCAGAGGGGGGGGGGTTACTGATGGAATCCCATCAACAGATGGTTTTCTCATCGCCTCCTATACCCATTTATTCATTAATTCATTCACTCATAATTTATTTTAACATTTATTTATTTATTATTTCATAATAACCATATCCAATAAATATTAACTTACCTTTCAAATCCTTTCCGGCCGTTATCAACTTCATAACATCCAATAATCTATTTAACTTCAATAGCCTTTCATAATTTGTTCCACGGACTCCATCTTTAATTTCAACCTACATCGACAATAACTTATCTCCGACTAATCATATTTTTCCGTAACGATATTTTCCCCGCCAGATGGCGACTTGGAATATCGTAATTTTAATCGAATCTTTCATTCGTTTTACCGAATCGATCTTTCGATTCGTACACATGTCGTCTTCTCATTGGCTCGTTTCGTGGCCGTGCTCACAAACGATGTTTTCAATCCGGCTAGCTTAGTATAAATACACGATATTGATTTCTGTTCTTCGCCGCTTTTATCTTCCTACCAATGGAAGGATATCAAGTAACTGTATTGAAGCTGGACTTCAATCTGGACGTATAATTTATTTATACCTGTTTTATTTAGTTTACTTTTAATTATTTTAACCTGCATTATGATGTCAACTATATGTTCAACCATCAATATGTTCATTTGTGCTAATGTGATGGAGTTTGCCGTATCAAGTCTTCTGTAATGCTGATTCAACTTCTCCAAGTAATTAAATAAATATCTTAGTTTTATTTTTTGACTTTTGTTTGCTGTTAATGAGATCGATATTTACATTGCTCAATTACATTTTTGACTTCCAAGAATATGTTAGGTGCCAGCTAAAGCTCCACAAGCGTTATTCTGCTAGTGTAAGGACTTTTTCAGCGTATATAGACCTTTTAAGGCTATATTACGCACATTAAGGGGTTATGGGCGGAAGCCTAACCCTGGAAGCCATTTTGAGCAGATCGATCTCGGCAGACAAGAATGAAATGTTGTGTTTTGAAATATCCTGGATTACGTTTTATGATTTCTTCCTTATGAAAAACTGAAATTTTTTGCCAGACCTTATGATTTAAAGAACTTTACTGTTTAATTTAAAGAACTTTATTCATATTTTTAAAGAACTTTGTTTATATTTTCCAAGAACTTTATTTTCATTTCTGCCGGACTTTTGTTTACAGAATTGTTCAGTTATATTTTGAAGAAGTTTTTGATTTATCTTTTTGCTGAATATTTATGATTTACAGAATGAATTAATTACATTTTATGCCTCAATTATGCTTTCACAATAGATTATTTCTGAGTTTTGTTGAACTTTATGACATTTTGAAATTTTTTTTGAGAAGTTTGACTTAGCTTTTAACAAAGAACCGACAAAAAAGTTGGGGGGGCGGTAATACTTAAAATTTTTTTGCTTGAAAATTTATCCTGAAATTTTTTTTAAAAATGGCCACTAATCCAATCGATAAATTAAGTACAAGAAATTACGCCACATGGGCGTGTGATATTAAGTATTTATTGATGGAAAAAGGCCTTTGGGATATTATACAGTTACAGCAAGAAACCCCAGTTTTAAGTGACAGTGTTACTGCCGATATGGTCAATCAATTTACCTCCCGTGCAAACAAAGCTCTTTCTTTAATCTACTTGAATATAGAGCCTGAATTTAAAAGATTAACAGAAGATTGTGAAGAGCCTGTTGAAGCATGGAGAAGATTGCATAAAAATTTTCACCCTGACTCACGCACCCATCATATGACCTTGTTCAATGAACTTATGGAAGAAAGGATACGATATGGAGAACCTATTAACTTATTTGCCACTCGTTTAAAGAAGATTTACTCTGAAATAAAGCTCATAGATGAAAATTTTTCAGAATGTTATCTGACCTACCAATTTTTACGATTTCTACCGA
This sequence comes from Maratus speculifer, assembly GCA_964019185.1. Classification (NCBI taxonomy): domain Eukaryota; kingdom Metazoa; phylum Arthropoda; class Arachnida; order Araneae; family Salticidae; genus Maratus; species Maratus speculifer. The sequence continues at coordinate 333,489,014 of OZ025297.1, forward strand.
CCAGTTTCGACAATCTTGTCCAACAAGTTTTATCCAAGCCTGAGGCATCCTTTAAGTTTGACCTTGTTGTGGATGAACTAGTAGCTGAAGAAACAAGGCAGAAGTTACGTGATCGAGACAGTGCCAAACAGGTCAGCGTCTCCACTACTGCTAAAGTGAATAGGTCCTTTAAGAGTAAACCTCGCTTCAAGAAGTCTCAACAAAGAAAATGCTGGAGATGTGGGAAGTTGGGACACATCCAGGTCAACTGCTACGCCAGATCACCTGATCGCCAGTATCGTCATCCTTCGCCTTATTCCAGATCCAGACGTCCTCGTTCTTCCAGTGGATCCAGTTCCCGAGGTCGACACTTTCAATGGTCTCCCGAGAGATGCCAGACTGACTCATCATGCCCATCTGACGACTCCGACTGTGGTTCCCGAGATTTATCACCTGCTCCCAGACGCTCCAGAGACAGACGTACTACTCCCAGACAGACTACCAGACGACCCTCTCCTCATTTTTCCAGTAGCAGAGGCGGTGGCTCTCGCACGAAACTGTCAGATAGTTCATGTAAGTCGAATCTTTTTGTTTCACATTCTAGTATTAGTAATGTTGTGAATGATTCGGAATGGATATTTGACAGTGGTGCAAGTCACCACTTCTGTAATAATATAAATTTGTTTTCTAAATTTGAAGAATTGAACGATGAGATGTCTGTTGCTGTTAAAAATGTATTGTTCCCTATTAAGGGCAAAGGGGAAGTCAAACTACGTTTTGGTCAAAGAATTTTTACTTTATGTAATGTAATGTATTCAGACCAATTACGTAGAAATTTAATTTCAGGTCCCCAGTTGGACCTTAATGGTTTAACTTTTAAAGGAAACAATGGTGAGGTAAAGATCTGTCGGGGGGGCGAGTACTTATTTAGTGCATTTCTAAAAGACCGAATTTACAGGTTATATCCAAAAATTCCAGTTTCTAAGAGTAAATCAGTAAAATTTGATACCTCTGCTGTTAAACATGCTGAGAAAATGTTAATGTGGCACAAAAAGTATGGTCATATTAGCCCTTCTTTAATTGCCCATACTAGCCGTAAGCAGGGTGTTCATGGTTTACCTAATTTAAAAGAGACTACTTTGTTTTGTGAGGCCTGTAAATTCGGCAAACTTAAGAATATTTCCCATAAGCATAACAAAAACATTCGTTCCAATAATCCACTTGAGTTGCTGTACGCCGATTTGTGGGGTCCCTGTCGCATAGAAGGTAGAGGTGGTGAAAGGTACTTTTTATCTATTATCGACGACTTTTCCCGCCGTGTGTCAGTCTACCCCTTAAGGCTTAAATCCGACACCTTTGATGTCGTGAGAAAGCACATTTTGAGGGCTGAAAACTATTTGAACAAAAGGGTTAAAAGTTTCAGGACGGATAATGGCGGGGAATTCGATAGTATTTCTTTCAAAAATTTTTTTGAAGAAAAGGGTATCCACCACGAATTTACCAATGCGTATACTCCACAGCAAAACGGGGTGGCAGAACGTTTTATGGCAACTGCGGCTGATGGAATAAGAACTTTGCTCATTGACAGTAACTTAGACCTAAAATTCTGGCCAGAGGCCCTAAAATATTTTGCCTATTCGTGGAACAGAATTTGTCCGAAACTGTTAGGAAAGACTCCATTTGAGCTTTACGGGAATAGAAAGCCGTCTGTTAGGCACTTAAAGCCTTTTGGGACTGAAGCTTATATTAAATCGCTAAAGCAAAGAACATGGAAACTCGAAGCTCGTGCAAGAAAGGGAATCCTCGTAGGATATGCTTTCCGCACAAGGGGTTACCACATTTGTATTCCGGAGACAGATGAAATAGTTGAGTCCTCTAATGTTTGCTTTAACGAAAGTTCTGTTGGTCTTAAGCGCAGTGTAGCTGTGCTGGGCACCGATGATTATGCCCTCTTTTCTCCCAAGGTGGCGGTCAATCGAGATGATGCTGTCGAAGATGAACCTGAGGTCATCCCAGGTCCTTCCAGCAGTTCTCAAGATTACCCACTTGGGGGGGAGGGGGACATTGATTCGGGGTCCAGTACCAGCAGCCTTCCAACTATTCCCTTACGTGAAGATGTTAGTTGGATACGAAAGCCTGTAAAACGTAAGAAGGAAAACAGAACAGACGTTTATTACTACGAACTAGGAAAAACCAATAGGTTACGTTCCTTGAACGAAGTTCGTAAATATTGTCAGGACAACAACATTTTATTTAAACCTGAAATTTTTGATTTTAAAGGATCCAACTCCTATTGTGGCATTATTCCTATTCCCGTGGAGTCTGAAACATCAGAGAGTGAGGACGAAAGTTCAAGTGAGTCAAATTTTTCACGTTTTTCAGCATGACTAGCAGTAAACTCTGATACCCCCCGTACATTTAAACAAGCGTGCAAATCTGAACAGAGCTCGATCTGGTGGGAAGCAATGATGCGAGAAATGCAGGTAATGAGAGACCGTGGGGTTTGGCATTTGGCTGAGTTACCAGCACATGTTACGCCAGTAGGTTGCCGGTGGGTTTACACGACAAAACGGGATGAGAATGGACGGATAGCCAGGCACAAGGCGAGGCTTGTTGCCCAAGGGTTCAAGCAAATAAAGGGCGAGTCCTATGAAGAGACTTTCAGCCCTGTTGTGAACTTTGGCGTTATCCGATTCTTTTTCTCCCTTCTTGTATCGTGTAGCGGGTGGTCGCACACTCAGTGTGACGTGACCTGCGCCTACCTGTACGCACCACTGAGCGAGGATGTGTATATGCAACAACCGCCCGGATTCTCTGAACCAGGCAAAGAGCATCTATATTGCAAACTAGATCGTGCTTTGTACGGATTGCACCAGAGTGGTAGAGAATGGTTTACAGAAATACATAAAACATTATTAGACATAGGTTTTAAGAAATTATCTTCCTGTAATTGCGTATATATTTTTAATTCTAACATTTTACTACTTTTATACGTTGATGACATTGTGATCTTTGGAAAAACTAAAAAGCTTATACATAATATTTTACTTAAACTAAAAGCTAGGTTTGATATAAAAGAACTTGGAACAACAAAAAGACTACTTGGTGTTGAATTCGAGGATACTCCGGCAGGAGTTGTAATCCACCAGAAAAGCTACATCCAAGATGTATGTAATAGGTTTAGTTCTTTTAAAGTTCCTGTTTCTTCATTACCTATAAGTAAAGGAATAATTTTCTCAAGATCCAGTTGTCCCGTGTCTGATGCTGAAATAAAGGAAATATCACATCTGCCCTATCGTAATTTACTGGGTTGCCTTGCCTTTGTGGCTAACCGTACTCGACCTGACCTCTGCTATGCCGTGAATGTTTTAAGTCAGTTTCAAGCAAACCCTGGTATAGTCCATTGGGACGGGTTGCTACGATTGCTGGGATATTTAAAAGCAACTATGCATTACAAGCTGAAACTCTCGTGCAGATCTAATGATCTCGCAATTTTCACTGATGCTGATTTCGCGGCTAACCGCGATGACCGGACTTCGATCGGCGGTCAAATAGTCATGCTTGACGAAGCTCCTGTCGATTGGCGCACTTTTAAACAAAAGTGCGTTTCTTTATCGACTATGGAGTCTGAATTCGTCGCGATGACTGAGGCCGTCAAGAACCTAGTCTGGTTTGACCGGATACGTCGCGAATGTGTACAGGAAGGGATCATACCTGTACTAGGGAGGACAGCTGTAATGAATGCAGATAATCAAGCCGCAATCGACTTTGTTAAATCCCCAGTGGAAAATTACAAGTCAAAGCATATTGATGTAAAACTCTTTTTTATAAGAGATCTTTTCAATAGGGGGGAATTTTTACTTAATCACGTGCGTAGCAGGTCAAACTTGGCAGATATTTTTACCAAACCATTGTCTAAATATGAAATACTTAACTTTATAAAGATTCTATTTATAAGTGATGATGTAAAATAATTTTTAAATCCATGTTACATATAAATTTTTTTTTCATGTATTTTATATTTTAAATTTCTTATATAACGTACCTAATTTAAGCTGGTAATTTTTTATGTAACATGTAAAGCTTTTTGTAACTGCACTATACTTTTAGAATTGTAAATTAAGTTTAAAAAGATATGTGTAGACATCTGCTATTGTTACTGTTAACCAGCCAGCATAATTATTCAATATAGATAACCAGCTATCTTGATCATTTTATAAAGTTTTAAATTGTTAAAATTTACTCGAATGTTAAAAATATTTTTTTTTAAAGTGATTTCTTTTTAAACCAACAGCTTTTAATTTGTAAAGAAATCTTATTTTTAAAGTGTTTGTACTTGTGTTTATACAATTTTTGTTTATATGTGTATAATTTATTTCTGTTTGTTCATTCTAGGCATCTAGGGCCAACAGCCATTTTTTGTGAATGAATGCATTCCAGGTACCAGAAGATTGTCAGGAGAGTAAATGAGTCCCTAATTCATGTTAATGAATTTGAATGTTAGAATTTTTGAAAGAAGCCGTTGTGTTGTCCCTTAGGACTAGATGCCTGGAGTTCAAGTTTATAATGAGAATTTAAAAAAATTTTTCTTGCATAAATTCTCTTTTGTCAATTGTAATAAAGATTTATTTAAATATATTGTGATCAAGAAATCAACTAGAGCTGGTTGTAACATTTCCAAATTGGAAATTTTTCACTTTTTGAAATGGTACGTCATATTCATTTTTCTTCTTTCATACTTTAAATCTTTGAAAAGTTTCTATTTGCATCTTTTAGAGATTGACTTTCATGTTTGGCTTTTATTAGTCCAATCTAGGATATGCTAGCCTCTGTCGCTGGATTGAGATTTTTCATGTGCCAATTAATTTTTGGAAAGTTAATTAATTTCGCAAATACTTTAGACTTTTCTTATATAAATAAAATTTAACTATTTTTTCAAAAATTTCATTGTTAACTTGTTCAAATTGTTAAATTATTCAAATTGTTAAATTATTCAAATCGTTAAACTTTTCAAATTGTTAAATCTTTTAAATTAACTTATTAAAATTTTTCTTGTTAAAATTGTTAAATTATTCAAATATTGTTAAAATTTTTTCAAGTTCGAAGTGTTTAGGCTTCGTTTAAATTTTTCATGTTCGAAGCACTTTGTAAAAGGCTTCGTTTAAATTTTTTTTTCTGACTTCAATTACTGAAGTCGAGTGTTTTTTAAATTTTTCAACTACTGTAGTTGTTTCACTTTTTGAGTTCAGAAATGAACTAGATGGAATTTCCATTCCTTAAAATTTTTTTGGTCTAAATCCTGACTTGTTCTGGTTAAAGAGGTATTCCTGGTTGACATAGTACTGAGGTATTACTAACTAACAAAAAAAAAAAAAAATTTTTTTCCAATTTTGTTTTTTTTGAACTTGTGAATGTAATTGTGATATCTATGGATTTTTCAATCCTTTGCTCTTTGAGTTCATTTGAAACTCCTTATTTATAGAGGCAATGAGAGGGGGGGCATTGATGGAATCCCATCAACAGATGGTTTTCTCATCGCCTCCTATACCCATTTATTCATTAATTCATTCACTCATAATTTATTTTAACATTTATTTATTTATTATTTCATAATAACCATATCCAATAAATATTAACTTACCTTTCAAATCCTTTCCGGCCGTTATCAACTTCATAACATCCAATAATCTATTTAACTTCAATAGCCTTTCATAATTTGTTCCACGGACTCCATCTTTAATTTCAACCTACATCGACAATAACTTATCTCCGACTAATCATATTTTTCCGTAACGATATTTTCCCCGCCAGATGGCGACTTGGAATATCGTAATTTTAATCGAATCTTTCATTCGTTTTACCGAATCGATCTTTCGATTCGTACACATGTCGTCTTCTCATTGGCTCGTTTCGTGGCCGTGCTCACAAACGATGTTTTCAATCCGGCTAGCTTAGTATAAATACACGATATTGATTTCTGTTCTTCGCCGCTTTTATCTTCCTACCAATGGAAGGATATCAAGTAACTGTATTGAAGCTGGACTTCAATCTGGACGTATAATTTATTTATACCTGTTTTATTTAGTTTACTTTTAATTATTTTAACCTGCATTATGATGTCAACTATATGTTCAACCATCAATATGTTCATTTGTGCTAATGTGATGGAGTTTGCCGTATCAAGTCTTCTGTAATGCTGATTCAACTTCTCCAAGTAATTAAATAAATATCTTAGTTTTATTTTTTGACTTTTGTTTGCTGTTAATGAGATCGACATTTACATTGCTCAATTACATTTTTGACTTCCAAGAATATGTTAGGTGCCAGCTAAAGCTCCACAAGCGTTATTCTGCTAGTGTAAGGACTTTTTCAGCGTATATAGACCTTTTAAGGCTATATTACGCACATTAGTTACACACAAGATATCCATAATATGAATAAGTAGTTGCGACCTCTCAAATGATGTGTCACACAATTGATGTTGTAAAGAAATAAAAAATGTGCCCCCCGGGGGGCAGAGTGCGGGATGACACACAACACATCCATAATATGAATAAGCAGTTGCAGACCTTTCAAATGATGTGTCACACAACTGGTGTTGCAAAGAAATTAAAAATGTGACCCCCCCATGGGGAGAGCAGAGTGTGGGGGTGACACACAAGACATGCATAATATGAATAAGCAGTTGCAGACCTTTCAAATCTTGCGTAACACGACTGGTGTTGTAAAGAAATTAAAAATGTGTCCCCCCCTGGGGAGCAGAATGGGGGATAACACACAAGACATCCATTATATGAATAAGCAGTTGCAAACCTCTCAAATGATGTATCAAACGACTGGTGTTGTAAAGAAATAAAAAATTTGGCGAAATATTACAGTTATCGCCAAGTTGGCGTCACTTTTGACAACTAATTTTGGTCGCCAAATTTGGCGATATATTGCCAAGTTGGCGACAAACTTGGCGATTGTTGGCGATGGTAACCTCTCTTCTCTTAATGGTAACCCATACGGCGATGCATAGACGGAGCCCTTTCCTGATTGGTCTATTCGACTCATGGAAGGAGTGGACAACCCGGATTCGTTAGTTCTGGAAATCTTCCACATCAGCATCATTCCAGGAGTCATTCCTTTTAAGGCTAGTTTTTTTTTACTATAGAAGGATATATTAGTGCTTTTTGGTATAAGTTTTGAAACACTGCATTTCCTTTTCTCTTGTTTAAAAAATTGAGCTATGAATGGCATTGCATTGTAGATTTCTGATTTTAATCAAAATTTACAGTCTCTTTCCAGTGTGGTTATTATTATTATTATTATTTTTACTTTTTCCAACACAGCCATATTTTTTTACTTTTCTAAGTTAGCTAGTCAGTCCAGATTAGTATTTTTAAAACATAAATAACAACTGTGGTATTTGAAATATTGGAGACATTCTTTAAATATATACATACATTTTTCAAGAGAAATAAAAAATTATAACTAATCAAAATCACAGTTCTGCTAAAACCAAACAATAACAGATTGACATAAAAATTAAAGCAATGATAACATAAATTGAATTGAATTAAATTCACAAAACATGCAGTGTTACTCACAGGGACAGGGGGAGGTAAAATCTTCTTGGGTATAATAGGTGCACTTATTACTTCAGTCTGAAATGAAAAAAATTGGTGGAGCTCATGCAAAAAGTGCAAAGGATACATGCTACACAATTAACAAAAGATTGAAAAAAAAAAAAAAAAAAAAAAAAAAGAAAAGAAAAAAGAAAGAAAGAAAGAAAGAAAGGAGGAACAAATTTAAAAGCATAACATAGGGAATATAGTGCACAACTACCATTTAGCATGCTACTTAAACAAAATTTAGTAATTGGTAAAAAAAAAAAAAAAAAAAAAAAAAAACAATGAAAATAATAAAACTGCATACACAGGCATAAGATAATACTTAAAAGATACACATTTTATCATGTATATATTATTATGTTTTGATATTATTTAATATTTCTTTTATTCAGGTAAACCTGCTCAGTGTAATATTACTATAAAAGTTTCCAACTGAACAGAATTTTACTTTAATTCCTTTTAATTCTATTATCATTTGAAATAAAGAATATAATACAAGGTGTTAAAATATAACTATGAAATCATTTTAAGCATACATTAACACATCTCTTTAACAATATTTTAAAAATACAAAACACCCAACAATCACTAAATAAATAACAGAATAATTTTAAAGAGCAAAGATCAGTTGCACTACAATTAATTTCCTACTGTCAAAAAATAGCTCAGTTGCTGTAGCTTCAACTGTTTCAAATAGATCAACCACTTTGTTAAAAGAGATTATATATTTAAACTTGAGACTTAAAATGCATTCTAACTTACAGTTATAAGAAATTATTATGTAACATAATAAAAAAAATGTATCTATCAAATACTTTGAAAAAAAAAATAATAAAACTAAAAATACTCTTTTACACATATTTTTATGGGGGAGGGGGGGGGGAGGACTTGGAATTGTTGCTGTCACTAAAATGCATGTATATAGGCCTCACATCCATGAAAATAAAACAAAGAAAAAATATCACTGGATTCAGCAACTTCAATATACAGTTGAACCTCGTTAATACGCGAATCAGGGGTCCGATCAAAATTCGCGTATTAAACGGGTTCGCGTATTAACCAAAGGTCGCGAATTTTCATCGACAAAACACATTTTTTGTCAATTTTTAAGACATAAAATGACATTTTATTTATTTTAATCGTTATGTGCTTATTAAGCAGGAACGTTTGAAAGTTGAAAATTCAAATAATCGTTATTTTCTCAAGTAAAAACCTTATGTCTTTTCATATTTATATTTATTATATATGACACATAAAATTGAATAAGACGAACACAAAAATTTCTGCTAACCATATTAACTAAAAACTTTTGTTAACAAAACTGAAATCTTTGTTAGCTATACCGAACAGATAGATGAGGTAATAAATAGGTTGATAATAATAAAAAGTCAATTAAAAAAAAAACTTACTGAAGTCAATAATGTCATAAAAATTATTTTTTGGAAAAGTAACTCAATTTTGGCCTGTTTAACATGCGGTCGCGCAATCACCATGATGTTTTCGCCTTATTTAGGTAGTGGTAAAGTTTGCTTGTTGAGGGTCCTTCGTCAAGTGACCACGCATGTTGTCTTAGGAAATTGAATGCCTCTGTAACTTTGGAGAATGGGGATGGGGCCGGAAACGCAGATCCGTCATCTTCTTCCTCTTTATCCAGTTTGTAAATAGCAGTTACATCGGCGATGATAACATCCAGACTTCTAAGTTCGGAGATGACTAGATCTTTGTTGATGTTAATGAACGTGTCTAAATCGACAAAATTTTCTGTTAGTTTCTTGTGCGGTTATCCAATCTTCTTCAACATTAGGGGTGCGAGGTTGGCTCTGTGTAAATGATGTCCTCTCTACTTCCGAAACCCGCTTTTTGAAAGGAATTTTCAAATGTTGTTGGTGTAACACTCTAACATGCTGCAGTAAGCATGTGCATAGCGTCAAGGACTGTAAAAGGACGACACTCGTAGCAAGAGAGATTGCTGCCGTGTTCCATTTAGTAAAGGTACTGCCGTACGACGTGAGTATTGTAATTTACTTTGGTGCTGTTAATTAATCATTGGTCCATTGGCTGGTTGACACTAGTCGAATTTGGAGATAGAAATTCTACTGGGTCATTACTCAAATCTTGGTCAAATCTTTTGGATGCACAGGGAAGTTGTCGATACGCAATAACACATGGCGCGATTCTTTTCTCATACGCCGATCAAAATTACGAAGCCATGTTGTAAAAATTTTGCCCGTCATCCAAGTTCTACGCTGGCTTTCGTTCAGGCAGGGGAAATTCTTGACATTTTTAAAGCATCGCGGGTTGCGTGTTTTCCCTATGACTAGCAGCTTTAATTTATCTGATCCATCATAGTTGGCACCGAGCAGAATAGTAAGACGATCTTTGCTCAGTTTGCCTCCATGACATGTTTCTCCTTTCATGGCTATTGTTTTATTCGGTGTCAGTTTGTAAAAAAGCCTAAATTCGTCCACGTTGTAAATATCCTGACTTGAGTAGTTTTTTACCAGCTGTGGAAGCAGATTAATTTTTCAACAGTGAACATCTTTAATGTTGACTGCAGCTGACTCACCGCGCACTTGCTTGAATTTTTGCCGTGCCGAGTTTTAAATCAATCCTGCCATCCATTTGAGGCATTGAAATCTAGCAATCCCACTTTTTCTGCGATTTCGGAAGCTTTTTCTTGTATAAGGAAAGGGCAGCTGACGTCACTGTGGGCTCTTATTAGTGTGGGCAAGCTGTTTTCGCCCGTACTTTATTATAGCACCCACTCTACATATGAATTCAGGCATTCTGATTGGTCTACAAATTTTATTATGGTTCTCTGCTTGCTATGATTGGGCTACGTCGTCAAGATGAATCCTACAATGATCGCTATGACAAAAATGTAGCGGTAGACTGGTTGACAGAAGTGTTTGTTTGTAAACATGCCCTTTCCTTATTAACAAACCGCTTATTGGGATATTTGTACAGCGTGCTTAAACAAACCACTCATGTTGGGCCTTTTACGTGTCTTGGCGGTTTTTATTTTCTTTTTCTTTCTTCTTCCAACCACAGTTTGGTTAACGATGGCATTCCTATTCTTTAACTAAGTCCTTAAAGTGACTCAGGTATGCCCTTTTCTTTGGCGAACGCAGACTTATTTGAGACAGCTTGGGCATCGATTGATTTATAATTTGTAACTTCTCAATGATGGACAGAGCCTTTCGTTTAATATGTTTTGCTCCTTCTGCCATAGTTTAGACTAGATTATAAAAACAAAGATGGATGTCGTAGACTAGATAATACCAGGAGTGACAGGCGACTCAAAAAAATCATAACACTGATGAAACAGCGATTGGAAAGACTCACGTGATTAATCTGCCATTGTAACACATGCTTCTTCTATCGGTTCAGCTCTAATTTAGGGGAGGGGGGGGTCACATCATTTCTTAGTTATGGGGAAAAGTTCTTTTCATTTTTGCTTTTTATAAAAACTAGCTGACTCCAGCATCCCGCGGCTGCGATGAATGAACCTTACATGAACCTCAAATTTGTATGATTTTATAAACTTAATTCCCTTTTTGTCTACATTTATATTTTTAAATGACAAAAATCGCAACAAAAGTACTGAATTGACGGTACATTCTGCTGTGCGTAATTTGATTTTTTGAGCTATGTGTTCAGAAAGCAAGAGAAACCACGACCAGGTTTTTACTGATTTCGAAAAGTTTTGAATCAATTATTTTTTAATTTACATATTCTTAAATAGCGTCTCATGATAGACCGAAATGCGAAAGTTAAATATCTCTAAATGCTGTATTTTTTAAAAATTTGAATTTTCATTAAAATTTTGCACTATAGTTTTATAATACTGTCCAAATGAAAACAGGTGTTTTTCAAAGCAGATATAATGTCTTTAACTTTTGTACAACGCTAAGCTTGTCTCGCTTATCATATTTCATTGGGAGAGTTTTGATTAGGCAGTCCTGTGCTAGCTTCGGAGCCGGGTCCGAATTTAGTCAGCGTATGATTTTGAAGGGGAAAATGCTCAATTTAATTGGTTTTAAATAATTGTTGAATAAAAAATAATAGTTTAAATAATTTTTGTATAAAATGCTTGGGAAAATACTTCATTTAAAAATTCGTAAGTTTAGAACTAAGTTCATTCGCGTATTAAACGTAGGTTTTTCTTTCTAGGGACTGATAAATTTTCGCATATTAAACGGGTTCGCGTATTAACCGTTCGCGTATTAAAGGGGGTATTTTATATGCGTAAGATAGGAGTATTTCAAGGGACCAAAGAAAATTCGCATTTTAAGCGGTTTCGCGTATTAAGCGGGGCGCGTATTAACGGGGTTTGACTGTATAAGAATCTCAGATATACATGAAATTCAGTAATGCCCTGATCAGCATAATGCATGTATAAGTGCTTTGTGTATATATATAAAAAAAAAAAATCATTTATTGAATCATCATGAAATCATATGATTTCATGAATATACAAAATTTGGTAATGACACAATCACTATAACATTAACTATCACTAATTTAAATTTCTACATTAGACGCTTGTTGATTTGAACTCAAAGATTCTTAAAAAATGTGTCACTGAAGAAGAAAAATCCTCTAGTATGTATAACCTGAGAAAATATATTATACTATGTTATTTAAAATTAAGTATATAAAAAACTATAAAGATTTATCTCAATCATAAAATGAAGCAGAAGATATCCAGTAGAAAATAAACTTTAATTAAAGATATAAATTACACTACTGTAAAAGGAATGTTTAGTTTTGTTTATGTGCCTGCATTTTTCAGCCAGCTTCTCGATTTGAAATTAACTTTTCAATTTATTTTTGGAAGAAGGTCCCATCTGTAGAAATGCTTTCAGAGATTTCATAGCGTCCATTATGGCTTGATTATTAAATTGCTTAACAGTCTCTGCATTGTCTTCTGAACCTGCAAGGTCTCCGCTTTTTCATGTTGGCAAACTTTTGCGATTTATTAATGACTCATCATTTAAATTTCATTTAAACATTTTCTTCATTTTTAGAAATTAAAAATTTTATTTATATCGACTATTTTTTTAAATTTTGGATTTTCAAAAAATTTGGAATTTAGATTTTATTTAAATAATTTGATTTGAACATTTTTAATTTATTTAAAATAAATAATTTCCTTTTATAATTATTTTAAAATTAAATTTATTGATGCTACTATGTATGTAAGAATTTAATAATTGTAAATTAACAATTTGGATTTATTAATTAAAGGATAAGTTGCTTTGAAAGAAATATTAAACAAAACCCTCTGTGTGTTTTCCATCTAAAATTTGATGTCTTATTTAACATATTTTTTTTTCTTTTTAAGTATAATTTTGCCTACATAAAAAAATATCTTTCAACAAGTAGTTATATAAAAGTCTTAGCAGTTTCCTATCAAATTTTGTGCATATTTCTGTTTACATCAAGGCTTTGGCTACATACGGTTTGATAAGAAATATTGTGTATTGACTTAAATCAAGAAAGTCATCCATCACTGCACTTAAAATCTCAAATACCCATTCAACTTGCCAATTCATCAGCCTTCATCTACACTATAGGTTCATTTATTGGAAAGTTTCCAGATTTAGCATCCCAGAATATTTGTTTTTCTAATAGTTTATTGTTTCATGTCAAAACTATTTCATGCTGAAAATAATGTGTTATTTTTCTGTTCTATTTTATTTACATGACTTTACAAAATAATGTGTAATATTTATTGGGTGTTAAAAAAATGTATGAAATAGCTATTAAAAGTGTAATTAATAACTGAAAGAAGAAATAATGAAAACTGGATTCCGATTTAAATTTCTAAATGACAATACGCATTTGAGCATATTTGTATTTTTAGTATAACATACTTTTTTGTTTGTTTGACAGTGTACTTATGTTCGAAATCTTTGGTATTTTTATATTTCTAAAATATGAAGAATGTGAAAGTATTAAAATTAATGCTTTTATAATCATTTGAAATTTTTCTGGTGAGTGTTTTTAATTTTCCCATCTAATAGCTTTAAAATTTTGCATTTTTTTAATATAAAGTTGTATTTTTAATTACAAGTTTCATTTGATGGGATATTAATAACATTAATAATCTGCTTGTTGTTTTTGGTATTGTGGCCCGCGGCTTCCTACATGATACTTAATTTGCTGCGGGGGTAAATGAGTTTGACATGCCTGCTCGAGACCATTTAGATTTTACTCACAAATTTAATTTTTTTTTTTTTTTCAAATAAGTTGAAAATATATTTTTAAATTCCAAAATCTAATTTTGTTAATCAACTAATTTTGTTTTAAATTCGTCATTCTCTACTAACTTTAAAAGTTGTACCTTTGATCTCAAAATCAGGGTTTTGTACTTTTCACATGTTAAACATACTGAATTTTTATATGGTCACACTGAGGAAGAAAAACTAAAGCACATTAACTCTCTGCCCTGCAGCTATAACAGATGCAGCTCCCTAGAATCTGTAGACTGTTTTTTCTGAAATTTCAAAAGCATTGATAATAAGTAAATAAATGACAGAAATTTCCCCGTGCTTTTTCTTCCCACCTGCTCTGTTTCTACTTATGCAGTTAAGATTCCACTTGGTGTGTGTGCAAAAGTATGCTGGAGAGGTTTTATTTTATGTTTCTAAAAACCATGGGTGATGAGAAGGGAAGAAAAATGCTTTGCTGTTGATATGTCACAATAGGTCTCCCCATAACCACGGACTGTTCATAAAGGGTTCAGAATGAATACAAGGAAACAGATCAGACTGGAATTTTTTACCATTAAGCACTGATAAGAAGTGGAAAGTTAGACAATAGCCACTAATGTTTAGCAGAAATGCAGTAGTCTAGGAATGCAGGTTCTTTACACAAAAGAGAAATGTGGAGGATTTTGACACACAAAATAATAAATACAAGCATTTTCTCTGTTAAACAACAACAACAAAATGTCAAATTTTTAGTTTGAATTAAGAGAAATGATAATGATAAAAATAAATAATATCATTAAAAATAATGATAAAATGATAAAAAAAATTAGTTTGAATTAATGAGATATTTTAAAATTTAATTCCACTATAAGTTTTAGGAATTTTTGAATTAGTTCGAATTAATGAGCATCCACTGTATCTTCAAGCATTGAAAAAAAAAAATGTTTTCATGGCACATGCCTAAACCCCATTCATATTCGTCCCATCAGGATAATTGATCAATTTCTGCCTTTTGAACTTCTAGGGCAACTGACTAAAGACATGACATGCAGATATCACTAATGACCAAATATTTTATCTGGGAAGTATATTATTAATACATCCTCAATTTTAGTACCAATGCCTCAAGTACTGTTCTTTTAACAATATTTCAGAGAAAAATTAACCTAAGGAATTGCATTTTTACAAAATATTTTTTTCACCCTGTGTGGCATGCAACAAACTTTATCTTATGTTGCAGACTTTTAGTTATTTAGTTGCCACTAAGAACACACACAGTTTCAATAAAAAAAAATATAGTCACTCAGAACATACAGATTTTAAACAATATGTAATATAAAGTTAGACTAAAAACATGCTTTCACAGAACATGCATAACATGCATAAAAATGAAATCAAACAAAAGACTTTTTAACATGTAAACCTTTAAAAACATTATGCTGTTTCAAAAGCAGTTTAAATATTTAGCTGTGATAGATATTTGTATTTTTTAACACTATGCAATATCAATCTTAGCAAAATAGGAAGAATGTTTTGATAAAGGTTGACCATCTCTTGGCTGTAAGGTCTATATTCACATATTACATTTCCCACATACTTTAAAAGAAAGAAAGAAAAATCTTCAAAACTCAGAATTTAAATTAATTATATATTTAGAAATCAACAACAGCCATTCAAAGCTAAATAAAATTGAAGACAATAAAATAAAAAGTACTTTTACAATATATAACTCATTTAGATAATCTACTATTAAATTTCTTAGTAACATATTCTGTTTTAAAAAATAGGATCATATCAATAATATGAGCCTTATTTTTACTAAACAAATGAATATGAAAAAGATTCCCCCCCCCCCCCACACACACACACAAAAAAAAAGAAAAAAAAAAAAAGATAAGATGTAGCAATGTATAAAGTTACTTATTCTTATAACAGTTCCATTTTTTAAAATGAAACACATTTCAAAAAAATTAAGAAATATTCCACAAAATGCATTGAGGGGAAAAAAAAAAAAAAAAAAAAAAAAAAAAAAAAAACCCTCAAATGTTTAGTTCAAATATTAATACAAAACAAATGTTCACCTTTTGGGGATTAACAGGCTTGCGGAAAAAATAATATTCATCTTCAGTAACATCAGAAGATAATGGTATTTTCTAAAAAAAGAAATAAGACAAGAACATTGGATTATGAAATAATAATGAATTCTCAAGTAACATTTGCATTGAAAACACATTAAGCAAGTAATAGCAATCAGTAGAGAAAATTACAAAGAATTTTCAATTTTTACACACTCCTAGAAACATACAATAAAAAGTATACCAATTTCTGGAGATGTATATGAAAGGATAAGAAAAAGAAGCTGTACATCCTAAACAATTGATTTATGTCCAGGAAGTTAATTTCCCAAAATAGGAGTTGACTGACATGTTGACTTTAGATTACCACAGAATAAATTTTAGTTAACTTTTCTGTGTATGATAGTTATTAGGATTGGATCATAAATTCAAATTCATTGATTATATGTAGGCTGTAAATTAAATTAATGTTAAAAATGCAAATTGATGATTATATTTAAATCATAAATTGTAATTAATGACAAATGTCTCATTAATCAAGATATTGATTCATGCTTTCACAGAACATATGTAAAATGTATAAAGAAGAAATAAAACAATTTTTTCTTTTCAATATATAAACATTTAAAATAAAAACATACAAAACACTGTACTGTTTCAAAAGTAATTTAAAATATTTAGTTTTCATAGATAAATTCTCACACATTCTAAGAAATATAAAATAAAAAGTATTAAAGTTTCTGAAGATATGATACCAGTTAAATTCAGGTCATAAATTCAAATTAATTTATTACATTTATGCTATAAATTCAAATTAAATAAATAAATAAAATTATTATATTTAGGTCATAAATTGTAATTAATGTCAAAATAAACAAAACATAAAAATAAACAAAATTAAATTAAAATAAAAAAGGTTTTTATTTATTTATTTATTTTATTTATTTATTTATATATTTATTTTATTTATTTATTTATTTTTGTACAAAGAAAAGAGACAAGAGAAGAGGGAAAGGAATTACAAAATTAATTTTGACATTGGAGATGAAGGGAGATGATGAGAGATCATTGACAAGATTACCAGAATTTTTACAAATAAAATGAGTTTTAGGAAAATTTACGTGAGAGGAAGAGCTAGAGTTAGAAATAATTTTGGCCATGGAGAAATTGAAACAATGACCCGAAGTCCAACAGCGAGAGGCGATCCGAGTATTTGGAGATTTCTTGATTTTCAATATACTTCTGATGTTCACCTAATCTGAATTTTAAAGCTCTCTTAGTTGGATTATTGTAACCTGAATTGCAAAAGCAAGGAATAAAATAAATATCCCACCAGTTCAGAGTATGAATAAGATCTTTCAAAGATGATAATTTAATTTCATTCATAGGTTTGAAAGTAACTTTAAAATTAAAATGAAAAAGAATTTTAGGGTTTTAAAACAGAGGAGAATAAAATGGCAAAATTACAGAGTTAAAATTAGGAAGATTACTTGAATCAGAAAGAGATTGTTTAGGCTTATTAAATTTATACAAAGCTTTGTCAATCAAAGGGGGATTGTATCCATAGGGAAAGATTAGATAATTTTATTATTCAAAGCAGAACAAATGTGTAGTGCCCTAAAAGCATCAGTATAAAAATACATCACTTTATGTTGAGGAGGAAGATTAGAAAAAGCATTAGAAGGAAGAGATACAGGAAAAGGTTTTCTATAAACAGAGGTAGAGAACCTGCTGCAGTGTTTAGAAACCAAGATATCAAGAAAAAAAAGGTGTTCTCGTTCAAGAGTAAACTGAATGAAAGGATTACAGATTTAGCTAAAGAAAAAAAGATTAGAGAGATCCCGAAGAGCCTTTCTTCAATAAAGTGCATATAAATATCTTATAAAAGAGGAGACAATAGATTACCCATGGACAAACCATCAGTTTGAGAATAGAAAGAATTATTAAATTAGAAAGCGGTTTGGTTAACAGAAATATTAATTGCAAGATTCTGTCAGTTTCAATGAAAGAGTAATGAAATTCATGTAGCTATCTTTCCAAACAATTTGCCCTTTGAAATGACACATTAGTAAAAAGGGACTTAAGGAAATCATTTTATAATTACAAAGACATTTTAAAATTGCACAAAAAAGAACAAATATTTATTTAACAAACAATAGTAGAATTTCAAAATATTTTGTTTAATTAATATTTGTATACAGAATACTTTAATTTTCATTATAGCTTTCTAACTGAATTAAAAAATTACTTCAAAATTTGAAATATAACAAGAAGAAATAATAATAGTTCAAAGATTATGTTGACCTAGAAGTAAATTTTATACAGCTAAAAAGTAACAAAAACAATTTATGATATAATGAACAGACAAAAGGAAAAATAAAGAATACTGCCCAGTTAAACTGATGGCATTGAGCTCACAGGCTACAAATACTAATTGTACATTAAAGCCTTATATTTTCAAGGGTTAATTCCGTTCGAAAAAAAATTAAGAAGGGGAAACAGCTCTCCCCTTTCCTCTTTTTTTATACTTAATCATTGAACCTCCTATACTATCAAAGACATGTTTTATCATATAAAAAATCTATATCCAAAATTCAGAGCAAATGAGATAATTCTTAATAAAAACCCATTTAGCATTTATATAATTTAAAAGGAGTTATCCCCCTCTTTTATACTTAACGATTAAACTTCCAAAACTATTCAGAGATTTGAACAAAATCTGAAAATTCTGCTTGAAAAACCCATTTATATAAATTAAGGGGGGGGGGGGCATTAGAACCCCTGTTCCCCCTATTTATACTTATGGGTCATTTCACGTGAAATCAACCAATTTAAAGAAAACTTGTTGCATCATAGTCACAGATTTTTTTTTAATTTTTATCATAGACAGACATAGTAGTGAAACCCTCAAATCTGAAATTTAAAAGTAATATTCACAATATTGGCTGAGATATAGTCATTTGAAAACTGACCATTTTTAGTAAATGCTGGCCATCTTGGAATTTCATCAGTGTCTAAAAGTGCCCATAACTTGACAATTAATGGCTCAAATTTCATATATCTGGTACCAATTTGAAACTATTTGTACAAAGAATGCATATTTTACATTAAAACAATAGTAAATTTTCATTTATTTACTTTTTATTATGTGCAAACTGAAAATATCACCCCAAAAAAGGGCCGATTGTAATTGCCCATAAAAAAAAATGAATCAGCATGAATTTTTCTGAAACTTGGTAAAAACACTGCTCCATATGTGTGCTTTAAATAATAAAAAAATTGGAGAGGTAAAATCTGTTGTTTAAAAATAAATGATTTTTTACACTTAAGGTGTCACTAACCAAATAATGATTATTTTACAATCTGTAAATACTCCTAATTTAAGAAATAATGGTTAAAATAAAATTTTCTAACATTTCAATTAATATATTGTGAGTATATTATATAATTCAATAAAGAAATATCAATTTGCAGCTATTTATGCTAAATATTCATATATTAAAATACAAGTAAATTTTCATTTCTACAATATTTTTTATTTCATTTAAAATATGAGATTATAATTCCCAAAACATATTTACATAAATATTAAATACCTTAGTAGAATAGACTACATAAAAAAAGGACCACATAATATTTTTTCCTAAAATATTGGAGAAATACTAGCTGTAAATCACAGTTGAATTCATTCACTTGTGTAATTTAAATAAAATAAAAAAAATATAAATTATATATATATAAATTTGACCACATAAATTTCATTTTTTAAGTGGAAAAATGTCTTAAATAGGCTCTATGTATAGGGGAGAGTGGAGAGGAATGGGATACTTTTTACAAAAATTAGAAAATCATTTTTGTTTGACACAAAAACACAAAAATTTCGTTTTGAATACAAAATAAAACACTTTTTAATGTTCTTGAGCAATATAGCTAGACAATTTTATAATTAAAGAAATTGTGAATTTCAAAATGTGTCCCATACCTCCCCACTAACAGACAGGAATGAGACAACTATAAAACAATATATTGTATGAAATAAATTATTCTAGTGTTGGCTATATTTACAATCTAACAAAGATTATAGATTGATAAAGTCAATGCTACAACATCAAATTCCAGTATCTTCATCAATGGAAGGATAATTCAGGATTGTTAGAGATTGTAATAACTTGTTCCATTTATATATTTTTTGAAGTAAATGAATATATTTTCAATGCTATAATTAATATACTACTCTTTAAAAGTATTTGCATATTAGCAATTTATAGTCATCTTATTAAAAAGTAAGAATTAGACATGTTCCATCCCCCCCCCCTTTCCTGGCATGTCCTATTATTCTCTCTACCTTCTTTTATTATAAACAGAAATACTGCTTTTAGGCATAATTTAAATTATAGTTAATATACAATATAATGTTCTATAAATAGGAGAACCATTACATCTATGCATAAACAAATCATTAATATACAGAAAGCACAAAAAGTATATGAAGTAAATTTACTTTTGATTCTTGAAATAATCTTTTCTTTATACAACTGCAAGCTTACGTCAACCAGCTACTTTTTTCAACTGAAGATTGGGATACTATTGCTTCATGTAATGTGTGAGTGATGAAATTTTCAGAATGATACATAAAGGGAAAAACCTACTGTGCCATTCCACCCCACTCTTCTCTATATGTAACATAAATCCTCATTTATATGTATTGCATTTACAAGTATTTTATAATTATACATTATGTTCCTTAATTATTTACTTATATTTTTCAGTGTGAAAGTTTTTCCAATAGTATACATTTTTTGCGGAGGAGGATGGGGTTGGGGGAGAATTCCTGCAAAATTAGTGCAAAAGAATTTTTAAATATACATTTACATTAATTTAGATTTTAGAAAATTTTATTTTAACCATTATTTTTGAAATTAGGAATACTTACAGATTCTGAAATGATCATTATTTGGTTAGTGACACCTTAAGTGTAAAAAATCATTTATTTTTAAACAACAGATTTTACCTCTCCAATTTTTTTATTATTTAAAGCACACACATAGAGCAATGTTTTTACCAAGTTTCAAAAAAATTCATGATGATTCATTTTTTTTATGGGCAATTACAATCGGCCTTTTTTGGGGGTGATATTTTCAGTTTGCACATAATAAAAAGTAAATGGAAATCTACTATTGTTTTGATGTAAAATATGCATTCTTTGTACAAATAGCTTCAAATTGGTACCAGATATATAAAATTTGAGCCATTAGTTATCAAGTTATGGGCACTTTTAGACACTGATGAAATTCCAAAATGGCCGCCATTTAATAAAAATGGTCAGTTTTCAAATGTCTATATCTCAGCTAATATTGCGAATATTACTTTTAAATTTCAGATTTGAGGGTTTCATTACTATGTCTGTCTATGGTAAAAAATTAAAAAAAATCTGTGACTATGATGCAACACCCATTGGTTGAATTCATGTGGAATGACCCTTATTCAATGAACACCTAATAACAGTCACGGAATCGCCTCATCAGAATGATCCTAATCTGAATTTTGAACGAAAACTTAATTCTGCATGAAAATCCCATTTATATCAACTAAGGGGAGGGGCATGAGCCCCCCATTCCCCCTCTTATACATATCGAATGAACTCCAAAAACTAATCAGGGAAGCACCTTGTCAGGATATATCTACATACAAAATTTCAAGTGGATCGGATATTTTTATCACGAGTTATCGCGTTATGCACGAACGAACATACATACAGAACGGATGGGCACATAAGCTCTCAGGCTATGATAGCCTGTGAGCTAAAAATAATACTTAGACATATTAAATAAATGTCTCTCTCAATAGTTACAAAAATAAATAAAATAAGCAATAATCTACTGCTTTCGAACATCACACAGACTAAGAATAAAAATTAGCTTATCAGTTATACAAATAATAATTATATCTATTTGTAACATTAGTGTGGCTTTTTGCTGTAAAAGATAATTTTATTTATAGCATTATTAATATAATACAGAAGCTCATCTAAAAGCAAAATATCAAAAAGAATTACTACCTTCAAGCCTTTAGTTAGTTTTCTTATTTGCCTTTCAGCTTCTAAATAACGAGAATCACAAATGTAAATGTCCTTTTCTAATATTTCTGTTGGTCTTTCTGCAAATAAAAGTGGATATAAAATATTAAAATATTTTAGATAACAGCAAAAAAACTTAAAAATAATTAAAAAGTGAAATTTTCGTTTTCAGTAATCACAGAAATAATTATAACAATTATTGAGAATTTCAAAAGAAACACTAATGTCAAAAACAATAAACAAAAAGTGGACACTGAATGAAATACTGATAAACTTTGCCAAATTTCAATTTTTATAAGCTAAAGAAATCAGTATGCGATGATTTAAAAGTAATATTCATTCAAATGAAAATAAGTCTGCACAGACTGAAAATTTCAGTCTCAGACACGCCCCCCCTCCTTTTTTTTCCACACAGTTTATGACTCAGTCCAACTAGAATCCTAAATGAGTCGGGTTGTATCAGACCTGAATCCGAAAATTCCATTTCAAATTATCCTGAAACCGACTAAAAAATACCTCAACCCACAATCTGCTAAAATAATTTTTGGCAATAAGCAATCCAACCCAAACCTGAACTAGAAAAATTTCATATTTGTAAGTTAATCAGAACCAGAGTTATTTTTGCTCACTACCTGGAATGAAAGGAAAGCACATGACTTTTCAATGCAATTGTGAGAAGTAAATCTATAATATCTCTAATACCAATTTTACAAAATCTGCATGCATTACAGGGCTGTGCTTAAAAATCCAGTTAACTGTTACAAGAATTTAATTTCTATTTTGGGATTCTACTATCTATTTAACTGTTATGAATAACATGAAGGCTACAAAATGTCAATATCAATTTCAAAATGTCCTTTAATTTCTTTAAGTTCTTCTTAAACAGTTTTCAAAAATTTAAATTAAGACAAATTTGACAAATCCGAATCAGCAGAACCATTCAAAGAATATCTTGAAAAAAAAAAGAATCATGTTTAGTTTCCTGACCTCATGATGTTAGCAAGTGTCTGATTGGATGTCATTAGATGTTAGAAGGAGCCACCATCATTATGATGAATAAATAAGGATAACAAACATGTTAATTTAATTTGTGAGAAAGAGTGGCTAGTTTATAATTCTAAATCTCATGATGTTAGAAGGACAACTCAACTGATTTTTCCTCAAATCCCACAATTCCCAGATGAGAATTAATACTGATTTTGTAAATTATATTAATCTAATATCTGTCTTAATTCATAAATGAATGATGTATTTTATAATTTTAGAAAATAGAGCATGTTTTTCAGCTTGTAAAAACATACAGAAATTAGTTAAAAAAATTAGTTATTTTGAAGTATGATTTCTTAAGGAGAAACTGATTGACCTCCTACAAAAGACAGAACCAAAACATATTTTTATGAAAAAAATAAATAAATAAATAAAAGAGAGAGAAGTATACAGACTTTTGGAACTCAGCTATGAAATATTTTCAAAATTTAGTTGTTAAGCTAAAAAGATTTTGAACCTCTCTAATACTATGTAATTATATGAGATGGTATTTAATCAATTGAAAATAATCTAAAAACTAAACGAATCTTGGTTGTCAAATAAAAATCTACTGTGGATCACTATTGACCTGTAGAAATCGATATTATAGAGAGAAAAAAAAAAAAAAAAAAACTTATACATTTTGAACACCCACTTTAAAAACTGAATAACCACAAATAGTAACACTAGTTTAAATTTTGCAGTAATTTTATTTACTCAAATTTAATATTGCTGATATTTATATTTAATAAAATGTTTCAGAATTAATTGTAGTTAATATTATTTTTTTCACTTTGGTTAAAATTAATAATTATGTATTAATAATTAATATGCATTACTAATGCAATATATTTATCGATAACTATTTTTGATGACAAAGGAAACAAATTGATAGGAAAGGAAATTCTTTATTATCAGACTAACCTTATAGACTTTGCCATTGTCACAAGATCTGACTATCATATGCTATTGTCTCGGTAAGCCTTAAAAATCCAGGATCATAATATTGGCCTGATGCTAAAATTTAAAAACACTGCAGACTTTACATGTTGTATAAAGCAAAGTCTTACACAGAAATGCTGATTGTACAGGGGATATGAAGCTAAGATATGCTTTAAGATTGGAATATTTTCTAAATTTTCAGAGGATGCTTTTTCATGGAAGAGAGAAGAAAAGAAGTGTTGCATTGTTTAAAAGTGAGGCAGAATATGTTGCTCCAAGTAATAGTGGAAAAAAAATTATTTGGCTGAAGCGCTTGCAGCAAAAATATAATTGAGACTCAAGTTCACTTCCCTGACAGATTTTAGCTCTTACACAAATTTTAATAAATGGTACTGATTCAGATAATGACACTCAAATGAAGAACTCAGTAAAATAATAATAATAATAATAATAATAAATAATGTAACTTAAAAGCAAAGAGAAAATTATTAAAGAAATTATAATTTTGCAGCGAAACAATTTACAAATAATACTTAGATTAATACAATCTAAAATTAAACTTTTGTTTTTAAAATTGAAAAATCAAGTATAAAATGCTTGAAGCCATTCAAAATCATGCATAAAAACATTAAAAATAATAAGGTATATACTTACTAGTACAATAATCTTTGTATTCCAAAACAGCACAACGTCCAATAACACTCAGTAAAGGATTAGTATCTTCAATGGAACTAAGGAAAACTTCTTGCTTGAAAAATAAACGAGTAGGAGGATGCTGAACTTCTTGGGGTGTGACAAACCATGGACCATGGAAAAAAGCATTTCCACTAAAAATTAAGAGAGGAGTAAAAAAAATAAAACGAAGCACTTTTTTTCAAAAATGCAAGACACATAAAATGACGTATTTAAAATGAGAGCTTTGCAAATACTTTATAGCTATGTGAATAACTTTAAATAAATGGAAAAAAAAATATTTTTTTAACTTTTTTAATTACTTTTTATTTGAAAAGCAAAAAAAAAAAACTTTAAGCATCTTCTAATACCAAAAGGAAAAAAAAAAAAATGTTTAATTAAAAAAGAAAAATGTTTTATTTAAAATGTCTTCAAAAACATTCTGAAATTGCTTTAATTAATTTTCTTAATTATGGTATTTAAATAAGTGGAAAAAATATTTTTTATCTAAAATACAATACATTAAAAAAAAAAAAAAAAGAAACCAATAAAATCAATTTAATTTAAATGCTTTAAGTGATAAATTAAAATAACATAAAAAGATTATAGCTTGACATGTTTCATTGCTCTTACGGCAACATTTTCAAAAGCAAATAAAATGATAAAAAGGAATTTTCCGAAATAAACAGAAAAAAAACCCAAATCACGTGAACATGAGCATATAAAAATAAACTGGAAAAAAAAATTTATACAGTGAAACCTCCAAATAAGGGACACTCCGAATAAGGGAGACCTCTATTTAAGGGACAAAACTTCCGGTCCCAGTCACTTGATATAGCACGTGTAATGTATTTACCTCTGAATAAGGGACACTCGATTTAAGGGACACTTGAAAATGAGACTAAAGGGACTGGTTTTTGCATTTTCTGTAATGAAGAAGTCTGTGGTGAAAATTAAAATGCAAATTTTTGTGAACTTATCAAACAGATAAACAGTCATGTTGATATAGAGCAAATACGACACAGTTAACGACAATTTATGTAGCCACAATTCTGATTCGACATCAGTGAGTTTATGCGAATTGAAAATATTGCTGAAAACTGTGAGGATTATTCTGAAAGTGGAGAATAAAAGAAAATTGTGAAACAAAAACAATACAGATGCTTTTAGACTGTTCTCAAATCCTAAAAAAGCAACTTTTAAGATATAAGTTTTAATTTATTTCTATTCGGAAATGTCTGAAACTAGGAAGTGTTGTTGTTCAGAAAATATGTAATCAACCAGATTTTTCTTTCTCTTTCTTTCTTTTTTTTTTTTCTTTTTTTGCAAATGTGATAGATTTTTTAGAAAATATTTTCAAAGTGGACGGTTTTGAACCGAATTTCCATTTTCTACTTAAGAAAGGGTAAAAAACATCTTTGTCACATGATCAAAATCGCTTATAACCTCAATAGATAATTTACTTAACGAAAAATTGAAAACACAGTTCAATTCCATATCGCTTCCACAGTCATGCATATGCATTTTAATTTGAATTGTGTCAAAACATTTTCCATTTTCTGAGCAGAGCAGTCGAGATTTGTTGCTTTAAAATACACAAAACAATTGAATACTTTTTCCTTGTAAATACTGCTGGTAATGAAGAACTAAAATTTAGAAGTATGGTAAATGAACACTTGAAAGGTTTGTACTGAAAAATTGAAATTTGCAAAACAATTCCTCTTGGCTGATTATTTCAAATAAAATTCTTTCAAATTTTTTATACTTTTTGCATTTACGCAATTTAAAAAAACAGTAGTTTTACAAATTATTTAATGATTTAGTAATTAATTGAAAATTTTAATTCTCTTTACTACTTACTTTTGTCTGATTAACGTAATTTATACATTTAGGGTACATTTAAATTTCATCTTTAATTCTTTGTTATTTTTACATCCTTCTTAACGATTAATTAAAAATAACGTAAAAAACTCCGAATAAGGGACACCTCTACTTAAGGGACAAAAGTTCCGGTCCCATAGGTGTCCCTTATTTGGAGGTTTCACTGTATATGCTCATGTTCACGTGATATGGGTTTTTTTTCTGTTTATTTCGGGAAATTCCTTTTTATCATTTTATTTGCTTTTGAAAATGTTGCCGTAAGAGCAATGAAACATGTCAAGCTATAATCTTTTTATGTTATTTTAATTTATCACTTAAAGCATTTAAATTAAATTGATATTTTAAAGTGATGTTTATATTATATGAAACCAATAAATTTTAAGTATAACACAATATCACCTAAGGAAAAAAAAAATCTTTACATAAATTTTAAAAAATCAAACTTCTTCAAACTAAAAAACTGTGAAAATTAAAATGCTTGATTAAAAATCTGCTCTCTTTCTTCGATCAAGGATGTTTAGTTGTATATTTTAAGGATCCTAAATACAAATTACAGAAAAGCAAGCATTTAGTTAAAAATTAAAAATATCACTTACGTTTTGTCAATCCACATTCTATCAATTCGTCCAATGAGTGTTTTATTATGCTCAGTACGTACATAACAGCAATCACCTAAGAAAAAACACATGATTATAATTAAATCAACTAAAACACTTTCCTGGGATACATTTTACAAAAACAACACAAAAAATTAATATATCTGAGTCTGAGCAGACTAATTACATATAAAATGCTTATCATGATGCATACGTGTTACATATAAAATGCTTATAATGATTTTATGGCTAAAATATCGATAAAATATACATTACAGAAATTTTTGTAAGCGTGCATTGTGAAATAAATCATTCCTCAGACTAAAAAAATTCAATGCAAGTTTTAAGCTTTCTATTCCTACATTAGAGCATGAGGGCTATAATTTTCGATAAAGGTTACTTAATGATTTATAAGAATCTTTATAATACCATAGTTCATTCTTCAAGAAGATATTCCCCAGCCTTTTTACATTTTGGTAGATCCATATCTAACTTTTGATTTATCTAAATATCTTGATCTAGTCTTTTCATCATAATCAAAGTAATTTTCTGATGTTCTAAGATCTGTATTAAGTATCTAGAGAATAAAGTTGATCAACCATCAGGGTTGGTATAAAAACCGGTTTTTTTAAAAAAAACCAAAAAACTGGGTTTTTTTGGTTTAAACCAGGTTTTTTTGGTTTAAACCGGGTTTTTTTCAAATCATTATTTAAATCGCATTTCCAAGAAAAATAGCTTGAGTTTTAGAAAGTCATGAGGATTTTTTGTAATTAATAGTTAATTAATGTTAAACATTCACATTAGTATTTATTTTTTTTTATAATTAAATAACTAAAGCATAAAAATTTATAATTAAATTATCTTATAAGTTTAGGTTTCTATAGGGAAATATTCATTGTGTGAAAAAAAAAAAAAAAAAAAAAAAACTATTAATTTATTAGTATATTTATATAAACCTTTTAGATAATAATTTAAGAAATAATTACATGCAGGTTGATAATGAAGGACATAGTAAAGGGCAAACAAACATATTTTACTAAATTAACAGAAAAAAGCTGAAATAGAAAACATTTTCTTGTGCATAATTTAGAAATTATTTACAGTATTAACATCAACAAATGATTATTAATCTCTTACTACATATATTTACTTAAAAAATATAAATATGAATTTTATTAATGCTAAAAAATACATGTGTATTGACTTACTTGATACATCAACGAATGTAATGCTTACACAAATTGAGACGTAGGCTTAGAAAAATTATTATTATTATTTTAAATACAATCTTTATTTTTTCTGTTTCTTTGTTCTTCAAAAGGTGAAGATTTAGCATTAAATTTTATTATCTGTGCAAGCATCGAGTTACATGGATATTTTTGTTTTGTAAAATTTAATGTATCCTTTTTTTCTTGTTCACATAGTTCACTTTGATTGTATTGTGGTTCAAGCATGTATACCTAAAAGGACATGGGTGTTAGGGTTATTTTATACCTGGACTAAAAAACTATGAGACTTCTTTATCATTTTTTTTTCTCTTAATATTTTTTGAAGACCTGTCCAATTATAAACTGCATTAGTAATGGAACTTATTACTTTAGATATTATCCAGGGCAACTGCAATAGAATTTAACAGTTTAAACATCTCTTCAACATTTCTTTTAAAATAAAAATTAGACAGATACGAGCTTTTGATATTTTTATCAATAACATTCCTATTTTCTACACAAATTTTAAGTGGGGCAATTTTTAAGGTAAACATCTAAAGCATCTGAAAATGAATCACACCTAGTATTATAAGAAAGAGCTACTTTGACAGCATTTACATTGCATGCAATTTTTACATTTGGCTCTTAAACATGTTTTTGATGTATTTCTTACTCCCTCAAATGAAAACCAGATTATATTTTCCTTTCTTCTAGTTTTAGACATTCTTTTATTTCAATATATATATAAGTAGCTTTCTTAAAATAAAATACAATACAAAGTAACTAGAAACAGAAAAAAATAATGTAAAAACTGCAAATCCAATCTAAGAAAAACCAAAGCTTACTAATACCAATAGCTATGGAACAGAGAAAATTCATAGCCAATCATTCATTAGCATACAGAACAAGAGTAACCAATGGAAAGAATGACTTATGATTATGTCATTATTGATGCTTTGATACATGATGCAATCCTTAGTAAATCATAATCAAGCTATCTAAGCAGTCAAATTGCATTTTTGGCTGGCATATGCCATTTTTGCATTTTTTTTTTTTTTTTTAAATAAAAGGTTTAAAAAAGAATTAAAACTAACTACCTTTTTTTATTCTCCACAGTTCACTGTAGAAAAATATTTTGCCATGTCAATTTATAGCTAGTAAGAAAAATTAGATTGATTAAAGATGTTTGTCACTTTAAAAATTTAATTTGTCTTTAGCTTTGCTTGTAGCTACTCCATAACTTTGATTTTGCACATTTTAATAATGTGTAAAATAAATGAAAACATTAGGGAAAAGGGAAAAAAACCAAATTAAAAAAACCATCATGGTTTTTTTAAAAAAACCACTTGGTTTAAACCATGGTTTAAACCACGGTTTAAACCAGCCTGGTTTAAACCAAACAACCCTGTCAACCATACTAGAAATTTCAATAGAAATTTCAAGTTCATGAACATAAACTGCACTTGATGGTGCAGAAGCCTTCAATTTAATGAGCTTACACATAACACTAAATATTGAAGGACATTAATTAAAAATATGATAAAACAAAATTATTTGTCAGAAAAAAAATGATTAGTCAGATTAGAATAATTTTTAGAAAAGGAAAGATAAATGCTTACCTAACTTATAAGTACCAGAAGGAATAGTATACTGTTCATAATAAGTGGAGCCTTCTTCTGGATTTTGTACTTCACAGACAACATTCTGTAATTAAAATAATTAATTTTTAAATGCAGTAGATGCTTGTCTAAAATTATTTAAAAATAGTTACATCTTTAAGAGTACGCAGTACCTTGATATTGGTCAAAATATTGATTTTCTTTTTTTAATATTAATTAAAAACTTTTTTAATTGTGAATATTTTGACACCTCATTTTTAATAATACGACAACTATACCGCAATACATTGTAAAATTTGTTAATAGATTCAACATAATGACCCATACAAATGAAAATTTTAAACTCATTTTTCTCCCTGTTCATGTTTTTATAACTTGCTTATTCGATAAATACTAAGACTTTTTTGCTAATTTAGATAGAGGTTTGAATTTTTTTTTTTTTTTTTTTTTTTTTTAACTTTATGGTGTATTTTAATATTTTTGTGCATGGATTCAACATTCAAATTTATAGTTTTATTTTTTGTTTTTTTAATATTTAAATTGAGAGTTTGTTGAATTTCCTTCCTTTTTTAATATACACAAGAGTAAAAAAAAAAAAAAAAAAATATATATATATATATATATATATATTAAATGTAAAATTTTATACATCTAAAAATGCATGCACAGTTTTACATAATATATTCTAATGAATGAGAAAAAAAAAAAAGCAAAAAATATTTACATTTATAAAAATAATAAGGATTTTAAAAAATTATATATATATATATATATATATATATATATATATATATATAAGCTGCTAATAGTATACCTATGTAAAATAGGCTGCTTTACAAGATATTTTTTGAAACTTTTATTTAATTTTTAGTATTAAGTATTGTACCACCACATATTATTACAGTATTATTCAAAATTGAAGAGACCGTTTCAAAGATAGTGTGTTCAATTAAGTAAAAATAAATTAACTTTAATTTTTAACTGATTTTCCAGTTTAATGTTCCCAAATAAGAGCATTAGCAAGCAAAAATTTAGAGCAATAAAAATAAAGTATAATTACTCACAGGACGAGGCTTAATAATTACATCCAAGTCAGGATCATCATCAGAATCATCTTTAATTTTCTGATTTCCATCTTTGAATACAGATGGAACTCTAACAGGATCTATAAGCTCATCACGTTGAACAAGATTAACATGAGTATTAGGTGTAAAATTCCAAACCTGTAATTTAAACAGTTTTAAAACATTAAAGCAACCAAGCACTGTTTGTGCACTCTGCAAATTATATAGATTTTTTAAAACAGAATATGGTTTGAATACCAATGACACAGCTAATAAAGTAGAACTTATGCCAAAAACTTATGAGGATCATCAGCATTCATCTTTCACAGCCATAAAAATAGTAGAAACGGGTTCTGTGTTAAAACAATTACATGAATAACCCTTGTTAGCAAAATTTAAAAAAAATGTGCAGTGTTTTTTTTTTTTTTGTTTTTTTTTTTTTTGCAAATGAAAAGCACATTTATTTTATTTAACTCAAAATAATAGCAAAAACACAATTATCTATCTCACACTATTTCTTTCAATTACTTTCTCACATTAGCAAAACTGTTCAATTAATGTAAGAACTGAAACATAAAGATTCTCCATTCCTTTGGAGAGACAGATATGGACCTAAATATATGCAGGTCTGAGCCAATTATTTAGGTCCAATTAGATTTTATCAATAATATTCCTATTCTCATTTTTCTGTTTTCAGTTTTTGATCATATTAATAATAATAATAATAATAAAAATACATCTAAAATATAAAATATTAGGTATTACTTTTTTATCCAGTCGACTAATTTCACCAAATTATGCAAATCGTCCAAATTCATAGCCAAATTATATTTACTGACATAATTTTCCTTTTAAATAATGAAAAAACAAATAATTAGTAAAATATTAATAAAAATACAAATAAAAAGTCGAAATAAAAATCACTTTATGAGTAATAAATAGGTATATTGTGCTTAATATCAAGTGAATGCAACAATTACGATCATCCATTATTGGCATTAAATTTTATAATTTGGCGATGGTTTTTTAGTCGATGGGGTAAACAAATAGTACCAAAAATTAATTTCAATCAATTATTTGATATACAAGCAGTGTTGCCAAATTGAATAACTATTTTATTCAAAATATGTAATATTTTTTCTGACTAGTAAGTTTTGCTTTGCACATTTCTGTAACTAAATAAGACAAAGATTATTGTTTTGAAAAAGGGATTAATATTTTATTTGCATTTGCCATTTCAGACATCTTATAATCACACCTCTATTCAATCCACAAATTATATATTCCTTAAAATATGAACATTATGAACAGATCATAAATATTCTAATTCTAAATAAATAGCTTTTAAAATTAAAAATTTTAAAATTGATGGAAAAAAACTGCTTAAATATAATACAAAATTAAGAAAATGATGCTTAAAAAAATCTTTCATTGTACAAAAAATATGCTTCCACTGTAAGAAGCTTACTTGCTTCTGAAAAAAATAAGAGAGGAATCAAGTTTCAAAAAGGTTAGGGAATTGAATTTTTTTTTTCTTAATTGAATAAAATGAATTTTCAGATTTTCTATTTTGATGCATACCTTACATCAATATTTTTAAAAACTATCCCAACACAAAAATACATTCAGCTTATTATTATTAATATTAGTCTTATTTTTTTTATGATAATCTACAGTTTCATTTCTTATGAATAAAACTTGCAATTATATCCAAGGTATCTATTCTAGCTGAACTACAAATTTTTCTGACTTTTCCAGGAGATAAAATCAACTGTGGTGCAAAAAGAAGCAATAAAAATATAATGAAAAGGGAATAATATTATTAAAATTAATAAACAGGCTGAAAATTTAATATCTGATGAGTTTCTAAAAAATAGAGGGATACAAAATATGTA
Organism: Maratus speculifer; assembly: GCA_964019185.1. Lineage (NCBI taxonomy): Eukaryota > Metazoa > Arthropoda > Arachnida > Araneae > Salticidae > Maratus > Maratus speculifer. The sequence goes on from OZ025297.1 coordinate 333,521,881, forward strand.
AAAAGTGCTTAATCCTTTTAATAAAAACTAAATTCGGACAATATTTGCTGCTTTTTTTTGTGTGTGTGTGCGTGTGTGTAAGTTATTTGTAATAAGCTTTAAAAAGCTTAATATTCTTGATGATTAACAAAAGCAATAACAAAAGAAAGTGAAATTTGTGTGATAAAACAATGTATGAAAAATGAACAAGACTTACTTTAATTTTTTTAAATGCCTTTGCTTTAGCTGAGTAGCGCGATTCACACACATAAACATCTTTAAATTCAAATTCCTAAAAAATAAAGATAGGGTTTATAAAGTATAAAACATAATACCATGAACAATGAAACTTTGAATAAATAAAAATATCTTACAGTAGGACGGTATTTAACATATTCCTTAACAAACATCACATAGCATTTTCCTATAACTTGATTTAATGGAGCACTGTTATAGTTATCACTTTTGAATACTTCCTGCAAAAATAATACAAGAATGAATAAAAATAAACAAATTTCAATGAAATACATGCCATACACAGTAAACTATCATTAAACTGTCTTAATTGAGTCTATGTCATCTAGATTAGTGAAAGTTCAAATTAAAAAGAACAATCTGTAAAAGAAACCAAGGTATCGTTAAAAGTCTGTTTAACAATAAAAATATTTTACACGCTAAGTAATACAAAAAGATAAATAAAAGCATTGAAAAAAAAAATATATATATATATAACATTCAGAATATTTAGGTCCTGCTAGATTTGAAAAATTAAAAATTTTAAAATAGCAGCATTAGTCAGTGGCCGATAGACCTTTTTAATTTAGTAGCCAATTTTTCACAATCTTAAATCTGTTAAATTAAACTCTTACCATAGATACAACAAAATTTCTACTTAAAACTAATCACTTAAAATGTAGGATCCTGAGACAGCTGTAAATATAGAAAAATATGAGTCAAATTATTTAAAAATTGGAACACATTTTTTCTTTCTTTTTATCATTTAAGTAATTGGTTGTTAATTTTATTTAAATGTCCTATGGTGAGTAGGATTGAAAATTTTCAAATCTAGGTCTCACAGTCTAACTTCAATTTTTATTACTTAAAATTTCAGGTTTAAAGTGACTTGACATGAAGCTCACTGGTTTAAAAAAGTTATTTTTAGATATCTATACTTAGATCCAATTTCTTGAATTATCAACTCATGCAAATGCTTCAGTATATTTTATAACAAAATTCAAATGTTCTTTGATTTCACTGTTATTATGGCTTCTATGACAAGAGCTGCCCATATTAAGCAAACTTTACTAAAATAGTATATTGGATTATAGACTTTATCCAGTTTACTAGAATACTATTTCTGACAGAATATTACTCTTAAGAAATTGTGAGCAATTTTTTATACTTATGAAAAATCATATAATAAGTTTGTGAACATAAAATTTACAACATATTCAGCTTCTTATTTGGAGTTTAGACATGTACAAATCTATATTAATTTATAAATTCATTAAATTTGTTTATGTGCATAAATTTACAAAAATTTATTCTAACAAATCTATTTATACATATAACACATATGTATAAGGTGTCCAATAAATGACTGACCCATTTTAAGAATAAATAACAAAATGGTTTAAGATAAAAATGTGTCGTTTGCTGCATTGTAATTAGAAAACCAATTAAATTTAAAAATATATACTTTGTTCAAATGGTTTGAATTTAGCCAAAAGATGGTGCTAGTGGTAACAGGCTGCTGAATTACAGACATGACTTTAGTTTTCATAGCCATGATATTTTCGATTCATTTTGTAGAGTCGAATCTGAGTCTACATGTTAAGTTGATTCTCGACTCACCTACAGAAATAGAATTTGATGATTGGTAAGAGATTTAAATTAATATTTATGATTGAACAATGTCTATTATACTTAATAAAAACCAGCAAAACATACATTTTAATAAGCAAGAATTTTTCACACATTTACCATAAATAAATTCTATTCAGAATATGCATTTTTAACTGCTTAACCGATTATTTTTTTTACATACAATAAATTGAAAATATAAGATAAACACCACTATTTTTAAGCTAAAGGAATCATTACATTTATTTTAAACATTTCTGCTATTAAATAATATGAAATTGTATTTAAAAAATTTAGTTGTATTAAAAAGATTCAAGTGATGGATCAAGCAAACTCTTCTTACCCATATGTTACACAGGCAAATTAGTTAAGAGATTAAAATGGTGGTACACAAATAATATTGCCAAGTCCCCTGTCTAAAAAGAAAATAAAAAATGGGGAGGGGGCAATGACTTCTAAATTAGTGCATAAAAGCATAATAAACCTTAGAATAATGGAATCTGTTTATGACAAATCTTGTCTTAAGCATAAAAAAATATTAATTCTGATGAAGAAAGTAACATACGAAACTACTTGCTAAGCCAACATGCCTAAAACGAAACATTTTTAATTTTTCCGAAAACCGTTTTCATCTTTACTTTCATCCCTATATTAATATTTTGATATATAAGATATCTGAAAATTTTATTAAGAAAGTAATGAGAGATTGTAAAATGTCTTTTACACAAACCTCTCCCCACACTCGACTGCAAATGCATCTATGCTGAAATGGAAGGATGCTTAATAAGAAAAAGAAAAGTAACTTACCTATTTTTATAACCTACAAGTCACTCTTTTACAAAATTTCATTACAAAAAGATCTTGAAATACATTTTTCGTCGTCCCCCCTCCCCCTTCCTAAACTATTCTGCATGGGGAAAATAATGGGAAAGAATTCTGAAAATATCTTCAATATCTGATTTGAAATAAGGCACATTATTCAAAAAATGATTCTATAAACTTTAAAAATAATATATAGAAAAAAAAACAATGTTCAAGTTATTTGGTAATGTTTAAAAAATTAAACTAAAATAAGTAGACACTCAGTTTTTTCTAAAATACCAAGGGAATAAAATAAATTCAGTGGCAATTACAGTTAATTATAAAATTAAGTTAAATACAATTTCATACTATTTAAAAGAAGAAATGTTTAGAATAAATATTACAATTATTTTAGCCTAAAGAAAGCGATGTTTATCCTATATTTTCAATTTATTGTACATAAAAAAGATAATCAGTTCATCAATAAAAAAAGAATATTCTTTATAGAATTTACTAATGGTAAATGCATGAAAAGTTACTGTTTATTAAAAAGTACATTTTGCTGGGTGTTATAAACCTGTTCAGTCCTAATGTCACCTGGAGGAGACATTAAATAACATAATTTAAATGTTTCTAGAATTGTTAAAATTAATTCCAGACTTTTAAGATAAATGTTTGCACAGGGTTGCCACTCTAATCTTGAAAAAAAATTCCGTGTGTTTTCCCTGTACTGCAACGCGTTTATTCTATGTTGAGTGCGCAAAAATAAGCATGCTACCGCCAAGAATTGGGTTAAAACTCAGTTTACCCGAAAGGGCGAATTTATTTGGATGTAGTAGCAAAAAAAAAAAATTCCCTGTGTTTTCCAGATTTTTTTAGGATTTTTTAAAAATTCCCTGGATTTTCCCTGTTTTGGGAGAGGATTTTAAAATTCCCTGTGTTTTCCAGGTTCTCCAGGTGGTGTGGCAACCCTATTGCATATCAGAAGCATTCATTTATACAAGGTACCAGGGCTGGGTTTTTGCTGGCAGAAATTGGTTTCTGCCATGCCAGTGGCAGAAAGTGGTTATAACTGGTTTTAACCAGCAGAATCTGGCAACAACTGGCATAAACTAATTTTGTGCCGTAATCCAAGACATTTTTAGTAGTATTAAATTGCTTGTATACATTTTATTATTCAGGATAAATAACAAATAAAATATTGTGAATAGTTTTAATTAAAAAATACATAAATTTGTATTAGAATTTGATAGTTTTGAATCTTTTATGAAGAATCAACTACATTATTTGCAGCTAATTGAAAATCATGAAAATGATATTAAGTGCATAGCAGTTGTTAAAATTGTAAATAAATATCATGGTTTATAAAGAAGTTAAATACTAGTTACAAGTGCTAAAATCTATTGCTACTGCTTTAGATAAAAGTAAAAAACATGACTGTACTATTGCAGCTGCTCATAAAATTTGCTTAACTTTATTTAATGATGGAAATATCACAGAAACTCACAAATGCAAGATTCAAATCTCATTTAATGCAGTGCTATTAAAAAAATAACACTGCATTAAATGCTAGCTTATTTACTTCACCCTAAGTATATGGGATCGAAATTGACATATGAGAATAAAGAAAGGGGAAAAAAATTGTTTTTTGATATTAATATAAATTTTGTGCTGTATATAATAACCCCTTGTAGCAAAATCGATTCCTTTCCAAAAAACATATTTCCTCAAGGAAGTCCTAAAAATGTGTTACCTTCTGTGGGTAATCACCTTTAAAAACAAATACTGATGAAAATGAGATTTTTTCAAATTTTACATCTTTAATAATGATATTATTGAATATTTTCGAACTTTTCTTTCATCCAGAACAAATTAAAAAGTATTCTAGGTTAAGAAAGATTAGCAAAATTAATTCTATAATATGGAATGCTCTGAGTATATTATTTTTCCACAAAAATAAATTTGTTCTTTCAATATTGCAAAATAATAGTACAACATTACATTTTTTTCTGTTATTGTTATTTTTGAGACACAATTATTCACTTATATATTTTCATAAGAACCATTTCTCTTGGTACATAGTAGTAGATAATTTTTAAGTTGTTGTAGTATATTATTTATTTTAAAATAATCTGAATAGCAATATTAAAATATAGATATTTATTTATTTTTTAACTTTTAAAATAGAAATTTAACTGTAAACAATAATATCAATAGTTAAACTTGTACAGCATCAGATTACCATTATGAAAATTCCTGTTTTTCAAGTGACAGAAAATTATATTATAAATAAAGTACATACGACCATTTTGAAACTTCTTGCTACTTTGAATAACATTCATAATCTTTATTTTAATTTTTTAACTAAACATTTTATGTATTAAATACATATGTGAATTATGAATCAATCCAGGTTTAAGTTCTTATTAGTATTATTTTTTAGTTTCTACCAGTTTTTGTCACTTACTGGCAGAAACTAGTTTCTGCCATGCCAGTTTTTACCGCTGGTTTTAACCATCCTAGCAGAAACATGCCAACCCTGCAGGGTACCCAGCAAAACATGACGGACAAATTCCATGATTTTCCATGACCAAATCTCAAAAAATTCCCTCATTTTCCCTGACCAAATCTCAAACATTTCTCTAAACAAACAGGAATACAATAAAATTTGCTACTTATTTTCATAATCCTTTGTCAAAACTAATGTTTTTTTCTGCAACTTTTTCAAATTTCTTTTTTTCTTCTTCTTGTAATTGTTTATGAATTTTGTGATGTTTTCCCCCCCGCCGAGACTATTTTATGATTTTCATGCCATTTTTCCTTTTTTTCAAGAATTTTCCATATGACTTTTTAGAAAATACCTGTGATTTCTCTGACTTTTTCTACATATTTTGAAATTTCCATGACTTTCCCTGACTACTTTTAAATTCCATGACTTTCCATGACCCCGAGAGCAGAATCGACGCAACACTGCAATGCATGTCGCAGACTCTTGAGAAGGTCTGCAGACTATTTTTCAATTGTTAAAAATTTAGCAAAAATAAAAAAATTTCTGTCCTAAATCCAAAAATTCGGACAAAATGTATCGCGAATTTCAACAAATAGTCTTCGAAAAGAAATCAATTTCATCATAGATCATGAAAACCCCACGAATTTCAACCAAAAATCGCATAAAAATTGCAAATTTCGTCACAAAAAATCACGAAAAAAATGGCAAATTTCTTCAAAATTCAAAACATCGCAAAAAACGGCAAAATTCTTCAAAAGATCACAAAAAATCGGCAGTTTTCGTCAAAAAATCACAAAAAGATGGCAAATTTTCTCAATAAATTGCGAAAAGACGAAAACTTTCGTCGAAAAATTATGATTAAACGGCAAATTTCTTCAAAAAAACAAAAATTTCTTCAAAAGATCACGAAAAAATGGCAGTTTTCGTCAAAGTATCAAAAAAAAAAAAAAAAAAAACGGTAAATTTCTTCTAAAGATCACGAAAAAATGACAGTTTTCATAATAAGATCACAAAACAACGTCGAATTTCTTCAAAAAATAGCAAAAAAAGGGCAAATTTCATCCAAAAATCACGAAAAAAAGGAACATTTCTTTAAAAAAAAAAACCAAATTTCTTCAAAAAATCGCGAAAAAATTAATTTTCATTAAAAAAAATCATGAAAAAACTGCAAATTTCTTCAAAAAAATTGTGAAAAAATAGCAAATTTTTTCAAAAGGTCGCAAAAAAAAAAAAACCCGCATATTTCAAAAGTTTGTGAAAAAAAAAGCGGCAGTTTTTGTTAAAAAATCTCGAAAAACTGCACATTTCTTTTAAGAAAATCAGGAAAATACGGCAAACTTTTTCAAAAGGTTGCGAAAAAAACGACAAATTTCTTCAAGAGATCGTGAAAAAACAACAAATTTCTTCAAGAGATCGCATCAAAACGTCAGTTTTCGTCAAAAGATCATGACAAAATGGCAGCTTTTGTCAAAAGATCATGATGAATCGGCAAATTTATTCAAAAGATTGCGAAAAAAAACAACAGTTTTCATCAAAAAATTGGAAAAAACATCAAATTTTGTCCAAAAAACGCGAAAAAATGCAAATTTCGTCAAAAAATCGTGAAAAATGACATCTAGTCCGAAGACTGTGAAAAACCAAACAATTTTGTCTAAGAGGAGTCCCCCCCCCTCTCCTTGGACAATGTATGAGATGTTAAAAATTCTGAGAACAAAGGCCTTCTTCTTTAAAGTATACTTTTCTTTTATGTCTATCACAAATACTTGAGGTGTGTGTGCACATAATGTAATGCGAGGGATTGGTCTGCAGACTGTTTTTAAGTTTTTACTCGTGTTGAAAACTGCAGAAAAAAATTCTGCTGATGGGTCCATGATGCAGTGAACCCTATTATAGCTGGGATCCCTGATAACTTTTGGGGATGTTTTATAGAAATTTTAAACTTGTTTTTTGTAGTTTAATGGGATATTTGTCACAGAACTGAGGAGATTTATATAATACACAAATTTCAATCATATATATTACTTTAAATCTTTTTCCAACCAACATACCCTATTTCTGCAAGTAAGTCAAGAGTCAAATCAACATATTCACTCAGATTTGACTCTGCAAAATGAGCCGAAAAGTGCACAACTATGAAAACTAAAGTCATGTCTGCATGCAGACAGCCTGTTGCCGCCAGTGCTATCTTTAGCCCAAAATTCAAACTATTTGAAGAAAGTACATTTAAAAATTTTTATTGATTTTCTAATAATAATACAGCAAACCACTCATCATTATCTCAAACTACTTTTTTTTTTTTTTTTTTTTTTTTTTTTAAACATTTAAAATGAGTCAATCATTTATTGGATACCCTGTACTTTACATACACTATGTCCTTATTGCTGATCAATAACTAATCTCCAAACATTTAGTTTTACAGATATAGTGCCAGTTGCAAAAATGCTTCAAATACAATTTATCACAGGAGAGTCTCCGGGGGTTTCATTAATTTTTGCTCTCATCAGGTTAGAAAAAGACAGCTTTCTCCCAAATCATGCCAGGCTTAGCATAAAATTTTAAGTATGTGCAGACATCTAGGCTTTTGCTTCTTTGCATAACTTTAATAGACAGAGTGCTGGTGAAGATTGCTGAAAATTGATTTCAAACATTTAAAAATTTATTTATTAATTTATTTTTTTATTTTTTGCTTACTTGAAAAGGATATAGATGATTAAAAATTTCCAGTGCTTAGAAAAAAAAAAAAAAAAAAAAAACAGTTACAACACATAATCTACTACAAAGTGAAATAAATGTTAATCGATTATATATTATTGTACCATAGTCGAAGTAATATCTGTAATCAGATTATCATTATTTTGCAGCTGGCTGTGTATGTTGCTAAATAAAATGGGCTTTGCTGACAATCTGTCAGGTCATTTGCACCTACTTCAAATAAACAATAAAATAACTTTTTGAATGTTTTAAACATCATAAAATATTTGATTTATTCATCAGTCCTCAGACTAAAAATGAAACAACTGCTCATCAATTTGTAAAATTTTGTGCTACTCTAAAAGTTTTTTTAACAAATGAGAAATTTGGTTTCAATAAATTTTAGTCAAATGCAAAAACTAAAAAAAAGTTTAATAATAATTAAACAGTTAGCTATCATTTTTATGAGTATACATAAACACAAATTGAATAGAATTCAATCTTTTCTTTAAATTGATTTTGTTATTGGTATAGAAATAATTGCCATACATAGCAATGAAATGTCAGTAGTTACTGGTAGCTTTTAAATGGCCTTATAGTATAAGATTTCAAATATATAATAGTTATTTACACAAAAATGAAAATATTCATGTATAAAGATTTCATAAAACCTTAGGGATATTTCACACTAATAAAGTAATTTCAATTTATCTGAAATTTGAATTTATTATTAAAAAAAAAAAAAAATCTTTACATTTTTACTGTACAGTTTTATTACAGAAAATAGAAACAAAATAAATTTCAGAAACCTTTTCTAAGAATTTCCTAGTTGCTAAATGAAATGTTTCATTAGGGCGATAAAACCAACAGCCATACAGCCATTGTTCACCTTGACTGTCTCGCCACAGTTTCTCAACATGCATAATGTGAGGCTCCATTCCTTTTTCCCTATAAATATTCAATTATAAGTAAAATAAAAATGAAAAAAAAAGAGTTGAAAAATATGAATTTTTTTATCATTAAACATTTAAATGTATTTATAAACATAATAAATACATAAGTTTTAAAATTTCTGAATCAATAAAATAGTTTAGTTCATGCTCTAAGAAATTAATCAAATTGTAAAGAATTGGTTAATTAGTGATGCATAATGGATAAAGAAAGAATAACATGTTTAATTAATTTCGGCAATGGCAAATTTCTCCTTAAAAGAAATAACTGAATTTCACAAATTTTGGAGCTTAAAAAATTCTTTTCCCTTTTTTTTTTTTCAGACAAAAAAAAAAAAAAAAAAAAAAAAATATGCCTAAACTTTATTACATTGGCATAAGATGGAGGAGGGAGAATGGACGTCTGCAGTAGGGAATTGCAGACACTGTTTTGTTTAGATATAGTTTTAACCTGATTTTAAAATGATGATGGGCAATTCCATGCAAATTTGTTTGTCTGTTATACAGCTGAAAATTGCTATGCTTGCTGGCCACCGTTATTTTCAAAAAGTTTGTTTCGTTTTATTCAATTGATGAGGTAGCTTCAACAAAATAGGTCACATTTTTCTGACATAAAATACTGGTAGCCAAAAATCATAGTACGTAACAGACAAACAAGTTCACATGGAAATAGCCTGATACTTACATGAAAATTAATTTGCAAAAAGGAAATACAGTGTAATATATAAATAATTTATTTAAAATAGGATTATATGAAAATATCATTGCCTATCATTCAATTTTAAAACATTACTACAATGGTAACTTAAATTTTGGTTTATTATTTAAAAAAAAAAAAAAAAAAAAAAAAAAAAAAAAAAAAAAATCTGTATTTTACATTTATTTCTAAAACTGAGATCAAATAAAAATGACACAACTGTAATTGCATTTATAATTATATTTGGCTGTTGCTTTTTCTTAACAAGAAATCATCATTTTAATGCAATACACTATATGGCAAAAGGTGACCGGCCACTTGGGATTTTAGACATTTTGTTAAATATCTAAAAAAATACATAAGGAATTATCCTAAAATTCTAAGTGTGCAAATATAATAGTACAGGTCATACATTTCCATGAAGATTTTGTCTTGAAACTCCATAGGGGACCATCAACAAATTGAAAAAGCACGAATATCTTTTGGATAACCCTGTCAAAACTAATGTAGATGGCTTAATGGACAAGAAAGAATAACAATAATAAAAATTTATATAAAAACAATATTTAACACCACATGATTACTGATAGGTGAAATTTATTAAAATTAATTCCTTAAAATAAAAAGTAGTTTTATATTAAAATTATAAATGTAAAAATTACAATAGTTCATTTCTGCAAAAACAAGAAACAAACAAAATAATAATAATACTAACAATTAAATAATAGTTTTACTTCTTTTTAAAAAATATATACAGTAGACTCCCTCAAATCCATACAGCTTGGGACCAGAGGTTTTGCGGATTTTAGAATTTTGCAGATTTCTGGTCATTGCTTTGTTTACATTTTTTAAAAAGGTAATTTGAATGTAATTGATAATGAAATCAAAAGCATAATGAATGCTTACAATATGCTAAAATATTAAAATAAGTAATAAACTAAAATAATAAAAAATAAATAGTTTTTAAAAAGATAAAAATACTAAAAGCAAAGATCAAATTAATAATCAATAATGTACAAATATGCATTATAGAGATGAAATGTGTTTTTCCTAAATTATTCAATGAAACTTGCCTCATAAAGGTACATTATTAATCACATCAAGATCATAAAATAACGAAGCTTTATTTCAGGTTTAGCCAGATTTAATAACTAAAAAAGTTTGATTAATACATAAATATATTTGGTAAGACTGTGATTACCAGTAATATCAGCAATATCTTTATTTTTTCAGAAATAAATTATTCTTTCTTCATGAAAAAACATTAATTCAATAACCTTAACAAAAATTACAAATTAAAAAATATATGGAATTGATATAAAACTAAAAAAGTCAAATTTTGCATATACATCTGAACTGAATGTTTCATTGTTTACATCTGTAAAATATGTGCAGATTTTAGAGAGTTGCGGATTTTAGGATTGAGGATTTGAGGGAGTCTACTGTAGTATAACAAAGATATTTCTAAAAATACCTTGGTTCGACGTATACAAAATCCCCAACATAATATGTTTGATTTTGAAATGCTGCGCTATCAGAACTAGATATTTCATTTGAGCCTTTTTCATCCTAAAATAATAACAATAAATATAGGTTAAGAATCAAATGAAGTTATTAAAAAAATTAATTCTGATGTTTACAATAATTTTTGCCTTATATCATACATTTTTCACATTAAGTATTTAAAAAAAAAAAAAAAAATATATATTTCTAAAATTTATGCACACTGAGAGATTTCTTAAAGAAAACAGTGAACTTTGAAATGGATAAAAAATAAACAAAATATGACTTTTTCTCCTTCCATTATCATGTTAAAACTTTAAAAATAATAAAAATAATTTGCCATAGATTTTGCAGAAAGTGTGTTTTCATACTTTTTAAAACACACTTTCTGCAAAATCTATGGCAAATTATTTTTATTATTTTTAAGTTTTAACATGATAATGGAAGGAGAAAAAGTCATATTTTGTTTTGCAGTGTGCACATCTTTAAAATGTTCCATGCATTTTGAGTTTTGTTCAAAATTCTCAATACATTTAACAGTGGCTCAGCCAGAATTCGAGTCTGGGGGGGGGGGATAGAGTTGCTTATAGATTACAAAGTCGCCATCTTTTTTTTTTTAAATAAATTAGTTAACGAGTTATAAGCGATTTTGATCGCATGGCAAAAAAGGTGACTTTCGTTAAAAAATCGCGAAATAACCACTATTTCCCAGTAAATTTTGTCAAAAGAGGCAGGAAAAATGGCTAATTTCATCACAAAATCGCGATAAAACGGCATATTCTATCAAAGAATTCACGAATATTGGCAAATTTTGTCCAAAAATTCACAATAAAACGACAGATTTCGTCAAAAGATCTTAAAAATAAATAAATAAATAAATTATCAAACGATGCGCGAAAAAATGGCTAATTTCGTCAGAAAATGACGAAATAATGGCTATTTTCTGGTAAATTTCGTCAAAAGATTCACAAAAAAAAAAAAAAAGTCTAAAAATTGCAACTAAACAGCAAATTCTGTCAAAGAATTCGCGAACAGCGGCAAATTTTGTCAATAAATCACGATAAAAAGACAGATTTTGTCAAAAGATCGCAAAAATATGGCAAATTTCGTCTATAACTCACAATAAAACAGCAAATTTTGTGAAAAAATTGCAATAAAGCAACAAACGTCAAAAAATTGCAAAAAACGGCAAAATTTTGTTAAAAAATTCGTGAAAAATCGGCAAATTTCACCAAAAAAATCCCAATAAAATAGAAAATTTCGTTAAATGATCGCCAAAAAACAAACTTTGTCAAAGGGGCATGGGGGAAAAAATGTTAATGCCGAAAGTGAAATTTCCTGTTCCGAAAACTAATTTTCTTGCTTCAAAATTGTTTTTTTGCTGCTCCAAAAACGGATTTTACTGCTTCACAATAAGTCTATGACTGCTCCAAGTCTTTCTAAGTACATGTGACTCCTGAAAGCAACCATTCATTAAACAAAACGTACCCCTTTACTCAACAAAAGTATTATTTTTTTCATCTAAAATGTCTTTTTCAATAAATCAGCCTTGCCTCTTTTTTTTAAAAAAGAAAAGTTAACAATAGTGATACATGTTGTCTTCTACATTCAAATATTCAAAATTTTATAATTTAATTTCTATCTTGAACATTTTTTTAGCACATTAAAATTTTTCTTAATAGTTTAAAAAATTAAAATTGGTTTTAATTATTTATTTATTTATTATTAAAACAATAATTATTAATTTTTCTTTGGCAAATGAACAAGTTCAATTTTTGCATCTAAAATAATGACTTATGAGTCAGGAACCATTTTTGTAAAAAAGGGACCCAGAATTTTAGAAGTACTGAGTCCTGGTGACTCAGGTTTTTTCAAGTCCAGCAGCATCACTTTTTTTTCTCCTTTCACGTCATAAATTCGTTTCAAATTATCCACTGTGAGAATCGTCCTCTGAAAGATCTTATCAAAAAATGAAGAACATTTCTCAATTACATAGCTTTTTAATAATGATATCTACATGCCTGAATCTAGAAAAAAAAAAAAAAGTGTCAAACTACAAAAGCAGAAAAAAGTGACATGGAAAAAAAGTTAACGGAAAAAAAAAAAAAAAGACAAGGAAAAATTGTTACCGAAAAAAAAAGTGACAAGGAATTGATTTTGGGGATTTATTGGTTAAGTATGAAAGGGGGAATCGGGGGGGAAGTTCTTAATTTAGGTAAATGGGTTTTTCATGCTGCCAGTGTCCCCTTCAGCTCATTGCCGCTAGACCAGTGCAATCATTTTCTAGGCATGTCTGTTGAGATCAATAGCACCTATTCTATTCAGCTTTTGAATGAAGATACTTTCACCCCTGCATACCTTTTCACGATAAGACTTCGCTATCTATCTTATGCCACGATTAAAGTTGTCAGTACGTCATCACAGTATATAATGACAGAAAAATTTTGGAAGTTTAATGGTTAAGTATAGAGGGGGAATTTGGGATAACCTCTCTTAAATTAAATAAATGGCTTTTAATGCAGAATTATCTGATTTGCTTCAAAGTTTGAATGTAGGTTCATTAAGATAAGGGGTATCTCTGATTAATTATGGGGTTCTTTTGCTAATTGAAAAAGAGGGGGAAGATTATTCCCCCTTAAATTAGATAAATTGTTTTTTATGCACAATTATCTGATGTATTTCAAATTTCGGCTATAGGTTCTTTCTCATAAAGTGAATCCCTGAATAGTTTTAAGGTTTTGTTTATATATCCTCAATAGCTGTTTGCATTTAAAACTGTGGTTTATGTTTCTGCATAGTATTTTTCAGTATTCTATAAATATCCTAACAAAGAAAAAAATATCCTGTTTTTCTTCATTTTTTTAAAATTTAAATCTGTTTTTTAATTTTTTTAAGTGTTTAAACCTGAAGATCTATCAAGAACTACAAGTTTTTAAACAATTAACTTTCTAATTACTAACATAAACTAGTAATAAAAAAGCTATTTTTATTACTACAAATTAATGATTCAATAGTTCATTCATTCGTGACATACAATATAGATTGAACATTAAAATTTTCTAACATATATTTTTAAAGTGTTTTATATTATATTTTGTGATGGGACTATAATTAGTACTAATATGGGACATTAATTAGTAAAAATCCAGTTTAAAATGATAAATATTTGGCATAAATTAAAATGACAATTACAACAAATGATTTAGCACATTACTTTCTTCACAAATTTAAAAAAAAAAAAAAAAAAAAAAAAAAAAAAATTAAATGCAAAATGAATGGTAATTAATCATTATAGGAAAAAAGGTAAAATGTGTTACAATGTTTTCTGACATAATTGTTTTCAATCACTAAATTAAAAAATAAAGAAAAGTTATTTTTATTTGTTATTTGTCTTTAGTTGCATTCAACTCACTTTTTTATGTTACTAGGGTATTTTTGAGGCAAACCTTTAACAGGAAATACCACCCTGATCGACAAATTTCCAAAGAGACTAGCCGCCTGCGATATCTATTGGACATCCCCCTCCGTTAAATGGGGAAAGCAAGCTTCTTTCCCCGAAAGAGTTCCCTGAATGGACTGCTGCATCCCTATTTTAACTATATTCATTAGCTTATAGGCCTAATCATAATGAACCTACATCCAAAATTAGACGGAAATCGGATAATGCATAAAAAGCCATTTATGTAATTTAAGGGGGAGTTATCCCCAGTTCCCCACTCTACACTTAGCCATTAAGTTCTTAAAACTATTTAGGGGTCCACTTTATGGGAAAGAACTTATATCAAAAATCTGAAATACTTCGGATAATTATGCATTAAAAAAAAAATTTATTTAATTTAAGGAGGGGAGGGGATAATCGTCCTTTTCCCTATTTATACTTAGCAATAAAACCTCATAATCAGGGATACGCCTCATCATAAAGAACCTACATCCAAAATTTGAAGCAAATCAGATAATTCTGCATAAAAAGCTATTTATTTAATTTAAGGGGGGTTATCATCTGTTTTTACCTCTATACTTAGCCATTAAACCCTTAAAACTATTCAGAGATTCACCTTATCAGAAAAAACCTATATTTAAAATTTGAAATACATCAGATAATTCTGAATAAAAACCAATTTATCTAAATTGAGGGGGGGGGGGGTAATTGCCCATCCCTCCTTTATAATACCCAAAAGAATTCCATAACCAATCAGAGATACATTTTATCATAATGAACCTACGTCCAAAATTCAAAGCAAGTTGGATAATTCTGCGTAAAAAGCCATTTATTTAATTTAAGAGGGATTATCCCCCGTCCCCTCATCACCTTATATTTAGCCATTAAATTCTTAAAATTATTCAGGGATTCACCTTATCAGAAAGAACCTATATTTAAAATTTGAAATACATCGGATAATTCTGCATAAAAACCGATTTATCTAATTTGAGGAGAGTGGTAATTGCTCGCCCTCCCTTTATAATAAGCAAAAGAGCCCCATAACTAATCAGAGATACATTTTATCCTAATGAACCTATGTCCAAAATTCCAAGTAAATCGGATAATTTTGCATAAAAAACTGTTAGTTTAATTTGAGAGGTTATCCCTTCCCCCTTTTTTCTTAACCATTAAACTCCCAAAACTCTTCAAGCATTATATACTATGTATAATCCTTATTAGAAATAACCTAATCTAAAAAATGACACACGTTGGATAATACTAGGGATGTACCGAATATTCGGTATCTATTCGGTATTCGGCCTATTCGGCCATGTTACCGAATATTCGGTTAGGCCGAATATCAAACTATTCGGTTAAGCCAAATATTCGGCTTGGCCGAATATGAAACTATTCGGCCTGCTGAATATTCGGTTTGGCTGAATATCAAAGTATTCGGCCGAATCCAATACTTAATAAAGCTTTTTAAAATACATTTTTAAAAACTTTTCACAATTTCTACTTTTAACAGTCAATTTACAAATATATTTAAAAAAGTTGGAAAAAAAATCATATTTAAATAAAATAGAATGTTTTTATATTATTTATTTGTTGTTCCTAAAGTTTAACTTAAGAAAATTAATCATGAGAAGGACTAAAATTATGATTTATCAGGATTCTCTTTAGGAATAAATGATGCGAGTGCAGCTGCAATTTCCTAAATTTTATTTAGTAAATAATCTGTTTCTTGCTTTTCCCAAATAAAAGTCCTTAAACAAAAAAAAAAAAAAAAAAAAAAAAAAAAAACTTTTGAGATTAATAATAGCTATCAAGGCAGACAATTTTTGTTTATGAAACCATAATCAACTTATTGAATCATAAGTACATTGTATTTCATCTCACTCTAGGTCAAACTTTTGTTTTCGTTTGTTGCATTAACAATAAATAAGATACCATAACTATATTTTCAACTCACACACTTTAATTTCTGTAAAATATGATATGATGGAAAGGATAGAAAATGCTACCATTCATAAGAAAAGAACTATGAGCTAGACATTCCTTTATTCAGAATTAAGTTGAAAGTATTTATATTTTATAATGAAAAAATCTGCCTTGAATTATTTAGAAAGAACAAATATGAGGCTGTATAGTTTTTCTTCAACTATTTTTTCATCATTTCTCTTTGATTTCAAAATGTTTGTGTCAATTCGTAGAAGAAATCATGAAATTTAAAATTTTATTAATTGAAAAAGTCTCATAATTATGCTTCTTAAATAAAAAAAAGGCAGATTTTTTTCAATACTGAATGTTCCTATAAAAAGCTCTTGTTTATCAAAATATAAGTTTCTCTTATTAAATATTATGTAAAATTGTTTTAAAAAGTAACATTTTAATACCTTTAAACTTTGAAATATAAAAAGTATTTGGAAAGCCGAATATTCAGTATTTGTCTGGCCGAATATTCGGTATTCGGCCCAACAATTACTATTCAACTAGCCGAATATTCGGTATTTGGTTCAGCTGTCAGCCGAATATTTGGCATTTGGTATTCGGCCAAAATCACTATTCGGTGCATCCCTAGATAATATTACATAAAAACATGTTTATCTAATTTAGGGCAGATGGGCTGGGGTGGGGGGGATAATCATATGTCCAAAATTTGAGCCAAAACAGTTAATTCAGCATGAAAAACCCATTTACCTAAATTAAGGGCCTCCCCATGATCCCCCCTAAATACATAACCAATTAATCCCCAAAATCAATTCCTTGTCCCTTTTATCCGGTAACTTATTTTCTGCTTTTGTAGTTTATGTCACTTTTTTTCCCCGATAACTGTTTTTCTGGTCACTTTTTTCCGTTTACCCACTTCCCTATTTCGGACGCTTTTTAAATAAGAATTAATATTAATTTAAAAAATTGCCTGAAGGCAGTCCCTTTAAAGTAGTAGTAAGTAGAAAGTAGTTAGAAATTTGGCGCCCCCTAAATCTCTGCGCCCGGGGTGACCGCCCTCTTCCCCCCCCCCCTTTCGCATGGCACTGTTAATATCTTTCCTTAAGCACAAATATAAACAAAGTATATACCTTCCAAACATACCTGGATTTTAAGAATGCTTGAAGAAATTCGAAAGATTTAAAAAAATTATCTCTTATATCCATCTTTTACATAATTTTCTTCTCTGAAGAGGATTTAATATCAGTCATAGCAAAGCGAAATGCACAGTAAAAAAACCTTAGCACTACAGCAACTAACAACAGAATGTTTGTGGAATTAAGCCCACCCTTCAAAGCATGCGAACATGCGTTTTTGAGTTTTTCCTGGTATTCGAGAGTCCAGCACCGTTTCCAGAAAAAGAGCAAGAAACAGATGTAACTAGTTAATACCCCCCCCCTTCCCCAATGGGGGTAGCTTCCAAGTATTGAAAAACCCGACACAGCATTGACAGCGACAGGAAATGACCATTCCTTTTAGCCTTCGGCTGATTTCCAATAGTACAAATGAATGACAGCCTTTTCAGAAATAAGTGACCAGTTTTCAATACTGATACTGTTACCATGTGCTTTCCCCATTTTTAAAAGAAAATATATTATTGCCGTTTAAACAAGTCAAACTTAAAAAAAAAAAAAATAAAAAAAAAATAAAAAAATAATTGATTGAATAAAGCAGCAGATTTCGAACAAAACAAATAAAATTCTAACTTTAGTTTTGTTTTAAATGATTCAGTTCATAAAAATGAAAATTTCTGTATTTTTTTCATGGCTCTGGGAGGGGGGTTAACTCCCAACTCCCCATCGCTGTGCCACTGCATTTAAAGGACAATTTTGATAAATGCTGAACATGTGAATTTTTAATAAAAATTAAGTTTTACAACAGATTTTTCATATGTATTAAATTCATGGTACAGACTTTGAAGAATTTCTGATTGTAATAATATAAATAAGAAAAAACAACTTTTTAAATCTATTATTCTCTTAAAAAAACATACAAAATGCACTTCTTTGGTTTTTTCTAATGAAAAAGTCTCATGATGGAACTTTTAAACTATCCTAGATATACTTCTCTCATAAACATTTATGAAAATAGATATCAGAGTTGAACTGAATATGAAGCAGAAATAAATAATATGCAAAATTTTATAAAAAAAGATTTTGCTGTGTTAGAATTCCCTTTTTAGCAGGTTTTCTCAAACAGCTCAAAATGCAATTTTACTTTCATCTTAGACTTTGACACATATATTTTAATCTTTATATATAAAAATCTTCTGTGCGTGTGTATGTATTTGAACTCCTCTTAAACGACTGGACCGATTTTGATGAAATTTTGTGTGTGCGTTCCAGTAGATTCGAGAATGGTTTAGATTCACATTTCATCGAAATTGATTCAGTACTTTTTTAGTAATAAGGCAAAAACTAAAAATTAGTGATTTTTCGCTAATTAAAAGTGCTATAAACATAAAAGAAAGTCTGGATTTCGTATTAATCACAGCACAAAAAAATCTACCAAACCAAAAATCTTGAAAATTGGAGAAAAAATACTTCTTATAACATTGAGTGCCGCTAAAAAGGTATTTTCGAAAATTCCACCCCTAAGATGAGTACAAAAAAGAACGAACTTTTAAAAAATTCCTCAAAAATCGGCTTTTGTATTTATTTTTCAACTGATAACATATTTCAGTGCATTTTTTCATTCTGAGTCGAATGGTTCTAAGCAAATTCATCTAAATCCAGTAGTTTGTGAGGTAATTCATATTTTCCAAATTTGGCGATGTCTTCGGCGCAAAAACCTGAAATTTTCAATCCTTATCTATATATATAAAAGAAAGTCAGGATTTTGTATTAATAACAGCACAAAAAAAATCTACCAAACCAAAAATCTACCAAACCAAAAATCTAGAAAATTGGGGTAAAAATACTTCTTATAACATCGAGTGCCGCTAAAAAGGGATTTTCGATAATTCCACCCCTAAGAGTAGTAGAAAAAAGAGCGAACTTTCAAAAAATTCTTTAAAAATCTGCTTTTGTATTTATTTTTCAACTGATAACATATTTCAGTGCATTTTTTCATTCTGAGTTGAATGGTACTAAGCAAATTTGTTTAAATACAGTAGTTCGTGAGATAATTCATATTTTCCAAATTTGGCGATGTCTTTGGCACAAAAACCTGAAATTTTCAATCCTTATCTATATATATAAAAGAAAGTCAGGATTTCGTATTAATAACAGCACAAAATTTTACCGAACCAAAAATCTTGAAAATTGGGGTAAAAATACTTCTTATAATATCGAGTGCCGCTAAAAAGGGATTTTCGAAAATTCCACCCCTAAGAGGAGTAGAAAAAAGAGCGAACTTTTAAAAAATTCTTTAAAAATCGGCTTTTGTATTTATTTTTCAACTGATAACATATTTTAGTGCATTTTTTCATTCTAAGTCGAATGGTACTAAGCAAATTCGTTTAAATCCAGAAATTCGTGAGATAATTCACATTTTCCCAATTTGGCGATGTCTTCGGCACAAAAACCTGAAATTTTGAATCCTTATCTTTATATATATAAATCTTCTGTGCGTGTGTATGTCACTGAATTCCTCCTAAACGACTGGACCAATTTTAATGGAATTTTGTGTGTGTGTGTTCCAGTGGATTCGAGAATGGTTTAGATTCACATTTTATCGAAATTGATTCAGTACTTTTTCAGTAACTAGGCAAAAACTAATAGTTAATGATTTTTCGCTACTTAAAAGTGTTGAATAAGTGCGATAATAGAGTGCGGACGGAATGCCCGAGTGGTCTAAGGCGCCAGATATAAGCTCTGCTTCTCAAAGAAAGAGATTGCGTGTTCGAATCCTGCTCCTGTCAAATGTGTACGCTTTACAGTAATATAGCCTGTATTATAATTTTGATTAACTGACTTCAGAAAATCGTTAACTTTAAAAAAGAGAAAAATAAACTTTTCTATGAAAAATTGAACAGACTTCGAAAAATACTGAAGAATGAAAAATAATTTCCTTACATAATTGTAATAAAAAATTAAATTAGGAGCTTAGTGTTTATCGTGCATATTACTATATTTAAGTACATTTATTTGATTTTCTGGTGTCGGTGACAGGAAGGACAACGTCTGTCAGTGACAGGACAACGTCTGTCGGGTCCGCTAGTCTAAATGAAATTTCAAAAATAAAATTAAAAATATTCTAAATGAGCAGTTCCCAAACTTTCTTGGTTAGCGACACATCTTTCAGTGAAAAAAAAATTTTCAAACCACCTTTGAGTTAAAAAAAAATAATAATAAATTGCGACCCACCCAAAATAAAGTTGTATATTAGTATAGCAATTTTTGTACAATCTTTATACGCTCGGCTATCCTATTCTAATAAAAACACAAATTTTTGTACGGAAGATACATTATCAACAAAAACAAGAATTGGTAATCTCAATGTGTGTAAGTGAATAGTAATTAAAACAATGCACAAATTACAAAGATAGTTAGAAATACGTTTAATTATTATGCAAATGTAACTTTGTAATCGATAAGATTTTTAGTCTCAGTACTTGTCTTTCAAAAACAGCAAAGTAGATAAAAACATGTTCGCATAAGCACAAAGTGTAGAATTTCATCAAGGACCACAAAACTGTTTTAAATATTTCTGGATAATCTATTTGTATATTAATATAGACATCTAGTAAGAAATTATGTATTTTCCCTTCAAATATTTTCTGTTGAAACTATCATGTCTTTTAAACAGATAAAATAACATATCATTTTAATGACAAACCTCAATTGTTCCGCGAGCTACCAAAACATCCGCCGCGACCCATAGATTGGGAACCGCTGTTCTAAATAACAAATAAGTATGAGTTAAATGAAAGGTCTGGAAGTTCATTAGATAAATGTTAAACATTTATAATTTACAAATGGATCTAAAACAATGATAATATTATGGTCATTATGGCAAAAATAAGAGCCCAAAATAAACAAAGCTACATATAAATTTTCCATTTTAGAATTTGAAAAACCAAAACAAATTTAAAATATTGTATTTGAAATATATTCATACATGTACTGCATAAGGAAAGTCACACTTTAAAAATATAATTTTCAGAGTCTATGCATAAATTCTTTTTTGCTACTGGCATTTTGACTTTATCAGATAACTTTGACTAACAGCTAGAAATTATTTCATGCCTAAAAATTACTTAAACTACCTGGGATTTCAATTTTTTTTAAATACATAGTTAATTTTTAATTATATACTAAAAATTTATTTAAGTTATGGAAATATGAAAATTATGAGCTGTTATCAGGAACACATAACAGTACACAATTTCTTAAGTTCTAGCAGAAAAAAGTGGGGAGAAAAAGATAATAAAATTCCATCATTACATTACTCCGTTCAGTAAAAAAAAGTGCATAAAAATATATTAAATTCACAAAACTACCAAATAAGCTTTGAATATATCTAGTTTGAAATTCGCCTGAAACACAAGTTTTCAATATAATCATGTCAGTTTTTTCCTACAATTTTTAGGCAGCTTTCCAGAGTCTTTTTGCATGTTTGTTGGAGATATTTTCATATTCTACAAAATTGATATCATTTTTTAATGACTAACAACCAGCTTATATCTTACAACAGTGAACACTATCAGCTTTAAGTAAAAAAAAAGCAAATGTGCTGAAATGAATTTCATAATTTCATATGAATGAATTTCATAAAGAAAATATGTTACCTTTTCTTGCTTAATCTCCAGTTCAGCTTCTTGTTGCTCTCTTGGCAGTTTTTGAGCTCTTAGAGTCTCTACACTTGCTTGTAAATCAGCTTCTGAATACTGCAAGGCTGGAGAGGAAAGAACATCCCCATTTTTACAAAGTTCATCTCGTCTTTTAATAAAAAATAACTGGAGTTCGACAGAGTCTTCAAATACTTGAGAATCGGTTCGACTACGATGTCGGACATGCTCAAATACTTCAAACATATCCTCTTGGAAACGATCCAACCGCTTGTATTTTCCCTAAAAAGAAGATGTTTATTTAAATTAATATTAATGTAAAAAGATATATTAATTTTACAAAACTACCAAATAAACTTTGAATTTTACACAAAATCAAGAAAAATAAACAATGTTAGAAATTTATAATAATCCTCCTTAACTTAAATTTAGAAAGTTAGAGAAAACTAATTTAAAGAAGTTTTTTCTTCTGTATTCACTGAACTCCAAATATATTTTTCATAATTTTTCAGCACTCGTGATTTCAAGTACAATTCAAAAATAAAAGTAAAACTCATTTATTGAAATGTAATTTTTATTAGTGCATTTAAAAGCAGAAATATGGTGAATTAAAGTTTGTGTTTAACAAATTAAAATTTATGTTTTTTATATGTCATTATATCAACATATAAAAATCATATATCAAAGGAAAAATAAAATGAAAATAAGCTTAAAATAAATGCAGTTATTATTATTAGTAGTACTTTTTTTTTTTTTTTTTTTTTTTTTTTTTTTTTTTTTGTCCAGTTTCTTTTTAAGATATAATAACATGAAAAAAAGAGCCTTTTTCAATTACTAAAAATTTTACTTTAAATTATCAATACATAAACAAATATTTATTGTTGAGTGTCAAGATAATATATTTAAAGAAATTTAGTAGTTTTAATAAAAATTATTAAAACTATTTAGATTTATAAACTATTTTCTCAAATATAGTTATAACTAAAACTAAAGTTATGAAAATATTGTGGCACACTGAAAACACACAACTATACACAATTTCTAGAATTCCATCACATCAGAAAGTTAATGAAAAAATGATTTTAAAATTCCATTATTCATATTACCTAAACAACATTAAAAAAAATAATAATAAATAACTGCAAAGAGTGTAATTTAGTTACATTGGCTTTAATGCCAATTCCATACTTTGCAATGGTATTTCTGCACAAATGAAGAAATCTTAACAGTATCAATTTTTAATCTTACAACATAGATAAATGCTAAAGGGGCTTAAATTTTATTAAATGCATTGAATCTATATTATTTCAAAAGAAGGGCTCATATTTGTTAAAAGAAAATGATTCAGTCTTATGATGAAAATGTCGGGGTTCCATGGATCCAAGATTCCAAAAGTCTAGTTACATCACCATTTATTAAAGGAAAATATTGGAAAATCATAGTTATTCTCTTCTTAACAAAAATAAAAAAAACTAATGAAAACATTAAGAGGTTTTTTTTTTTTCATTTAACTTAAAAGGTTTGTCACAATATGACATGCTCTGTTAAGCCTTAGTTTAATTTTATTTTTATTCTTCTAGCTAAAATTTTAGTATTTTGTCGACATGATTATTAGTTTCAATTTATTAACTTTAATTTGATATATTTCCCATTAATTTTGGTTAATTCTTTCAGTTTCTGTCCTCCCGGGGCGGCGATCGTAATTTTAGTTCTTTTAAATTATCATGCACTAAGTTTTTCTCAATCTTGACATTGCCATGTTCAAGGAGTTCTTCCTCATGTTTTTCCCGCGCTTTCGTCCGTAGGCGTGATGTACTGACGTCACACTTGGCGCTCTGACATGCAGGCGTGTTTTTTTCTTCTATTGGCATTGTTCCTCTAGCCAATTTTTCCACCACGCGATCTCCGATCCAGATTTCTAGTCAGTAGCGTTCCAGAGTCCGAGATGGTAGTTTGAGGTTGGCCTTCCTCTCTTTTGAAGGCCGTTTTCCCCTGCCGAAGTTTGTGTTTTTTTTTTCTACTCAAGAATGTCATAATTTTGATTTGTGCCCTGAATCAGCCAGTATCCGTTCTTCCCCTTTTCAATCATCTGAAAGTCTTCAATAAAATTGTATTTTTTTCTGATTCAACTCGTAGTTGAATTGCGCCGTTAACACTCAGCACCACGTGATTTCTCCGAGTCATTCTTTCTCATCCAAGGTATGATCTTATTTTTTCTGATATTTTTGAAGGAGAACTGTAACAGCGTTAACAGCGAAATGAATTTTTGAATCTGGAGTAACTATAAACTGAACATAATATTTTTTTTGTTGTGAAGTCACATAGGACTTCATTTTTAGTCAGGCTACGAAGTTCTACTGTGACGTTCTACTATGACAAGGTTATTTATTTTGCAGTTTTTCAAATTCTTCAATCTCTCGTTTTCAAGTACAATTTGAAAAACCAAACGCTGAACATGTAACATAACAGAAAGATAAGATTTGAACAAAAAGTAGAGTTGCTGAAGTTTTACTCTCATTATTGCAAAATTAATTACATCTAATACTTATTGTTCTTTTTTACAGGTAACTCAAATTCATAATAGAATTTTATTTTTATATTTTACTTTTTATTCTCAAACAAAATTGGAAAGAAAATGAGGCATTTGAAAAATGTGTTGGCATGTCAGTCAAATCAAAATCATCACAAATCAGTAAGGTTCTGTTTATAGCTATGAATAAAAGATCTTTTAATGAGCTTATTGATGCACATACAGGCTTATTAATTAAGAAGAATTGTGGATATGTATTTATTTTGCAGCCTTCCTTCTTCTCAAGATGAAAAATCCCAGCCAACTCGGCTTACAAGTGGAAGTAGATTTCGAAGTTATTAATTTTAATTTCTATTAATTTTAATAATTTATTAATATTAATTTCACCAACAAAAACTAAATCAAGATTAGAGATATACCCCATTTCTCTACAAAGAATGATTTCTAGGGTCATAAACTTTTTGTGAAAATTCTAATATATACACACTTATAAGAATTTTTCAGAAGTTGCACCATGGTAATGATAGGTAGTATTTCTTATGAAATCTATCAAAAAATTATCTCTTTATAGATGTTCCAATTATTTTCAAATAATTTAGTATTATATTTATTGCCTCAATGGTAGATTTTTGTTTGAAGATGGTTTAAACATATTGTACAAAATCAAAAACATAACATAGCTGTAATTGGAATTTTTTAATGCATTTGAATTAACACTTTTCAAACACACAGAAAAAAGGTGGGAAAATTATCATTTTTGGGAGTAATAAGAAAATCTGAAAAAATAAAATAATTTTGTCTTCTTTGCATTCCATATTTTATATAAAGATGCATATTTTGCAAATTTTTATTTATCTTATTTATATCTACCCACCTCCTTTAATCATTTTGATAAATATGGAAATTTTTCTATAGTTTAAAACATAAATTACACTTACTTTATCCAAATTCCTCTTGATCATATCCAAATTCAAAACTTTCCTTTAAAAAAAAAAAAAAAAAAAAAAAGATAAAATATAAATTTTTACAGGTGTACACTAATAAAACAAAAAAATACATATTTATTATTATTAAAATATTAGAATAATGTTTAGGAGTAATATACTGTTAAATTTATTTAAACATTTAAAGTTGTGGATCAGCTAACAATTTTTTGTATCATTTATTTATTTCTTTTTAATAAATAAATAATTCAAAATCTTTTTTGCCATTTTTATTAGATTAATTAAATGAAGTTTTAGATGCTCTAAGCAAAAGTGCTCCTTTTTTATTTTTAAAATTCGTTTCACTTCATTAAAATGTAACTTCATAAAAATCCCCTATGTTACAATCCTCAGACATTTTTGTTTAGTCTCCTATGTAACCATAACATATATATAATAATTAATCATAAACGGGTAGGTGCCAAAAGTTGCCTTTATCATGGTGTACATCAATGGTGTGAAATATTAATGCCAAAATAAAATCTCTTGAGTCTGTGCTTTTGCTCTAAAAGTAGAAATTTTGGTAAAATTTGGTAATTTTACAAAAAAAAAAAAAAAAAAAAAAATTCTATGGAACTGGTTATGATTTAAAATACTGAAATGATAAAATGATACCTTCAATGTGTATAACTTCAGCGAAGTTGGATATTTTCAATAAAAAAGAGCTGTTTTAACTGTTGTCTCCACCATGTAAGGCTAAATTCTTTACAAGTTGTGGGGTCAATTTGCATTGGTGTTCGATTCTTTTTTCAGTCATCCATCCGCTCAGGGGAAATGGGGTAGTGGGTGGAAAATGTGCTCTCTATAAACTATAAAAAAGGGAGAAGGTGCAGCTGACCCATGACCTTCTACTGTCCAGTGGTGTGATGTGCCAGAAAATATCTGTTGCTTCCCTATTGACTTTTAATTTCAGTATCTTAGTTACTTGGAAGAGAGTGAATTGTAAAAATGTCTCACCCAAAGCAAGAAGATGACTCTATTGTTGTAAGTAATCAAGAGTTGAATGAATCAGAGTTACATGCATGTTGTGATGTAGTTAGATATTATAACATTTGTGGCATAAAGCAAAGACCGAGAAGGAAGATAAAAATCCAACAAACATTTCATTTAAAAAGGCAGCTATCCGTCATAGCTTCTTGATGACTTGCTCAAAACCGAATAATACTTTCATCTCTGGACCTCCTAATTAGCTTAAGCCTCCTAATTAGCCCTCCTAGCTTAAGTAAAAAACAGTTTCTAGAACTTCGATAATCTCAAACTTGATCCCTTCATGTAAACAGAAACCAGTATCAAAGTCCGAGCCTAAAAGTGGCAGAATCGAATGTTTCAGCAAATTATAATTTTATTAAAAAGATTATTTAACTTATTTAATAATCCAAAGTAGTTAAAATTTGATATATTCCACAGATGATATTTCACACACACACAAAAAAAAGAAAAGAAATTAATTTATCGATACGTAATAATAGATAAAAAATGCAAGAAAAAAAAAATAAAATTAAAAGAATGATGTTTTGAATAAGTGTGCTTTTTCAGAATAAATTTAATAGGACTTGTTTTACTAGGAATTTTATGAAATAAAGTTTATTTAAGAATATTTTTAATTTAGAGCCTTTTTAGATTTATGGGTATCAGATAAATATTTTTAAGGTGAATTATGAATTTATATCATTTCTATAAAGATTAAAAGATTAGATCTAATAATAGGATTTTAATTTAATAAACCACAATGAATATGGAATATTCTTAAAAGGAAATTAATATAAGGTTTATTTTAACCCCAAAAAAAAAAAAAAAAAATTATAATTATCTATTAGCAAAACTTTGATTACAAGTAGCCAAAACCATCAAAGGTAATTCAGAACACTGTGAAAACTTTATAATCAGTGACAATTTCACTGATTGACAGTTGAGTCCAGTAAATAATTCTGTTCATTATGAAAATCTGATATCACTGGATAGTGAATATGCAGGTCATGTATAATTAGTTTGCATAAATTGGTTGTTTCCAAATTGTACCTTTCAAATTTATAGAAATAATACTAATAGTTTCAACCATGGGTCTGGAAATATAGTTGTAATTTACCTTTTCTGGAAATGTTGATTGAGTTCATTATGATGTTTTAGATTTTTTGTCCTGACTCTAATTTTGTGAAGCCAGTTGTTCCAAAAAATGTAAGAAAAAGAAGAAAAAATTTAAAAGGGTACAAAGAAATCATAAATAAACATATAAAAAATGAAAATTTTTTTAAAAATTCAACATTGTTGTATTTTTGTAAAGCAATTTGCAATTTCAGCCATTTAGTTTGGGTAAACTGAACAATAAATGCAGGTATTGCTCTGCACTATATTCTAAACATAAAAAATATCAACAGGGTATATGATGGTAACAAAAATATCAAATTACCTTAATTTTGTATTTCTGATGATATTAAAGAATTATTCACCGGAAATATCAGTCAATTTTCCATTTGTGTTACATTTTATATGAAGATTAATAAAGCACAAAGACAAACATTGGATTGTGTTGGTATTTAGTTATGTGATCCAGTATTTAGCCATGGTCAGTTATTCTTGTAATTAATATCTTGAGTACTTTCTTTTAAAAATTCGAAAGTGCAAACAATTCCAAAAAGTAGCACAATAACTAGTGTAACATAAAATATATTTTTTTCTTTATTTTTAAAGTAAAAAAATAAAAAAATCTATCATTTAATCAATATGAAAACTGATTTGATACTTATTATAGATAAAACTAAAGAAAATTGATATTCTTTTCTAAGTATACTTTTCTTATATTCATATGGTTCAAATGAAACATAAATGACGAAACATCTAATATATTCTCTTCCATGAAATTTTGAAGGGTGCGACTAGTAAAATTATTATTTTTTCAAGATTTTTTGTCCCAAATCATTAAGAATTCAAAATTTCACATCTAAACAATTTCTAAATATCAAATAAGTTCTTCAAATTAGAATAGTATTACTTATTACTAAATCCACAGACAAATAACAGAAAAGTTAATAATACTTTGTTGCATCACTGGTTAGATCAGTCTCTGAAAATTCAACTAGAGAGTCACTGAAGCAACGACCTTCTTCATCCTAGTTAAAATAATTAAAAATAATAAAAAAAAAATTTCATAAAACATAATCAAATAATCATATAGCAATAGCACTAATTATGCTAGTCATTAATTATTATAATAGTACAGAATTCTTTATCCAGAAATCAGTTAACAAGAAAACTTGTTATCCTGAATCATATTTATAATAAACAGACGTAAGAAATTTTCCAGAAAAAAAAAAAAAAGCACTATTTTGATATGTGTATTGAAAATATAATACCACAGGTATGACATAATCTGATGATAACATCTAAGATTTAAAATAAAATTATTTTCTTATGTGACAGTTTGATTTTTACTCTTTTTTTTTTCAATTGATTCAAAAAATTATCCTCTTTGCGACTTTTTGATTTTGATTGAATCTGTTTAACCTGACAAATAATTTGAAATCGGGAACAACATTAATTCTACAAATCTGGTAAAATAGATTTTGCTGTGAGGGCCAACCACTTATCTAGGATAAGCAGCTATTCGGAAAACATCTAGTCTTGATCATTTTGGATAAATAGTTTGGTCTTTCCCTTGCAATTAATTCTTATGATAGGTATTTTCAGCAAAACACTTTTTTAAAAATTGAAAAAAACTCTTTATATTTCAGATTAAAAATTAAGTATATCCACATAAGAATAGGTTATTTTGTGTTTGAAAATAATAGTATAAAAATAAGTAACCAATGCAAAAGAAAAGAAGATTTTAGAACAGCAGTTCTCAAATTTTATTGTTCTGGGACTTAAAGTTTGAAATTTTTAAATTATCAATGTATACAGAAGCTTCTTTGTATTATCTATAGCAAAAATCATGAACCTAAGGCAAATATGCCCAAAGTGGAATATATGACACACACAAAATTAGATTATCTGATAGTTATTTTATAAATACAGTGAAACTCGTTTAAGATATGCCTGCTTAAAATACGAATTATCTTCGGTCCCTTGAAAACTGCCTATTAAACCCGTGTAAAATTACCCGCTTAATATACGTACGCATAAGATACGATCCCGCTTAATATACGAAGAAAATTGGTCCCTTGATGTTAAAAAACCCGCTTAATATACGAAATGGTGCTTATGAAATCAGTATATCACGTGTCTTTAGGACAGAATATGTAAAATCTCAATTATTTTTCATAAGATACTTTCTTTTAACCTTTTTTCTCTCTAAAATATGTTTTTTTCCACTGCTTTTGCACGCGGAATTCTGATCGACTCCTTTTACAACAAAATACAAAAACAACAACCGCTTTTATTTGTTTTACCATTACACTTGGGAAGTGGATGGATCTGAAATTTCATTGGTTGCTCCCTCTCCTAATTGGATAAGAAAGTTGTTGGTGAAATCCGTCTATATT
Source organism: Maratus speculifer (assembly GCA_964019185.1). Lineage (NCBI taxonomy): Eukaryota > Metazoa > Arthropoda > Arachnida > Araneae > Salticidae > Maratus > Maratus speculifer. The sequence goes on from OZ025297.1 coordinate 333,552,006, forward strand.
TTTATGCTTTTTATTTTTTGTATCGCTTATCTAGCTATTTTTTATTATTATTTTTATTACTATAAATCGTTCTCAGGAGTGCTTTTTTATGAGTTTCTTTTTGTCACTTACTTTTTTGGGGGCACTTTAAAAAATATTAACATCACAGAATAAGAGCAGTATCAAGAAGAATACAAAGATTGGGACTTTTTGGCCAAATTAATGATCACATTGTGACAAGTAAAGTTTGCTCTATTGCGGATATAATCACAAACGTCAAAAGTTCTGATTAACCTAGGTCTTCAGAAGGAGTTAGAAGACGACACGGATGAAAAAACAGATGTACCAACCATACCATCATTCCCAACTGTAATGAGATCGTTTAGCTTACTTCAACTTTACGCCTCTTCGATGGATGCTGGTCCCTTCGTTAAAAATGTTTCCACCACATCAACAAGGCAGAAAACTTCCTAATAAAATCTCGCCCTACGTTGCACCAAATCAAGATAAACAACCTTTTCTCAAGAAACTAAAACTACATCATGATTTTTATAATGTATCGAATAGTTATTGTTCCTTGCATACATTTAGTTTGTCTTTCAAAAAATTATTTTGACAATTTATTATTCTCCCCCTTTAAGTATGTAATGTATTTTAGATTTTTTTCTAAAGATTAACAAAATTTTCATTTTATTGTCTGTTTTTTAATTTGGCAGAGAGTACTGTATAAAAGCATTTTAATTTTTTTACTGTACAAACAGATATTCAATAAAATTTTGGAGAAAAATAAAATTATTCTTTATTTCAATCAATATCTTAAATTCAAATTTTCTAGAATGTCTAAAAAGTCTTAGTAATGGGTAAAATAAGAGTTATAAATGGCTAAAATATGTTAATAACAATGATCACTGTCTTTAATATGCATTATTATTCGAGAATCTATGATATCCGGATAAGATACGATCCCGCTTAACATACGAAATGCTCTCAGTCTCTTGATTCGTATCTTAAACGAGTTTCACTGTAATGTTAGTTTTTTAAAATAAATATTTTTTTAAAAGATTGAATAAAATAAACTATGACAGACTTGAATACATTAAAAAATTAAAATTTATATACAAAAAATAAAAATACTAAAAAACATTTAAAAATACAACATGTAAACGTTTAGCCAAGCTGCTTGCAAAGCATCATCAGTACAAATATCCATTGGATAACAAAAAGTGGGACAATTAAGAACAGTTACAGAAATAATTTTTTAGAAATAGATAATATTTACTAAGGATAGCATGAGTCTCATTCATGGTTGGCAATCACAAAAATGTGAACCAGCCTTCAATGAGTAATCTACCATGATAATTTTTACAACTTAATTTTAAAACACTGGCGTTCACAAACCGCAGGATGTGTTTCATTTGAACACAATGCTGGACAATTTTAGAATTTAAATTAACACTTTCTAGCACTGGTATGTTCCTTCAGGTGAATTTCAAAAAAGAAACACCAAAATTTAATGATCTTACAATGCCAAGATTTTTTTTTCAGAAATCTGCATCCCTTTTTATTAGGGTATTTATAGGCTTATTATAAGTGTAGAAAAAAAATCTGTAATCCCACCTGTTTCACTTGAGATACTTTTATTTCATTGCTGTTGTTACATAGATTGCAATAATAAAACAAATTTCATAAATTAAAACTCATACTACAAAAAACTTTATTTATCCTTGCTTGAAACACCTATATTGTCAAGATACTTTATTTCAATTTTTATAATTTTATGAATCAACTTTATTTCAATTTAGCACACTCTCGGAAAGGACTTTTTTTTTCGTTTTTGTTAGTCTCGTTATGTGATTTTTAAAAATAATTATATCTTTACAAATGCTATACATTTTATACTATTCCTTAAATTAATAATACTTCTTTGAGCTAATATTATTAACTAATTAAAGAAATGGAATAAAATACATTAATCTTTAGTTCCCTTATAAATAATGAATTAATTTTTCCCTTCTCCCCCATTCCTCTATAAATTTACACAAATGTATTTTTCATATAATGGATGAGTTTTATCTTTTAGAAAATCCTCTATGTACAATTTAAATTCCTGATCCAACAAAAAAGGCCTCTTTACTGAGCATACTAAGAATATATTGAATAAAAAACTGCTAGTGAAACTCTTCATGCAGTTAAATTAAACAGAGGAATTCCAGTAGAAAATCTGTAAAAAAAAAAAAAATATTTTTGAAAATTTAGTGCGAAAATACGAAAACAACATGTGACTTGATCTTCACCAAAAGCAAACGATTTTAATGCATCTGAAAAGTGCTTGTAAATTGCTTTTTAAAATGTGCAGTATTTGACGAGTTTAAACTTAATCAATGAAGGAGTATATTATATTTTTTATTCAAATACATGCTGCTTGTTGCTAATATCTTCTGGAAAAAAGTTTTATAAGTTGCAAATATTTATTTTAAGTTATAGTCTACTTATATTTAATTTTTAATAATTTAACATGTTTATTTCTTTTTTTTCCATGTAGTAAATACTATTTACTTAAGAGTTTATTACATTTGCAGCCATATTAATTCATTCTATTAAGTAATAAATTTCACCTCTTTCTTATTACTGATTTGAAGGAAATTTTGCCATTGCTTTAAGCTCCAATCCAAGATTTTTTAAATTTAAACAGCTGTTAAAAAATAAACAAGAAATGAAGAATTCTGCCATTGTACATTTCCATAATGAAGAATTCGTTGTTTCCATAACATCAAAATCAAACCGACAGCACTCAATTGGACTTATTTTACAGCGTGAAACAATTTAAATTCATTTAAATTTTGTTTTAAATTGCAAAATATGATAGTTAAATGTATATAAATATATGCACAACAAAACCGTTGTTAAAAAAAAAAAAAAAAAAAACTAAAAATAACAAAACTAAAGTTATTCAAATTAAGTTTATTTAAATAAATTAAACATATGCCCATATGGAAACTTCCTTATAAATTCATAAAAATATATTCAAAAGAAATATTGTATGAAATTTTTAATATAAAAATTTTGTTAAATTTTTATTTTTTACTTTTATCAGGAGTAATAGATGAAAAACATTACTACTATGCATAAAAACAAAGATAAAAAAAAAAAAAAATCTTGCAAGTAAAAGTTAAAATTTTGAAAACTACCTAAAGGTGAGTTTTGCATTTTGTTTTAATTAATAGCATTTTGTTTCCATAATTAAAAAAAAAAAAAAAAAAAAAATCATAAAAACAAAACAAAATGACAAAAAGATAAATCTTATTTTTAGATTGAAAAAAAAAAAAAAAAAAGTTATACACCAAATAAAACAAACAATATAATAATGTAAACACAATAGTCTTAATTTTAATTAAATTGAAATATTATTAATACAATAATTTTAAAAGGAGTTATTACTTGATGGTTGTAGGTTGAAATGAAAATATCAGTTAAAAGCTCTTGAACAAGAGCTTTGACATCAGGTACACCATTATTTGCATCTTCACTCAATTCCAACTTTGTCTGCAGCGTCATTTTTTGCAAGGTAAGTGCATCCTAAGGATAAAAAAAAAAAAAAAAAAAAAAAAAAAAAAAAAAAGAGGGGATGTTGAATTTAGGATTAAAATTTGAAATACTTATTCTTTAGTAAGAACAAAAATATTCTTTATAAACAGACAAACAAGATTTATCTATTTATAATAAGAATAGTTTCTACCGCTTAATTAAAAGCATGGTAAATTCACGAAAAATGTTTATTTTGCAATTAAAATTTTAAAGATTATCAATATATTACCACATTAATTTTTTAAGAACTATTTGATGCAATAATATAACATGCGTAATATAAAATGAAGTCTACAGTATCAAATAAAATTATGTAGCATTTTTTTTTTCTGTCTAAATTTAAAGACTCATGTGTATATTATAGTAACTGATACACATACACAAACACACACTCACATTATATATATATATATACATATATTTCCTAGATTTCAATGGAGAAATATTTATGTCCTTTCTGACCGCCTTTTAAAAGCACATGATTTATTTATTACTCAAAAAAAGCTATCATAATCAGGAAAAAAAAAAAAAAATATTAAGTGAAAAGAGTTATTTCCCTTCTTTCTTTCTTTTTATATTCAGTAAGTTCAATTAAATGGAATCTATCAGACGAAAACTGCTGCACACATTTATTTCTTACAAATCTGAAACTTTAAGGTAGGGCTGTGGAGTAATACTATAAAAGTAACAACAAAATGAATATCTGTATGATATCATTAGAAAAGAATTTCTAATCCATAAGAGTAGGGTCTATGGTTGTCATGAAAATTGCATGACTGCTGCCATATCTCATGACAAGGGTGTAGCATAATAGCAACTAACTGTTTCAAAAACACTTTTTCACAAAGTTTTAGTTTAAACTAGTAATTTTTATAATTATTGTGGTTGTAAAACATTGCTTTTTTTTCTTCTTCTTTTAGAGATGAAATAAAAGATATTTATGTGGCAAACCTCAATTATTCCACTACCCACTTAAACACCAACTACAACCTATAAGTTAGGAGCCACTGCTGTATAAGATAAAAAGTATTTTAAAAATAAATTTCAAATTTAACATATATTTTTAAATAAACTAAAAAAAGGTGAATTTTTAAGAATATTTTCATTAAGTATTTCTGTTTCAAAATATTTTTTTTTTTTCCAGATATGTTTGATGTTTTCTGCAATGAATCAAAGTCATATAAGACAGCATTTTCTTATTTTACTTTCCTAAATGCATCGAAACATGTCATTAGTAAAATTTTTATAAATCCCAATTGCTCGAGAGGAAATTGTTTTAATATTCAATATTTATAATCTAATGTTTTTTATTTTCAATTTACTCACTTAAATCCCCAAACAGAATAGTTTTTATACACCAAAATACACTGCTCGACATTGAAAATGCAACACCAAGAAGGAATGGTCAGAAAGTGATGAAATTTGGGAAAAAGACAGAGACAGCAAGGAGCATTAAGTGATCTTTATTTTAAAATGATAGTTACAATGCAGAACGAGAACTGTGTTGGCTCACTAGGAGGCCGGACCACCGCAGACAGCGATGCATGAAGAAACACATCTAAGCATAGAGTAAATAACAGTGCAGATGGTGTCCTGAGGGATGGCTCTCCATTCCCTTTCAACCATTTGCCACAGTTTGTCTTCTGAAAGACGCAGAGGCAGAGTCCGCAAACAGTGTCCAATCACATCCCACACATGTTCGATAGGTGACAGGTCAGAAGAGCATATGTATACCTTGCAATCCATGTTGGCACATACGAGCACTGTATGGCCAGGCGTTATCCTGATGAAAAAATACATTAAGCAGCCGCTGAAGGCAGGGAACTTACCACAGGCCGCAGTACATTATCCAAGTATCATTGGGCTGTCATAGTGCCCTGAATACGAACTAGAAGTGACATGTAATTATACGCAATTGAGCCCCAAACCATTATGCAGCGTTGTCGTGCTGTGGGGCGTTTCGCAGTTACTGCCGGATTCAATCTGTCTCCACGTAGACCCACACACATATGCGGCCACTATCACTGGATAAACAGAAGCATGACTCATCTGAGAACACAATGTTTTGCCATTCTGTCATCCACATCGCTCTACCCCGCCACCATTCCAAACGTTAGTGTCTATGCTGTCGCATCAATGACGGTCTTCTTAACGGACACCGTCAGTGCAGGCCATGTTCAACCAATCAACAGGAAATGGTTCTGGTCGACACTAAAACATCCAGGTTATCTTGTACATGCTGCAAAATCGAGATACAAGTGACTTGCAGGTCTGCCACCACTTGTCGGTGTTTTCAAATAAAACTTTTGGAATAAAACTTCAAAGTTCAGTTAAATCCCAATAAGTTTTTCCCCCTCTCTTTCACTCATCCTCATAATGTTTACAAGTTATTTGAAAGTTTATTTGTTATATTTAAAGTTTATAAATGTTTGAAGAAAAGATTTAGAAGTTATGACATGGCTGGCTAGTAATTGAAAAAAAGTAAACAAACTTTTACTTATATATTTTGCAAAGTTTAAATGTTAATTATTCATATATATATATATATATATACTACTTTTCTTACACATCAAGGACTTTCATTTTATAATTAATGCAGAATAGTTTAATAGATGGTTTATTTGTGAATGAAGTAACTTCACATTCCCAGCTTGCAAACTTAATGCCATGTCAACAGTTTTGAGTTATGGTAGGTTGGTCGGTAGCCAAATACCAGAGTTAATGTTTTCTTGTTAAATTTATTTATTAAACGGTTGTTTTATTTATTTGTGACCATAACCTTTTCTTAAACTATGCTAATATTTTGTATTAACTGTGACTGTAATGTTTTTGCCTGTATAAATAGTGATGCAGCAGATTTAGCAGTGTGTACTTGCCTGGCAAGCAGTAACCCAGGGCTCGAAAAATAGCGTTTCCGGGATCCTGGGGAACACAGAAATAATTTCTGGGAACATATATTTTTTCACTCAGGTGCCCAGCCGGGAACCTATAAAAAATCGCCATGGTCGCCAACGATGCTGCGCACGCATTATATCGCGTAAATTTTGCAAAAATATAGCTCTTAAACAGTCCGTGGAATGCGTAATTTCATCAAAATATTACGGGAAAAGCCCGCATTTGGTCAAAAGATCAGAAAAAACGGCAAATTTCGTTCAAAAATCGCGAAAAAACGGCAAATTTCGTTTAAAAAATAACTAAAAAACGGCAAATTTTGTCAAAAAATCGCGCTAAATCGGCACTTTTCGTCAAAAAATACTGAGAAAATAACAGATTTCGACAAAAGATCACGAAAAAGCCTAAATTTCGTCAAAATATTGCTGGAAGCAACGCAAATTTCATTAAAAGATCGCGAAAAAACGGCAGATTTCGTAAAAAAATCTCGAAAAAACGGCAAATGTCGTTAAAAAATACATTGAAAAACGATAGGTTTTGTTAAAATATCGCGATAAATCGACAGGTTTCGATAAAGATAGTAATAAAATGCAGATTTTGTCAAATCGCGAAAAAACGGCAAATTTCGTCAAAATATTCGCACATAAATTTTATTGGGAACCTACATTTTTCATCTTGGAACCTATGCTTTTCATGTAGGTTCCCAACTGGGAACCTCAACATTTTTTTAATTTTCGAGCCCTGAGTAACCAGTGTTATGATTTTGGAGTAGTTAAAGTTACAAGCCATTTAGGCTAAGTAAATTGAAGAATCTACAACTCCTTAGTTATGTTTTTAAGTGATTATGTTTTTATTATGAGTTTTAATAAATGAGTTTAGTTTACTTTACTAGTTGTTCTTCAAATTCTACAAAACATCTACATGTATTTATACTAACTACAGCTGGCAAATGATACATTCACTTCTCCTCCAACAACACTGGTAGCAGAGCGTGGTTATTACCATGTCTCTGTTTGCCAGCTGTTTGGATATTTTCAAGAACTGTTCCATTTTGTTCTGAAGGTGTATGAAGTTGAAGATGGCTGCATTAGAAGTCTGCACGGGCCGGGCCTTGGCCCGAAACCCGAGCCCTGCCCGGCCCGCAGGCTGGGTTCGGGCAGATTTTCATTAATGGCATTAGGGACGGGCCTTGCTTCTGAAGACTCGGAACGGGTCTAGTCACTAATCTTTTCAGGCTGGGCCGGGCTCGAGCCTTAATTTTTTTTCCTGGAATATCGGGCCGGGCCGAGTCTAACTTATTTTTTTCGTACGAAGCCGAGACTAATTTTGTTCTTCCTAGTCTTCATGGACCTAAATAATCAGTTCCTGTGGAATCTTCCCGTATGAAAATCCTTTTCTCGACGTGGAAAAGTCTGTTCATAAATCAGTAAAGTTTGGCTTGGTCCAAAATTTTTTGCAAAATAGACATATACTTTTAAGTCGTCATTATTCTACAATTAAACATTAGAATTTATTCTTTTTAAAGAATCGTAGATCACTACCCTCACAGCATGCATGGTCACAGTGATGTCACTGCGAGTCACTTTGGTCACATCACACCTGTGACCAAAATGCCACCACTCAGTGACGTCACATTGTGACTGAGATCTGACTTTCTTAAAAAATTTTAGAAAATTACAAATATTCTTCAAAACATGTCATTTACTTTAAAAAACATGTTTCTGGCAATTTAAATAGCGTCACTTTTTGTCACAGCTTCGTCACAATGTTAATGTCAAAGTAGTCACAAATGACACATTTTTCATAAATTTGGTCACACCGTTACTTCACAAAGTGGTCACAATGTGTCATCACAAAAAAGCTCTAAAACGGCCATAAGGACTTCACATTTTAGTCACTGTGATTTTACATCAATGTCACGTAATGTCACATCGACAATCGATGGTCACAAAGACACAATGTGACTTCACAACGACGTTGCAGTGACGTCACCATGCTTTACGGGTAGGCATCTTAAAATAAAATTTAACACATTAAAAAAAAAAAAAAAAAAAAAAAAAAAAAACATGATTATGACGGAATTTTTGTTTAAACTGAAAACTGCAAAATTCTTTTAAACTGTTCATTCATGCAAAATGAATACAACAATACGCAAAAAAAATATATTTATTAAACATTTACATCTGCTAAGAAGGAAACGTATTTTTTTTTTCAGTGTCTTAGAAGATTTTACTTTTACCATATACCATTTTTTAGATTTTTTTTTTAATGTATTAATAATACTAATGATAACTGAAACATTTACATACAACAAACAAAGATTCATTAAAAGCGTAAATATCACAGCCTATGGCACTTCTGCATAAATAGAGATTATAAACATGGAAGAAAATAAAAGACTAAGATAAGTTTTTTTTGGTCAGATCTCTTCCATTAGAGTAAAGATCAATGCTCTGTAGAAATTCACCCAAGCCGGGCCGGGTCAGGCCAATATGTCTTTGGTTCGGGCCGGGCTCGGGCCTGAAAATTTCGGCCCGTGCAGACCTCTAGGCTGCATATAATGAAAATACTTTTTCTTTTGGCAAGTTAAACCATGAAAATTATAAAGAATGGAAGTACAGTATTGACCTCTACCTAATAAGTCAGGACTTGCAGAATTATACATCTGATAAGAGTGTTGATGAAGGAAAGACACCTGATGCATCAGCTGATACAGTAAAGGAGAAGCTGAAGGAGGGAAAGGCTCTAGCTATTATATGCTTAAGCATTAGAGAAGATTTGAAGAGTATAGTTCATGAAGCCAAAACACCTTCCAAAACATGGAAATTGTTGAAGGCTGTGTTTGATCCAGTTTCAAGAGCAAGAGTTGCCAGATTAAGAAGAAATTTCATGAACACAAAATATGATCCAAATGAATCTATGAGTAATTATCTGAATAGAATAACTCAAGCTGCCAAAGAACTTGAACAAGCAGGGAAGAAAGTTGAAGATGACGAAGTAGCTTTCTAGATATTAGAAAACCTGCCTGACACTTATGAAAGTTTAGTATCACAGTTATACAGATTACCTGATGCCAAGTTTACTGTGAAAGGAATTCGAAGTCACTTGTTAGCAGAATATGATCGTCAGAAAAATAGAAGTTTACAAATTGGTGATATCCTTCCTGCAAACCAAGCTTTAGTCTCAATCTCAACTGAAGACTCCCGACACAAGGAATATTCTAATAAAGATGACGGAAGAAGACGATGTTACAGATGTGGTTTGAAAGGTCACCTAATTAAGAACTGTCATGTCAAGCCAAAAAGTAGAAAACAATACCATCAACCATCCAAAGGGAGACAATCCCATTTTGCAGCAGCCATGATGAGTGAGCATACAAGTCTAGAGTTTGTTTTGGACTCTGCAGCCACCGACCACTTCACTAATAAGAAAGATGTGTTCCTGAATTTTAGGAGCCTTAAAGTGGAGGCTGCCATTGCTACTGGGAGTACAGATGTCCTTGGAATCGGTGACATACAGTTGGTGTTTAATACAGGTACTGTAATGAAAATTTTATTTTTAAAGGATGTTTTCTATGCCCCAAAGATGACAAGAAACTTTATCTCAGTGAGGTGCTTAGCTAGTAATGACTTTAGAATAACTTTTGATTCTAATAATGCTTATATTAGTAAAAATAGTAATGATGTATTTTTATGTGCTCCATTATGTAAAAAATTTTATACTCTTTCAGCTAATTGTAAAAGAATTAGTGTTCCAGAGGCTCAAAATACAAAATCATCTAATATGATGATGTGGCATGCAGGTTATGCTCATTTAAATTGTAAAAATTTATTAAGCTTTTCAAAATCTAAAAATGTTTATGGTTTAGAAAAACTAGAGGGTATAGTTGAATCTTGTGAGGCCTGCCATTTTTCTAAAAGCAAAAGGGAAAGTTTTAGTGAATTAGAAAATGTTCAAACATCTGGTATATTGGAATTGTTACACATGGACATTTGGGGGCCATCAATTGAACCTAGTATGGGGGGAGCAAAATTTTTTCTTGGTATAATAGATGATTTTTCTAGATTTGCTTTTGTATATATTTTAAAACATAAAGATCAGGCTTTTGAATTTTTTAAGAACTTTAAGCAAATGGTTGAAAGGCAGACTGGTAAAAAGATTAAGAGGATTAGGACGGATGATGGTCAGGAGTTTTGTGCTGGGTATTTTGAAAATTATCTATTATGTGAGGGAATTAAGCATGAAAAGTCAAATGTGTACAGCCCTGAAATGTGCGGAATCACAGAGAGATACAATAGGATTCTAATGGAGGGTGTTAGATCCTTATTAGTTCAGGCAAACTTATTAAAAAGTGTGTGGGCCAAGTTAGTTTATACTGACAATTATTTAAGAAACAGATTTCCTCATAAAAAGTTAAAAGGTAGAGCTCCTTTAAATGTTTGGCGTAGAAAAACTTTTCCAGTTCGTCATCTTAAAGTAATTGGTAGTGATGCATATGTCCATATTCCCAATAGATATAGGTCAAAACTTGACAAAAGATCAAAGAAGAGAATACTTATTGGCTATGCCATTAATACAGACGGGTACAGGATTTAGTATCCTGGTACAAAAACAATTGTAGAAACTAAGCACGTCAAAATAATTGAAAAAGACTGTAATTTTAAAAAGGTAGAAGAAAAAGGGCCAAATTTCAATGATGAATATGTAAATTTTAGATTGGTTAATGAAAATTCAGAATTAAATGAAAGTAAACCAATTCAGAAATCTGTCCTTTTGCCCAAAGACTGGAAAAGAGTAGAAACTGTTAGAAAGTCAGGAAAAACTGCTGGGAAAGTAGATGTATATTATTACCCTGAAAAAGATGTTAGACTGAGAAGTAAAAATGACATAGAAAAATATTGTCAGGAAAAGGGAATAAATTATAACCCAGATGATTTCAGTTTTACCCCTATTTCTCCTCCAGACCCTAGATTAGATAATACAGATTTAAATATGAGTGAGGATGATAGGGAAGATAAACTAGAAGTACACTGTGTAGAAGTAAAAATACCATGCACTTTTAGGGAATCTCAGGAATTACCTGAAAAAAGGGAATGGAATAAAGCAATGGAAATTGAGCTTGAGACACTTAAAGAGAGAAAAGTTTATGAATTAGTACCTAGGCCAGAGGGAACAAAAGTTTTGGGTACTAGGTGGCTATTTACATTAAAAAAAGATGTGTCTGGAAAAGTTAAAAGGTTTAAAGCTCGCTTGGTTGCTAAAGGTTTTAGACAAATGGAGGGAGTTAACTATTTTGATACCTTTTCACCTGTAATTTCTTTTTCTCTAGTTAGATTGTTTTACACTATATTGGTTGTACTTAAAGGTTAGGTAAGTCAACATCTTGATATTAAAAGGTGCTTACCTTTATGCAAAATTAAATGAATTAATTTTTGTAGAACAACCAGAGGGTTTTGTTGAAAAAACAAAACAGGGTTTTGTTTGGAGGCTGGACAAGGCTTTGTATGGCTTGCGCCAAGCTGGCCGGGGTGGTTTTTAGAGTTAGATAATACTTTTACTGAATTGGGCTTTTATAAAATTAAGGAATCAAATTGTATTTATACATTTAAATCTGAAGTCATTGTATTGGTCTATGTAGACAACTTAGCAGTTTTTGCTAAAAATTAAAAAAGATTAACTGAAGTAATAGACTTAATTAAATTAAAATTTGAATGGTAAGGGGTATTGGGGGAAAATAAGGCATTTTCTAGGTGTTGATTTTGAAGAGAGAAATGGAGAAATTTTTATGCATCAACAAAGTTATATAGAAAAGCTTGCTGAAAAATTTAATATCCCAAAAATAAAAAGTAAATTACCACTAACCCCAGGGATAGTTTTAAATGCTGCCATAGAGGGGGAGCAAGCCACAGATGTTCCATATCGTGAATTGATTGGTTGCCTTCTTTTCCTAGCATCTCATACTAGACCAGATATACAATTTCCTGTTATAGCCCTTGCATAATTTTCAAACTGCCCATCTTTAAAACATTGGAAATATCTATGTCAAGTGCTCCAGTATGTTGTAAATACCAAAAGAACAAGCAATTAACTTGTCTAGAATTTCAAACTGTACATTAAATGTTTACACAGACCCAGTTGGGCATCTGACTTAGTTTATAGGAAATCCATAAGTGGTTTTATAGTTTTTATAGATAATGTACCAATAATTTGGAACTCTTACAAACAAAAATGTATAGCATTGTCCAGCATGGAAGCTGAATATGTGTCATTATCAGATTCCATAAAAAAACTATGTTGGTTACAGAGAATTATGGATAATTTTTCTGTTTTTTTAAATTTGGAAATGGCTAAGCCAAATGTTTTTTGTGAAAACCAGAGCCCTATACATCTTTCTAGAAATAGTATTGAAAATAATAGAACAAAGTACATAGATACAAGAATATATTTTCTTAAAGATAATTTAAATAAATTTAACTTAAAATTTGTGTCAGGTTCAGCAAATGTTGCTGATTTATTTACTAAGGTTTTACCTAGTCAAAAGTTTTTGCATTATTGTAAGTGGATATTTGGTTGAGAGAAAGAGCTGGGGAAAAAGGGGGCATAATGTTGGCACTTTTCGAATAAAACTTCAAAGTTCAGTTAAATCCCAATAAGTTTTTCCCCCTCTTTATCACTCATCCTCATAATGTTTAACAAGTTATTTGAAAGTTTATTTGTTATATTTAAAGTTATTAATGTTTGAAGAAAAGATTTAGAAATTATGACATGGCTGGCTAGTAATTGAAAAAAAGTAAACAAACTTTTACTCATATATTTTGCAAAGTTTAAATGTTAATTATTCATATATATATATATACTACCTTTCTAACATATAAAGGACTTTTTACTTTATAATTAATGCAGAATAGTTTAATAGATGGTTTATTTGTGAATGAAGTAACTCCACATTCCGAGCTTGTAAACTTAATGCCGTCAACAGTTTTGAGTTATGGTAGGTTGGTTGGTAGCCAAATACCAGAGTTAATGTTTTCTTGTTAAACTTATTTATTAAACTGTTGTTTTATTTATTTGTGACCATAACCTTTTCTTAAACTATGCTAATATTTTGTATTAACTGTGATTGTAATATTTTTGCCTGTATAAATAGTGATGCAGCAGATTTAGCAGTGTGTCTGTGTACTTGCCTGGCCAGCAGTAACCAGTGTTATGATTTTGGAGTAGTTAAAGGTACAAGCCATTTAGGCTAAGTAAATTGAAAAATCTACAACTCCTTAGTTAGGTTTTTAAGTGATTATGTTTTTATTATTATGAGTTTAAATAAATGAGTTTAGTTTACTAGTTGTTCTTCAAATTCTACAAAACATCTACATCTATTTATCCTAACTACAGCTGGCAAATGATACATTCACTTCTCCTCCCCTGTTGTGTGGAAGTTAAAATTCCGTTGTCCTACAAAGAGTCTCAAAAACTGCCGAGAAAAATAATTGGTTAGAAGCCATGAAAAATGAGTTAAATACCCTCCAAGAAATAGATGTATATGATTTAGTGCACAAACCAGATAAAGTAAAAGTGTTGGGTAGTAGATGGGTTTATGCCACTAAAAAAGATGAAAATGGGAAAATAAAAAGTTTTAAGGCCAGATTTGTGGCAAAAGGATTTAGGCAAGTTGAAGGTATAGATTATTTTGATACTTTTTCTCCAGTTATATCTTTTTCATTGGTTAGGTTTTTCTTTGTTATGTTAGTTATAATAAAGGGTTGGGAACATCAACACTTGGATATTAAATGTGCTTATTTATATGCAAAATTAAAAGAAGTAATTTATATAGATCAACCAGAGGGTTTTGTTGAAAAGGGAAAGGAAAATTACGTGATGAAATTAAAGAAGGCGTTATATGGCTTGTGTTAAGCCTGGCGTGAGTGGTATTTTGAATTAGATGATACATTTATAAAACTGGGTTTTGAGAAAATAGATTGTAGTACTTGTATTTATGTCTACAAATCTGAAGTTATTATACTAGTATATGTTGATGATTTGGCCATATTTGCTAAAAATAAATTAAAAGAAGTAATAGAATTAGTGAAATCAAAATTTGAAATTAAAGTACTAGGAAAAATTAAAAACTTTTTAGGAGTTGAATTTGAAGAAATAAATAATGAAATTCATATACATCAACAGAGATACATTAAAACTTTAAGTGAAACATTTGGAAATATTTCTAGAATAAAATGTAAATTGCCACTCACACCAGGCATTGTTTTAAATAAAACTTTTGAAGGTGAAGAAGCTAAAAATATCCCATATAGAGAATTAATTGGGAGTCTTTTATTTCTTGCATCAAAAAACTAGACCTGATATTTTGTTTTCGGTAATAGTCCTTTCTCAGTTTTCAAGTAACCCCTCTTGGTCACATTGGAAAAATTTATGTCAAATATTATAAGTGAAAACTGGGAAATTCAATTAGTAGCCAGTGGCCAGTAGACCCAGTTTCATTAGTGGCCACTTTTTAAATATAAGTCAAAATGATTTTTTTTTCTTTATTTAGGGGCTAGTGAGTAACAAAGTTATAAATATTTGGTTAAAAACAAAACTGGCATTCCACTGAATGGAAAAATATGAATTAGTAATTAATACTGCAGATAAAATTATAAGTGATAAACTATATTTAAATATATATTAATGCATTGTATAAAACAAACAAGGAAATTGTATTTTAAATTTTAAATTTAAAAATAAGTTTACATCTTTCTTGGATATTTTATTTTAACTTAAAGCTTAGTAGGATCTAATATCATCAAGATTGGCAAGTTGTAATTATTAAATTTGGTGAGTGTTCAGATAAATATAAATATTCTTTGCTTTGACTAAGATTTCAAAACTCCTGATGTCTTATTAAGGCAATCAGAGAGTACCAATGTGTTAGTGAGGTCGAGGAAATCTACTTGGTGGCAGTAAAGTCAGATGCTCAATTTGAAGAATTACTCGCTTAGTGGCGAGTGCTAATTTTGTCCTATATTTTTAAAGTAATTGGCTATAATGTTTCAATTTTTTTTACACCTACAATAACTTTAATCATAAATATTAGAAAAAAAATTGTACCAGCCAACTATTACTGGTACAATTAGTGAGCATATGGCAAGAATGAAAGATATAAGATACAGTAATTTCCTTGCATTAATTCCTTGTATAAATTTCCTTGCATTAAGAGGTAAAAATGGTATGATTTATTTGAAATGCATGTGGAATTAAAATTGATAACTATATTTTATAAGAAAAAAACTATTTCTTGAAAACATAATCCAAATAAAGAGTTCATGATAAAAAGCCAAAATATAGAAAATACAAGTTGCTAAGTTTGCTTGCATCCGATAGAAAGAAAAAAATAACAAATTTACTAATTAGATAAAAACGAAGTAGAAATGTATATATCCATGATAAAAGCTGTATTTCACAAAACAAATAAATAAGATTTTTTAATCGCCAAGTGGCGACTAGAGTGGCGATCGATCGCCGATTTTTAATCGCCACTTTTACTACTTTGATCGCCACATGGCGAGTGGCGACCATTAATTTACACCTATATCAAATATTGCAATATGTTTTCAACACAAGTAATTTTTCAATAAACATTTCTAGAAGTTCTAATGATAATTTAACTGTATATACTGATGCTAGTTGGGCATCTGATATTGTAGACAGAAAATCTGTTAGTGGTTTTGTCATATTCATAGATCAGGTACCCATAATATGGAATTCAAGTAAACAGAAATGTACTGCTTTGTTTAGCATGGAGGCAGAGTATATTGCCTTGTCAGATTGTATAAAAGAACTTAACTAGATTTTAAAGATCAGAGACAGTTTTTCATTTCTTAATTTAAATCAAAATAAGCCTGATATATTTTGTGATAATCAAAGTGCAATATGTTTTTCTAAGAATTGTTTTTGAAAACTGTAGGATTAAATATATAGATACTAGATTTTATTTTGTAAAAGATAATTTAAATAAATTTAATCTTAAATTTGTATCGGGAAAAGCCAATGTGGCTGATATATTCACAAAGGCTTTGCCAAGTGAAAAGTTTTTGTTTTATTGTAAATGGTTATTTGGCTGAGCTAGAGACTCTGGGAAAAGGGGGCATTTGTTGGCTTAAGTTTGAAATATATAAAGGTTCAATTAAGTTTATTAGTATAAAAAGTATTTAAATATTTTCCCAGTTTCTCTGCTTAACCAATAACACTTAATATTTTTCAAAGAAACTGTAAAGTTTCAATGAGTTGTTTAAAGTTATCAAAATGTTTTAAAGTTTATTTAAATATGTATTTAAAGTTTCAATATATTATTTTTGAATGTTAATTACTTACTAAAAGGAAGCTGGACTTTAATTGGTGTAGTACAAAGTGTGTACTTTAACTAAGCCTGTCATGCAATATCACAGTTTGCTGTGTTGACATTGTGAAAATGGTTGGCTGGATTCATGGTTGAATGGGCGAGTAGTATGAAAATCTCTTCCTGCCAGTTAACCTGCAGTTAATTGGTTTTGCAGCTTCTCCATCACCAATTAAATTTGCATATTAATCTTTAACTGTATATTTTAACCTCTTTCTTTTGTATTTAAGCCCACTTGTCTTCAAGGTTGGCAGTCATTTGTAATGCATTGAATAAGCAGCATGGGAAGTGAGTGCAATAGAGAATGCACTTGTTAGTCTTTAATAGCTCTGATTTCGCTGATGTTTAATGATATTGTTATGCTGTCAGACACAGTCACGTTTTTACTTTTTAGTCACCTTTTTAGCCATGATACCAGCCATCCCATCCAGTATTTGAAGTTAAAGGATTATTTTAATTGTTTTTATTAACCATTTGTTACTTTGTTATTGAATAAACAAATTTGTTCACATTCTACAATTCGGTTATCTTCAATTATGGTTGACACACCCAGCTTACACCAGAAATGTGGCCTTAAGTATGATTGATACCTAGATCAGACCCAACACCCCCAACAGTTGGCGGATGTGCTGATGTCACTCTGGCTGCATCTGCATCCCTCAATCTTGCCCCATTTCCTTGTTCCAACCACCGAGCTGATACGCTGTGCTCGCATCCATATGGGTATCAGCTGCGATTTGAAGTAAGGACCAACCAACCCCCCTGTTGGGGTTACACTGCGTTGTGCCGAGAAGTCAATTTAATTAGATTATTTTAAATTTAATTTTTTAGACAAGATGATTAATTTCAATAATTTAAGTTATAATTCTTGAAGTATAATTATTATTATGAAACAGAAGTCCTGAAAATAAATACATATAAATAATTAAGTACTCACCCCAATTGCTGATGTATGTAATTTCACAAAGTAAAACTCCAGTTTTACATTAAAACAAAATATTTATTGATGTACCAAACACAAAATTACACTGTGCAGGATCCTTGCAACAAATAAAATATGCATCAAAAATTACACATCCATTTTCGATATATTCTTTTTTACAGACGATGAGCAGAAGTATAATACCCTTTTTCAGTCAGATATGTCTTAAGAGTTTATGTAACTATTTAGGATGAAATTCATGAATTTAAATTAGATGTAAAAAGAAATTAACGCTTCAGAAATATATGCTGAGAAGGCACGTTTATTACAACCAGATTCGGAGAATGGTGACACTTCACTTTAACACAGCTTAAGCATTGTTAGCAACGGTTTCAGAGGACAGCATAAATATAAGATTACTGATGTCTAATCTTTGGAATACAGCCAGTGGTCAAACATCTATATGATTCTAGAAGTTGGCTTCAAAGTAACTTTAGTAGACATCCTTAGAAGTAAGTAGGTACCAGCTATGGAAACATCTAGTGAGACTGGAAATATAATACAGCTCCTTGAGGGTATATTACCACCATCTTCATCGTTAATATTTACTTGCAGACGATAATGTAATCAAAATTATTATCCATTATTCACATAAAATTCCATATTAGGGAAGAACGTTTCTCTTGTGAATGGGGAATGCACGCTAGGCCCTAGAGCCTAACGGCAACAATTTCCCTAACTTCTTGTATGTGTTAAGTCGTTCAAGAGCCAGGCAAGAATGAGCGAGAATTCAAAAAGACGTCACCAAAAGTCACCATGATCTCTGCACGCTCAGCCAATCAGAAAAATGGAAAGAAGCTGCTAGATGAATGCAGAGAAATTCTTAGGGGGAGTTAGGTCGAAAAATATTGTCGAGTGGCAACAAGAAGTAAGCGGGATTTTAAGAGACGCTATAGTTTCGTAGAAAAGGATGATTCATGAGATCGGAATTTCCGTTTCTCAACTAGATGATTTGAAAGTGCACGCGGGTGGATAATGGCGATGTTGGAATGTAGAAAAAAAATGGTGCGCGTAATTTTAAAAAGAGAAAAAGCTACAAATATATTAGGACACATATCTGGTTAAATAGTGGCTTAATCTTGCTGAAATTTTACCAGATTATTAAGAAAAAATAAATTTATTGAATGAATATAGATTTAAAGATCAATATTAAAAAATAAAGGCTTTAGATTTTATATATTTAGGACTTAGTAAATATTGCAAAGAAAAACAACATCGCGAACCTTTAAAAATAAAAGCAAGTTAGCAGATTGCTAAAAGTAAATATTATTGATTAAATTAATGGATATTTATGGGATTATTAGATAGAGATTAAATTTTAAATTTTGTTAACTTTAATGAATAAAGTATAAATATTTATTTTAAGCAAATTAGATCTAAATTTTAATCGGAAATGTTATGTAAAGTTCTTATAACATAACACCCCCCTTCTCAGTCCGATCACCACACTTCTCGTAAAATCGTCTATTTGCTGGAAGTGCCTTCATTGGCGGCTGCCTGGCATTCTCTTCCATAAACATATCCTCAGAGACAAAAATAAAATTTCTTCAACAATTCATGTGGCAGAAATGAGGACACAAATATTGCCCATTCTGCAAGTTCCTTCCCTTATATCTTACATCACGTGCATCGGAGACCTGTGCACTTTACATCCTTTGCATAACTCAGTGACATGTATCTACTCTAAAATTTGCATAAATTTCTGGCCACTACTTCTTGGTGTTGCATTTTCAATGGCGAACAGCGTATTTCATGTATAACAGTTTAATTTGTTCTATTTATTAAAACATGTTTTTAAAGTATAAAAATTTTATAATTTCATAAAGTGTATAGATTCCTTTTAATTTCTAGATATTTTTACAATATTTATTGAGTGTCATTTAATTTCTGGAGAAAATACTAAGAAATTATACTCACTATACATTATTTTTATACATGTCCTTATTTCTTTACTCACTTTTTGTATCTGGTCAAAAGTGACCTTGTTTGCAATATAAAAGAATAATTTTATGAGTTTTGCTGAGATGCAGACAAACCCAACCATTAGATGTTCTTGATTAGTCATACAATTCGCTGATAGATTGAAACTGCAGGGATGGGGAATATTGGTAGGGAGGCAAGATTCATCAGGTCCTACGATGTCAGTCGAATATTATTATGTATCATTTAAATCAAATCCTTCAGTTGGTGTGATTTGCCACCAATATCAGCACTGAAGTACTTGAAAAGAGGTGATTTTTTGCTATCATAATAATGTCACCAGGTGATTATTGATATTATTCCATCAAACTAAATAAACAGCCAATGCGATTTTGATATCCTTTTTTTTTAAAAAATTGTTAATTACAACATGTCTTACTTACAAAAGATTAGTAAAACAATTTGTGAAATGATTTTCAGATCCATTTCTTTTTATTTTTAAATTATACTCACCCATTAATAGTATAATATGTTATATTGGGTTTTTGTTCTCTACTTAATAAACAAAAATAAGGAGATTTAAGGACAAATTATTATATCCCTACATGAAATCTGACAGAAATGACCTAACCCTTTCAGATTATTATCAACTAAAATGCCAAGATAAATTTGCAAAATTTAAACTGCAAATTATACTTTTATCACATTATATGAATATTTAAAATTATTACCTTGTATATATGAGAATCAGGTTCGTTATACTTGCAAGCATTATCAAACATCAGAACAAAATCAGAAAGCATATCTTCTAAAGTTTCATACTGATTTGTTTTTAACTTATTACCAATCTTGTCTAAATCTATGGGCTTTTTAATAACTTCATAGTAGTCAGGATAGTCCTATAATAATAAGGAATACAAAAATTACAGATTTAACATAATACTTCAATTATTATTTGTAATATACAAAAACAAATTTTCACAAAAACAAAATTTTAAGTAACATTTATACCGATAATATCAAAAAAATATATCTCTTAGCAAACATATTTCAGTTTGGGGTAATAAAAATTACCATTTGTTGCCTTAGCAAAAAATCAAAATATCATTAATGTCCCCATCCTCATAAATCTTATATATTTATCCAGCTTATTTTATTTAACATAACAAAAATTTTGTAGTAATTAATTCATCTTCAAAGTTCTTTTATTTTGCACAGTACATGAACAATGGCATTTTTAAGAATGAAATCACCATATGTTGCAATGCCAGAAGGCAGATATTACCAATGTCATCTTTATAAGCCATATACACTCCTGGTCAAAATTATAAACTCAGAAATTTTTTAATTTGTTTACATCATAATATAAATAAGCTTAGCTTTATATTAATAAAATAATGATGAATATTTATAATAAGACATCTAAATTTAATATAACTTATAAATAAAATGGAGTAAGTAATTTAAATAAGAAAATACATAACTTTTAAAAAATAACATTATGTGAGTCCTGGACAAAAATATAAACTCAAAGTTACGAATTTCAATATTCTGGCACATTTCATATAAATAACTGCATTTTATGAAAAAAAAACAAATAAATGGAGTCATTATGGATGAATACATTTCAATATATCAATACATGTTTTAATTTTTCCCATAAAATAACATTATGTGAAACCTGGACAAAATTATAAACTCAAGGCATGAATTTCTATACTCTGGTATTTAATATCTAAATAATAAATGTGTTCTGTGATAAGAAACTAATTCAATGAAAGTATTTTTCACATTTGTATTAAGGCAAACAACATTTATTCATATTTTCAATTCTCTCCATGATTTTATTAAAGATCTGTAATGGTGTGAGCTGGTTGTTTTCAGAATGGTAAAACTGCTTTGGCTTTTCTTAATGGAAAACAAACAGCAGAAGACTGCGAGTTAATGCTGGCAGATAATCTTTTGCCATATGGACCATTGATCGCTGGAGTAAACTGGGTATTTCGGCAAGATAATGTAGAAATACACACAGCAAAAAATACAAACGAGTGGCTGCAGCGCTGGCATGTAAATGTCTTGAATTGCCCAGCTCGCAACCCTGATCTAAACTTCATTGAAAATTATTGGGATGCAATGGATCGAAGAGTCTAACGCGATGGACGTCAATATCAAAACACAAATGATTTAAAAGTGTCTATATTTTCAGCCCGGAACCAGTACTCTATGGAGTAGTTGGAAAATTGCATATTCGAAGTCATTCAGAAAAATGGCGATTAAACATATTTTTGAATGTATGCGTTAATACTTTGCACCAGGTATCAAAAGTACGTTCACTTCTTAAACTCTATAATTTTATGTTTTCAGTTTACACATGTACTATACTCAGACTGTACTATATTACGCATCTTTTTTGAAAGAAAATCTTAAAAATGCATTCATGTATTGAAATATATTCATCCCTAATAACTCTATTTATAAGTTTATTATCACAAAATGCATTTATTTATAATAGAAATTCACAGCTTTGAGTTTATAATTTTGTCCAGGTTTGACATAATGTTATTTTCTGAGAAAAATTAAAATATGTATTGATGTATTGACATGTATTGATCCATAATGACTGCATTTATTAGTTTCTTATCATAAAGTGCATTTATTTATATCAAATATGCCAGAATAGAGAAATTCATAACTTTGAGTTTATAATTTTGTCCAGATTTTGCATAATGTTATTTTTTTAAGTAATGTATTTTCTTATTTGAATTATTCGCTTCATTTTATTCATCAGTTATATCAAATTTAGATGTCTTATTAAAAATATTTATTTTTATTTTATTAATTTAAAGTTAAGTTTATTTATATTATGATCTAAACAAATTAAAAATTTTCTGAGTTTATACTTTTGTCCAGGAGTGTATATATTCTATTTATTTTTCACAATCAAATTTTTTATTATTTGATTCATTTTTAAAGTTCTTGCATCTTACCATTGGAAATCAATATATCATGTTAAACATGAAAAAATTTCATTAATTATGTGTAAACATTAAAGATTAAATCATTAATAAATCTGGAAATAAAATACGAGCAAAATTCAGATGATTCTATTTTAAAAATTCAGAAAATTTTAAAAGTTTTTGAAAACAAATCAAATTAGAAGGAAAAAAAGTAACATAAATCTTATGTAAAACAATGCTTTTATATGTGAAAGCAATAAAAAGCATGCAGAGTAAATATGACTAAAAAAAATCATAAACAATACTTTGATAAAATATTTAAATAACTATTTTTGGATCTTGCTAAAAAGAAATTTAGTAATTACCACAACTCATTACAATAAAGATATTTAAAAATTATAATTTTATGAAAAATTTACTGACCAGATATTGTTATTCTTCTTATTATTTTTATTAATGATTATTATTTACTTTTTATATTATTTGGTTAAATTTGCTCTCATCTAGAAATAATGCATAAGGAAAATTGAAACAATCATACATGAATTTCCATAATTTTATACGTTTAATATTCTTAACATTCTACAATATACACCAGAATTTTACTTTTATTAATCGATTAACAAATCTCACAGCACAAATTTGAATAGTATTACTGTTAATTAAAGGCATTAAATCAATTTTGCTTTATATTACAGTAAATACTATCAAAAAAGTTAGTTGAAGCAAACTAAATGATAAAACAACTCATTTAAGAGAGAATATATATATATGTATAATTTATTAATAAGTTTCTTAGCCTTTTAATAAGATATTGACGTTTTAATATCAAAACAGAATAATTAAAACCTGCAATTTAATCATAATTTTAAATTACTAAAAAAAAAAAAAATTACAGTTTTTGATGGAAGTTTGGTAAAGATTGTAGATAATTTTCTTCCTTTATTATCAGTATAGTCCTTTACAGCATCATAAAACATTTTCATTTTCTGTCTAATGCCTGTATACATGGAATTCTTCCTAAAATGAAATAAGAAAATTTATTTTATACTAAAACACAACTTTTATTATAAAATGGAATTCTTAACTACAAAAGAAAAGCAGCAGAAACAAATAATTAAGCCAAAAACCAAGGACTCAGTAATAAAGAAAACACAGTAGAACCTCGAAAATCCACATTTCTTAAATCTGGAATGTTTATTTTGAATTCAGCGATCAATTTTAGTTATTATTTTTCTGATACAGGGTGTCCCAAAAAAGAAATAGTGAGAATTTAAATAAGCCATATGCTAGTGCGACAAGTGCAAGAGACTTTTGAGAATCGCAGAGCAACATTATTATGTTAGTTGTTAAATTGTCAGAGTAAAGAAAAGTAATGTAGAGAAATATGTACTTTAGCAAGCTGTTTTCCCTAGGAGTATTATTGCAATATTGAAAAAAAAAAAAAAAATCCAACAGGAAATTGTCCAAAGAAGTAAGAAGATTGTTTGATGAGAATCTAGAAAACAGTATGTGTAATCTGATTCAATGATTAACTGAATAAAGCAGCAATTTTGTAATGATCATAGACCTGACATGCTAAAGCAAATCCTTGTATATGTACATGTGTGTCTAAAAGTTAGAGGATAACGATTCATCTAAAATAGTTTAGAACAAATACATTTTGGAATTCCTCTATAGTATTTTTAAAATTTCATACATATTTTTGGGAGCACCCTATAAATCTTCACAATGATAAACATGATGTGAATGCACAAAATATTTGTTCAGTTTACAATTCTGAAACTATTGATAACATGCTGAATGTGAATAAAAGAAACAATGATGATTGCTAAGATCCCAAAAGAATATGGAAATATATTTATAGAAATTTTGATAAAATAATATTAGGTTTAGAACAAATAAAATTTATATGTGAACATGGAATTTTGGTAATTTTAAGAATTGGAAAAGAAATAATTTATAGTTAAAGAAAGGAATTTAATTCCAGCTAAAACTGGAATGAAAAGAACAAGCACAGTAGAACTCCGCTAATTCAGACCCTGTTAATCCAAATATCTGGATAATTCGGATCGGTTTGGTCAATTTTGTTTTTTCAAGTTTGAGAAGCAATTGAATAATTTCCATAACATTAACTTGTTTCATCATCGTATTCGGAATTTAAAAAAAACTTTCTGAAATCTTTCTGGAAGAATACCTTAGGCTTTTTTATTTAAACTCTTTGATGTTATCTTTCAAAAGAAACAACAATATATGACTAAGTTTGGCAATTCCAATTTTCTATTTAAACCACTTAGAAATGTCTTAAAAAATTAATGCACAATACATTTTTACTTAAAGCTTTGCAGGAAAGCTTACAGATGACAAAATAATTGCTTTGTGCAAAACTAAAGAAAATGAAAATGCTACAGATGAAACCATCATCATCAATGATGATCAACCAAAGATTGTTAGCCATAATGTAACAACATCTCATTTAGTATAATTGATGGTTTATTTTGAACGTCAAGTGGAGACTACACCCAACAAACTACTTATGAACAAGAAGATGTAAGACCGTAAGGCTCACAAAAACTATAGAAAATTGGCACAGCAGAAAATTACAAACTTTTTTATTACAAAGTAAACATTTTACTGTCGGTAAATATTCAATAAGTTTAATATAAAATGAATTTCTGTAAGTATTTTTTTTTTTTTTAATTTCATCTTTTTCTAATTCTCCGGATAATCCAGTTTTTCAATAATTCGGATAGGGTCTGGTCCAAATTAATCTGAATTATCGGAGTTTTAGTGCATTCAAATAGAGGCAAATACACAAATGTTTAAAAATGTTAAAAGAAAAAATATATGTATGAATGATTTTTATGTATTAATATTTTATTAGCATGATAGGATATACTATACATATGACACAATGGATTTTCTTTGACACATTTTTGTGGATTTTCTGTGTTTAATATGACCCAATTGATAAAAATCAAATTGACGTACACCCATTTCATAGTGCACCAAAATTTGCAAATCACTATCTAAAATAAAACTGATAAATTGAACACATTGTACAGTTACTGTAGTATTATATACAGTGTATATTATGTCTATTTACTTTATGTATGTGTATATGTTCAGAGTTTGTTGAGAGAAGTATAATATAAAAGCTAATATTCATAAATGACATCAATCATGATACAGCTTTTACTTACAACTTGTAAGGCCAATTACCAATTTCTTTATGAATAGTATACAATTGACAGAAATATGCTGCAGGATATGTAAATAGAGTTAGAAGTCTCTTGGCAAAATCTATGGTTAAGAAATTTTTTTAGCATCAGTTCCTGCTGCTGATGAAAGATTTAAAACACATATATATATATATATAAGAAACTGCAAAAATATTATTAAAATAAAAAAAAAGACAATATTATAAAAGACAGAAAAAGAGGATTTTGTAAAAGAAAGAGAAAGTGGAAAATCGCATATTAATGAAGAATTTTCCTTCCTGTAAAAAGCAAGAAATTGTGACTAAGATGTTGGAATAAAAATATGTTAATATAAATAAAAATATGTTTTGTAAATTTGGGTTAATTTGATTATTCAATCATTTTGCATGTTGTTTTTTATGGGCAATACTTTAGAAATTATATTTAGATTTATTCCAGACTCTTAAAAATCCAGAAAGTTCCAAAAATCTGGAACTCCTATATCACAAGCAATTCCAAGCAATATATCAGAAGCTATTCCAGATTTTCGAGGTTATACTCTATTAAACAGTCTTTAAAAAGAAAAAAATATGCATTTTTTGGAGAAAAAAAATTGAAAAGTTAATTTTTTAGCTCTAAGACTACAACTATCTATAACCTAAAAAAAAATGAAATTACTTTATTAAGTTTATATTCACTACTATTGTTGTTAGAAAAGACTATATTTTAGTATTTGATGATTATTAGAACACAACAGAAATCAATAAAGGCAAAATTAATTATCTACAAAACAAAAACAAAAAAAGCAATAAGAAACAAATAAAAAGAACAGATCAGTTGAGACATGCCATTAAAGAGAAATGAGCAAAGCAGAATACATAAATGAGGCAAATACAAAATAAAATTTGCAAATTAAGTTCATTTTACATGCCTTAATGATTTGAAATGAATAATTGAAAAGAACAGTGAGGAAATGTGAATCTTTTTTTTAAAAAATCAAGCTTCAAAATTAAAAGTTATGTAAAAATAAAGCTTTTGGAAAACATTTAAAAACAAAGTATAACAAAAAAATAACATTCATCTGTTTTAAAAAATAATAACATCTAATCATGGGATGAAAAAAGAAAGTTCTTAGAAAATTAATTTAAACAAATTAAACATAGTTAGATTAATTATAAATGAGAAGCAGAGCCTGATTAAAGTATAACAATGATATCATGGTCTTGGGTTAGAAGTGAGACTGGATCAATCCAAACTTTGACTTTTGCCAGTTTTTGTGTTTGATTTGGGATTAAAGTGGAAAATTTATTTATTCATAAATTGAAAAAACAAATTTAAAAAAAAAAAAATGTTGTTTGTGAAATAAGAATGTAGTCTAAGTTTCTTAAAATATTGTACAAACCTTTAAGATTCAATAAATGAAAGAAAATTGAGCTGTTACTGATGATGTATAATGACAAATATTCTATCTTATTCTGAAGCCTTTGCATGGTCAATGTTTATAGCAAAAGCTGTAGGATATCCATTGTCTATCCTTGCTTTCTGTTTGGAGTTCTTTTCAAGAATTACTGGAAAACAGAATCCATTCCTTTCTGACATAGATATAAAATGATACTTCAAAAGAATAAGAATTGTAACTTTTGAATATGCCAGTGGTTGGGTATACATAAGAAATTTGTTATTTTAAACAGACTTTCAGGGGCTTGAAAATTAATCATAAAAGATTGTCAGTAGTAGTGCTAAGAATCATTTCTGTGTAAGAAAAGAATTTAAGATGAAAAAATTAATTTTAAAACAATTTTAAAATGCTATTAACAATTTTCAACAGTATACTTTTGCTGTATGATTATGTTTTGTTATGTCTCATTTTAGGTCTAGATGCTGTACTGTGCTTTTACTGTCAATTTAGAGTCAAACGTATCTAAATATGCATTTATATTATGTATATATTACACAATATCAACATTAAAATTTTTTGTAGCAGTATACAGGGATGCCACTCAGAAAATAGCAAAAAAGAGGAAGTTATGCGTAAAGTAATATTTACGACATTTTTCACAACATTTATGTGTAAATTTTGTAAATTATATTGTTTATAATAAACTAAATAAAGAATCACAGCTTTTTTTTGTAAACTTTTAATTTATAAGAGTAACTAAAAATGATTTTTCTTTAGTTCACAGTATTTTACATCAATTAAGGTAACCCAGCAACAGGTTCAGTGAGGTACTTTATGTATCGCATCATTTTAAACCAATTCAAATAACGCAGCAATAGATTCGATGATTATTCCATGAGTGAATAGCAAAATTTTGCAGTTTTGGGGTTTTTTGTTTTTTTGACGAAAATAGCTGTTTTATTTCATGATCATTTGACAAAAATCTTCGTTTTACTTCGCGATCGGTTGACGAAATTCACCTTTTTACATCGCGATCATTTGACGAAAATCGCCGTTTCACATTATGATTGTTTGACAAAAATCATCGTTCCATATCGCGATCCTTAGACGAAAATCATCGTTTCACTTTGCGATCGTTTCACAAAAATCAGTTTCGTTTCGCGATCGTTTGACGAAAATCGCCGTTTCACATCATGATCATTTAACGAAAATCATCGTTCCACATCGCGATTCTTTGACAAAAATCGCTGTTTCACATTGCGATCGTTTTACAAAAATCTCCGTTTCGTTTCGCGATCTTTTGGCGAAAATCAATGCTTTATTTAACGATCGTTTGAAGAAAATCGCTGTTTTTGTTAGTTTAACATTACGAAAAATGTAATGAACGATGGTAAATAACGATGGTATAACCACCACCAAAGAGACCACTTTCCAGTTCCAATACTATCGATTAAGGCGACACAAGCACTATTTCTTAATAGCAAATATTTCACTTAAAAACATTCTGTCCGACAGTGAGCGAAAGAGAACATCTGAACTGCAATCCCCACTGCCGAACAGAAATGTTAAAAACTGCAATTACTTAATAAATGCTTTAAACTGAAATTACTTGAAAATTACTTTTAATTGAAAATTACTTTGCTTGTAAATTATCTTACTTAAAAAAATTAATCTGCAATTCCTTAATCAAATTATCTTTAAAGTTCCAAGATTCATGAGTAATTATATTAAAAAAAATGAACATTTACTTTCAAGAATTTCAATAGGAAGTTACTTCAATAAGAATATACATTTCATATCATATCAAGTAAATATCTTTCACAAGGCAAGTTATATGCCACTTAAGATACTTGATTACTTAAAAATTCCATTAAAGAAACCTCTTGAATAATATAAATTAAAAATTCAACAAACTTTATACGTTTATAATGAAAAATTTTACACTTTTATTTTTCTACTAAAAAAATAAAGTAAAAATATATTAAACTTGTAAATAAATCAATACCTTCATTGCATATTAAGGCCTATATATAGTATGGCTCTTGCATATAATTACACTTGTATTTGAATATCAACTTTAACTCTAATCAAGAAAATTGAGAAGCCCTTTCTCTTACACATTAAATATTCACACAAGAGTACTAAATTTTCACACATCTTTACTGTAAGTACTTTAACTTTAGTTTTCAGGAACAGAAGCAAATTAAACTACCAATTATTCAAATTTATCAATAAAATTCATTTAGATGAGCCAAGAATTAGAAACCAAACAAAGTTATGGTCATTATAACCTATGACATCTTAATCTGTTACTTTACCAGATTACTATCATTAACACAAAGTTGAACCTCTAACATCGGTCCCCCATAATTGACTAATCTTTAAAAAATTTAACAGATAACTCCCCTCTTTAAACTTTTAAAAATTAACTTAACATCAATATTTTAGAACTTTTAACTTTAGTATAAAAAAAAAAAAAAAAAAAAAAAAAAAAACCTCAAATCCTCACATGTATTCATCATATCATGGTATAGATCTTCTCTAAAAATCCAACACTAAATATGAAGAATCCCCCCAAATGATGAACACAAAAATTTAAGTTTTAAATCTAAAAAAAATATCAAAACTTTAAACTTATATTTTAATCTCAAATTATAAACAAAGTAACTTATCATTATTTTAATTTATTAATTGAAATATTTTACTATTTTATATAAGACTTTAAAAGAAGGAGAGTAAAAAAAATTGTCTTTAAGTATTAAACTTCATTCAATTTATTAACTGGAAAATAATTTTTAATATATTAACTGAAAAAAAAATGAAATTTCAATTAAGATAATCCATTTATATATTTAATTTCAATATTAACTTTTAAACTTTAAAAGAAAAATTTAATTTTTAAATTAATCAAATCCAATTAATTATTACTCTGTCCTGAAAATAAAACTCCTCATCTTTGTTCTAATTGACTTCTCTTATTTAAATATCAAGGCAAAAAGGTCGGAGGCCCCACTAGTTCAAACAAAAATTAAACTTTTAAAACTTAACATAAATACATGAATAAAAAAAAATAATAACAGTCTTCATTAAATGATGGGGTATAAATACATCATTTCTCACTATATTTCAAAATTTTCTAGAAAAAACAGATGAATACCATTAAAAATACAACACATTTAAAATAAAAAAATCTTGATCACAGATCACCAACTGCCATATCGCTCCAGCTTGCAAAAAGTTCATTCACCGCTAAAAAAAAAAATAAAGTTCAGTCTGTTCCTGGTCAAACAAAACAGTCAGCATCAATTCATCTTTAAGTCAAGGTAAAAAAAATGGCAAGATTAGTCCACTAAGAGATAGCTGGTGGAATTCCATACGTTCGTAAAGTCAAAAATACTGTTTCCAAAAAATCAAATTCATCACAAAACACCTTACTATTCTAAATAAGTCAATGGCACATCGATGACTTGGCGCCAGCACGCTCCACTTAGGGAACGTACTGGTTGACATAAAATTTTAATCACACAACAACACAAAATCTTGATGAATCCTTCAATCAACTAGATGAAAAACGATCAAACGAAATACAGAACTCCACAGTTCACCAGAAACCTTGAACAAACAACTCCAGATGATTCTCAGTCATAAACTTTTATCTCTATAGCCATCCTTAATCTCCAAGACCTCGAACAAAACAGTTCCATAGGATTCACAGTCCAACACATCCACCTCCATGGCCATCTTCAAGACGATGATTAATCAGCAGTTGAGTCATCTTTTTAAAAACGTAATGATTACAATCATGGCGTGAGCCCGACGTTATATTACCCTCTTAACTAACACTATATTTTACTTAAAGGATTTATGTATTGAAAAATTTATCAAACATTAACAAACTTTTAATTTCTTTAACTACCTTAATCAAAAAAAAAAAAAAAAATTCTATCAAATTTAAATATTTCTAACACAATATAATTTAAACTATTTACTTTAAAAAAATTACTTAAATATCTAATTAATACAATTCAAACAGATTAACTTATATTTAGATTAACCATCAAAAGTTTGCGCCCCCCTCCCCCCCCCCAACTAAAATTGTCGTTAACACCTGTGACGGGCCGGAATAAATTCCTTCTTATTAAATAACTAAACCTAGCATTAAACAAACATAATAAAAAATTATAGTTTAAATCAATTTCTTATATCAAAATAAAAATATAACATAAGGTTTAACCACCAATAATAGATTCGTAAATTTATTTTAAGTTAAAACCACTGTAATCGCTAATTCCGCCATCTAAGGCTTAAAGAAAATTTATATATTTTTTAGTTTTAATTAAATTTATATTAAAAGCCCATAACCTGTTAGTTTAACATTACGAAAAACGTAATGAATTGGGGTTTAAAATAGCAGAGTGCTAGTGTACAGTGGAAAGCGTTATTTTTGCTGATTTTATCAACCCCCCCCCCCCCAAAATTAAATTATGTTAATTATGGTAAATAAAGATTAATTTAAATTAATGTTAATTTAAATTAATGTTTAAATTAAATGTAAGTACTTTAAACAAAAATAAAGATAACATATTTAAAAATACATATCCATTTATTAAAGTTCAATATATATTCAACAGAAACATACTTAATCTATATCATAATAAAATAACAATTAAATCCTTTAAAATCTTTAAATAATATAACATTTACCCACAGAATTAATTTGTTTATAGAGGAGAATATCAAAACGAAAAAGACTAGACTCACGACATGATTGCTTTTTATGCATATTATCAGCCACAATCCAGGACATTGATGCAAAGGTTTGATCCATTCCTAGGAAGACCTTACTACTTCATTAAAGGAAGTGCTTTACCTCAGGAATGATCTGACACAAGAAAATACACCTGCCTCTATCATTGGCATACTTAAGCTTCTCTGGAAATTACACAACAGTAAGTCTCTATTTGAGAATCTGACGATTACCAGTTCAAACAGGGAAAGAGGTTTAAACAAACACCAATTTCACTCCTCCCGTTAAATACTTAATCGCCTTCATGGCGTTCAAATATCAAAAAAAAAAAAGCTCATCATTTCACTCCAGGAGACAGCAGCCAAAGTTCTTTATAACACCAAGATGACTTACATTAAAAAGTCCTTTAATTAGGAAGACGAACTCAAAAGCAGGAACTCAGCTAACTATAATCATCTTAAACGTTTACGTTACTGACCAAACATATGATAAAACTTTACTCAAAACACTAGAACAGTCGAACTAACAGCGGCGGAAAGAAAGCGTAAATGAACTGATAAGAACCTGCCCGCTATTCTATTTATATCTTACCGGCAGTCTAAAACGAAACTCTACGCATGACAGCTCATCCTTCTACCGGTTTCCAGAACGTCATATGCAAAACTAAAGATGACGTGGATTGCGATACAATCTACGATCACGATGCCATCTGGTATTACTTCTATGAATTACTCAATTAAACAAATGGAATTAGGCCGGGACGTGTGTTTGAGAGTTCGATATTTTGCCGGTGTTTTTCAAAGTACAGACAAGCGGTTTTAGAAACAAGTTTCTTTAAATTTATTAAACATAGAATTATACTTTATAGGAAATGACTATGTTTGAAAAGGTGAGTTAAATTTATTCAATTACTTTAATAAAGTTATTTTAAATAAACTATTGAAATGACTTTTATTTTTAAAAGATTATGACAGCTATAGTAAGTTAAATAGAAGTAATTAACATATGGAGATAATTAATATAGGTACTTAATAAATGAATTAAAGATATTTAATTTGAGAAGTATTATAAATTAGTGCAAGGGTGATAAGAAAAAGGTCCTACTATTTCTGACAGTTTTATTTAGCGATCGTTTGACAAAAATTATCGTTCCACATCGCGATCCTCCGAAAAAAATCGCTGTTTACCTTTGCGATCGTTTCACAAAAATCACCGTTTCGTTTTGCGATCGTTTTACGAAAATCGTCGTTTTATATTGCGATTTTTTCACGAAAATTGCCATTTTACATTGTGATTGCTTGACAAAAATCGCCATTTTATTTAGAGATCGTTTGACAAAAATCGCCATTTACATTGCGATCATTTCACGAAAATCACAGTTTCATTTTGCGATCGTTTGATGAAAATTGCTACTTTATATTGTGACTGTTTGATGAAAATAGTAGTTTTTTCGATCTTTTAACGAAAATCGTTGTTATATTTCATGATAGCTTGATGAAAAAGGCTGTTGTATTCCGCGATCGTTTGATGGAAAAGGCTGTTTTATTTCGCAATTGTTCGACGAAAATCGTTATTTTATTATGTGATCCCTTAACAAAAACCGCAAAGTCTTAAAAATTAAAAAAAGTGGAAATCCGCCTTTTGGCGGAAAAGTGGCATCCCTGAGTATAGAAAAGATGAAGAACAAATAAACGCAAAGACCTGGACACTGTTTTAGTTTGATCAGGCCCTGATCAGAAGTATTCTAGTAATATCCAAGATAAAAATGCTTTTTTATTCATTTGCTTAGGTAATATTTAATTTCTTAGATATAATAAATATAAGAAACATAAGTAATAACATATTGTTATTAATAGTTTTTTAAATATAAATAATCTACCTACAATAAGAGCAAGGGTTTGAAATAATATTTACAGTAATTAAAGAAGGAACTATGATGCTATTTATAGTACAAAGCATGCGAAAAATTCAATAAATATTTTCAATTACCAAGCAAATCAGAATTATATGTTATTACATTTAAGAAAATTACATTTACCTTAGGATGAATATTTAAATTTGTGTATATCTATTAATTACTATCTTTGAGGACATATCCTTAATGTGCATTTATCCAAGCACTTAAGTTATAGAGATATTGCTATTTTACTATGAACTCTCCAATTTATTTTTTATAAAAATTTAACTTGCTCAGATGCAAAAAACTTATTAAAAATTTAATCTTTCCATTTTTACAAGCTAGTTACAACCAAAAGAAAAAATAGTTTAGTTTATTGTGGTAACAAATACAAATATTTATTAAAATTATTTATAAGTCTATATATATATACAGCTC
The DNA here is from genome assembly GCA_964019185.1 of Maratus speculifer. NCBI lineage: Eukaryota > Metazoa > Arthropoda > Arachnida > Araneae > Salticidae > Maratus > Maratus speculifer. The sequence goes on from OZ025297.1 coordinate 333,586,389, forward strand.
ATATTCAAAATATTAGAATAATTACCTTTTTTTTAGAAATTGAAAATATCGTTTGGTAATTTAATGTCTTTTAATGAAAATATGCAAACGATATTTTTATTAAGAACTTATTGTTGATTAAACTTACTTGTTATCTTAAATTTAATATCATTTTTGAAAAGATTAATTGCAAAAAAAATTATTTTGAAAAGTCAAAATATTAGAATATTTATTCAAGTGGTTCAAAATATTAGAATATTTTACATTAATTCTCCTTTAATTATTACCAATTCTTAACTGGTGGCATCATTGATTAAATTCAGACTATTTTATTTAAAATCAGTATTCTTTTTTGCAGTTTGTTTCTTTTTCGTCTTAAAATGGGCCGTGTGAGTGATATTCCTGAATCTACTAAACTTCGTATGGTTGATTTGTATCGGCACGGTAAAAATCAATGTTTTATAGCGAATTATTTACATTGTTCGCAATCGAGCGTTAGTAAAATACTAACACAATATTCAAAAATTGGAAAATTTCAAAATAATCGCCGAAATGGTGGCCGAAAACCAAAAACATCTGCTAGAGATGACAGGAAACTGAAGCGTATAGTTAAGAAAAACCGTTTTAAAAGTGTGCGATTCTTGCACCGAAAATGGAAAGAAGAAGGAGTTGAAGTTTCTACATCGACAACATTAAGACAACTCCATAAATTTAAATTTGAATCTCGTGTACCGAAAACAAAACCTCTCATGACTGCAAGACAAAAGCGTATAAGATTGAATTGGTGTAAATCAAGACGTTTATGGAGCAATGAAGATTGGAAAAATATATTATTTAGTGATGAAAGTATGTTTTGTGTTTCATATGGTAATCAAGGTATTTGAGTTTGGAGAATGAAGCAAGAAGCATTTGATAAAGAATGTCTTAAACGTTCCGTAAAATTTGCTGCTAGTGTCATGGTTTGGGGTTGTATGAGTGCAGAAGGACCTGGAAAGTTATGCATTGTCTACGAAAAGGTTAACTCTCTGATATATCAAGAAATTTTAGAATATTACATGATTCCATCATCAGAAGATTTATTTGAAGATGATTTCATCTTTCAACAAGATTTAGTGTCCCCGCATACCTCGGTGTCAACTAAGAATTGGTTCTGCCAACGCAACATTAAGGTACTTCCTTGGCCACCAAATTCACCAGATCTTAATCCCATCGAAAACTTATGGTGTATAATGAAGAAAAAACTTCAAGAAAATCCTCCTTCAAGTAAAACTGAGTTAGTGGCACGTATAAAGTCTATTTGGGCTAATATTGATAGAAATGTTTGTAAACACCTTGTATATAGTATGCAAGATCGATTGTACACTGTTATGAAAGCTAAAGGGGATGCTACAAAATATTAACTACCATTTACTTCATATTCATAAGGTAATATTGTTGCGTAAAATAAAATATTCTAATATTTTGAACCAATCTAAATTTTATTCTAATATTCTGGTGTGTTTAAGGAAGCTGTATACCTAATTTATTGAGCTGTATTTTATATCTTATAAATGTTAAAATCTTATCTAAACATTCCAGATTTAATTTATAAGAAATTTAATTGCATTTACTTAGTATAAAAAATAAATAAATGACAAATAATTTTTTCTTATTACTTTTTCTCAATTATTCTAATATTTTGAATATGAGCTGTACAATGAGAGTAAAAAATAAGTTGCCCACTTCAGAAAGCTCTAGAATGCATTCTACTGGTCCAAATGGGATCAAATTTAAACTACAGATAATTAAAATAATGCACATGACATTTAAAAAAAAATTACAAAAATTAAAAATACAAATTTTATTACTAAGGGGCATTGTAATATACCTAAAACATTTAATTTGCTCTATAAATCATAAATAATATTAAAAAACTGAAACTGGTTAATAAAAATGTAAAATCTGCCATAAGATTTTCTGCACAATCGAATATGGCATATCCAATACTTCGGAAACAACTGGCACATTCGTATAAAGAATTAATTACAAAAATAAAAAATATAAAATTTTGCTGATAGTGTTTAATGTACTTAAAGTTGTTTAAGTCTATCACAATTTAGAGGTCTGCACGGGCCGGAATTTCCAGGCCCGGGCCCGGCCCGTAGGAAAATTTTTTCAGCCCATTGTAAAACTCAAAAGTTCGGCCCGGCCCGTAGAGAAATCAGGGAAAACAGGCCCGGCCCGTTTTGGCCCGTTACAATTTCTACGATTTCTAAAAAATTCAGATTTTTATCATATAATTAAGATTTTTTTTAGTACTGCATACATATCTATGGAATGATTTTACAGTATATTTTACAGGAAATACACATTAGTAACATTAATGATTACTAAGGTCTTAGGCTTTCAACATTCAAATAAAGATTCATTAAAAAATTAACAACTAGACACATAGCACTAACTTCTTGCGGTCAGGCGTCGCTATTTTTGATCTTTCGTGTCGGCACTTTGATGTATAAATTGCTTTTTCAGTAAACTTTTTTGAACTTCAAGAGAGAAATCGAACTCGAAATCAGTTGGCAGTTTTACGACTGAAGATGGGGTAGATAAAACTTTCCCTTCTTTTGTCAATTTGGTATGGTCAGTCCCTCAAAAATCATTTAAAGAGATTTCACCTTTGTTCCGTTTGAAACAAAGATAGATTTATTGCTCTTTTAGTATAATAAAAAGTAGTGCTGTTTGCTTGCAGCCTAATATGGCTTAGAATAAAAGAAAAAAAAAAGAAATTTCAAAACATCGTAACTTTTGAACTGTTTAATAAAAGAAGATTTATAAAAATATTTCTATATCATTTTATTAAAGATTTTAAATCCAAATTCATACGTTAATTCAAAGAAGCTCCTTTCTGATACATTTCTAAATTCATTTTTTTTTCAGAAATGCATAAGATTAGCAGGTGTCGGTGTCTTTATTCAGAAACTATATAATCGAATGGCGTTACCCATTTTTTGATACAAGCAATTTAAGAACACTGCAAGCAAATAAAATATTGTCATAGTTGGTGTTCTGAATAGAATTTCCGGAAGCTATAGCATGATAAGGGAGAAAAACCTGCAACCATTTGAGAAACTATTGTATCTCAACAAGCTTTATACAAGTATTTTATTTACCAGAAATGAAAAACGCTATTCGATTCCAAATCCCTTCAATAGTCATGCTTATCACTTTTATATGTTTACAATTAAAAATTAATGTAAAAATGTGTCAAACTTTCGCGTTATTGAAAAATTAATTTAAAAACCATCAAGAAGTATATATCCAAAGATTAAGCTAACATAATTTCTTTATCGCTGTTCATAATTTTACAAATTATGTTGTCTGCCCTACAGATCTTGAGAACAATTAAGTCTTCTTTCGGTCCGGCAAGTCTATATGTAGAAAAATAATACCTTGATCTCCAATTTTGATCTTGGCCCTGCACGAGTCAGTTTAAAAAATATTAAAACGGGTTACACACAATGTAACTGACTGATGCCGATCTCTACACTGCACAAGTTACATTTTTATATTGATGCTGTCAAACTAGTAATGGCTCGTGACGCACATTTATATTTATTCTCATTAAAACCATTTTCGTTGAAAATAGGTTTATATTTTATTGTTTACGTTTAAATTTTCAAAACGTGCCGATAGGCCCAAAAATTTTTATATCGGCCCGGCCCGTTTATTTTGTTTGTTGGCCCAGCCCGTTGAAAAAAACATTCTAATTCTGCCGGCCCGGCCCGTTAGCAAATTCGAAATGATTCCACCGCCCCGGACCCATGCAGACCTCTATCACAATTCCCCCTAGCAGAGAAATTTTGTATTTTTAGTTTTTGTAATTTTTTAGTATATCAAAAGTGCCATTTGAATTATCTGTAGTTCAAATCTGAAATCATTAACAAATAGAACGTATTCTAGAGCCTTTTGAAATGGGCAACTTATTTCTTGCAGTCCCTGCATGATTATATGGGTGTGCCAGTTGTTTCCTGAATACTAGATATGCTGCATTTCACTATATGAAAAATCTTACAGCAGATTTTGCATTTTTATAAACTAGTTTGACTTTTTAAAATATTAGTCATTATTTATAAAGCAAATTAAATGTTTTAGGTTTATTATAGCACCCCCAACCCAACAAAATTTGAATTTTTAATTATTATTATAACTATTATTATTACTATTTTTTTTTTTTTTTTTTTTTTTTTTTTTTTTTTTTTTTTTTTTTTAATGTCAAGTGCATTACTAGAATTAGGTGAAGTTCAAATTTGATCTCATTTAGACCAATAGAACATATTATAGAGCAGTCAACTTATTTCTTGTTCACAATACAAAATTTGTATTTAATAACACTAAAATGGCATACTAAAATGTAATATTTTTCCTATTTTTAAATAATAATCCTGCAATAAAATTGAATTAAAATACATAACTCTACATGCAGATAAAAAAATAAATATTAAAGTAAAACACAACAATCATACATAGATTGGATTTTGAAATTTTATATTATTTTAACATATTTACAACTTTCCAATTACTAAAATACAATGAATAATGCAAAATCATCAACTTCAATATTTTAAATTCAAGACATACTCATTCTCGAAATGGGCAATATGAACACTAATAACATATGTATGGAAATATCTAAATCCACAACGCATTAAATCATAAAAATTAAAAGAAAGAAAAAAGTATGCTCATTAATGAGGAGTGCACAAGCTTTAGAAAACTGATGAGAAAAAACTAATTTTTTCAACTGCTGAAATATTATAGATAATTTTGAAACAAGTATAGTTTGCAAAACTAAAATTGAATTTAAATTTTTGGATGTTTTAAAGCAAGTAAAGAAATACAACATTTTAGTTAAACAGACTCTTTCATAAAATATTAGCGAATTTGATTGTAAAAGACATCAAAAAGCACTCCTTGAAATTTTTATAAAATTCACAAATTTTTTAAAGTTCTGTCTCAGATTTAAGTGAAATGATATATTCAAAATATTCAAAGCTATCATTAAAATTGACATAGCAAAGAAAAAAAAAAAAGAGAGAGAGAGAGAAAGAAAAAAAGAACCTGATGATTTATTCACTGAATTCTACTGTAAATACAATAAAACTGATTATTGATTGAATAAATACTAAAACAACACCATACTATGGAGCATATGCATATTAAGATCATGGTTATTCTGCTTTTACATGATTAAGTATAGTCAGGTTAAGTATATTTCTGCTTAAGTACAGTCACTGATGAGACAGTGGTACAGATCACTGCCACAAGTGAAAGTTGAAAAATTGCTTTTTACTCTCTCCAAAAAAAAAAAAAAAAAAAAAAAAAAAAAAAAAAAAATTTTTTTTTTTTTTTTTTTTTTTTTTTTTTTTTTTTTTCCAAAAAACTTTCAGTATGATTTACTTAATATTCTATCATAAATATAATGCCAATATTTATTTTCAAGACAAGTACAATTTTGATAATAAGCAGTGAAATGTGGGAAAATTTTTATATTTACAATTTTTGATTATATAACATGAACATTTGTTTTGTTTATTTGTTTATAAAATTTGTATGATTTTAAAGTATGACTATCCAAATAACTCTAGTAACATGCTTTTTCAGTGTTGCCTGTAAAAATCAAGAGAGCGAAAATAAATAAAAGTAGTATAAATTGGCAGCTTTTGTAATATCTTAGCTACATTTAATACATTTTGTTAAATATCTAGAAAAATACAAGAAGAATTATCCCAAAACTTTCAGTGTATAAATATAATAGCACAAGTCATACATTTCCACATGAAGATTTCCCCCCAAAACTCCATAGAGGACCATCAACAAATTAAAAAAGGATGAATATCTTTTGGATAACCCTGTCAAAACTAATATAGCAAAAGCGCTCAAACTGCAGATTATGATTAAGTCGTTTATTGTAATAAACTGTGTTCATTTTTATGCGAATAGCATGTATTCTCATAGAGAAATTAAGGTTTTTATAAAAATGGTCCCAAATTTTGCCAAGTTTTTGCTTATAATTTACAGAGTTCTTAATATAAAGCAACATTCTTTACTGAAAATATGATAGATAATATTGCACACAATATCCTGTAATCATAATTAAAAAATAATAAAAATTTTATGATAAATGAGTAGGTTTGCTAAATAATTTTTCACTGTGCATGCATCAACAATATCAAAATTTCATTTGCATATTGTGTTAGCTAAATGTATAGAGCAACTTTTGTGAAAGTCTCAAAATCAGAGCTTGAAAATTCTGAAAGTAATCGGCTATAGAATAAGCATCAAATCTATTGTTCCCAAAATGAAGCAAAAAAGAGGGATTTTATCCAAATGTAGTAGTACGTCCCATATTGTGTATTCTATATTGACACTAATCAATGAATATATGGATAGAACCCCTTGTTTTTGCTTCATTTTGCGAATAATGGATTTTCAACTTATTCTATTGACGCTTATTTTCGGAATTTTCAAGCTATAATTTTGCGACTTTCACAAAAGTTGCTCTATACATTTAGCTAACATAATATGCAAATGAAATTTTGATATCGTTGATGCGTGCACAGTAAAAAATTATTTAGTAAACCTACTCATTGTTCATACAATTTTTATTATTTCTTAATTCTGGTAACAGGATGTTGTGTGCAATATTATTTGTCCTATTTTCAGAAAATAATATTTTTTATATTAAGAACTTTGCAAATTATAAGCAAAAATCTTAGAAAAAATTGGGACTGTTTTTATAAAAAAAATTAATTTTTCTATGAGTATACATGCTATTGACATAAAAATGAAAACAGTTTATTACAATAAGCCACTTAATCATAATCTACAGTTTGAGCGCTTTTGCTACATTAGTTTTGACAGGGTTATCCAAAAGATATTCATTCTTTTTTAATTTGTTGATGGTCCCCTATAAAGTTTTGGGAAAAAATTATTACGGAAATGTATGACCTGTACTATTATGTTTAATCACTGAGAGTTAAAAGATAATTCCTCATGTATTTTTCTAGATATTTAACAAAATGTCTAAAATCGCAAGTGAATGGTTATCAATGGCCAGGTAGTGTAGCAGCCAAGAAAACAACTGTTACTTAGCATTTATAACAAAATAATTTGTTCTTTTACCAATCTCAACTTTTGCATCATATATTTAAAATAAATAAAGGCAGGATGGAGAGTGAAATCATTTCAACCAATAGCTGTCACTTTAAAAATAATAATAATAAATAAAATACTTAAATTAAAAATAAAAATGTAAAACTGGGAGTTCCTACCACAACGGACAAAAATTTGCAATGCTTATGTTGATGAAAATCTGCAACACTTACGTTGATCTAAGACTTTTTTTTTTTTTTTTAATCTTGAATGAACAATAAGATACACAAGTTAACTTTTTACCTATTCCTTAGCACATGTTTCATTTTATGAAACCATAAATACAGATCAGTTTTATCGATATGTGGAATGCTGTTAAATTAAGGAGAGAAAGAAAACAGGTTTGTTAAAAAAACAATAATAACAGAAAAAGAAAACGCTATAAACTCAACAATTTAAGCTATCAGTCAGATTTTTCAAAAATATCAGTGTGACACAAAACAAAGAACTTAATTTCATTTTTTAGCTAGTTAACCATCTTTAAAGATGAATATTATTAATTATACTAAAACAATATTTAAATTGAAAACATGTTTCTATTGCTCTTTTATAACTAAGAAAAATGCCTGAAAAACATTTTTACTTTCAAAAAATAATTTTGAAAGTAAACATTTGATGCATTAATATTTTTTAGTTTTTGAATTATAACCCCGATAGCAAGAGATATTGGCTAAATTTCAGCCTAAAATAAGAATTGTCAGCAAATGAACAGTAGTCATTTATAGGTCTTCACACAATATCGTCTTGACGAAATTTGGGGATTTCCCTATTGAATATCGAAGACAAATGTCGGCAGTAGATTACTTAAATGTCCTATGTAGACTATCAACAAAACATTGTTATTATATGATCGGCCTGTAATCCCAAATTTATGGAAATTGAATCATTTTACTGGGTTGTTATTGTTTGCCTCCTCTGTAAAAATCCTCCATGCAATGAGGACAGGAGAAGTATGTTACATGAATAAAATTCTCCAATACCCTCCAAGATCTTATCTGACTCTCGCTTAAAATGTTTTTTCACTTTCAAAGTACATCATTTGTAAACAAACAATTGAAGAAAGAGAAAAATATTGTAGGAGAAATGTTCTTTGGTGAGAATGAATATTTATTCACAAATTTAAATCTCTTTAAAATATCAGGTAGCCAGCAGGACAAGTATTGTAAAAGGAAACTAACAGCTTAAAGTAGCTTATTTTTTCTTTTTCTATAGACATTAATATTCAAAAGTATACTTTGATAAATAGGACACATGATAAATTAATCAACTATTTATGAAATAAGTGATTAAAGATACTTGCTATAGATTTAGATAGATAAATTAAAAATTATTCTATCAAATTTTAGATTATACCATAGCAATACCTGAAATTTAGACTATTACAGCAACTAACTATATTTGCTGTAAATCTATTTTGTTAAATATGAATTAGAAATTTCTGATTTAAAAACTAATTTCTTTGGCAATTATTTAGATATAATTTTAATAGAAGGCTACAACTGTAAATAAATGAAATACGACCCTTTAAAGAATAGCCTTTTTTTAATGTTATGATGTAAATTATATTGTAAAGAAGTACACCTTTTTTTTTTTTCTATAGTGATAAATTTAATTTTGTGCCTTCTGAATATTGTATTAAAGAAAATATTACTTTAGACATTAAAAGAAAGATTTATTTTTTTTCCCATGCATAACCGAGGTATAATAATTTTTAAAGGATAGAACTTTCCCACTTTAGATACAATGTTAGATGAGAATATTTTACATTGTAATATGAAAAAATTGTATCTATATTATAAAGGCCAAGCGTATCTGTACATAACCATACCTCATTTTGCAAATGACAACACTTTAACATGCAATTTTTGGTACTGTAAATTTTACACTTCTAAATATTGCACATTTTAAATTTTTACACCGTCATCTAGAGAAAAAAACATACTTTTAAATGTAATTTGTCTGAAAGCAATATCTCAATTTATTTTAGTTATTAATTTTTATATAGTTTTAATTACCAATTTCATTATTGTGGCAACAGAATCACTCTATTTTCGCTTAAAATTGAAAAACAAAAGAAATAGAAATTAAAATGCATCTACTTTAATAAATATATCGTCTGTGATTGTGGTTAATTTGGAATATTTTTTTTCATTTGCATTTTTACTAATCGTAAAAGCCTCAATTGATAACTTCATCATGTTAACTGATCTTTGTAATAATTTACTGATTACATATGCAATTAAAGTATACATGCTAACCTAGAAAAATTCCAATGTGTAAAAAAGCGCGCAAACAATAGTTTGTAATTCCAATGTGTAAAACAGCGCGCAAACAATAGTTTTTAAGGTTTAAAATGATTTTTTTTTCTTTTTTAATGTGCAATCAAAATTAAAAAACAGGTTAAACATTATAAGCTAATTAATTCATAGTTAAGAAATAGCAATATAATGCAAATAATAGCAAACAAAGTTAAAATCAATGTCAGTGAAAATTCAATGAAAAAAATACACAATGAAGAACTTACCTTTCAAAAGTTCAAATGACCTTAGTTAAATTATGTTCAATATATTGCTGCTATTCTAATTTCATATTTTTTATATGACACACAATTTCAGATTGACAGCTACTTTCAGATTAATCATTTAATACTTTTCCTTGTATGAATTATTATTATACATTACAAACTTCCAATTTTATTTATGTAAAAAAAGGATAAATTTATAAGTTGAACTGAATTCTAATAATTATTTTTCATATAATTATATTCATAGTAACTTCAGATAATTATTTAAAGCTAAATCTTTATCAATTGCTACTGTACATTTTATTTTTTCAAATTAATGCTTTTTTTTTAGACAAAGTTTTTGCTTGGCTACATTTGCAACATTGGCTAACTCAACCTTTTCCTAATGGTTTTTACTTCCCACATGTTGGGAAATGCCAAATTTGCTTCCATTCGGAATTGTAAAATCACTTGGGCAAAAGTCACAATAAACAAATTTTGGGTCTTTCTCCGATGGCTTTATACACGGAAACTCCTTAGTATAGCTGTCTTTATAGGATTGATTTTTTTTTTTTTTTAACGTATATTACACTAAGACATAATCGTAAAATAAACAAATTCAGGTAGGAAGTCAAGATAGATGAAAGAAAATAAACAACTGAGTCGAGTACACATGCTTTTCTGATCAGGGAAAGGAAGAGTTGAGTTGAATTGAGCATATTAGATAAGGAAGGAGTAAAAGCAAACCACGCCCCTACAAAACTATGACGTAAAATTGATGCGTTGTATAGCCAATCAAGGATGAAAAACAACAGTTTTACAAACATTCGCTAGAAATCAATCAATCTCACTGCAATTGCAGTGTTTATTTACGCAACAATAGCTGAAAATAACGTAATTTTAAGAGAATGTTTAATATATTTTCATAAAAATACCATGTAAATTAAAATGAAAGAAGCAATATTGAATGAAAAATGTATTTTTCAAAGAAAACTATCAAAATAGTAAAAAAAGCATTAAAAAATTGATCGAAGTGTAAAATCGTAAAAAATTACTTGAAAGCATAAGTTTTAAGCCCGATGCGTAAAACTTGGCAGGTATGAATTAAAGTTTAATAATTTTGACAACTGAATCTTATAGAATTAATATTTTGTTAATTTTAACTTAAAACAATATATGTTTGAGAGTTAGACTGACAAATATAAGATTTTTTACAGTAACTAATTTTGTAGATTTATTATAAATCAGTAAGACAGTTTTTCTTAAACATTTTCTTTTGTCTAATTTCGATGTGTTTCACCTCATAATTATAATGTATGAAAATTTGTTTTAATTCAAATAATAAATATTGTTAAAAATGGAAATATTTTTACTATAAGTCGAAAAAAAGTTTCTGCATCAAATGTGTAACTTATTAAAACCAAAAGAATTTTGTTTCATTTAAAGACTAAATAATGCTGTTAAATGATTTTACAATGAAAATGAAAATTTAATTTGCCGTTAATTATTCCATGTAAATATACTTGTATCTATACATGCAAATATACTTGTATATCAATGGAATAAGTAACTTATAAGTAAGAATGTGATTTTAAACTTTTCATTTTTTTTTTTTTTTTTTTTTTTTTTTTTTAATATAATATTTTTTAATGTAATAAATATATTTAAGAAAATGTCAAAATGCAAACTAGATATTAAAAAATAACCTCCCCATAGGAATAGTATTCACTCGCGAAAGCATCATTTGACGAGTACAGGAGCCTTAATAGTAATAGTTAAACGATGCAAAATATAATTAAATTAAAAAAAAAAATCAGAAAGTAAACAAAGCAAGATTCACATACCTGAAAATTTTTTTTATTTAAAATAATCCAGTATTTTCGTTTGTTTATTCATTTTTTTTACTGTTAAGTCAACCAAAAAGGAATGCATCGAATCTAGTGCACGAAAATGATTTTCATCTGTCGACGAAAGGCTTGAAAAAAATGCCTGAAGAGACTTCACGGATTGAAGAGCTTCCTGGGACGACAATACGGAATTTGATGGGCCTGTATCATCATCATCTTCCTCATCATCCTCTTCATTATTATTTTGTACCTCGTCTATAATTTCAGAGATAATTTCTTCATCAGTAACTTCCGCGAAAACCATAAGATCGTCATCTGCTGTTAAATAGTCTTCCACGCTAATTCCAGATTTTTTGCCAGTTCTTTCATCAAGTTGGGATAAAGATTTTTGGAAATTCAAAACATATTCTTGATCACCTGAAAGATCGCTGTCTATGGCATTTTCATCACAATCAGATGTTTTATCTTCCATGATACAAAGACCAGCTTTTTTCCAACAATTACGAATGGTTTTCTCCGTTATTTCCCACCAACTTCCAGCAATGTTGTCACAGGCTTCTTTCGCATTTACAGCTTTAAAAGCATCTTCTACTTTATTTTCAATGTTTATTTTCAATGTATTGAATCTACTAATCGTTTTCTGTAATAGCCTTTAAAGCATTTTATTACACCCATATCTAGAGGCTGCAAAACTAAAGTGCAATTGGCAGGGAAAAAAAACAATTTCGACATTTTGTAGTTTTGGATATGAATTGTGAGCACCGCAGTTATCTACCAACAAAGCAATTTTTTTCTTTCTATTCTTCATTTCTTTATCTAGCTTTTGTAGCCATTCAGAAAAAATTTTAGAATTCATCCACGCTTTTTTATTAGCTTTGTATTCCACAGGAAGACTTTTCACGTTCTTAAAGCACCTTGGCTTCAATGAACGACCGAAAACAAGAGGTTGGATTTTATGTGTTCCTGTGCTATTTGTACACAGAAGAACAGTAAGTCTCTGCTTCGATTTCTTCCCTCCATAACACTTTTCACCTTTGAATGCCAATGTTCGATCGGGTAGAAGTTGAAAAAAAAGTCCAGCTTCATCTGCATTGTAAATGTCTTCTGGAGCATACTTATTTAAGATTTCTTTCATTTTGTTTTGACGCCATTCATTTGCGTCATTTATCGGGGCAGACTTTTTCTCTCCGTGAACTTCCTGGAAAGTTATTCCATGACGATCCCGAAAATGCATTAGCCAACCATTGCTACCTTTAAAAGTGTCATTCCCTAGCATTACTGCAAATTTTCGTGCTTGTGCACATAACAAGGGTCCATTTATTGGAACATTTGTCGCCCTCATCTCTTGGAACCACTTTAAAACAGCAGCATCAATGTTTTCATTTGTCGCAACTTTCAATCGTTTACGCTGTGGATTAATTGCATTTGAGCTTACAGCATCTTCGATCTGTTTCCTTTTCTTTAGGAACGTTGCAACTGTAGACTGTGGCAATCCGTATTTCTTTGCTGCATCAATCTGCTTCATTCCCTCATCAATATCATTAATAACATTCAATTTATCTCGAAAGGATAGTTGCTTTCGCCCTGCCATCATAGGGAAAAATATACTCGTGAAAGGAACAAAGCGAAAAAACAAATGTTTCCTTTAGAACTCAAAATCACAAAAGACTCCAAACTCGTTGAATTTTTCTATACGCCTTAAAAGCTTCGAAATCACTTTTCAATACGTCACTTTACACCCACTGCCCCCTCTACAGTGTAGTACTGTGGAGGAGGCAGTGGTACACCCCCTCCTCTCTCCCTTTTCTTCTAGCAGAGGGAAGATGACCAAACAGACCATTTGGCACCTGTTGCGACATTTGACAGGGGTGACGAATGAACAGACACTCCCATCTTCTCTTAATTGGAAGCGCTCGATCTGCAACACTATTGGGATCCGAAGCTGAATTCTAAGAAGTGCGGTTACATGTACATTCAAATCCTCCCTACCCCCCCTCACACCAATTACGTGGTAAAGTAAAAGGATAAATTGAAAATCAACTGTTAGTGTTCTGTTGTCAGAATAGACTGAAAAATTGGCAAAAGATAAGATTTTTAGTATTTGAAAACCAAAATATCATTATAAAGATAGAAAATAACACTGATTTTTTATCGTTTTACAGAGGTTTATTGTTCTAGAGAATATCGCAATATTGAGGGGAGGTTAACATTAGTTTATACGTAAATTCATCGGGACCACAAAATATTATTGTAGTAGAGGGAGTTATTGTTGTATCGGATATCGTTGTAGCAAGAGTTTACTGTACATATATGCATTATCATTGATTGTTAAAATATTCACATTTTAACAATCACACACATACATTTCAGCTGGTAAAGTATATATGAGAGGAAGTCGAAAAAAAAAATTTACCCCCCCTTTTTATTCAAGAAATCCTTTTGTTATTTGCTAAAACATAATTTGAATCATGCACATACTAACGAAAATTATAAAATGAACTGTGCATTCTGTGTCTGGCAAGTACTAAGAGCAGAATTATTTCATAATCATGTACAAAAGAGAATGTGAAACTTGTTGTATTGCCTGAATGGAACCATGAGATGGTGGATGCTGAAACCGAAAAACAAATTATGGAAATATGGCCCAGCTATTATAGTCATCTTTTTCAGAACATTACATAATCTGTATTTGGGAAAGTGTTTTCCACATCTTTGGCACTGAAAAAGTATCTCAGAAGATAGCCACAAATCAGTTCTTTCATATGCAGGACACTCAGATTTACTAACAGAGAGTTTTAAAGCTTTTCTAAGCATTATAACAAATACGTCAAAGTTCTTGGTAATTATAGAATCTTGAATCATGAATAACTATTTGTAATAGGCCAAATTTCCCTTTAAATCAAGGTCTTGGTCCATTTAGCCCTTGTACGCAAAATAAGACCTACTTCAAATAAATCAAGTCTTTGTGACTATGTAAGAAAATAACATGAACAAGCATTTTTATGTCCATAATCTTCACCTTTTCTTGAATGAAAACACTATGCAAGACAAGAAGTATTAATTTCATATAATAGTAAGTAGCTCAGAAACATATATTTTTCGACTTTTCCTAATGTATAATAAATATCTTGTAAGTTATATGGCTATATGTCAAAGCAAGAAAATGTGCAGAAGAAAGAAAGAAGGAAGCAGCATTTGTAGGTACATGCATCTGATGAATGAAACCTTGCTTTCTAATTATAATTATTATTATTATTTTTTTTTTTTTCAAAGCAGAAATTTAGATAACAGAGTCAATAAACATCAAGCAAAAAAATAACAAGAATCAATAGTACGTACTCAAAATGTCAAATTAAGATTGTAGAAATTTTGGAAGAGGTAATATCTGATGTCATAACTTTAATGAAGTTTAAACATTAATTAACTGATACCTAATTATTTAAACTTACATTGTAAGATATATATATAGAATATCCAGTTTTTCACATACCAAAATGTTAAAATGTCTTTACACTAATCTGCGAAAGACAAAGTTTTACAACACCAAGTTAAAAAACAAACACCTTCATCATGTTTTAAAATGTGATTATGCAATGTTATAGTAGACATACATTTTGTTCATTTGGATCTAGATTGACAGTTAATTTTAATAAATCTTTTAAAAATGTGCACTTAAGATAGAACCAAAAACCAGGGAGGAAAATAACATTTTCAGTATTGAATCTGCTTTTGAAGCTGGTATTTCGGAAACACTCTCATGATGACATTATTCATTCTTATACTATAATTAAAAAGAATTTTAATTCTGGCAGTTTCAGTAGACATAATTTTGGATTTAATTTCAATGTAATTTATATGAAAAAAAAAAATTAAAAGATCAAGAAAAGCTAGGTCAAAAGTTTTTATTTTAACTTATATTTTAAAGACAGAATTTTTTAAAATAAAAATACTTTTACAGTTTGGTTGCTTAGCAATTCAGTCCCCCCAATTTTTTTTTCGGTTTGTGCTTCTGTTCCATCAGACTTTTTTTTTCTTTTTAATCTTTATTTTGGCTGAAAACTTGAACCTTACTCATCTATAAAAACAAAAGTTTGTGCACACCTCAGCTAGAAAAATAAGAATCTTAAATTGATAAATAATTAACTCTATAATATTTTACAAGATATATTTTTGCAAAGTGCTACAAGGCAAAGAAAATGTGTGCAAATGAATGTGAGAGGGATGAAAAAAATAATATAGTTAAGTCAGTGATTTGCCTCATTTAAAATAATGCTACAAAGTATTTAAATGCAGGAAAATAAAGGAAAGTAGCTGAGAAAGGACACTGAAACAAAAGAATGTTAATTTATTGTACATACAACTCTTCCTTTGGGACAAATTCCTTTACCAGTCTGAAAAAAGATAAAAAATATCAAACATGAAATAAAAAAAATAAATAAAAATTAAAATAAAGGAAGTTAACTAAGACAAATTAAACTAAATAAAAAAAACATAAATTAGATAGCAGTTATGAACCCAGACATACAATACCTTTTCACTGGATTACGTATCTTCGGTGTTTCGTTGACAGCACCACCTAATTCTTGTATTTTAGTGTTTAAAACATTTTCAAGTGTTTCTGCATCTTGATAAATCTGAGAACCCTCTTCATTGTAGTGTTTGCAATTTGCAAACATAAGTTTAAAATCAGCAATCAGACCCTCTTCAGAAGTATACTGGAAATTATTTTGTATTATTAATAATCAAATAAGATTAAAACAATATTCAGTAATTCAAAAGTTACAGTTAAGGATATTTACATATATTAACTATTAGACTGTTGTCTTAATCTTTTATATCTTTGTGCTTTCCTCCCTTCAAAAAAATATTTTCCCTTTCATACTAAATACTTCCATGTCAATGTGACCTTTGTCCCATCTTACTGAAACTATCCAAAATGCACTGACATATGGATGAGCCAAAACATTCTACTCCAGAAAACACACACACACACACAAAATAAATAAATAAATAAATAAATAAATGTAAACTGCCTTAAAAAAAAAATAAATAAATAAATTCTCTCCACCCTTTTAGCAACGAAATCATACATAACTTCTTTAACATGTTTATATATGCTTGTAACTAAGCTGGCAATCAGGCCTGAAAGTGAACCAAAGAAAACTATAGGGTGACTTACTAAGTATTGAGTTATTTTATTTAAAAAATAAAATTATAAATACACTAATAGGTTGATTATTAGAAATGAAAATTTACATTGAAATAATTTTCTATGAACTGACTACTATCTTTGTCAAATACCAAAAATAATACTAACTTTGTCAAATACCAAAAATAATACATTATCTGATTGTGGCACAAATCAATTTAAGAAGTACACTGCCCCATTCCAAGCAATATGGAAGTTTTGAGAGATTCCAAACATGTGTGTTGTTTAGCATTTACTTTAGCTTCTACAAATCCCTAGGTACAGTAAGTCTAAAGGATTTAGATTCAATAAAGAAGATAGCTAATCTTCTGGCATGATAAACTTCAGACAATCGACACGGAGCCAAATCATGCTGATTTGAAGTACAATAGTGCAGAGTCTTGCTGAAGTATCTAGTTCTTTTCTGGATAAAATCTATCACAATGTGGGGCAACAGCTGTACAAACTATCATCTCATTGAATTCATTGCATGAAATTCTAATATTAGATAAAACTCTACTAGCATATTAAAATGGAAATGCTTTGCCAATTCATATCTTGGTGAAAAACTAACTACAGACTCAAATACAGTAGTTAAGTGGTAACAGGGTGTAAAAAAGTCATGATTTTTTTTTTTTTTTTTTTTTTTTTTTTTTTTTTTTTTTTTAAGTTACAAAAAAAATGGATTTAAAAAGAAAAAAATTCCAAGCATAATGAACAGATACCAAGAGTTTTATATTTTCAGTACAATTAAGCCTCTAATTACTAACATAATATACTTTTTTATACTTTAATTTGTAAAATTTAATTATTAATTAGTCATTACAGAAATCATAAAAATTGCAAATCAGTAGTTTCATTAATAAGTAGAATAGAATGAAGTTACAGACGATATTTTGCAATAATTACGTAAGACAATATAAAATACTAGTGATATTTATATTTATCAAAATAATCAATAACTGCATTTTGTATTAAATTTTAACACTACTGAAAATTAATTATTTAATTATTAAACAAAATACTTAATTAGATATATAATAAACATGTGTTTGCTTTAATTAAGAAAGAACTTATAATTTAATATTCATTTTAGAAGGGAAAAAAAGCAGGATGTTAGCTCCAAAAAAGGGCACTATTTCACAAGAAAATATATTAGCAATGTGTTTAGTAACAATAAAAGAAACAAATACATAATTTCAATAAATAAAAAATCGTTATTTTTTTTTTAAAACTTTACTAAATTACAAATCGAAAAATAATGTTAAATAACATGGTTTAGTAATTTTCACAAAAAATAAATTTCTATCATTTTTGTAAAGTCTTGGACACATGCATTAAAAAAATTGTGGTATAGAGAAGTTTCACTTTTCTAATTAAAAAAAAAAAAAAAAAAAAAAAAAAAAAAAAAAGCAGCATGCAATTTGTCAATTTAAAAAAGTGTCCCCCTTATTCCTTAAAAAATGGCCTAGAAGAAACAATCACAGAATTAATAAAAATTGCAAGTAAGTAATTTCAGCACATATAATAAAACTAGCAAGTATTATTAATTATAAACAGCTCATTTTGCGTTGTACTAAGAAGCATCAGTGTTAATGCCTAAATCTTAACTTACAGATATGTGTATGCTAACCAAGATCTCTTGATGAGCTTAACATTTTTATACCAATTAGGGGTTTTTTCCCCCTTTTATACATTCTTTTACAATAGTTGTTGAGTAGACATTATTCTTCCCCATTTTTTAGCTCCAATATTTGAAATAAATTTAATGATCCAAAGGAATGAAAAAATCAGATTCTGCTTGTTTGTTCTATTACTTTACAGAAATTTATTATACTTGTTATGCTTATTTTAAACAAAAGAATGAAAAATTTGATTACTTAAAGGAAATTATGACATAATAAATTATATCAAAATAAAATGTTTGAAGAAACGCTTTTTATGCCTTTACTAACTTACTGTATTTAATGTTTTACAGTTCTCAGGAATTTCTCAAAAAATTTAGAAGCAATTTTGTAATTTTTTTTTTTTTTTTTTTTTTTTTCATTTATTTATAATGTAAAATACTTGTAAAACAAATTACAATTTAATCTTAAATTTTAATACTTTTATGTATTTTTAAACATTTATAATGAAATTTTGATTTTATTCGATGATTTAAAAAAAAAAAATTGGTTGATTTAAATTAACTGATTAAAATCGTTGGCACCTTGAGTGTTAGACCTTTATTCATCATACTACGATGCACTCGTGCAAAGTTTTGATTGTTATGGAGGAATTCCCTCCACAATAAACTTAACTGAATTTTTACACAGCTTTTAGCTAAAAGTGGATTTTGTGCATTTGCAAGTAAAACCTTTGAAATTTTCTTCATGATTTTCAATGTAAAGAAGTACTCATACAAAGGATTTCATGTCCTTTTTGTTTCTTATTTTATGCACTATTATCTGTTGACATTTAAAAAAATATTTAGAGAGTATGTCAACTGTAAGAGAGCATTGTTTTTCTTGGAGAGAATTGTGGCTAAAGATTGAATTTCTCAGACATTCCTCATTATATGTTTCCATATTTTGTTTGCACTGATGTAAAAAACAACAAGAAAAATTTCCAAAAAAGGCACATTTATACCCTTTTAAAAAACTCTTTTTATCTGACAAATACAAATCACGAGAATTTATACAAAATAAGCCTCAGGATTAAATTTCCAGATTCCGCTTCCTTTCTCCCAAACCTGCAAACTGAAAATATTTTCATCATATTTTTTTCAGCAATTTGAAGAATATCTAAATTTACTTTCAGAAAGATCAATCTCTACTTTCTGAACTCTTGTACTTAAGTTTCAAATAATATTTCACATTTCATTCAGAACACTTATAGTAACTCAATCTTATAAAAAAGGACTTACTTTTTCAGATTTAATATTGCTGTCGATAGTTTTCATATCAATAGGATTTGTAATAATTTCATAGTAATCAGGATAATCTTTTTTAGATGGCTTCTCCATAAAAACTGATATTAAGGCACGCCCATCATCATCCTGAAAAAAAATAAATAAAACATAGCATTTAAAAAACTTTTAAACATAAATATGAAGCTGTTTAAATGGCTAGAAGACATTGTTTTATAAGTTAACACATAAAATAATTAAAATTAATAATCTTAGGTTCTCACTCATTCTTTAGCCAAATAAATAAATTTTTAAAATGACAGTAATTATACATATATTTATATATATATAG
Source organism: Maratus speculifer (assembly GCA_964019185.1). NCBI lineage: Eukaryota > Metazoa > Arthropoda > Arachnida > Araneae > Salticidae > Maratus > Maratus speculifer. The sequence continues at coordinate 333,606,336 of OZ025297.1, forward strand.
TAGAACCTCACTAATTCGGACCCCGTTAATCCGGATCAATTTGGTTTTTTTTTTTTTTTTTTTTTTTTTTTTTTTTTTTTTTTTAAATCAAATTTGAAAAGTGATTGACAAATTTCCATAACATAAATTTATTTCAGCTTCATATTCTGAATAAAAAAGTATCTTTTGAAATCTTTTCGGAAGAATACCTCAAATTTTCTTATTTAAACACTTTAATGTTACTATGATAGGAACAACTATGCATCATTAAAGCTTTAGCAATTCCAATTTTCTATTTTCTATTTAATCCATCTAGGCATGTCATCAAAAGCTCACTGCTTAATAAAGTTTTACTAAGAGCATTGCAAGAAAGCAAAGTAAAATAGTCCTTATAGACACACTGACTGATAACGATCACATTCCGATCTTTGTCGTCCCACCAGTGGCCGAGAGGTTCTGACCTCTCAACTGGTAGATGGCAGGTGCTGGGTTCGAACCCAATTGCGGCAGTCGGCCTAACAATTCAGAGTTTCTTCGAGGCTTGCATAAATACGGGTTAGGTTCCCTTAGAAAGACACCCATGAAGGGCAGTTTCCCAGGGCCTATATCCCTAGAGTAGATAATCGGCCGACACCAAATAAACCAAACTGATTTTTGTCAGCCAGTTCATAGGTCTCTTGGAACTGTTTCCTTATCTTTGTGCTTGTTATATATTTGCACTGAGTGTGGTCTATCTATTCCTACAATGGACTTAGTTCCAGAATTAAAACATTTTGCTTTATCTCTTGGTTAAACTCCAGCAAAAGATGACAATGTGCGCACAATACATTTCATTTATCAACCCATCGAGTCACTGTAATGTTGTCTTCAAGTGTAATTACAAAAACTGATCCCCTTCCATCTTTCATAAGAGATTTGGCAATTTCTAACTTTTTCACAGCTCTCTTCATTCTGTCAGCTCGAATAGTTCCTGCAATGCTGTATTTGGGGAACTGCAATCCAGGCAATATTTAAGCAGCTAAACTTATCAAAACAAACAAGTTAGCTCAAAAAAAATATATTGCCGGAAAGCAAATTCTCCAAACACAGCCAGTAGCACGCATTGTATAGTGGTGTACATTGTGTAAAACAGATTAAGGAATTTAGTTTACGAAGTGTAGGAAAATTCTAACTAGAATAAATCTTAATTTAATCTTAATTATTTCAAAAAGAACATAACTTTCAACTGAAAAATAAAAAGGTAAAAATTGGACTCACCCAGGGAAGATAGCACAATGAAGACACTTATTTACTTAAATTATATTTTTATTCGATCTCACACATAAAACTACGGAATCATGGCCACGATCCTCGTTACTAAAAAAAATGAAATATGAAGGAGTATTAACACTATGGTATGGTTTACATTTCTTTTTGAGTAGTGCTGAATAGGAGAAAGTCTGTTCAGATATCAGAAAGTCCTTTAGCATATTAAAAGATTATCTTTGTAAAACCCAGTGGATGTCCAGATAATTAAAAATATGAAACGCTCATCGCGCTGCACCCGATGCTGTTGCCGATAGACAGGAGTGTGAAGATAGTCCAAATCAAGTACCAGAGATCAGCTTCTTCATCTAATCCGGCTGATGATGTTCGGTCATTACAGGTATCATAGATGGAGAGAAGTGAAGACAGTCCAAGTCAAATACCAGAGATCAGCTTACTCCGCCTGCTATGATGATATTCAGTGGTAGCGACAAAAGGAGATTGTCATTCTTCATCTAATCCGGCTGATGATGTTCGGTCATTACAGGTATCATAGATGGAGAGAAGTGAAGACAGTCCAAGTCAAATACCAGAGATCAGCTTACTCCGCCTGCTATGATGATATTCAGTGGTAGCGACAAAAGGAGATTGTCAAAGCCGACGAAGCTCTAGGCACTGGATAAACGAGCTGGTAGCTATTTCAGCAAAGACATCTAAGTTTTGGATTAGGCTGGAGACTCGACTCATAATATTAGCGAGATCTCAATAAAATAAACTAAGTAATTCTTTTTGGACAGAACTCTAAAAATCTAAGCATCACAAGAAAATTCAATCCTTCGCTACTCAACGCCAAAAACTCCATTTCTCCACATCGACCGAAAGGCCGGCGTGCCCTGCGTGTTCACAATGCGAGCTCTCCCGTCAATCTGACTCAGAACTCCCGCGTGAAATTCGCCGTTTGCCTATGACGCCGCTGACAGCCAATCAGAAAAGATTTCTTGATTTTTCTGCAAAGGGGATTCCCCTATTTAGGCGCGAAATACGTTTTGATAGAAGCTTGTAGAACCATCTAGAACAATTTCATTCATGATGAGTCATGTTTGGCCGAGAAGGACAATGAAAAAAGAAAGATGGCGATCAATTACTTTGAAAAACACTGCCGACATTATTTAAAATACTGAGACTGTCACTATTTTCAAAATAGCATAAATAGCAAACTATTTGATCAAAAAACTGAACGATTACGTTAAAATAAGTTATATTTAAAAATAAGACTGATTAATATAATTTGAAGCATGAATAACTGATATTAAAAATAATTTAGAAAAATATTATTACCTGATAGATTGCAATTACTATTTTGTAATATAGGAAAGCTACGATGTTTAGACTGAAAATATTAGATTTAATTGATTTATTAATGGAATTATAAAAAATTAAGATTATGTTTTTTGAATAGACTATTAATTAATTTTTTTTTTTTAAATAATGATCGGAATTTTTGAAAATAAAAACACTGCCTGAAAATTACCTACACATTACCTACTAAAATTACCTACATTACCTACAGCAGTTCCAACAAAATAAATTGTTGTATTACTTATAACATACACAAAAACTAATATATACATAGTTCTCACTTTAAAAATTAATAACATTGCTTTTTTTTTTTATAGTTTTCTGCTTTTGAAATTTGCATGTACAGCCTCAAGTGAGGTTTGCATGCAGAGATAGCTGTAAATGCTCCAAATGCTTGGAAACCTCATTTGAGGTTTCAAACTAAAAGACCCTTCAATCCCTCCAAAACATATTTAAATCTCATTTTTTTTTTTTTCTTATAATTAAAATTATGTGAGAAACATGAAATATATTTTTACTTACATGTTATGCTCTTTTGTGTGGTGGAATACTCTTTTTAAATCCGTTGTTTTAGCATACTTGACTATTGAAAAAAATGTAGATTAAAACCTGTACAAAATAAATGAAATGCATGTGCTCTTCATTATTTTCAAAGGATGACAGTGGTCACGTACTCAACTACTATGCAATTGAAAATCCAAACCATTAGGATTAAATAATTTTTTAATGTTTTTTATTTGACAACCTCATATGAGGTTTCAATGCATGAGAGGGTTTAGAAAAAAAAATCACTTTGACCTATATTTAAAAAGTGGCCACTAATGAAACTGGGTCTGCCGGCCACTGGCTACTAACCAAAATTCCCAGTTTACATCTATAATATGAATGGAGCCTAACAGATAGCAGAACTAGACAAAATAGCAATTTTTTAGCGAGCTACATCTTATATAAAAATGGCTTGCAGCAGAAATGTACAAAAATGAAAATGAAAATTCACTGCAAGTTAAGATACATTTTGTAGAGTGCATATCTTGAGGTTTGTATATATATATATATATACACTTTTATACATGTAACCAAAGTAATTCAGATATTATCATTCAATAAAACAATGAAACCAGTATTTTTACAATCATCTTATTGAAAACAGTTGAAGTTTGAAGTGAAATAGAAGGCAGATTACCAAAATAATAAAAGGTAAATGGATAAATGGACAGTAGAGGGCTTTTTCATTAAACTACTCATCAGGTATGCATAATTTAATGAAAAAAGCAAAAGCATCCAACTAGTTTCTGTTATGGGTCATGCTAAAAGCTAAGAAATTCGTCCCACAATGCATCCAACTGGTCGGACTTTATTTACTGTTACAAATTAGGAAAAAAGTTATTCATTGAAGAAAATAAAAACAATATTAAATAATAACAATAATAAAATATTTCTTAAAGTATGTATATACTAAAATATTTACCAAACCTATATCTAGCATGATCTGTAATTCAAGTGAATTCTCAGTTAAGAGTTAAAGTAGATATAAATTACATGTGACTCTGTAACAGGTTAGGTTACAGTTATAAGTAATATAGATAATAAAATTAAAATTGTAACAATAATTATATTAAAAAATTAGTAGATCATATATTATATTATAATATTCATTCTACATTTAGAAAAAAATAATTGCTACTGTTAGAGGTATTATATTTTTGAACAATTATTAATATTATTGTATTAATTATTTAACTACATATATATAACCTACATGTTTTTTAATGTTTTTGCAATGCAAAAATGTAAAATAAAATAAGAAATCTTAAGAAATTGTAAGTATATATATATATATATTTCTTGAGTCTCCATATATCACCAAATTTCATATGCAAAAAATAAATTTATTTTTCTTCTTCTGTTCAATCTTTTTTAGTTAATACTTTGCTAACATAACCCAAAACTGAAATTTAAAAAAAGTACATAAATAAACCCTGGGGTTTGAAAAGGTTATAGAAAATGCATAGAAATTTCGTACATATTTATGAGGAAATAAGTTTTTTTTGTTTTTGATTACTATTTCCTTTAAAAAAAAAAAATATTTATTTTTTTAGAACTTTCTATAAATTACCTAAAAAGGTGATTTTTGTTAAAATTACAAAAGCATGATGCCATATTTGATTTCAAATGCAGTACTAGTATTCAATGCATGTTTTCCATTATTATTTAATTTGTTGATAAGCCAGTTTAATTTTTCTAATGGATAACTACTATTTCACTTCTTTTTCTTGCGTTTTGGAAGGAAAAAAAGGATAAAAATTTGGGATATTTTATCTACATAACTTGATGAGATAAACTATCTTAACATTATGGTATTCTGTCATAAAGAATAAAAAGAATCCCCATTAATAGGCACAATTTGAGACTGTAACCGTTTTTGAAAAAAGGTTTTGTTAAAACATCGCGATAAAACCTCAGATTTCATCAAAAAATCAAAAAAAAAAACCCGGCAAAGTCCATTAAAAAAATGCAAAAAAACAATAAATTTCATCAAAAAAATCCTGAAAAATAGCAAATTTCGTTAAGAAATCGCGAAAAATGGCAAATTTCGTTTTAAAAAAGTCATGGAAAACAACAAATTTTGCCAAAAAATTGCGAAAATGGTCCAAAATTCATGAAAAGATCATGCAAAGCAACGCAAACTTATTAAAAAATTGCATAAAATGGCAAATTTCGTAATTTCTTTTTTTAAAAACAACAGCTGTTGTTAAATTTTTGTGATAAAACGGCAGATCTCGTCAAAAAATCACGACAAAACAGCAGATTTCGTCAAAAAATCGCAACAAAACGGCAAATTTTGTTCAAAAAACCGCGATAAAAACAACAAATTTCATTAAAATACTCACACATAAATTTTTCTGGGAACTTACACTTTTCATCTGGGTTCCCAGTTGGGAACCTTAAAATTTTTAGAATTTTCGAGCGCTGTGTGGTTTTTTTAGATGAGATATTTTAATTTTTTGCCAACAATCTTCCACAGTTGAACTATTTCAGGTAGCAACTGATTATGGTTATTGCTCAAAAATCATGAATGTGTAATGAATGTGACACCTGCGTTTGCTGACCAAATTTTTTACAAAAAGGGGTCAATAGGAAAATAGACATGTACCAAGAAGTTAAATTGGATTTTGAAATCATTATATCAAATTAATTACGAAACAGATATGTTTTTGTCTACAGAAAAAAAAAATAATAATAATAATACAGCATGACTTGAGAAAGAAAAGGGCAAAGTTTTAACAATGAATCTTATTTGTGGCAATCATAGCTACTTTTTCAAATATCAAATATAAAAAAATTGCCAGCCATTTCAATTTTTTTTTTTTTTTTTTTTTTTTTTACATCTTGTATAAAGATTTTTTACATGGGATTTTTTAAAATCAAAATTATTCATTTTTTTTTCTCCTGGTATTTATAACTTTAAAAATTTGTCTTCATAAGAAATATGTTTATATTACTTGGGTCATTCCATGTCAAATCAACCAAAAAAATTCAATATTCAACCTGACCATTTCCGATTTCAGTGAAATTGCTAGGGATCATTCTCTATGATGATATAAATTAGAGCATACTTTTATTTTTTGTTTATCACTTTAAATTTTTATACAATAAATTATTTAAATTATGAAAAATCATCATTTTTTGACTTTGCATAAATATTTTCAATTTTGAATTTCTCAAGTTCTATCAAACATAGAAAATTTTATGACCACTCATTTCAAAGAGAAGTTTATAAGGTTTAATTTGATATGCAAGTCAACAATGTATAATTAAAATAAATAAAATTTAAAATTTTTTAAAATTTTAAAATTAAAAAATTTTTAGATAGTCATTTTTAAAATTTTTGAAAAAATTGTATATTTGTTGTAATATTATAAGCTTTAAATTCTGAAATTTTTAGAGTGGGATCTCAATGGGATCAGGAGTTATGAAATAAAAGCTGAAAATTACCATACAAATCATAAATAAATAACAAAATAGACAGAAATAAATTGCTATTTTAATGGTAATGTTTGTTTTTATTTAATAACTTCTGATCCCATTGAGATCCCACTCTAAAAATTTCAGAATTTAAAGCTTATACTATTACAAAAAACATACAAATTTTTCAAATTTTTTAAAAATGACTAAAAATTTTTAAAATTTTAAATTAAAAAAAATTTAAAATTTTATTTATTTTAACTATACATAGTCGACTTCAGGGTTCAGCGCAACTTGTAGCCTCAAAAATAGTGAAAATAGTGACTGAAGTTCCTTCAAAAAAGTGACCAAATAGTGACTAAACAAACAATTAATTTTGATAATTAAATACAGTATAAATGATGCCTGACAAATTTTTTAAATGTATTTGAACCCTTTAAATATTGATTTACTTAAAAAAACTGCATATGAAGCATTTTCTTTTTTTTTTTTTTTTTTTTTCGGGGGGGGGGGGGGGGGGGTAATTTTGAAGTATGTGAAAGCACTAAAAAATTCATTTATTTTAAAAATATCAGTGTTATTCATAGTAGATTTCAAGAAATTGGCAAAACAAAAATAAATTAATAATTGTACATGTTGACTGTCTCACTCGTAAAATGTATGAGGGACTTTTATCATCTAAATCAATCAACTATAACTGATATAAAAATACTGCATATATAACTATGTAAATAAATTTAATTAGACAGCAACTTACCATTGTGGCCATTAGGAAATTTTAAAGGGAAATTCTTCATTAGAAAAGACCTGAATACATGTGCGTAGCTAGTATGAGTGGGCTGGGCCCTCCCCAGAATAAAATTGATTCAATAAAAATTAAACCTATATAATCTAAAAATCAGTTTGGCACATCTTAGCCCATTCCAGAAAAAAATGCTGCTTACTCCAATGCCTGAATAAAATATAATTTTAGAAAAATTGCTTGAGTAATAATAGATTTATAACCATCAAAGTTATATAGATTAATTGATTACTAAGCAGTAATAGTTGTCTTAATTACTCAATTGTAGCTGAAAACTTCATAAAATAATAATCGTTTCAACTAGATTTTACAATTTTTTTTTCAAAAGATTTACATTTTATTTCTTCTTTCCCTTAATTAATCTTTCACATTTTATTTAGCTAAAGGAGATAACAAAATCAACAAGAAAATAATTATTTTACATAACATCTTTTCTAAAAAGAAAATGAATATCAATAGATGTTGATAATTTGCAACATTTACACATAATGTGTAAAAATTTTATAAATTTATAAAATATCTATTAATTTTTTCTTTTTTTTTGGTTTTTTAACAAAATATTTATCAATAAAAGTTGATTTTCTTTTCTCTAGTGCCTTTTGTATTTTATTTCTTTCTTTCCTCTCTTCTTCCTCTTCCTTCCGTACATTTATTACACCTTCCAACATAGCATTAGCTAAACTGATTTCTTCAAGATTTTTATTCTGGATTCCCTTTTTTAATCTTTCTGTTGCTTCTGAAAACAATTTATCTGCAGTTTTACGCACTTGTTCTTCTTTTTCTTTTCGTTTTTCTAATGATTCTTCACACTTTTTAATGACTTCTTTTTGTTTCTGCAATTTTTCCTCATTTGCTTTTCTATTGCTTTCTTATTTTCTTCCTCTTTTTTCTTCAGTTCTTCCTGCTGTTTGATACACTTTTGTTCATATAAATAATTTTCATAACTTTTTGATGCATTGCGGGCAAATATTACAATTCTTTTGTAATAGGAACTTGTTCAGGCTGGTTGTTATAAAATTTTAATGTACTCTTTACAGTCATTATAGAGTTTAATGTCCTTTCAGACATTGCAGCTCTGTTATCTGTGAGAACTCTTCCAGAGAAAGAAAAACATCTCTCTACATCCAAATTTCCATGCGACAGTACTAAAGCAGCTTTTATAACTTTAGCTACTGTAGCATATATCAATTGTCCATCATTTTTAATTGAAAGAGGGTTACTCCAATAGCAATCTATTCTTTCACTGTTTTGTTCGCACACATTTTCTAACTGCAGAAGCTTCCATTCGTCTAGCAGTATAGCATGTGGGACATCAATCTGCAAATATTTTGCAACTGCTACTATATCCCGACAACTAAGAACAGATTTTCTCTGAACAGGATGAAGAAAAAGAAGTTTTTTGAGTAAATCTGAGGACATAGCTATACTTTTTAAAAGCACTTTATAGGCACTTATGTAGTGCTTTTGAATGTCTTTTAAAAAGTACATTTTATCGCTTTCACTCACACAATCCAATGCTTTAAGAACTGGTTCACTGCAATTAATTTGTTTCAGAGGAAGATAGTTTTTCTCTTGGAGGAGGCTGTCTACATCGGTATATTTTTTATCTGAATTAGATTGCTTGCAAAGTCGACTTATTAAAGTTTGAATTAAAGTGGAAAGTTCACTGTACAAAATATGGACTAAAGGTTCATCCTTCTGAAATGTTTTTGTGAATTTCATAAACAGATTTGCATTTGATATCACAAAATGAAGCTCAGCCTTTATTGTGCTTTTTTTATCAAGTTGATAATATTCTTGCAACTTACACCACCTACTACACCCTTACTAGGGACATGTTTTAAAAAATAATTTTCTATGGCTGACCACTGCTCTAGAAGTCGCCTGGCAGCTGGCTCTACCGTCAGCCACCTTGATGAACAATGTTTCAGGAATCTATTGTTGGGAAGTCCTTCTTTACTTTAGACATTGGAAAATGCTTCCCATCTTGCAGGACATCCAGAAAAATAAAAATAAATTGAAGTGATCAGTTCACATGCGTCTTCCCCTAACATAGACAAACCTTTCAAAAAAGCATTATGTACAATGTGTGTATTACATGTCCCAATATTGACAAGATTTTGTTCCGCAACAACTTTAATTTCTTCATTCATTAGTTTATGAACTTTTTTATTGACGTAAGGTCTCCCCAACATCAATAAATATTTTCGTGGAAGTTGCATTACATCCAATGCCTCGAGTATTTTTTCAAATACAATTTCTGCAGTTGCACTTCCAATAAAGAAGGTTTTCAGATGTTGGGATACAACTTTATTTTAATTCTTCGACCAATATCTTGCAACTGTTTGCAACTCTTTTTTACTTCCAGCATTGGTTGTTTCATCGAACATCAAGCAATAATAGACATCTTTCATGTCGTCAATTATTTTTTGCCTAAAGTAGGGTGCTAATGCATCTGAAATTAGATACTTCATTTTTTTGGAATTGATGCAAAATCCTTCAGGGAAATTATTTGGGAACATTGCCCTAAAAACTTCATTTAACCTGGAGGAAGAAAGCGCAAGATCGAACACACTTGATAAGTAACAAATCACGTAGAATCCCACATGGGGACAGTCCAGGGGTGATTCTGGATGAAATTTTTTTTCCGGAAATTCGCATCGCATTTTCGGAAATCGGCGGGTGGGGGGTTCCCCTCCAGCGATCTTCGGACAAAATCGGCGTTTTCCTGTTATTTTCAGACGAAATCAGCAATATCTTAGCAAAATCGGCGATTTATTGTGATCTTTTGCCAAAATCGGCGGTTTTTCTGCGATCTTTTGACGAAATCGGCATTTTTTTCGACGATCTTTAGACAAAATTTGCTTTTTTACACGATTTTTTCTCGAAAACGGCGTTTTATTCCCGTGATCTTTTGACGAAATCGGCGTTTTTTCCGTGATCTTTTGATGAAATTGCCGTATTTTTTTCAAATATTCTTTTGACAAAAAATTTTTAAGCGATATTTTATCGAAAACGGCGTTTTTTCCCGCGATCTTTTAACGAAATCGGCGTTTTCCCGCCGTCTTCAGAAGAAATCAGCGTTTTATCTGCGATATTTTGTGAAATTGCCGTTTTTTCCGCGATCCGCACAGGAAATTCGTGTTTTTCATTGATCTTTTGACAAAGTTCGTTTACAAAAACATGGACGAAATCGTTGTTTTTCCACGAAATATTGACGAATGTATGCTATTTCGGCAATTTTATCACGAAATTTGCTTTTCTACGCAATTGTTTTCCGCGCGTAAAACCGTACAAGTTACCAACTATGCGGAACTGATAACCCAATTTCAAATTTTCGGAAGAGGATGCCTTAAATTTTCGGAATTTTCGGACAAGAATCACCCCTGGGACAGTCTCATTTAGGGAGAAAGGGGTGAAAAGTAGACAGAAGCATTAGTTCTTCTTTTTAGCAGGAGACGGAAGATTTTGCAACAAAATGGATGTGCAAAAACGGCGAATCTGTTGCAAGAGCCTATTCACCGCCATTTTGCTGCGAAATTTTTTTCATCGGGTGGAGATTTTCGAAGTTTTCTCCGAAAATAGTGGAAAAAGTGACTTGAGATCAAAAATAGTAACAAAAAGTGACCAATGGGAAAATTAGTGACTTTTAGTGAAAATAGTGACTTGTGCTGAGCCCTGCGACTTGTATATCAAATTAAACCTTATAAACTCCTCTTTGAAATGAGTGGTCATAAAATTTTCTATGTTTATGCAAGTCAAAAAGTGATGAATTTTCAAAATTTAAATAATTAATTGTATAAAAATTTGAAGCGATAAACAAAAAATAAAAATATGCTCCAATTTATATCATCATAGAGAATGATCCCTAGCAGTTTCATTGAAATCGGAAAGGGTCAGGTTTAGTCACTGGTTGATTTGGCATGACCCACTTTTTTATAACTGAAATTGTACTAACTTCTTATATTTAAATGCTAGATTTATTAAAACTAAAGCTATTTTTGTAATTTCTATAGTTCTTTTAATTTTTAGTTGTTTTTGTATGCTAATACACTGAAAATGTTATTGAAAATTATTGTACTTATTCAATTACAATAGAAATTTTATTATTGAAATTGAGCATAATTACAAAAAATTTTAAAGTGCTGATAAAATCAGTTTAGTTCTGAAAGTGACATCTATATTAGTTTATTTCAGACTTTTAGATTAGTGCTAATTTTCAAAAATAACATTTTGAGAAAAAAATTGCCAAGTTATTATGCAGACCATTAACATATTTATTCCTTAAATATATATTGTTTAAAATGCCTAAGATTGCATATATTAATGATTGGATTTTATAAAAAAAAAATTATATTGCAAGTTTTCTCCTGAACAACCAAACTAGGCCTTATATTCTGATGACATCTTATTTTGGGGGAAACATGGTAATTCCATTTTAATAACTAAGTATTTAAAAACATATATATACATAAATACATATACAAACCACATAATCATGAATAGCTTTATATAGTTGTCTTGCTTTACGCTTTAAGCCAGGAGTCGAAGGCTCTCCATCTATACTCCTCCTTTGTTTCTTTACTTCATGTACTGGTGACATAACAAGTTTTTTGGATTTGCGTTTCGTGCCACGTTCTTCATCATCCTCACTCTCAGAATCCTGTAAAAAATTGAACATACTTGAATAATAATGTTTAGGAGGAAAGGACAGAGGGCAGCATCAAAGAAGCTATTTATAAATTAATTACAGCAATTTTTCAACCTTCAAGCAGTGGTTTACCTTCATATGTATGTTGATTAACTCCCTTGCTTTAGCTTGCATGATTTTTTGAAGTTTCACTGCATCCTAAAAATAAAAATTCCCATCTAAGTGATAACAAAAATTTCACACGCTCTATGAACTTTCAGCAAAACTGTGCAATTTCAATGGATTAACTATAGACTTTTATCTTAAATGCTTTTTTTAAAAAAATATATAGAATGCACATTAAAAAAAAAAGGGCTAAAGAAATTTTTAAAAAACCCCTCAATTATGAAAACAATTGTTAAATTATTTGAATCACATCTGGATATACAGTATTACTTTGTGTTTTTAAAATATCCATTACAACTTGTATAATAATAATAATTTTTTTTTCTTTTATATAGACACATTAAAAATTTTAAAAGGTTGCTGTCTAGTGCACATAAAAATTAATGATAGTGGGAACAATTTAATTTAAAATAAATATGGAATAACTACAAAGAACTAAATTGTCTGCAACCAATCTTTCTAAAACATAGCTATTGGCATTCAATAAATAAATATGTGTGCAATGAGGTAAGAAACATTCCCTTAAAGGTCAGTCAATTTCACATTTTTGTTATAAATAATTTATAATGATTGATATCTGTATGAAAAATTTTATTAGCATTATATGCATGTAGAAACTGCAAAAGAAGAATATAATATAGATGCTGACATTCAAGATGTAAAATACTTTAAAATATTATTAGGGCAATCCAAATTTACAGAAGGAGGAAAAACAATTTTCATTTACTTTTGGTAAACAGAAAACAATGGCACAAAAAAATATTTTGTTGTACTATCAAACAGCATTTTTAATACAATAAAAAGTAGAGATTTTTCACATTCAGTAGTTCTGAATAGTAACAAATACATAAACCTGATGATGACTGACATAAACTTATTATATAGAAAAAGTATATTAAAAATATGTTATATTAGTTAAAAAGCTAAAAAAAGAAAATACCTTATAAATTTTAGACTCAGCACGATTGTATTTCTTAGCATTTTCAAACATAAGGTTCATATCATCGACAACATCAACTAAACTGTTATAATGCTTATTCTAAAAAAGAGAGTAATAAATTTAATAAACAAATAATTAACAGAAATAACTAAAAAAAAAAAATTATACAGATACATATTATACTTAATTAATTATATATATATATTGGAGAAAGTTATTAAAAACAGAATGTTAAGAACTAATCTTAAACATTACATCCATACAAACAAAGCTTTAATATATATATATATATATATATATATATATATATATATATATATATATATATATATATATATATATATATATATATATATATATATATATATCTAGACACACGGCAGTGTGTCAGCCAAGTTCACAAAGTAAAAGGCGACACACTGGCCGTGGGTTATATTACCCGAACCATTTCGAGCCACTTTTGACCCCTCAATAGCTTAAATTCTATTTGACCTACACACTTGCAATTTTTTGTGTCGTGTAAGACCATCTTCTAATTTCCGAATCCTAAAAATTTTTTAAAAAATCTTTTACCGTTCACGAGAAATTGACGTCTGAAAATCACTGTTTTTACCACTGACTCACTCATAGAAATGTTTGACTACTTCCAGGTGACTTCGGAAGTTGAAATTTGGTGTGGAGGTAGGTTATTGGATCTATACACAGGAAAAAATCAGAAATCACAATTAATTAAACATTAATGGTTGGTTAGAGGATAAATTATTGGATCACAATGGAAGTTTATGAGAATTTCACAAAATACCAGAAATAGTGCCAAGTTGGCGTCACTTTTGGCGAGTATCAGGGCTAATCTCTGAAACTACCGAAGCGATTTCAAAAGTAATGGTACCAAAATGATGGTATTCGCCATTCAAACATAGTTCAAACATAGACTACATCTTATGTCTGTGCCACTAACCAAAAGAGGGTTCAGAAGCGAAAAACATTCTAAAAATGTGATTTTTGTTTTACTGAAGCGCCTAGAAGCACAAAATTTGGCATGTTAATTATTTATAAGATATAAATGATCACTAATGACATTTGCTAAAAAATATCAAATTTAAATGAGCGAAAATCCGCGAAGAGCGTTCTAAAAAAGTTCGAAATACCAATTTTAAAACAATCTCAGCAAACAACAAACCGATCTTAAAAGTAATGATATCAAAATGATGAGGACAGTCTTTGCTCCAACATAGGACATATCTTATATCGATTACACTAACCCAAAGGAGGTAAAAGAGCAAAAAACATTCTAAAAATGCGATGTCTGTATATTAAGGGACTGGACTGGAAACATAAAATTTGGCATTTTAGAGTTTATAGGAATTTTGCGAAATATCAGAAATAGTGCCAAGTGGCGACACTTTTGGCGAGCATCGGGGCTCATCTCTGAAACCACCGAACCGATTTCAAAATTAATGATACCAAAATGATGGTATTCGCCCCGGTTAAAACATAGGCTATATTTTACGCGTATACCATTAACCAAAAGAGGGTGAAGAAGCAAAAAAACATTCTAAAAATGCAACTTTTGTGTTACTGAAGGACCTAGAACTATAAGATTTGACATGTTAATTATTTATAAGATATAAATTATCTCTAAGGGCATTTGATAAAAAATACGGAATTCAAAAGGGGTGAAAATGTGCGAAAAGCGTTCTAAAAATGTTCTAAATTAAGATTTTTAAGCAATTTAAGCAAACAACAAACCGATCTTAAAAGTAATATCAAAATGATGGTGATAGTCCTTCCTCCAATATAGGCTATATCTTATGTCGATTCCACTAATCCAAAGGGGGTAAAAGAGCAAAAAGCGTTCTAAAAATGCGATGTCTGTATGTTAAGGGCCTAAAAACATAAAATTTGGCATGTTCATTAATTATAAGACATAAATGATCACTAAGAACATTTGTTAACAAATACAAAATTTAACTAGTCGTTGAGGGCCACCGTAATACTTACCCATCATGGATATGTATATGAAAATAAAACATGTGAAAACTATTTATACAATGCATTGCAATTCATAAACAAAATTTAAATATTGTTAATATACATAGTAATGCTCTATTAAAGAACTGCTGATTACCGATATCAACAAATTATATAAAACGCCAAACTACTCAAGTAGTACCGAACTGCGTAAAAGAAACATCCTTATAACTCCAAAAATAATAACTCTATTAACTAACAATTAACTGCATCGGATTAAGCGTCTCATTTCCAATTAAAATATATCTTTGAATTGAAATTTGAATGATATACAGGGTCATGAAAATCGAAGAATGTGGAAAACAGGATTACAAATATTTCGGCAACTAATAATCCGATTGACTTCGTTCTATATGCAAAATGTGTGTTATTTTATTGCCTTATACGTCCATTCCTTAGAATAAAAAAAAATCGAAAATTTTTATATATCTTTCATCAGAACGAATTTTTCGAGAGTCCGAAAAAAAATAGTTCCGGATAATCAAGGTTGCTGATATTAAATAGGGTTCGTCCCATTCTTACATACTAACTACATACAAAATTTCAAGTCTATCTCAATTCGTTCGGGAGATAGAGCGTTTACAGACAGACAGACAGACAGACGGACGGAGGCAAAAAAAATTTCTAAAAATATGTTTTTCGGAATCTCCACTATCTAAAACGTGTAAATCCGTCAAAATTTTTTTCCCGATTTTCAAAACGATTGCAAGACTTACCCTATACTACGTATGATGGGTAAGTAAAAAGGGGAAAAATGCGCGAAAAGTGTTCTAAAAACTTTCTAAATAGCAATATTTAAGCAATCTTGGGTAGTTAGCGAACCGATTTAAAGAAAACAAAGATGCCAAAATGATGGCGACAATCCTTGCTCTAACAAAATTATTGGATAAATTACCATATTACAATGGGAGTCTATGGGAATTTGGCGAAATACCAGAAATAGCGCCAAGTTAGCATCTCTTTTGGCGCGTAATTTTTGTCGTCAATTTGACGATATATCGCCAGGTTGGCGACAAACTTTTTTGGTCGACGAGATAATCAAGTAGTACCTAATCACGTAAAAGAAACATCCTTATTAGTGGAATTTAAAGGAACAAAAGCAGTCCTAATGTTAAAATTTTTAAATTTGACCTAAAAAAAAAACAGTGAATAAAAGCAGGAAAACGCTGTAAGATTAATGAATATTAAATAAAGTTAATTTAATATTAAGTTTATTTATTTCAAAAAGGAAACAAATACCTACTTATTTGACAAAAAATAATGATATCGTATCAAAAACATGAATGTGAAAAAATGCCAAGTTCGTTAAAGGTTTCACTAATAAAAAAAGTGATTTGACAAAAAATAATGATATCCTATCAAAAACATGAATGTGAAAAAATGCCAAGTTCGTTAAAGTTTTCGCTAATAAAAGAAGTGAGATCTAACTGCAAACCAAGTTCTTTCGGAGCTCCTTAAATCATAACTCCTGTCATGCATAATATTATTCAATTGCTTAAAATGATTCGTTATGTTACTTGTTATTCAATAGAGCAACTTGGCAAGTTTTCAGCTACTAACTTTAATCTTTGAGTCGGAGTATAATTTAATCTAGAATCTGATTGGCAAAGATCTAGTCAATCGAGTGTTCGAATAAATATATTAAAGTTAAGGTACTGATATCCTATCAAAAACATGAATGTGAAAAAATGCCAAGTTTGTTAAAGTTTTCGCTAATAAAAGAAGTGAGATCTAACTGCAAACCAAGTTCTTTCGGAGCTCCTTAAATCATAACTCCTGTCATGCATAATATTATTCAATTGCTTAAAATGATTCGTTATGTTACTTGTTATTCAATAGAGCAACTTGGCAAGTTTTCAGCTACTAACTTTAATCTTTGAGTCGGAGTATAATTTAATCTAGAATCTGATTGGCAAAGATCTAGTCAATCGAGTGTTCGAATAAATATATTGAAGTTAAGGTACTGATAAGTTAAGGAAGGGATCAACTTTAATTTCTGATCAACTAAATAGAAAAAATTGAATAAGAGAAAACTTGCTAAGTCGCTCTATTGAATAACAAGTAACATAACAAATCATTTTAAGCAATTGAATAATATTATGCATGACAGGAGTTATGATTTAAGGAGCTCTGAAAGAACTTGGTTTGCAGTTAGATCTCACTTCTTTTATTAGTGAAAACTTTAACGAACTTGGCATTTTTTCACATTCATGTTTTTGATAGGATATATATATATATAGTTGCAAAATCAAGTTTATTAAGTACAAATTTCAAAATAATAAAAAATAAATTTATTTAACGAACTTCAACTACAAATTAAGATTAAAAACTTGTTTTTTTTGCTTCACTATTTTCAATTGCAATCTCCCCTCCCAAACCCCCTCACACACACACACTCCCACAGACTTTTTGATACAGATTTTGTAGTGCTCAACTACCTGAATTTTTCAAGTATATAGCATTAGTTAAGATTTGTGATGTAGAATCATGACAAATTAAAATACTCAAAATGAAGTTTCTTTCTAAATTCCATTCCATTTAAATTACATTTTGTGTGTGTGTGGGGGGGGGGGGAGGGGAGGGGCTTTTGTAAACTATATAACTAACTATTTTCCTGTCTAATATAACTTAATTTTAATCTCACAAAAAAAGCTTTCTTTTAAATAAAAACAAATATAACTCACAACAATTGTTAGTTATTAGTAAAGTAGATATAATCACAATTTCTTGCTAAAACAAATATTTTTGTTAGCTAAAGTATTTTCATTTATTAATCTTTGCATGATTTTTAAAATAGAAATTAAACTTTGTCAGTTAACTTTTTATTGTGTTGCTTTAGTTATATGAATTTCTGGAACATGAGTTATTCCTTGTTTGATCTTGATTACTTATGAGCAGCGATTAGAAATATATAATAAAAATACATTCAATAGCAATAATCCAGCTAAATCTGTTTTTTTTTTTTTTTTTTTTTGTTTTATTTCCGTAGAAAATAAAGCAAAACGGAGAAGTTTATTATCAATAGAATAATTCTTTTGTTGGGTATGAAGAGAACAAGACTTCAATGAGATGGTGTCCTTTCTTGAGCACTATCTTTCGAGCTAGATTCGAGCTAGAATTTCTCAGTAAGTCTGAGAAAAATACATTCTGTTAAGCCACAAAAAATACTTTAAATCAAAAATTCATTAGCCTTGTTACACATAAAATTCAATATGCAAAGGCGGATGGTGGATTTTATTTGTGATCTGATGATAGATCACAAATAAAAACATTTCATAAAATTCATGTCATAAAAGTTTCATTAAATGACAAAAAAGCAAAAAAAATCTTTATGTTATTCATTTAAATATGCTCCTGATTATAATCTGCCATATGTCAAAGTATTATATTTTATTGTTGTTATATGTTATATATTATATGTTATATAATGTTAATATTATATTGTTTATATTTTAATCAGTTCCGTGTTTAGTTTCTATTTTAAAAAATATGCAAAAATTTATGAAAGAAAAAACTTTTGGTAACATGAATATTCATTTTAGCAGGAGATTATCCTACTTTACTAATAACTGACAATTGTAGCATGCTATATTTTTATTTAAAAGAGAGCTTATATTTGTGAGATAAAAATTAAGTTATATTAGACAGGAAAAGAATCGATTTTAGGATTTATGAGAGCAAATAAATAAATAAATTTTTGGTAACAATGGCATTTTAATGCAAAAGATAATTTTTAGAACTAGATACTATCAATTTCACATACAAAAACCAATTCAAAAAGCATAATTTTACTCACTTTAATTTTTGACCTTATCTTAAATAAAGACATTGGCTGCTTTATTTCCTTATAATAATCAGGATAGGATCTGAAAGGAAAACAAGTATTTCAAACAAATGAAAACAATACCAGGATCATGGAAAAATAATTTAAAATAGTACAATTTGTTAAACATAATAAAGTCAAAATAAAATATTGAACATTGTTAGAAAAATTAAAAAAAAAAAAAAAAAAAAACAATGCAACAATTTTTTTTAATAAATGAAATTTAATTGAAGATAGATATTTTTGAATGATTTAATTACATAAATAATTAATTATACTATTTTTACCGAAGACAAGCATGTGATTTTGAACACATTTCTCGGATAAGGGGTTCTGAATTTCCCAATTGAATACTCTTTTCACACTGCATTTGAGGCTGCTTCATTGCTTTTAAAGTCAAGAATGAAAAGAGTGATGATGACTATAAAAATCATCTTCCAGTAGGGGAAAAAAAAAAAAAAAAAAAAAAAAAGAAAAAAAGAACAATAATTTTGAGCTAATGTATCGAAAAATAAAAAAATAAAAATAAAAAGATAATGTTCAGCTCATGATCTATGTGGTATAATGGAATTAGTGTAAAATGCATTGTTTAATAATCAGTAAATAAAGAAAAATAAAAACAAACAAATATGGTGGATTACATGATAATAATTAAAACTTCATTCCCATGAACTAAGAAAGTGCTACAGCTAAAAGCTCAGTAAAAGAATTGTAAACAGTGTTGATGCATTCAAATTCATAAATTAAGATTTAAAAAATATATATTACAATAAAATATAATAATAGCATGCATCATAAAAATATATATATTTTTTTCATATGCTTACATGTATCAATTATCTCTATAAAGATTAAAAAAGTGAATATAATTATGATGGATATATCAACACAAAAATATCCATAGACACAAAAAATTGTGCAGATATTAAAATTAATGAAACACTTTATATAACAAATTAAATAATTTATTCATTCATTATTTTCATAATAATGAAAAATACTGTGCAGACTCCAATTTTATTCTAATATTTTAAACATATTTTTATATAAGTGGACAGTAACATTGAAAAGCCCGGGAGTTAAGTTTTACACAGATAAAATTCTTAACATTACCAAGATCTACAAATGCTGGTATTGCTAGATGCTACAAATCACTTTACAGCTTAGTTAAAATACAAAACAATTAACTTGAACATTCCTAATTTGATAACATTTTTAATTAATGATGTCCTTTAATTTTGGATATTAAGATGAAATTCCGAATTAATAATTGTTTTGATTTCAAAATTCACAAAAAAAATAAATTATCCTGCTAAGATTTAGATATTGAAGAAGATTACTCATATACAGGGTGTCCCTAAACTCATGGTACATACGCTAGAGGGTGATAGAACACATCAAGACGAGTAATAGTAAATAGGAAACCAAGGGTCCTAAACGTTTTCCAAAGGAGATATCCGCCATTAAAGTTTGGGTCCAAAAACTTCAAATAAACATAAAAAACAGAAAAATTGGTTGATTGATTTGCGATTTTCACTAAAACTATTCTTTATGACGGTATTTTCTTAAAAATAAATTATAAAGATAAATTTCGAAAAATGCCGATAGAGGGCGCTTTAAACTTTGGATTAACGAACAATTATTTTTTGCAGTTATTTTCTGCATCTCATTAATGGTTTGGTAAGCTTAGACTTAAATTTTGAGCTTTAAATATGAATAGTTAGGAATGGTTAAGTAGCACAAGTTGAACTGTGTTCAGAGGGTTCAAATTTCAAATGATTATAAAAAATGGAAAAATTGGTCGATTGATTTGCAGTTTTCACTAAAACTATTCTTTATGTCGGTATTTTATTGAAAATAAATTATAAAGATAAATTTCAAAAAATGCCAATAGAGGGTGCTTTATACTTTGGATTAACAAAAAACTATTTTTTGCCATTATTTTTTGCATCTAATTAAATGGTTTTGTAGGCTTAAATTTAAACTTAAATTTTGAGCTCAATGTCTGAATAGTTGTGAGTGGTTAAGTAGCATAAACTGAACTGTGTTCAGAGGGTTTAAATTTCAAACGATTATAAAAAATGGAAAAATTAGTCGATTCGTTTGCGGTTTTTGCTAAAACTACTCTTTAAATCAGTGTTTTCTTGAAAATAAATTTTAAAGATAAATTTCACAAAATGCCGATAGAAGGCGCCTTAGACATTGGAGTAGCGTACAACTATTTTTAACCGTTGTTTTTTTAAATCTCATTAAATGCTTTCAAATGCTTAGATTTAAATTTTGAGATCAAATTCTGAATCGTTACGAGTGTTTAAGTAGCGCAAAAGGGAACTGTGTTCGAGGGGGAGGGGGTTAAATTTCAACTCCTGAACACACTTCAGTTTGTGCTTCTTCACCTCTCCCATCGATTCAGAATTTGAGTTCAAAATTTATGTTTAAATCTAAGATTTCAAAAACATTTAATAAGTTTTGGAAAGCATTGATTTAGATACAAAAAATAACGGTTAAAATTAGTTCTTGGTTATTTTAAAGTTCAAGGTGCCCTCTAATGGATTTTTTTGAAATTTATTTTAAAAAATTATTTTCAAAAAGATACTGACTTAAAGAATAGTTTTATTTTAAACTGCAAACGAATCAACCAATTTTTTCTGTTTTTTTAAAATCATTTGAAATTTGTACCCTCTGCACACAGTTCAGTTTGTGCTACTTAACGACTTCCAACTATTCAGATTTTGAGCTCAAAATTTAAGTTTAAGTCTAAGTTTATGAAAACATTTAATCATATGCAAGAAATAACTTAAAAAATAATTTTTTATTACTCCAAAGTATAAAGAGCCCTCTATCGCCATTTTTTGAAATTCATTTTCAATAAAATACCGACATAAGGAATAGTTTTAGTGAAAACCGCAAATCAATCGACCAATTTTTCCGTTTTTTATAATCACTTGAAATTTAAACCCTCTGAACACAGTTAAGTTTGTGCTACTTAACCACTCCCAACTATTCAGATTTTGAGCTCAAAATTTAAGTTTAAGTCTAAGCTTACGAAACCATTTAATGAGATGCAAAAAATCACCGCAAAAAATTGTTTTTCATTACTTCAAAGTCTAAAATGCCCCCTATCGACATTTTTCGAAATTTATCTTTATAATTTATTTTCAAGAAAATACCAACATAAAGAATATTTTTAGTGAAAACCGCAAATCAATCAACCAATTTTTCCGTTTTTTATGTGTATTTGAAATTTTGGACCCCAAACTTTAATGGCGGTTATCTCTTTTGGAAAACGTTTGGGACCCTTGGTTTCCTATTTACTATTACTCGTCTTGATGTGTTCTATCACCCCCTAGCGTATATACCATAGATTCCCAACGGGGGCGGTACCGCCCCCCAGTGGGCGCTGGAACCTTTCAGGGGGGTGCTGTCGAGTCCAGAGCCAAATGGGGGGCATTAAGGCAGTCAAGGGGGGCGTTGACGTGGCGTACCTAGCAATTTAATATATGTGTGGCAAAACTAGCTTCCCTTCACGGTCTTATTTAGGACCAGGATAAAAACATAAAATATACCTTTAAATGAAAATCTATGCAATAGAGCCTGCAGTTAGGTCTCAAAAATCTAATTTCTTTTACGAATGTCAAAAAATTTGCCAATGTTATTGATGGTTCTCCAGCAATTACGGAGCGTCATAAGGTATGCATGTGAAACAAGCAATGTCATTTGTACTCGATGTACATTATCCATCGTCTGCCAATGACTACAAATCAAAACTAATCGTTGGGGGCCACCGTAATACTTACCCATCATAAATATGCATATTATAACATATGAAAATAAAACACGAGGAAACTATTTATAAAATGCATTGCAATTCCAAAACAAAATTCAAACGTATATTTAAATATTTTTATATACATAGTATTGTTCTGTTAGTGAATTGCTAATGAATCCATTTAGACAAATTACATAAAACGCCAAATTACTCAAGTAGTACAGAATTGCGTAAAAGAAACATCTTTATAACCCCAAAAACAATAATCATATTGACTACTACGTCGGATTAAGCGCCTTATTTCCAATTAAAATGTATCTTTTTGAATTGAAATTTGAATGAAATACAGGGTCATGAAAAGTTGAAGACTGTGAAAAACAGGATTACAAATATCTCAGCAACTAATTATCCGATCGACTTCATTCTTCATGCAAAATCTTTGTTATTTTATTATCTTTCACGTCTTTTCCTTAAAAAAAAAAAAAAAACAATGAAATCTTTTATATACCTATCATCAGAACGAATTTTTCGAGAGTCCGAAAAAAATAGTTTCTGATAATTGAGGTTACTGATGTTAAATAGGCTTCGTTCCATTCTTACATACTAAGCACATACAAAATTTTAAGTCTCTGTCTTTTGTTCGGCAGATTTGTTCAGGAGATAGAGCGTTTTACAGACACACAGACATACAGACGGCAAATTATTTTCCGCTGAAAATAAGTTTTCGGAATTTCCAGTATCTAAAACGTGAACATCAGCCAAATTTTTTTTCCGATTTTCAAAAGGATTGCAAGATTTACCCTATACTATGTATGATGGGTAAGTAAAATGTGTGATATATGAGCATTTTGCTAAAGAGAAATTCGCTTTCTTTAATCCATTTATATTATTGGAAGTATTTTCTATAAAAAAATACTGTTAGCTTCTTATTTTTTTACTGTTTTTTTTCCTTAATCACTCCCCACCTTATTAATATATTTTGATAAAGTTCCCAAATCCATAACTGGTGGTGTTTTGTTTTATTATATGTTGCAATATATTTTATTTTTATTTGTGTGTTATTATCTTTTATTTTTGAAGAATGTAATCGCAAATAGAAAAACAAAATGTTCATAAAAGTGTTTTATTTATGTGTGTCTGTTTCAGCCGCACAAGCTGGCCTCTTTATTCCCTACAATGGGGTTAAAAAGGACATTTCTCCCAATTTTTATAAATGCATACAGATTTTTAACTGCTGCACAGTTGGTGATGCAGTTACTAGTATCAAAGCCATGGTTTTAAACGAGAACTAGGCCCAGATGTGAGGATGATATCTTAATTACATTATTGTATCAGCTTATAAAGACAAAATGTACCTTTCATTTTCACATTTCCCTGTTAAGAATATTTAATGAAGTCGATTTAATTAAAACAAACAGACTAACAAAAGACATCATAGTACTTTTCTGAGAAAACTTCTGTTCAAATGAAATGTAAGTAGAAGTAAATACAAGCACTTTCCTACATTTTTTACAGTTTCTGCAAAACAGAAATGCTAATTATTTGCATGCTGCTAACATTTGGATGTCTTTATGTTGAAATACCGGAGCGATTCTAGGATATTTCAAACATGAATTATTCCGATTTGGCTTTTCGATCCTTTTGCAATTGACTGCCTAAGAAAGGGAATAGACTGCACATGACTAAACATGTCAATTTGTGACTGATTTTAAATCGGAGTCCAATATTAACAAATAATTAAAAGCCTACCAACCTCATCCATCTCATTTTATTTCTTAATGATTTTGTGTTTGTAAATATTTTTTAAAAAAGGCTAAATTTGACTGTTGAGTTAAATAATTTCTATGTTGTGATTCTTAATATAAAAAGATAAAATTCGGTATAGATAATTATAATAATTTCATATTTTTATATAATTATTTATTATAGAAGAGGGGGGGGGGGGGGGCATTGGAATATTTTTTCTTGTAAAGGGGGGCGGTGGTTCAGAAAAGGTTGGGAACCTATGGTATATACCATGAGTTTAGGGACACCCTGTATATGATAGATTCAATAGGCTATCAAAGTAAATCTCTATATTTAAAGGATCCAAAAGAATTATGATTGCAGTGAACAGAAAAATGAAAAAATATATATCACCTGATTATTCAATAAACATCATAACTTTATAGATCAAAATTTATCTTTTTATAAGTAAGATCTTGTAAATCCTAATTTCATAGCAAAAATTGCAGTAGCAAAGCATGAATTATATTTATAAAAGAAGCTGCTTATTTTTTTTTTTACTTTTTATTTTAAAAAAATATTTACAAATACAAATCATTACCTTCTAGATGGCAATGTCCAAAAGGCTTCAGCAATCTGGTACCCCTGGGGATGGTGGTAGTTTTTAACAGTTTCAAACAGCTGCCATTGAGGATTATCATCAGCATCTTCAGGACCTGACTCATTACCTTCATCTGCATCAACACTTTCATCAGCAATCTCTATCACAGAAGGTGATGCAACTTCTGAGGTTAAGTCAATCTTAGGAATTGCACCTGACTCGTACTGAAGAGCGGAAATGATAGCAGACCATTTCTGCCCCCCAGTATTGCGCTTATTCCTAAAAATAATAAATAAATAAATAAATAAATAAAAATTTATTTTTAGATTCAAAATTAAACAAAAAAATAATGGAAAAATCATTTAGAAAATAATCAGATTATTAGAATATATGAATAAAAAGATAGCTTTACATAATCATACGTATTGAATATAATAATACAAGAAGATTAAATGAACAGACATAAATTTCTAACATTTTTTCATTATAAATTATTGGTTCAGACATATAGCCTTTCAATTTTAAAACTGAAAAAATGAAGCATATATTTGAAATAAAAGTCTTAACAGCAACATACACATTTAGCAGTACATAAAGTTAAAAAAAAAAAAAAAAAAAAAAAAAATTATTTATGTTTTATTACTGAATGGTGAAACAGAAATAAAGCAATAATAGTAAATATAAAGACATATACTGTCATTACTACATCAAGACAATAAGCAAAATAATTGAAAAGAAAAAAAATAATCAATAAATAAAAATAAAATAAATAATAAAAACAAATTATAAAATGTAAAGATATACCTAATTATTCAGATGCCAGATTCCAATGTGTTTTTAAATTTTATTTATTTTTTTTTCCTTTAAAATCATGAAATTTCTCCATTTAGAACAGGTTTATTGTACAGATAAGTTCTATTTTTACATGTTTCATTGCATTATTACATAAAGATTACATATGGAAACATTTGCACATTTACTAACAAGGTTAAATATTTTAGAAATTTTTTATAGTATCAAAAGTTGAAAGATAAACATAAAGATTAGGTTTTGAAATTTCCTGACAAAATGAGAAAGGTTAGCAACCAATGGAAAGCAGTACACTTCTGCAAAATAAACATCTTTTACTAGATACAATAAGTAATCAGATATGAAATAATTAAAGTACAATAAAACCCCGATAATTCAGATTAATTGGGACCAGATCCAATCCAGATTTATCAGGAGAATTAGCAGAAAATCACTTTTATGTTAAACTTATTAAATATTTATAGACCGTAAAAATGTTTACTTTGTTTGATTCTTCCGAAACGAATTGAATTCTTTTATTCAGAATACGATGATGAAACAAGTTAATGTCATTGAAATTAGCCAATGGCTTATCAAATACGGGGGGGGAAAAAAAAAAAGACCAAACCAATCCAGATTAACGGGGTTCGAATTAGCGGGGTTCTACTGTATTAGAAAGATTTTTTTGTCAGTTGAGAAAAATGCAGTTATTTTCATCGTTATGCAGATGAATGCCGATTTTTAAATAATAATCTTATAAGAAGAAAGAATTCTAAAGTGAATCAATAAAACACACATACACACAAAAAGAGCAATTAAATAAGATGAAAAAAATCCTAAAAGCAGTAAAAGAAAAAAATAATAATAATACCTAATTCTTTCACTTGACTTGGCAGGATATGTTTTTCGTTGATCAATCTCAGCTTTTTTAATTAAAATTATTTTTTTCAAAGTGGCAGCATCCTATAAAATAATTAAATTCCATTATTACAAAATTTTTACACATAATTTTTCATACGTTCACCCCTTCACCTTCAGTGTATCCACATATATGGTTCATAGAATTAAACCATCAAAGGAGTTAATAAAAAACTTTAATTTATCCTTATCTAAATCAAGTTATTTAATTTTCTAAAAGTACTGATAAGATTGTTATTCTTTTAAGAATACTCTTTTTGAGAAACATAAAGAAAAAATTCATGGCAAATTATAGAAACTATCTCTACTTAAAGTAAAGATTGCTCTTCCAAATTAAGGGATGGAAGAAATAAACATAATTAATTGGACAAATAATAAATATTTACATAAGTAATTATCAGTCGTAAAAATAACAGAGGATCTACTGTCTAAGCAGAGTGTATGTGGTCAAGGAAGAGGGTATACCCTAGAGCAGTAGTTCCCAAACTATGAGTCACGGCGTCTATTTTAGTGGATCGCAAAAACAATCGAGGTTTGTCACAAAAATACATCTTTTACTCCAACTCTAAAAAAAATTTAACAATTTCAACAACAAATAATATTTTTAGGGAAATTCCTTAATTTCCATATGAAGAAATATACGAGCAGAGTATCCAGAAACATCAAAAGAGCTTTGAATTCCTTGATGGAGTTCAACACAACATACTCGTGTGAACATGCTTTTTTTACTTAGTTGTTTTTGAAAAACAAGGATAGAAAAAACTGTGCGTTGAAAGTGAATTAAGATTGAAATTAACATGTTTTAACCCTGATATAGATGCTTTCATCAGTAAATGCCGGTACCTGAAAACGCACAGATTATAAAGTTATGTTTTAATAATAATTAAACGTATTTTTAATTATATTTCTAGTTTGTGTATTGTTATTATTCCACTTACACACACTGGAATTACAAATTGCTGTTTTCGTTGATAGTGCATCATCCTTCGTACGAAAATTTGCCTTTTTCGTAGGATAGGATAGCCGATAGCTTATAGAGGTCATACAATAATTGCCATATTGACATACACTCTTACATTAGGTGGGCGGCGAAATTTTTTTTTTACTTAAGGGTAAATCGCGTATCAATAAAGTTTGGGAACCGCTGCCCTAGAGTATGTATATTATAGCCTTCTTGAGAAACAGAGGATATACGGTGCTCCTTTAAAAAATCCAGAGGATATACAGTGTAACCCCCATATATTGTGTTGTCATGGTTTCAATGATTAAACATAGAGAAGAAATTTAGGAAATTTTAGTGAAAAAATTATGTTTCTGAAGAAACATCACTATGTGTGTAAATTACAATCAGCACTTCTTAAGTACAAGAAAGAAAATCTACTGGATTAAGAATGCAATGTAGCAGGTGACTTTTTCGAAAATTTAACATTTATCATTCAAGAAAAAATACAAAATTTTCACTGAGTTAAGAAGCAGGCCGCTGTCCATCTCTTTGTATATTATTATAAAAATAGAATTATTTTGATAAATGCAAGAGTAGGAGTTTTTGTGTTATCAGTGATCGTCTTACATGTGATGCCATCACAATCACATATATTCCAAAAACATGTGATTAATGATATACAAACTACCTCATCAGTATCAAAGATCTTCTATTTTAGCAATAGAGCTCCTAGCCAGTACAACAGAAAAAAAAGTGTAAATTGCTGTCATTAAGAGAAATAATTTTGCCTTCAAATAGTACCCTTTTTTTTTTTTTTTTTTTTTTTTTTTTTAAGTCATAGGAAAAATTATTATGATGAGATAGGGGGAACTACAAAGACAGAAGTAATTATAAAGAACCTACAGATTACAGCTAAAAATGAGATCCTATTTCCTGAAGAAATGTTCAATTTTTTTTGACAAAAACCTTTCTAGCATAATGTTCATGTACATTTCAGATGTAAAAGTGACCAACCATGCAAATGAATTATATAATCAAATTCAATGCTGCTAGCCATTCCCTGAAACTTGTTCCAGTAAATGAAACATTTATATGATGTTTTCATACATCAACCTCAAGTACTTTTCAAGAAATAATGATATCCAAAGGTCTTTAAATGTTTATACAACAAAAAAAGATATTGTTGCATATGTGTATAATAAGAAGTGATTTCTTGGAATTATTAATGAAGTGAACATTGAACAGACTAATTTAAAAGTTCCTTTACATGGGCTAACAACTTCCCCTTGAAGGCCAAGAACTTCATTCAAGTTATCACAAGATGACAAGACTTGGGTGGCTTCTAATAAAATTTTGAGAAATATCACCCCTCTGGAACTGACACTGGTAACTGGTCAAACTCACAACATCTCTTGTAAATAGTGGGAAGATATTTCTCAGCTCTTTGTTGAGCATATATAGTATCTTAGTAAATTAAACATCTGTTATTAAACTGCTTTCAACAAATGATATTTTATGTATAAATATTGTAATAAAAGTTATAAATCTCATTTCTTTTAAGGTACTCATAATAGCATTTTTTAAAATCTCTTTTTTCAAATTTTTTGTGCATATGACTACCATAAAATACTATCAAAGGCCACAATTTCAGATTTTAATCTCATGCCCCACCAGAGATATCAAAGCCAAAAAAGTGTGATTTTTGACAAATTTTGGTATTTTTGTTTTCAAAGAGAAATCAACTCCCAGATCTGGGACTTAGTGTGTACAAGTAGTTTCTACCTATGTACCCCGAGTCACTGACAGTTTTCCTTTCATGAAAAATTTTCTCTTGTAAACAAACAAATTTTGAAAAAAAAAAAAAAGTTTTGTTTAAATTTTACCAATAAGAATTTATTTTAACAATTTGCTGTAAACCTCATTTGTATCGGTGAAATAAAAGAGGAGATATTTACAATTCCGTAAATAATTCAATGTGAGAAAATTGCCACAAATGATGAAACAAAGATGGCCACCATGCACATTTAAAAAATAGTAAACTTAAAATAGTCATTCTGAACTTCCAACATGTTAGGATTGTTGTACAAAAAATTTCAGATTTTTAAAAAAGGGTCAAGTAACAAAAAAAAAAAAAATTCTGGACCAATTGAAACGAACTGACCCATGTACTTTTTTTAATTACTGGAAGCCCAGCTACTTTATGAACTACACTCCCTAATTCCCATTCAGGTACAACAAATCTCAAAACATAGTATTTTCATTGGCTTAAAAAATATATATATACAGAAAATAAAAAAATGTTTCAAGAAGCTTCTATTGTTTATTTTTAAATAAAATGGTTAAATTTCTATGTTACAAGTAGTTTTTGCTCCTATCAAATGTTTTTAATGGAACAATTTTAACATTAAGTATACTTTGATTTAAAAAGTTTTAGTGAGTTTATCAAACATTTCACTATAATACTTCCCATTCTTTTTATATTTTTGTTTGTAGTCATTTTCTTTATATTAGTGAAGAAAGACCTCCAGTCACGAATATTTCATTTATGGCAGCAGTGACAATTTTAGTTACTTTTATTAGAATAGAGATCATTTAAGTTTTAAATCATTTTTTCTGAAAGTGGAAATACATCATGAATAAAAATTTTATAACAGAAACATATTTT
Source organism: Maratus speculifer (assembly GCA_964019185.1). Classification (NCBI taxonomy): domain Eukaryota; kingdom Metazoa; phylum Arthropoda; class Arachnida; order Araneae; family Salticidae; genus Maratus; species Maratus speculifer. Next base: position 333,636,707 of record OZ025297.1, read on the forward strand.
TAAATTCAGATTTCTAAATACTTATCATTTATAACACAATACCTTGTATATTTGGGACCCAGGTTCATTGAATATCTTAGCATTTTTTATCATCTGATTTAAATTCTTTTCCATTTCACACAAACTGCGATATTCATTATTTTGTATCTTCTGGGCAATCATCTTCAAATCAATGGGCTCTTGGATAACTTTGTAATACTCGGGATACAGCTTTAAAATAAATAAGAACAATTATGACACCAAGAAAATTACAAACATATTAAACAATAATATTAGAATGATGTAAAAACATAAGTGATTGTAATCAATTTAAAATAAACAAAATCAATAATATATCATACAAATTACAAATTTATTCAACAATGATATTATGGTGATTTAAAAATACCAGGTAAAATTTCATCAAGTACTGATGTACCAGCTTTGTAAGGTCTTCACTTGGTAGAATGCCAAGCCTAGAGGTCTGCACGGGCCGGGTTCGGGCCGATTTCCAATAATGGCATTCGGGCCGGGCCTAGTCACTAATCTTTCGGGACGGGCCGGGCCTAACTTTTTTTTCCGTACGAAGCCGAGACTGATTCCATTCTTCCTAGTTTTCATGGACCAAAATAATCAGTTCCTATTGAATCTTCCTATATGAAAATCCTTTTCTCGACTTTTTATAAATCAGTAATATTTGACTTTGTCCAAAAATGTTTGCAAAAAAGGCATATACTTTTAAGCCGTCATTATTCTACAATTAAACATTAGAATTTATTCCTTTTAAAGAATCGTAGATTACTAGGCGTTTTAAAACAGAATTAAACACACACACACACACAAAAAAAAGAACATGATTATGACGGATTTTTTTTTTTAAACTGAAAACTGAAAGTTTCTTTTAAAATGTTTATCCATGCAAAATGTATACAACAATACGGGAGAAAAAATATATTAAACATTTACATCTGTTAAGAAAGGAATGTATTTTTTTTTTATTATTCTTTCTTTCTTTTCGTTCCAAAGCGATTTCGTCTTTGGAAATTTTACCATATACCGCTTTTTCGACTTTTTGTCTCCATTGCAGGGAATATGGATTAATAATACAAGTGATAACTGAAACATTTACATACAACAAACAAAGATTCATTTAAAAGCATAAATAAAGCAGCCTACGGCACTTCTGCATAAATGGAGATTGTAAACATGAAAAAAAAGACTAATATAATTTTTTTTGGTCAGAACTCTTCCATAAGATTAAAGATCAATGTTCCATAGAAATTCACTTGAGCCGGGCCGGGTTCGGGCCGAATTTTAAACTTTTTTCCGGACCGGGCCGAGCTCGGGCTGAAATTTTAACTTTCGGGCCGGGCCGGGTCAGGCCAATATTTTTTTCATTCGGGCCGGGCCGGGCTCGGACCGAAATTTTAACTTTCAGGCCGGGCCAACATTTCTTTCGTTCGGGCCGGGCCGGGCTCGGGCCTGGAAATTTCGGCCCGTGCAGACCTCTAGCCAAGCCGATTCCATTCGGACTTTGGGGGTAATAGCCTATGAGGCCGAGAAATGATATTAAATATTGTTTTCTATTTTTTGCTCCGAGTGAAATTTTATTTTAAAATAAACAGATTGTGGACCTATTAGTAGTTCTCGGAATAACCTTTCCAAAATATATATATTTCTCCTACATTTTTGGGAATTTTAATAAAAACATGTTTTTTTTTTTTTTTTTTTTTTTTTTTTTTTGCATTTATATTTATGGCTAAAATGCAGTTTTAACGACTGCTTGGCATCTGTCTTGGTGGCTATGCAAGAAATTCGCCAATTCTAACAACCTAAATATTCAGGGCACTTGTGTGTCATATACTCACTGGGATTTACTTGGCGCCAGAATGGCGTTATTTTGCCTAATATGGCAACCCTGATAGTGTTTATTTTTTGATAAATTGTTTATTTACTTTAATTTTTTTTAATTATATAAAATGTTTTTTGCTCTATTGTTATTTGTTTTTAAAATTTATTATATTTAAAAATTGTTTTATTTATTGCTATTTTTTTTAATAAAAAATAATTTAAAAATGTATATTTAACCAGCATTCGAAAATGAGGTTTTCGCCAAATTGACGTTAGAAATTTTTTTTTACCAAACCTTGCGCGTATATGATATCTGCGTCATTTCTCATTTTCATATCCAATGTATGCAAATAATATAAATAACTAATGTACACAATAATGTAGCGAAATAATTTTAAAAAATTGCTAATCTGGCAAGTTTTAAAATCACACCATTCAGGCGTTAATTCTAAAAAGATTAAGTTACGCTATATTGCGAGGGAAAAAGTTATAACCATACCTTTAAATCATCTTTTTTATTATATTTGTCTTTTTTTAAATTATTTTAGTGTAACTGAATTACAATGTAATTTTTAGAAACAGATAATTGAATTAGAGAAACAAAAAGGTATTCTCCGAAAAAATTCGACATATCTAGGATGTTTAATAAACAAACTCATCTCGAGATGGTACTAACTTCCCCATTTTTGACATGGACTCGATCTTTTCGCCCATGCGCAGTTCTGTCCAGGTTCCTCTCAAACGTGGTTCATCAGTATGTACTGAAAAAGAAAACTAGTCGTTGGGGCTCACCGTAATACTTACCCATCATGGATATGTATATGAAAATAAAACATGTGAAAACTATTTATACAATGCATTGCAATTCATAAACAAAATTTAAATATTGTTAATATACATAGTAATGCTTTATTAAAGAATTGCTGAAGTACCAATTTCGACAAATTATATAAAACGCCAAACTACTCAAGTAGTACCGAACTGTGTAAAAGAAACATCCTTATAACTCCAAAACTAATAATTCTATTAACTAACAATTAACTGTGTTGGATTAAGCGTCTCATTTCCAATTAAAATATACCTCTGAATTGAAATTTGAATGAAATACAGGGTCATGAAAAATCGAAGAATGTGGAAAACAGGATTACAAATATCTCGGCAACTAATAATCCGATCGACTTCGTTCCATATGCAAAATATGTGTTATTTTATTGCCTTTTACGTCCATTTCTTAAAACAAAAAAATTCGAAAATTTTTAAATACCTTTCATCAGAACAAATTTTTCGAGGGTTCGAAAAAAATAGTTCTGGATAATCGAGGTTGCTGATATTAAATAGGCTTTGTCCTATTCTTACATACTAACTACATACAAAATTTCAAGTCTCTATCTCAATTTGTTCGGGAGATAGAGCGTTGACAGACAGACAGACAGAAGGACGGACGGCGAATTTTTTTTTCTAAAAATATGTTTTTTGGAATCTTCAGCTCCACTATCTAAAACGTGTAAATCCGTCAAAAATTTTTTTTTCGATTTTCAAAACGTTTGCAAGACTTACCCTATACTACGTATGATGGGTAAGTAAAATATAAAGTTAAAAAAACAAAATTTTCCCTGTTATATTTACTGTGAAGTGTCAGTGAATATCATATGCTACACATATAAAGGGTGAATATAGAAAAAAAAAATCAAAATATATTTTGAATTCATATACAATATGGCTAAATTCATCTATAATATTTTTATATTATATAAATTCAATTTAATGGTAATTTCTTCGATTTAAACTTTTTTTTTTCATTTCAAGTATTTTAAACACTTTTTCTTAAAGGGCAAAATTAGCACTAGCCCCCCGCCCAGTAAAGGAGAAAAAGTGGCCAGTGAAAAATTGTTTATCAGCACACACCTTCTTGCAACTTTTTTACAAGGAGAGAATACAATTTGTTTACATTTTTATGAGAAATTCTACTTTTTTATAAAATTTCAATATATTTACATTAATATATTTATTTGGGCTATTCAGTTTTATATTAATACTTATAGAAATTTTACTGTTTAATATTTTTAAATTGCATGGTATCCTTGAGAGTTGGGGGGGGGGGGGGGGCAAATTCCTAAACTATATTAGATAAGAATGGATTGAAACAGGTTTTTAAAACTGAAAATATAACCAAATTTCGGTAAAATTCTTATTTTAGGCCGCAAATGAAAACAAAAATATTCGAAAATTTCTTCATTATGAATATATACATAAATATACATTATTAATAATAAATTATGTGTGTATAAAGCCACATTTCTAACAAAGATATATAAATATGTATGAGTGTGACATGCATAAGCTTCAAACAAAAATGAAACATAAATAATACTACTTTTATCTTCTATTACTTTATGGCAATCTGTAATGATAAGCATTTATTAATAATTAACAATGTAATTCATAATGGAGAACAGATTCAATAATGAATATTTACGTTTTGAATATACACATCTTTCAGTTATTTAATATTTTTGATTGAAATTAATTGAAATAAATTATTTAAAAGTTGGAGTTTTTTTTTAGGAAATTAACTTTAAATAAGTTGTAATAAACAAGTAACCATTTTACAATTTATAATTTTTATTAATTGGTAAAAATTTAAATATAGTTAAGATGCATACTTAAATAGTTACTTACTTCCTCACAAAAGACTGCCACCTCCTCAACTCCCTATGAATGTTTTGAAATAATAACGCCCTTGTTTAACATATCTACCTTCTTATCAAAAGTTGGCTGACTAACTCTCTGTGCCTCTGACCAAAACTTTTTATTTTTCATATAAAATAAAATGTAATTAATTCATCAACGACATAAAATAATAGATCTTTCTGAAAAAGCATTCGAAATATTTTTGCAGTTTCAAACTATAAAATTTCTATTACTATACAGCTTTTAATAAGCAGGTGAAAAGCGTCATATGTGTGAACATGTTTGCTTTTAATTTGATCCAATGTCATGAGTCAGCCATGACCGATAATCATAAACAATAAAGTTCATAAATAAAAAGTTTCTCATTTAAGCAGAAAAAACTCAGATCAATAAGACATGTTAAGATAGTTTCAGTCAAGCGAAATTTTCGGCAGCATTTTCACCAAATATGAATCTTTGACGAAACTCAGATTTTGAACAGAAAACGATGTCGAATTTTTGGTGTATCTCTCATTAGAAGTCTGCAAGTGCTAAGCCAATGCTTGAAAGACTGCACGGGCATAAATTTCAGGCCCGGGTGTGACTCGGATCGTGCAAAATAAACTAATAGCCTGTCCAGTATAAAAGTTAAAAGTTTGGCCTGAATCCAGCTTGGCCCGTACAAAAAAATAATGTCCCGTCTAGGAAAAGAAGTTAAAATCTCGGCCCAATTGAATTGTTACAAAATATGGATTTTTATGTTTGTTTATAATTATACGAAATTGTTTTGCACAAGGATTTCTGATTGAAAATAACTTTCATTTTTACAGAAGTGCTCTAGGATGTAATTTTTATTATTATTTTTTTAAATAAATCGCAATTTGCTTGTAAATGTTTGAGTTATCATTAATATTGTTAATCCATATTCCATGTACTGGAGACTTAAGAAAAAGAAAAAAATGCTAAACATTGAAATATTCTCAGGTGGAATTGCACAGGAACAAAAACATGCTTATAGTTGAGTTTCCCTCTTTGCAGGTGTTAATGTATTATATTCTTTTTTCACATATTATTATATTCATTTTGCATGGATCAATACATTTTTTTGTTTAAAATAGGATTATGTCATAGACAGGCTCTTTTACAGCATTTAAATCTCATTGCCTAGAAATTTACTAGTCTTTAAAAATAATAGTTTAAAGTTTAATTGTAGAATAAACTGGGATCTAAACATATAAGAAATATTCATTGGAAAAGTTTTTGGACGGGGTCAAATTTTACAGAGTTTTGTATGGACCAGACCATGCCTAGAGAATGACTTTCATGCAAGCTGTATCGAAACCGGAAAGTAAAATTTCGGTCGGTGCAGTCTTAGAAAGAATGAAGCCACTCTCGGCTCTATATCGAAAATAATAAGTTAGATCTGGTCTAAAAAAAATAAAAACCAAGCTTGGCAGGCCTGAGTGTTGTGAAAGAAAACAGGCCAATGCAGACCATAGCATAGCCAACCCAGAAGCATGAGTTTGGTAAAATTTTCTTTCATTAAACTCATGGCGGATTTGAATTAATCCGAAGATTCAGACTAAATTTTATTTTTTGAAAATTCGGTCAGACTTGAAATTTATTCTTCGCAGGACAGGTATTAAAAGGCCTTGTACATTTTTTCTGTGGATTTTCCCCAGACCGGTAAGAGAGTGTCCATTATAAAGGTTTTATTGGATATAGGTTTTTAATCTGAATAATAATTTGGACATTCTTTTGAATTATCAAGTATATTCTAATCCGAACCGCAAGAGATAAAACCCAATCCAAACCCGAAGAATGAAAGTCAACCCTATTGTCCTAAATCCAAATTCTCGTTTAAAAGTAATACAGCCAAATTGAAACGCAGTCTGCAAGGGGCTAAGCTGGCAGAATTAGAATAATCTTTTCAACGGGCCAGACTGGCAAAAAATTAAACAGGCCATATGGATCGGGTCCGGTCAATAAAAAAATTTAGCTAGCCTACTGGCCCCTTATAAAGATTTCAGGGTTGGGTTTTTGACATGACAGTGGTAAAAACAGTGTTTTTACCACTGTGTTTAGTCAAACAGTGTTTAGTCTTTTTATATTTTCCTTCGATTTAATCGTAAGTGCAGGATCCAATACATTTCTAGATCATTTTATTTTTTGTTGTTGTTGTTCTTGTTATTATTATTCACAATTGCTTTTGTAAAAATTTATTTAAAGGTATTTTCTAAATGAAAAAATTGAAAAATGCAAGAGTAAAAGGAAAGAACAATATTTGGCTTTAATCTCCATAATAATATATTGATTCTTCTAAATGCAATGAACATTTGCATTAAATGATAATAATAGATTATTATACATATTAAATAACATTCAATATACATTTTTAATATTAAAATAATTTTAGAGTTGAAAAAAAGCTACTACATGGTAGGACAATAGATGTCAAACATGACTAGTCATTGAATAAATTTGAATATTCTTAGACATAATATTTTAAAATGAGTACTTTATGCATTTGATAAATGCAATCATGATGATTTTCATTTCAATAAACAAGGTCTTAAAAATTTTAAACTAATAAAATTTTCATATAAATCCGTAAGACTTGATTTCAATTGAAAGTTCTTAGATTTAAAACTTAATGCATCACAAAACAATATTTAAGAAAAATCAGTATATAATAGATTAGTTTTTATTTGTTAAATTTAGTGCAAATTTATATATTAATTTTATAGACCTTTCTCCAGCTCCTATATTTTTAGATATAAATTTTTACATGAATAGTCGTGAAACATTTTTTAAATCTAAACTTATTAAACTTATCATAAAGTCAAACTACTTTTGTCTTGTTCACATTTTATCTAAAGTTACTTAGGCATTATTTAAACTGAATTGAAAGAAAAAACACATTGCATATTTTTATTGCAATACATATGATGACTGAGTAAATATCTTTTGCCTTTAAAATTATAAATTATTATTAAATTTAGAGAGATTCTTAAATGCATTATTTTTATTTATTTTTTAATGCAGTTAATTTTATAATTAACGGTTCTTTATGGGTCTACGTTTCAGCTTAAAAATAATAAATTTAATATTTTATTTAGTTATTTATTTGAATGAAATAATACTAAGGCTAAAAAATAATACTGCAATAAACAGTACTACTCTGTTATCCTGTCGACCAATTTTGCCAAATTATACAAATCGCCAAACTAATAGCCAAATTATACATATTTACATAATTTTTATTTTAAATAACATAAAAACAAATAATTAGTGGAATATTAATAAAAATACAAATAAAAAGTTGAAATAAAAATCACTTAATGACATTTTAAACACGCGGATCATATTTATTGTTATTGAATGTGACATTTATGATCATCCATTATTGGCATTTAATCTTCTAGTTTGGCGATAATTTTTTGCTCGACGGGATAAGCTAGTAGTACACAATAAACTACTTAACAGAAATATAGTAAAAAATGAAATTTTCACATGGTTTAAAGTTTAATAATGATTTCAAAATTTTAATCTCTACAAGATACAAATTTAAAGAACAAGTCATATTTCTTACTCTCAAAAGATGTATGTAGTTCTCAGCTATTAAAATATATTTAATTTCACTACATATATGTATAATATATTTATATAAATCAGTAGACAATAAATCAAATATAATAAATCAAGTAGTCTAAATAGAATTAAAAATAATCAATGAACAAATTGGACTAAACACACAAGAAAACTTCTTTCTGGGAAAGCTATTTTGCTTTAAACAGTGTTATAAATTCTGCCAAAATTTATTTCACATTTTTTAATCTAATACTTATAAACTATAAAATTTCTTCAAAAAATTAATTTTTTTTTTAGACTTTGCAAAATAGCTTAAAATTATTGTAGAGATCTAACAAAGATATAATCCATAGTATTCTAATGTAATTATTTTGTTTTTCTCAGATGGATAAATATACTTTAGAGTCTTAATATTGAATATTTCATATAAAACGATTTAATACAAATGACAGAATGAAAAACAATTATTATTGTAATGTAAAAATAAACTATTGAAAAATGGGTTTTTGACAGTTTTCGACATTTTTGACAAGGAGGTTTTGACATGACAGTAAAAACCATGGTAAAATCCGATAAAAACTGTCATGCGTCAAAAACTTGCCAACCCTGAAAGATTTACTTGCAAACAATAAAATTTGAACTATTTTCAATGAATATGGTTTTAACAAGAATAAGTGTAAATGTGTGTCATGAGCCGATATCGAGTTTGACAACATCAATACAGAAATGTAACTTGTACAGAGTAGAGATTGGCATCAGACAATTACATTAGTTTTTTTGCATTGTGTGTAACCCAAGCATAATATTTTTTTAGCAGACTCGTGCTGGACCGAGATCAGGCTTCCATTGTTTTTCTATATATAGAGAAGCCGGGCCGGAACTAGACTTAATTGTTCTCAATATATGTAGGGCATTCAACATGATTTGTAAAATTATTAATAGCGATAAAGAACTTATGTTAACGTAATCTTTGGATATATACCTTTTGGTGATTCTTAAATTCACTTCTTAACAATACGAAAGTCTGACACATATTCTAATTAATTTTTAACCGTTAAAAGTATAAAATTGACACGCCTGACTATTGAAGGGATTTGGAATCGAATAGCATTTTTATTTATTTATTTTGGTAAATAAGATACTTATATAACCTTGTTGAGATATAAAAGATTCTTGTCAAATGTTTGCAGATTTTTCTCCCTTCCTATGCTGACATTTTCAGAATTTCTATTCAAAACGCTAACATTGACAGTATTTTCTTAAATTGCTTGCATCAAAAAATAGATAACGCCATTTGATTACATAGTTTTTGAATAAGAACACCTTCAAATATTATGAGTTTTCAAAAAAAAAAAAAAAAAAGAAGAAGAATTTAGAAAGTAGCTTTTTTGGATTTGAGAATGAATTTTGATTTAGAATCTTCTATAAAACGATATAAAAATATTTTCATAAATCTACTTTTATTATACAGCTTCAAAAGTTATGGTGTTTTTACTTTCTTTTTTTTTCTTTTATTCTAAACCATTTTAATTTTTTAATAAATATCGTTATTTGAATGATGAAAATCTAAGAATCAAAGTTAATCAATAACGTTGCTAATGTGTATTTCCTGTAAAATATATTGTAAAATCATTCCGTAGATATGCATGCAGTATTTTTTTTTTAAATCTTAATTACAGTGGAGCATCGTTTATACGACGCCGAAGGGACTACCAAAAAACGTCGTTTAAACGATAACGACGTATAATCGATTTTCACTTCCAAAACTAGAATTAATTTTGTTTTCACTTAATTTTAGTATTTAATGTGATGATTTGCATGAATTTTTAAATTAAACAAACCAAAATAAACAAAGAATCCTAAAAAATGGGGAGGGGGGGGGGAATTAGTAAGCAGTTTAAATATGCGTACCTTTATTTATGTTTCACAGAAAGGTTCCTCATTTACAGTACATCATTTCCTTTCCATTTAAAGTTAAAGATCAAAAACCCTGCATGCCAACTAAAATTCGCAAATACTGATAACAGTTAGAAGGATAGTCTGTTTGAAACTTAAAACAGGTGGTAAAAAGCTGACCATCCCCGAAAAAAGAATGACCCCTCCCAGTGTCATCTGTTACACGTAAGCTGATTTTTCAGACTAATCAAATACCAGCCCACATTTTTATAATGTGGAGTGCATTTAAACCTGCTCTTTAGTGTCATTCATAGCTGCCAACTTCCGCTCATTCGTAAAATACTCAAGAAAAATTAACAAAAATAAACCTATACAAAATCGAAAAATCGACGTATAAACGATTTTGGGAGTCGTATAAAAGATATATTTTTACATTAAAATGAATAGGAATGAATCGGGACCACATTAAAACATCGTATAAATGTAAATGTCATATAAGTGATCGTCGTACAAACGATGCTTTACTGTATATGATAAAAATCTGATTTTTTAAAGAAACAGCAGAAATTGTGCCGAGCCAGAACGGACCGGGCACGTTTTCACTGATTTCTGTACGGGCCAAGTCTGAAAATTCTGGCCTGTGCAGACCTCTAACGCAAGGTTCTAGAAGAGATATTCCAGGCGCTAAAATTTTCAGCCCTGAGCAAGGGCCGAGAATGCCAGGATATACCTCTGATTTCAAGAGATTTTTCTATTATTTTAAGAATTTTCTGCCTTCTGATTGGAGAATTTTACATTAATTTGGGCCTAGGTTTGTATTTTTGGTATATTTTTAGGTAAAAGGGATTTATAAATCCCGTGACTAACACTAAAAAGGTTTAAGTGGCTAAGTTGTTTGAGCATTCATGTAATCTGACAAAAATGCTACTTTAATTGAGAGTACTTCAGGTAAATGGTATTTTTTTTAAGGATGGAGAGAGGTAACAATGGACCAAAACAAAGCACATATTTCTCTATTTCAAAGAAATATAAACAAGAAAAATTACTTCAATTTATGGATTAATTTGAGAGCATCTAGTCCTGCACAGATTTGGTTATACCAGATCCAAACCCAGAAATTCTATATCTATTCACTCCTAGCCAGTTAAAAAAAATATTAGATGACCCAAGTTAACCTAAAATCAACAGGATTAAAGGCGAACCCAATCCCATTCCGAATTGGATAAAAGAAATTCATTTTGTAATTCAATAATAAAAAAGTAGTCTACAATTTTCCCTCTAGTATCAATTATACTTCTTAGGTAGAAAAATTGATACATCTGTATATGTACTAGGTTACTAGGTAATATTCCAATAACATAGATTTTCATTTTAAAATATATTTCAGAGAGTTTTGTGGAATCAAGTAGAATCGAACCCATCCGCTGAAAACAATTAAAGTTAACCCGATTCAAAAAATGAAAATCAATATGAACCTCTCCTAAAAATATTAATATTAGCCTGATCCGACACAAACTGCAAATCAGGTTGTGTTTAGTTCACACTATGTGATGCAGGACTCTGCCAATCTGAGCCCGAAAAAAAAAAAAATAAATAAATAAAATACAAGTTGAATGTAGATACTGCCATTGCAGAATTCAGTTTCGCCTCCGATTAAAAAAAAAAAATAATAATAATAAAAGAAAATTGATAGAGGTTTTTTAGAAGGGCGACCCCGTATAGAATGCAAATGAACTAACTTGATTTTTCTTGTGTTTATCATTATAATAGCAAACAGAACGGCGTAAAATACCCAGTTGATTAGCAATTTCTCTCTGAGATTTTGGAATTGCGGAATAATAAAGAGATACAATTTGACGTGCTATACTTCTTCATTGACTAGATTCATCAAAAACAGATTTTTTCTTTAGTTTAAACGCTTTTTTATAGACTCTGGGAAAAAGGAAATGCATTTTAACAATAAAACGAGTGGAATCCCGTCGAATTCGACGAATGAAAAGTTTAAAAGACCTGATCGATTTGGCTTAAAAAAAAGCAAAAGTAATTACATTATTGAATCAATATATAATAAATATATTTCCAAACTTAATGTCAAGTTTTCCAATTACAATTTTGCATGCAAATATTTGCACATCTTCAGTTAAAATTGTAATCTGAGTGCCAGCGAAATCCAGAAATTTTATTTTATATGCACTACAAAAAAATAGATTTATAAAAAAAAAAAAAAAAAAAAAAAAAAAAAAAAACTAATTTTATTTTTACTATGACATTATTTTCACTAACTGAAGTCATCTGAAAGTAAAATCTCAATCTCAGTGTCCATAATGAAAAGAAATACTGAAATGTAATATTGTTATGAGTAAAAATGCGATGTTTTAAATAGTGACGTCATTTTCTCTTCAAATGTTTTTTAAAAGTTACTGTTATTAGTAATATGAAAAAGGTGTCCGTAATAATATTGTAAATTCATTTTATCTGGTTGCTGAATGACATCATTTTCCTCATTTGAAATATTTCTCATTTTGCTTTAGATATTAATTTTTATCATAAATTATTTTCTGTTATTTTATTTATATTATTAATATTATTTCTCAGTAAATATATTTTTTTACCTCAATTAGTGCATAATTATATGCAATCATTTTATTGTGGTTAAATTTTACGAAAACAATTAACTTTTTTCTTTTAAATGCGAGGACATGTTCACTGATGAAATAAAGTTTCTGACTTGTGGAAAGTAATAATGGAAAATAAATTTTTATTATCGAGAGAAAAGCTAAACTAAGTTGCCACCATTTTGAAGAAATATCGTAAAAAAGCATTTAAAATTAAAAATAAAGTATAAAAATGGAAATAAATTAAAAAATAGCTAAAATGGGCACAACTACAAATAAATAGCCTTCATTTAAAAAAATAATTATCAAAATCGGTTCAGTAGAAAATTCAGGGCTGATGACACAACATTTTTAGCTTGTCTGAAAGAAATAGCATTGGAGGCTAAAAAAAATAAAAAAAAGATGAAGACAAAATGCACTTTAGATATAAACACATAAGAGTTAAAGTAGAAAATTTTTGCTTACAGTTCTAGATGGTAACAGTTGAAACATAGTACTCAAGGGACGACCTTCCATATCAGCAGCTGTCATAACAGTTTTAAAAAGTTCTTCATAAGCTGAATCATCTTCACTACATTCACTGCCATGATCCTACAAGGTTTTAAAATTACAGGGATGAGAGATGCCACTCAGAAAATAATAAAATAGAAAAATTATATGTGAAGTAAAATTTGGAATATTTTTCACAACATCTATGAATGAATTCTGTAATCTATCCTGTTTATAATTAACTAAATACATTTTAAACATTAAAATTTATAGTTAAACTTAAAACTACACCTCAACTAACTTAAAACATGAAAATTTTACTAGTTTTTGTAAACCTTAAACAAATCTCCTCAAACTTGCTATTATCTGTACGTTTAAAACTGTTAATGCATCATATATAAAAACCCATTTAGTAAATAAACATAATTTTCCTTTAATTCACACTATTTTATATCAATTGAGGTAACCCAGCAGCATGTTAAATGAGCTTGGTTAAGAATTTTTATCAAAATACTTTAACTTAATTGAGATGAGCCAGAAACAGATTCTATGGATTCAGTTATGAATTTTATTATTTATTAACATGACAAAAAAGAAAAAAAATTAAAAATTAAAATATTTTGCAAAAGTGACATTGAGAGCTCTGGTCTAAAGGCTTACTAGTTATTGAAATGATTTTAAAATGGATTGGAAATAAAGTGAATTGGAATCGTATAATGCAATCATGGAGTATATGAAAATTGTTTATTAAGATGCCCATATACTTTGAAATACGATTCAAAGCAGTCAAGATAAGAAAATGGTGAGGAGAACAACCCCATGAGGTCTATTGCAGAAGGAAAAAAAATGCATGGTGAGAAAACTTTGTTTATTCAAAAAGTACTTAGATATACTCCTTAAAGCTTTCAGCAAACTATCTTGCTTCTCATTATTTTTTATTTTTCTGCATAACAATGTCTAAAAATTTTGAGCTCCACCACTCATTGTGCAGGTTGAGAGATTCATAAACTGCAACAAAATTGGTGAAAGAACAAAATGATGTTGTGAAAGGTTGTAATGGTCTAGAAAATACTTTTCTGACTTTATTAATTATTACTGAGAATGGCAATAACAGCTGAGTACTCAGGAATGTAAGAAATTTCCTTTTTGATTTTGGTGTATACAGATACATGATAGAGAATTAATAGCATTGAATTGAAATTTATATTTTTTCTCTATAAAAACAATAACATCTAAAGTAAAGCAACTTAAAAGATATAAAAACAAACTGGTGGTAAGAATTGCATTTTGTTTAGTTATCACATTACAAGTGAATATTTTAAAGTGTAATGTTATCTTTTTGAATAAAAGCAGATACTAAGAACACAACTTTATCCTTACAGAAATATGAAATAATTAGATATGACTTAGTATGATCAGTATTAAGCTATAATCAGATATACTCTCATACTTAGCTAAAGAAAATGCAGGATAGAAAGGTGCATGTTACAGATTTTACTTCTAGTGTATAAGGGACTTTACTTTTCCTCTCAAAGAACAATATTTCTTTATTTTAGCTGATTATTATTATTATTTTTTTCATGTATTATGAAAGTAAAGTATGAGCGAAGTAAGAAAATATAAATATTTTGAAAAGCAAGTAAATCATAAATTTCATTTTTTTTTTTTTTTTTTTTTTGTTAAATACACAAGAACAATATTAAATCCAAATTAAAAGAAATCACTTAATAAAAAAGAGCCAATTAAAATCTAACAAATGTGAATTTATAAAAATGACATACATCATCAATCTCACTTGACTTATCCTCATCTTTTATACGTTGATCAGTTAAGAGTTCATTTTTTGTCTCCATGAAAATGTCCCATATCTCACAAGCATCTTTATATTCTTGAGAACTTCTCTATGGAAGAAAATTTTTTAAAGACCAATTAAAATAATATTAAGATTAATCATGCCAATTGGCATTAAATACTTACATTGATAACATTCCAGTATATGAAAATTATTCATTTTTTTATTTGTGTATGTGCAAGAAGACAAACAAAAATACTAGTCATGTAACTTCTGTGGTAACTAAGAGACTCTTCACTCACTCGAAAACATCTGTTTCTAATGTTAAATCTACAGGCAGGTTATTTTAGAATTATTTCTTTAAATTTAAATATTTTTAAGCATTTTTATTTTCCTGAATAGAATAGCCAAGCTCAGTCTTTAATAGAGCCATTTTGTACTTTTTCAATTTTAATTCAGATTTTTTTTTTAAATAAAGGTACTTCTGCTTTACAAAACTGGCTCTGAAAGTGAAAATACCTATATTTAAAAATCTGCAACCGAAATCAAAAAAGTAAAAAAGCAGCCATATTATAGACTAGCTGTTACCTGTGACGTTGTTCATGTAGCATTAAAAAAAAGATAAACGCTTTAATTAAACAAAACATTTCATTAACAATAATTTAAAATATATATAACACATATCTTATGCCAGGCTATGCAATAGTTTTTTTTTATAGAGGACTTAAAGAACTCAGTCAAATAAATGGAAAATGTGTTAGATAATATGAACAATCGCGAAAATGAAATTGCAACCATTTATACTGTTGAACAACGGTAAAGCACCCCGATTGTACAGAAATCATGTTGTAGTGCATTTCAGAATTCCATATCAAAGAATGAAAAATCGTGTGTTAAACCTAGATAATAAAAAAAATATCCAACATTTCCATAATACATAACTTTGCCGGCTCATTTTTTCTGCGGCTGTATATATAATCAATGTGTTTGTAAATATTCTAAATACAGTGTTAAAATTTTGCTTAGTTAGAAAAAGTATAACGAAGGTTAAAATTCATCTTTAGCAATGTCTAATAATAGACAGAAACGTACTTGAATTCTTTTGTACAGTCCTGTATATTACGTGCAAATATTTATACGACCGCATCTTTAGCTTAAATTAATCAAGCCAAAAACCCGATTCAAATAATTGAATATCCGATTCAAATTATTGAATACCCGATTCAAATTATTGAATACCCGATTTAAAAAACCCGATTCAAATTATTGAATTCATATTTCTAGGAATCGCTATTGTACAGGTGACCATACATCCAGTTTATTGTATAGTCCGATACATGATTTATTTAAATTCTACAAACATCTCTTATTATACCAAATGTAGCTGAACTTCAGGATACAATAGTTTTCCTTAAAATACATACGATAATTGAAAAAGCTCTTCAGCAATCTTTTCTAATGGACCATACTTTGGATACAATATCTGAGATCTGGACACAGGTCCAAAATCTTTTATGCGTCTCTGTTAATGAACAACAAATGTGATGCAAATCATACTTAACTGCAAGCATATTGTTGTAAATTTCAGTATTTATCATAGTATTGATTATCTCAGTATATTAATTTCATCATGTTTGAAATAGTGTAACGCAATTAAAATAAGCTGGGAATATTTTTCCCCGTAGACTATTATATTGCCGAACATTTTTCTGTGATCTTGTAAATGAATGTTAAACCTTTTCACCCCATTTTCCACAGAAATCCTGTTTTAGTGCACTTCAGAAACTGATATCAATTTCAATATTATTAAAATAACCTTAATAAAATACACTGCAAATGGTTTTTCTTCACAGACCATGATATATTGAAATATTTTTGAGCTCCTTGTACGCACACTATAAGTACTATACTTAACATATTCGATAGTAACCATGTTCTTGTGAACCTTAAAAATGCATGTAAATTTCATTACACTTAAAATTATGTAACATTATCAAAATACACCACAAATGATTTTTTCGCAGTAGACCATAATTTAAAATAATATAAATCTCTTTTTGAGTGCTCCTGTGATCATTGCTATAGTTGCTACCTGGTTCATTTTCAATGCCGCACATGATATGGCAAATCTCAATAACGTATGTTATTTTCGTATGAATCTTACTATATTTACTCAAGTTGAAACACGCACAAACAGACGGCAGACCCCAGTCACTCGGCATCCGGTATACAGACAGGTTGAAGTCGTAAACATTTTTTAGACCATGTTAGAAAGTGTCAAAAAGGGGGTAGTTTTTGTAAAACGAAAAAAAAAGAATTTTTGAAAATTTGAAATCTTATGCATGGTTTCAGATATGACGTTACATTGATATTTTTAAAATTCTTAATGGAAAGTATTCCTGTGACGTCACAATTGGTAAAAAGTTGAATTTTATAGCCTCGAACCGAAAGTAAGAAAAAGGTTCATTTTTATTACAGATTAATAACTGGGAAAACTACTAAAATATTAATATTCTTGTAAAGTGTGAAGTCTCTTGATTCTTGTGAAGTCTTTTAAGTGTAAAAGAAATTTTATATAATCGTCTGCATGATGTAAGAAGAAAAATAGTATTCCTCTGACGTCACAATTGGTAAAATCGCGGTTTTTAACCTCGAACCGAAAAACAGAATAGGGTCCATTTATTTATTTCATTTTATTTTATTTTATCACGTGAAAATCTTTTAGTTGAAAAGTAATTACAGATGAGAAATAATTATTCTGTTTTTTTTTTCTTTTTTGGCAATGAAAAAAGAAAATTATTAAATATTACGGAAAAAATTTCAATTTATTCTGTATGAAAAATAGTGAAATGTTGAATTAAGAAAAATATTTGAATAAAATAAATAAAAATTAGCCTATGTTCATTTCAGACCAATAATCTATCTATATACAAAAATTCAAAGACATTAATCCATCCGTTTTGAAGCCAAGTTCATTCCAATTTTTCGGACACACTTTCACATTTATAATATACTAGCAGCCTCTGCCCGCTACGCTGGTCAGTTTCTCTAAAATATTCTTGAATCAAACGAAATATATTTAAATAAACAATCTTAATATCGAATCAAATACCCACAATTTTTGTCTGATTTATGTAATCTTACATTGGTCAGTTCAAAGTTCATTTTGGCGACAAAATACCTCTAAAATGACTAAATAACTGACAAATTACAAAAGTACTAAAGTAATTAAAATTTTTTTAGTAGGTTTTTTATCTTGAATTCCACTTGAATTGCTTCTACCTGAATTTGCTTCTGAGATATGGTAAAACATGTTATTATTTTAGACCATCCGATGAACTTCCTAAAGGAGAGATTTATATATATATATATATATATATAGATAGATAGATAGATATAGATAAGGATTCAAAATCTCAGGTTTTTGCGCCGAAGACATCGCCAAATTAGGAAAATGTGAAGTATCTCACCAAGTACTGGATTTAAAAGAATTTGCTTAGTGCCATTCAATTAAGCATAAAAAATGCACTAAAATATGCACTAAACAAACAAATAATTAGTAAAATATTAAGAAAAATATTAATAAAAAGATGAAATAAAAATCATTTAATGACGTTTTAAACACGTGAATCGTCTTTAATGTCATTGAATGCGACATTCACGATCATCCATTATTAGCATCTAATCTGATAGTTTGGCGATAATTTTTTGGTCGACGGGATGACCTAGTAGTGCTGTTTTTTTTATTAGAATGAATGATAAATTAATTGCAAGTATTTTTTCATGATAATGATTTTTCCTTCACATTCAAAATATTTCTTTTTTAGGTACTTCTAGGTTATCCCGTCAACCAAAAAATTATCGCCAAACTATAAGATTAAATGCCAATAATGGATGATCGTGAATGTCACATTCAATGACATTAAATGCAATTCGCGTGTTTAAAATGTCATTAAGTGATTTTTATTTCGACTTTTTATTAATATTTTTATTAATATTCTACTAATTATTTGTTTTTTCGTTATTTAAAATAAAAATTATGTCAACATGTATAGTTTGGCTATTAGTTTGGCGATTTGTATAATTTGGCGAAATTGGTCGACGGGATAACCTAGAAGTACCCTCTTTTAGTGAACTGAAGATGAAAAAGATATAATATTTTGGCTAAA
The DNA here is from genome assembly GCA_964019185.1 of Maratus speculifer. Classification (NCBI taxonomy): domain Eukaryota; kingdom Metazoa; phylum Arthropoda; class Arachnida; order Araneae; family Salticidae; genus Maratus; species Maratus speculifer. Next base: position 333,655,759 of record OZ025297.1, read on the forward strand.
ACGCAGATTTAATGACTGTTTGGCATATGACTCGCAAACAATTGGTACCATTTGATTATTCCGTCGATCAATTTCGCCAAATTATACAAATGGATATAATTTTTATTTTAAATAACCAAAGAATTAATAAATTACTAAAATATTAATAGAAATTGAGATAAAACATCGAATTAAAATTAGTTGACGATGTAACAATTATGTAAAACATATTTAATGTCAAAAGAATGTGACATTTACGATCATCCATTATTGACATTTAACCTTATACTTTGGCGAGAATTTTTTGGTCGATGGGAGATCAAGTATTGCCAAATAATGTAAACAAATTATATAAACAATGATATTGCCAATATTATTTAGATGCAGATATCATCTACGGATCACGTTGGCACGATTACAACAAAATTGCGATTTTATGCCTCACGTGGTAATCCAGTAATGTAATAGTCGTTTATTTATCAGTAAACTATTTCATTATTTTTCTTTTCTATTTTAAAATTATACAGATTGTTTTGTTCCATAATTACTAATTGAATTAATTTATTTATTATTATTATTATTCCAGATTACATTTTCTTGGCAACGGAAAAGAAATATGGTTATTTTTTATCGGAAAAATTTTAATTGATTCTGTATGAAAAATAATGAAATTTTGAATTATTAAGAAAAATATTTGAATAAATCAATTAAAAATTAGCCTATGTTCACCGGAAATAGTGTAGCTTTCCAACGGTGAAAGAATTTTTCAAATCCGTCTAGTAGTTTCGGAGCCTATTCAATTCAAACAAACAAACAATCAAATCTTTCCTCTTTATAATATTAGTATAGATTAACTTCAGCTATTCCATAAAAAAAAGTTTAAAAATATTAAAATTTAAACGAGAAGTTCATAAACAACCAGTCCATAAGTTTAACATGGTATTGGTCCATGGTTAAACAGGTATTTTTGAGTGAGAGAGTAGTCCCCTTAATGCACAGTTTAAGTAAAGATCTATCCAGTCTTTTTTCACTATTGTTCTATTTTTGTGAAATTGCCAACTTTAATACAAGGTTCTTTAAATATACAAGTAGATTTCAATTATTTATGACAATATTTATTCATAATAAAATATTAAGAACAAAATAGAAAAAATTGTTAGTAACTGTTAACTTTATTTTTGATAGCTAGCATAGTTGTTTTATCAAAAGAAATCATGTTAGAATCAATGTGTCCACTAAATCAGAATTTACTGTGCAGAGTATCCCTGATTAGTATTATACAGTAGCTTATTTCTATGCTATTCATTTTAGAGATGTGGTTGGAATAACAAAAATTTTTTAAAGATTGTTCTTCGTCAATTTAAAATTCATTCTATTTTTCTTTAAAATGAAAACTTCATTTTATACTTTTTCTGGTCTTTTAAATTATATTTAGAAAACCTTTACTCAGCTTTAACAACAAAACAGAAAGAGCTCCATTTTTCTATGAGAAAAACTTATTATATTAGAATATTTTGGATTTTCAATTTTTATGACATTAAAAACAGAAAAATATGCTTTTAGTGCAAAAGTATGAATCAGAAACATTTATTTACACACTTTTACTTTAATTATTGTGATTTTAATAAGTGACATCTGAAAATAATTGTTTGTCAGATCTGGCACTTAGTCTACTATAAAAGTAAAGAAAAATTTACACACAAACAAAATTATTAATTTTTAGATATAAAGAAAATCAAAGAAAATATATATATATATATAATTACTTTATAGTATAATTTAGCATTGTTGACCATTAACTCTATATCAGTAGTAAACTGATTTACATCAACATATTCATCTGTTTTAAGCTTTTGTTGTATCTTCATCAAATCAATGGGTGATGTGACAATATCATAATAATCAGCCAGACTTCTGAAATGAAAAAACAAACATATTAAGTAAATCCTATTGCATTACATACACCAAATCTCATGCTTCAAAAGTATATCATGAAATTCTGACTTACATGGGACTTATAACATAAAATTTAAATAAAAAAAAAAGAACTCAAATTTGTAGTGTTTATTTTTCCTCAATGAAACCAACTGAAATATAAATAAAATGTTTAAAAACACTAAAATCAAGCTATTATGTTCAACATAGACATTAAGTATATTCATAACTATATGTTTTTTTAATATTACGAGATAAGTATTTTTAAATCATAAAATGCAATAATTCTAAAGTGTACAACATTAAAATGCATGAATCACATCAATATTATATTAAACCACAAACAGCTGCTTCTAGGGTACCCTAATCTTTTTTAAGTGTAAAAATAAATATTAAAATAATAATAACAAGTATAAAAAAAAACCCTTAGACCTAACAGATTGACTAAAGTCATAAAATAAAGAGTTTAAACATCTAACAGAAGTACTTGACATGAAACCACCGTAAACAGATATTACTATGCAGGATCTTTTTACGTAAGAGGGAAAAAGAGTGCTAGTCATGTTGTTGACTAGGAAATTGATATACAGTACACTCCCTCAAATCTGCAACTCTCTGAAATCCGCACATGATTTTCGAACATAAACAATGAAACATTCAATTCAGATATAGGGACAAAATTGGACTTTTTAGTTTTATATCAATTCCATACATCAGCGGTTCCCAAACTTTCTTGGTACGCGACCCACCTTTCAGAGAAAAAAAAATTTTGCGACCCACCTTTGAGTAAAAATAAAAAATTGCGACCCACCCAAGATAAAGTTGTATATCAGCATAGCAATTTTACAATCTCTATACGCTCGGCTATCCTATTCTAAGAAAAACGCAAATTTTCGTATGGAAGATACATTATCAACAAAAACAAGAATCGGTAATCTCAATGTATGTTAGTGATAAGTAATTAAAACAATGCACAAACTACAAAGATAGTTAAAAATATGTTTAATTATTATGAAAACATAACTTTATATTCAATGAGATTTCTGGTACTGGTGTTTACCAACTTGTGAATATATATTAACACACAGTTTGTCTCAGTACTTGGCTTTCGAAAACAGCAAAGTAGAAAAAAGCACGTTCTCATAAGAATAAAGTGTTGAATTTCATCAAGGACCTCAAAGATGAATTAAATATTTCTGAATATTTTTTTCATTTATTAATCTAGAAGGAAATTAAAGATTTTTCTTTGAAATATTATTTCTTGATGAAATTGTCAAATCTTTTTAAACAGATGAAATGTAATATTATTTTGATGACAAACCTCGATTGTTCCGTGACCCACCAAAACAACTGCCACGGCCCACCAGTGGGTTGCGACCCATAGATTGGGGTCCGCTGCCATACATATTTTAATTTGTAATTTTTGTTAATATTACTGAATTGGTTTTTTTTATGATGGAAGAATAAACTTATTTCTGAAAAAAATTCAAGATATTACTGATATTACCGGTAATAAGAATCTTCTTACTAAATACGTTTATACAGTTGACTCCCATAAACCGCAACCCTAATATCCACACACTATTTACAGATGTAAACAATGAAAAGTTCAATTCAGATTTAGGGACAACATTTGACCTTTTTTTTTTTAGTTTATATCACTTCCATAAATATTTTAATTTGCAATTTTTGTTAATATTACTGAATTCATGTTTTTTCTTGAAAGAAGAATAATTTCTCAAAAATTTCAAGATATTATTAATATTACTGATAACCACAATCTTCTTACTAAATATATTTATGTATTAGTCGAGCTTTTTTAGTTACTAAGTCTAGCTAAACCAGAAATAAAATTTTCCATTTTTATGATTTTGGTGCGAATTAGCAATGCACCTTTATGAGGCAAGTTTCATTGAATAATTTAGGAAAAATAAATTTAATCTTTATAATAAATATTTAATCATACATTATTGATTATTAACATGATATTTGCTTTTAATATTTTAAAAATGATCTAAATTTTAATTATTTTAGTTTACTACTCATTTTAATATTTTATTATATTCTAATCATTCATTATAGTTTTGATTGCATTATTAATTACATTTAAATGACTGTTTATAAAATGCAAACACAGCAATGACCAGATATCTGCAAAATTCTATTATCTGCACAACTTCTCGTCCCAAGCTATGTGGATTTGAGGGAGCCTACTGTATCATATGAAAAACTGGTGGAACCAGAGAGAAAAGTAGAGCTCGATCTAAAAAAAAATGTTACAGTAAAAATTGGGAAATATTTTCAATCTAAAAATGTGCATAGAAAAGGAATAGAATCAGATGAGTAAAGCTCATGAAATAACCCAATTTTTTGTTAACTGAAAATGAGGATTGAGCTTTAATGGTGCGTTAAAATCAATGAGTGAAAAAGAGGCCTTTTTAACTTACTCTGTATTACATTCACCCATAACCAGTTTTAAAATTTGTGTTCATAACTATATGTTACAGGCTGATGCAATGGAGTATGAGAACAATTTGTTCAGTACAAAGTGTGGACACAATTCCATTCCAGAGGTTTCGATAAGTGGAAGATCAATGTTCCAAGTAAACTTAAAACCTTGATAATATACGATTCAACCATATACTAAATATTTGTATTCAGACATATTTATCTACATCAATTCCTCAACAACCTGATTATATTAATGTTATACTTTTATTATTATTTCATCGTTTAGTGTTGTGGAGCTTAACTAATTTGAGACAACATAACAATGCATTCTATGGACTACTTTCCTCAGTAATCATTTTAAGTGGATAATAGTATAATTCTGAATAAAAGCCACCAGTAAAGCTCAGCCCACATTTTCAGCTAACAAAAATTTGGGCTATTTCATGAGCTTAACAGATCATTTGATTCCATTTCTTTTCTATGCACATTTTAGATTGAAAATATTTCCCAATTTTTACTGTAACATTCTTTTTAGATTAAGCTAGGGGTGCACAACCTTTTGAAGAGAAGGGCCACTTTCAAATATATCTGGGTGGTCGAGGGCCACATCAATAATATGGAGAGAATTCGAGTTAGAGGAGGTGATTTGTAGCCTACAATCTGATAAGAAAAATATGTGGTTTCAGAGGAGAGTGTATGTGTGTGATCGGGGGGGGGGGGGGTACCCATTTAAGTTCACTTACCCAGTCAAAATACCCAATTCAGTTGTTAAGGATATATCAGCAGTTTTTACATTTTATATATAACAGATATAGCAAGGATTATTTTCTAGATTTAAAGATATTCCTTGACATAATTCAGGAGATTATGTTTTGTTTCATTAAAAGTGCTAAAAAAAGAGCATAAATGGCTGATGCCAAAAAATGTGAATTTTATGAACGAGGGAGAGAGAAGAAGCCGGTTAACAAGATTTTTTTTATCTTCGTTATTTAAAATTTTTCCGCGACTGATTGATAAAATTTGCGATTTTTACCTTGCCTATCGACAAAATTAGAGATTTTTACAAAGCAATCGATAAAATTTGTGATTTTTACAAAGTTGGTCGATGAAATTTGCTATTTTCCTTCGTATGATCGGCGAAATTCGTGATTTTTCTGCGCATGATTGACGAGATTTGTAATTTTTCTGCACCTGATCGACAAAATTTCCAATTTCAATGCGCCAGATCGAAGAAATTCGCGTTTTTCTGAAGCCAATCTACAAAATTCTCGTTTTTACGAAGCCGATCAATAAAATTCGCGATTTTTACAAAGTCGATTGATAAAAATCGCTATTTTCTTTCGCACAATCGGCGAAATTCACAATATTTCAGCGCTTGATAGACGAAATTCACGATTTTTACAAAGCCGATCAACGCAATTCACGATTTTCCATGCCTGATCTACGAAATTTGCAATTTTTACAAAGGAGATAGACAAAATTCACGAAGTTCATGAAGCCGATCGACAAAATTCACGATTGTCCTCAAAAAGGGGGAAAGGGGACCATTTTTATTTAAAAAGGGGACTTTGGGGGACTATTTTTGCTTAAAAAAGAGGACTTTGGGGGACCATTTTTGCATAAAAAGGGGACTTTGGGGGACCATTTTTTTTTTATAACTGAAACCAAAAAAAGGATCATGTGTGCAAAAATATAGCACAAATTTTCCTAAATATGAAGTAACTTTTTTAAATTACCCCAGAAAATATGTTAGATGGTTATCTTTATAAAATTTCATTAAACAATGTACAAAATTTTATTTAAACACATTTAAATATCCTACTGAAAAAGTATATGCAGCATTCAATTTTTCGGCATTCACCTTGATAATTCTCCTTACAGGTAAAAAATAATAGTGATCAGGGAATAAAAACAAGCAAGTGGGTAAATGTGATCACAAATCACTAAGAGGGTTTTGTTTAATATTCCTTTCAAAACATTCTAACCTTTAATTAATAAACCAAAATTGTTAATAATTAAATTTGTTAAAAATTAATAAATTGTTTATAACTATTAAATCTTTACATAGATGGGAATGATATAGGGCAGTGAGAATGGAGGTAGAGAGAGAATGAAGAATAACTTTATTCATAGCCTAGCCTTTCATTTCAGATATTACATGACATATTGTAGATTAAATTTTATGAGAATTTTTTTCAATAGCATCCCCTGGCGACAGAAAGGGGTAAAAAGATGCTAATTGTTGAAATATGTTGAGCAGATTTTTTTTCTTAATTTTTTAGAAAATTTACAGAGTAGTAATGAACGCAATTAAACATTAAAACATCTGCTAGTGGTGAAAAAGTGAGCTAAGACAGTGGTAAATGGGTGCTTAGGCCAAGAGTTTTAAGAGGATGTGTGAAAAAATCAATTTTTTGATTCCCCACCCCATACACACATGCACATAAAGAAATGCCCCTAATTGTCTGGGGTCAAAATAGACTTTAGCAAGATGTTAGACTCGATGAGATACCTCCTTCAGTCAACCCTTCAAATGAGATTGAATCTTGCTGTAGTTTAATTAGGGGTTGAGATAGAAAACCAACACTCATAAATAAAAGGGGCCAATAAGTTCATTTTATACAGCCTATAATAACATAAAATAATGATAATTAGTGAAGAAATGCTTATATTTAAATAACATGTCATACAAAAGCATTTCTTTTTAAAAAGCAAGTTTTGTATAAAATAAAATCTTAATAGATTTTTACAAAAATTACACATTCAGAATTAGTGCCAAAAATTAGGCATATACGCACAAGTTAAAATCTATAAATGCAGTATATATAAATATTCTGTACCCTCAAGAACAATCCTTGTCAAACCAATTGGATGTGGCAATCCCGAAACTTTCTTCTACCTTATGCATGTTAATATTTCAAAATTCACTATCACAGTCCCAAAATTAAATTACAATCTATGCCCATCATGAGAATTCTAAAAATATGAAATTTTGTGCATTAGTTCTTCAGATATGATGATCGCTAAACTTGTGCAAATCCACAAAATACAGCTTAAGAGCACCACTTATAGAAAAATTAACATCAAAACCTAATCAGTAACAACTTGTGTCAACGTCTAATTGAATCCTAAGTTAGACAAAAATTCATGATTTAAATCAGATAGGTCTACTGCAGATCCTAAAAAAATGCATCATAGCAGCGCTACCTAATAATCAACTTAAATCGAAATGTAAAAAATGTCAATTCATCATAAGTACTAACTGAGTCTAAAGTTTAATGGAATTCCGTGCATTTATTCTGGATATAGAACTATTGTGGAAACACAGACAGACGAGCATCTTTTCCATAAAATGCTCCTCATAATGTAACGTGTCTTCCACCATGCTTAGTTGTAAGAATAACACATCTGGAATATCTGGAGTCTTTTGTTGTTAAGTCATCGAGCATAGTGCCTCCAAACATTCCTAAAAAGATTGAACCTCAATTCATCAGAAAATTCTACTTTATTGTAGTTTTGCGAGACCACTTTTTTTGTTCTTTGGCAAATGCCCATCAGACCATCTGATTTTTTTCTTTTTTTTTTCATAAGAAAGTTTTTTTAACAGATTCTTTTATAAAGTCCTCCATTACGTATGCGTTTTGATATGGTAGATCGAATTATTTCAAGTACATTTTCACTCCGTCTATTGCAGATGATTGCAGCAGCATTTTTATGCGAGCTATCAACTGTTTTTCTTGTGACAATTCTATGCTCAGGAATAGTCATTTTCCAGATCTCCCAGACCATAGCAAGTCCGGGAGGCCATGGCCATCTGTATCTTTAAAAAATATATCGTTCACATTAGATTTTTTCTGATTGATAGCTTTACTGCAATCTCCTGAGAGAATTGGTTCTTTAGCGACAAACAACTCACTCTTTACAAACAATAATTGTTGACCTTTAGCAAAATTAAAAAAGGCCGAAAACTTTTGTACACACAAAATTTCGTATTCCTCCCCTTTGCACCAAGTGTCTTCAATACTGTATCAAAATGATCATGTGGTTAGAGGTTTTTTGTATATTCCTCACTTTTGGAGTAATCATCAGACATGCTACAGGCTCAGCAAGGAAAAAGCTGAACTTTTACGACCTCACAAACTTTTGGCGAAATCTTTTTCTACAATTTCTTAACAAAATTAGCGTTTTTACGCGACCAATTTACAAAAATCGCACTTTTCTCCCACAGCTTTTTTAATGAAATTTGCATTTCTCCAAGATCCTTTTATCGAAATTCGGGGGTTTTCTCACCCTTTTTCGTCAAATTTGCGTATTTTCCGCAATCTTTCGTCAAAATTTGCGCATTTTCCACGGCCTTTCGACAAAACTTGCGTGTTTTCCGCAATCTTTCGTCAAAATTTGCATGTTTTCCGCGATCTTTGTCGAAATTTGCGTGTTTTCCACGATCTTTCGTCAAAATTTTCGTGTTTTCCGTGATCTTTCGTCAAAATTTTCGTGTTTTCCGCGATCTTTTGTCAAAATTTGCGTGTTTTCCACGATCTTTCGTCAAAATTTCCGTATTTTCTGTGATTTTTCGCCAAAATTCGAGCATTTTCCGCGATCTTTCGATAGAATACAAGCATTTATCACGATTATTTGACAAAATTAGAGTGTTTTTCTGCAACCTGTTCACGAAAATCGCTTTTTGTTCGTGATCATTTAACAAAAGTAGCGTTTTTTCCCACGATCCTCTGAAGAAAATAGTATTTTTTCCGCAATTGTTTGATGATTTAATATTTTTTTTTTTTTTTTTTTTGCGATCGTTTGGAGAAATTTGCGTTTTTTCCTGCAATCCTTTGAAGAAATTTGCTTAATTTAGCGTGGTTTGTACTCGCGTTTTTGTTGTATTTCATCCTTACCCCCCCCCCTACATATAAATGTCAACAAATTTTAATGCATATTTGCATCGATCCCAGGGATAATAAAACTCGTCGCCGAAAAAGCGGAATTCCGTGTTTCTGCGGAAAAGTAGCATGTCTGAATCATGCATCTTGGCTGAAATGTTCTGACAAACAAATAAAAAACTAACTGACCAGAAACTTTTGACCGCCACTTTATATCAAAGATTAACTGAATATAAATTTTTATTAAACTCCATCCATTAATTATTGAGCTAAAGTGCCCACAAAATTTGCGTCACATACAGACATTTTGTAAAAACATATTTTCATGATTCCTAAAACATGCAAGTCCATTGAAAACCTGAATTAAAAAATTTTCATGAATCTAATACTTTTTTCTTGTAAAGATAAAAGGAAAGATGTCTTGCTTTTAACGTTTTCGCAAACAGGAAACTAAATTGGGCAGCTTCTTTTAGCTCGATTGTTTTACTAGCCCTGCATAAAAATTTTAGCATGCATAAGTACATAAAAATTTTAGCTTTCTCTTCAATGAAAAAAATACGTTTAAGCTAAAGAAACATGTTATGATAATTTGGATGTTTAAATATGTAATTCAGTATTATTTTTATTTATAAATTAACACCATTAAATAATTTTAAAATGATATGAATAATTAATGAGTATAAAAAATATATTTATAATTCTTAATTCAACAGAAAGTTTTCTGTAAGAGTATACCTTCTTATTTGAAAGAAATTGCATTCCAATAATTAACTAGTCAGATCTGGCAATTCCAAAACTTTTTTCTATCTCATACATGTTAGTAATTTCTGAAAAATGAGGCTTAGCAGTACCACCAATTAGATGGTTTACACCAAAATCTAGTCAGCAACAATTTATTTCAACTTCTAACTGGATCTGAAGTTTGATGAGAATCTGCGCATTAGTTTCTGAGGTACAGCTATTGCAAAATATTAAGAAATTCAGCATAAAAGTGTCACCTGGATGGGTGATGTACACCAAAAACGAATCAGGATCAATTTTAATCAGGTAATAACTGAATCTGAAGTTTCATGAAAATCCATACATTTATTCTTGTGATACAAATATTGCAAAATTGTGAAAAATGTTGCATAGCAGTGCTCCCTGTTGGGTGATTTACACGAAAAACTAAGCAATACTAATCTATATCAGAGAGTAACGAAATTGGAAGTTTGATAATTTAATGTATTAGTTTTTAAGATAAAGCTATTTCGATAATCATAAATAATGCAGCATGGCAGCGCAACCTGTTAAGCAATTTGCATCAAATCAAAGGATAGTCAACACAAAATTTTATTAAGGGCTAACAAAATCTGAAATTTTATGAAAATCCGTGCATTGGTTCTTGAGATAGAGCTACTGTTGAAATTGTGAATAATGCAGCATAACAGTGCCACTTGTTAAGCAATATACACTAAAAACTAATCAGCTGTAATTTATTTCAAGGTCTAAGTGAAACTAAAGTTTTGTGCATTATCCGTGCATTAGATCTTGAGATACAGTGCCCACAGAATTTTTGACACATACATTTTCTAAAAACCACCAAATTGTGTTCAGGACCTTCTAAAATTTAGAAAACCCATCGAAAACTGGAAGCCTAAATTATTTCATGAATTCAATATTTTTTTCTTGTAAAGATAGAAAAAAGTAAAAAATGTGTGAAAAGGCATTTTATTTCAACCATTTTCTTTAATATGGTTTGGAGTTGTGAACTTTAAACTCATTTTCTTTTAGTTTTAATTGTCTGTTTCCTCCCAATTCGACGATTCTTTCCATTCAAAAAGCTCCATTTGGGGAAGGAGGGAAGGGGCACTGAAGCTTGCCAAGGCCCGTTTTTGAAGATTGGTTAAGCAATAGCTTAATGTAGTAACTTTCGTGTTCTGCAATTTTAATTTTTAAGAATTTTAATGCGATTCTTAAAATTTGTCTGTATTCTGTGGTGATTTTTTAACATTTAGATTCATGAAAGAATTTCAGTTATGTTTTTTTATACCCATAACAACACTTTTTTTATGCCCACTTAAAAAAAATTTGTCTTCTTGGATTTGTAAGCTTTTAGTGATTTTCAGAGTTTTTTTTATTTTACGGCGATTTTTTTCAGGCACAGAAAAGGGGACTTGGGGGACCAAAATACAGAAAAGAGGACTAAAGGGGACCTTTTTCTAAAAAGGGGACTTTTGGGGGAAAAGGGGGACCATTTGGGAGCCCTGCAAAGTCAATAGACGCAGTTTGCGATTTTTTAAAAGATGATAGGCGAAATTCGCGATTTTTGCAAAGCTGATAGACGAAATTCACAATTTTCCTTCGCATGATCAACGAAATTGGCGATTCATCCGAATCTGATTGACGATATACGCGATTTTAATGCGACTGAATAACAAAATTCACAATTTTTCCGCATCTAATCGACGAAATTCGCGATTTTCCTATTCAGATCGGCAAAATTCGCGATTTTTCCAAAGCTAATCGACATAATTCGGGATTTTTACAAAGGCGATCAATCAAATTTGCGATTTTTACAAAGCCTCTCGGCGAAATTCGTGATCTTTGCAAAGCCAATCGACGAAAATCGCGAAATTACTACGCATGATCAATGAAATTCTCAATTTCATTCGAGTCTGATCGACGGAATTAGCAATTTTTCCGCTTGTGACCAACAAAATTTGCAATATTCCCATCTCCGACCAAAGAAATTTGCTATTTTTCGAAATGCGATCAATAAAATTCGCAATTGTTCGGTCTTTGAACGACAAAATGTGCACTTTTTTCGCTGTAAATTGACAAAATACACATTTTTCTTCGACCGAGTATCAATATTCGTGATTTTTGTATTAACATTGACGAAATCTGCATTTTTTTTATGCAGCAAGATAAAATTCGCGATTTTTTTCTCTTGGTAAACTGACAAAAACACGATTTTTCCACCTGATCAACGAAATTTGCAATATTTCCAGGCGTCATCACTTAATTCGCGATTTTCGATTTTCCCGTGTCTTATCAGCAAAATTTGCTTTTTTTTTTGTCTCTGATCGACAAAGTTTAAACCGAGAAAATATGCTATTTTTCCATCCGATGATAATTTGCAATTTTTTCGAGGAACAACAACATTTATGATTTTTTTCTTGCTTGATCAACAAAATGTGTGAGTTTTGGCGTCTATCAGACAAAATCTGCGATTTTTCCATGCCTGGTCGAAAAAACTTGCAATTTTTTCGTGCACAATCTGGAAAATTTGCTACTTTTTTCCCCCGAGTCTCATGAGCAAAATTCACGATTTTTTCCCTCTCTGATGAGCAAAACTGACGATTTTTCCGATCCCCATCGATAAAATTTAACTATTTTCGCATTTGATTAATGGAATTCTCGATTTTTCCGTGCCGATAAACAAAATTTGTGGTTCTTAAATGACGAAATTTTATATTTTCCTGCAGTAAATTGACAAAATTTAGGATTTTTTTTGTGTGACATATGTACAAAAATTGCAATTGTTTCCAGTTGTAAATTGACGAAATTCGCGGGCCACATATTAACCCATCGCGGGCCACTTCTGGCCCGTGGGCCACAGGTTGTGCATCCCTAGATTAAGCTCTACTTTTCTCTCTGGTTCCACCAGTTTTTTATATGATTTCATAGGTTTTTCAGATTTTTTTCTGGAACTTTATCAATCACCTTCAACTAACAAATCTAAACTGTTATTAATATTAGTTTAAAGTTATTTAGTTTGGCGAAATACCAGAAATAACTCCAAGTTGGCTTCAATTTTGACGAGTAATTTTGGGCACCAGATTTGGCACTTTATCGCCAAGTTAGCAAGGAATTTGGCGACAGAACCACACCTTCTCAGATGGCTAGTCCCACTGCAGTTTCTTGGTACCTACACAGATTTTCTTATGACCATAGGTACTGACACAGATTTTCATAGCTTCATTTTCAAACCGTTGATTTTATAAATATATAAGAATTTTTTTTTTTCTAAATTATTCCTTTTAAATTGAAATATCTGTATTGTAGTAACTGTTTTGATGTCAAAAACACTCAAATAAAGATGCAATATTGTTTTAACACATATTTAGTTACAGTTTATATATATGTTTAAGAAAAAATATGTATTTTCAGTTTCGAATGATGTCAATTTTAGAAATTCAAAAATCTATCAAGGGAATCAGAATTTTTATTGATCTATATATAAAAAAAAGATGTGTTATCATTTCTTTTTTTAAATATTGACCTGTTTTTTAGCTGGTGACAACTCAGAAGAAATAATTTAATTAGCAATTAAAAAGGAGAGATTTCTATAATGTTAAATTTTTGGAAGGTATAGCATTATATAAATTTTAAATGGGTGTTATTTCCTTAATGTCGGATATATTTGATAAAAATTTTGAAAGACACATGCCTAAATTAAAAGCTTTTGAACAAGCTATTACATGTAGCTGAATGTTTCCTGGTTCTGGTTATAATTGAGTTGTCTTTTTTTTTCTTGTTTCATGTGAAAAAACTGACAAAACAGGGGTAATGGATCTCCATAACGAATTGGTGGATCTAGATGATTTTTTGTAAACTTTGAGGTCTAGAGTAGGCCACTTCGCCTTTTCAATTTCGTCACGATCTGATGATTGTGTCCAAAGATGTTAAGAGGCAAACTTTGACCTTAACATTAGAGATGCGGCTGAACTCTACTATACAGCACTATCGTGCTGTATGATATTAATCAAGCTTTTTTAGTTATTAAGTCTAATGAAATCTGAAATAAAACTTCCTTATTTCATGATTTTGATGAGAGTTAGTAATGTACCTTTATGAAGCAAATTTCTTTGAATAATTTAGGAAAAATACATTTCATCTTTATAATGAATATTTAATCATACATTATTGATTATTAACTTGACCTTTGCTTTTAAAATTTTAATCATTTTAAAATTTATCTAAATTTTTATTTTTTTTTCTTATTTTAATATTTTAATATATTGTAAGCATTCAGCATAGTTTGATTTTATTATTAATTTCATTCAAATTACTGTTTAAAAAATGTAAACAAAGCAACCACTAGAAATCCGCACAACCTCTGGTCTCAAGCTGTGCGGATTTGAGAGTCTACTGCATTTATGTATATTATTAGTCTTATTAAACATCAGATCAAAAACAAATTACATTTTTGGATAATTGTAATGTTAGTATATTTTGTAAATTTTAGCTTATGTTTTTAAAATTTGTATGAAGTTTCTTATTACAAATTAATATTTTATCTTTTGCCTTTGCTGAAAAAGATCTCCTTCAGGCTGCAGCAACAACTTTTTGGAGAAACATTCCAATGCTGAAGTATCTCACAAAAAAGTATGGATGTTCAAGACAGGTGTCAAAGATTGGCTGAAGATTATTTAGAACTAAATCTGTGTTAAGTAAAAACTTTTGTTTCAATGATTTATTTTTTACCACAATGATACGTAATATGAAAACCTTGTTAAAATTTTAAACCAGTTCTTAGTATAATTTCTATGAAGTTGATCTGCTTTAGCTTTTAATTAATTGTCCTCCACACACACGCACACACACACACACTCTTAAGGCTCCTGTCCTCACTCGAGGAAACACTCGCGAGCTAATGCTATTCCTATGGGGAAGCATTTTTCTAATAACTCTTTTGCATTTTGACATTTTTGAATAATTTTTTTTGCATTGGATAGCTGAGGTGCATGTGGACAGTAGTGCACCTTTTTTACTTTTTCGATTTTGGTTGCAAATATTTTTTTTTTAAAAGCACTTTCAGTTTCGAAACCAGTTTTGAAAGTTAAACTAACTTTGTAAAAAATATCTGCATTCCAAATCGAAAAAGTAAAAAAGGTGTGCTGTCGGCATGCACCTTAGCTATCCAATGCAAAAAAAAAAAAAAAAAATATTCAAAAATGTCAAAATGTAAAAGAGTTATTAGAAAATGTTTCCCCATAGGAATAGCATTAGCTCGCGAGCATTTCCTCGGCCAGGGACAGGGACCTTAAAAAGACAGAATCTGAGCCAACTGGATCAGCCTAAACATCTCAGCAGTTGTCATGTAATTTAATGTTTCCTGATAGAAAGTTAAATTAGCTGTAGACAAAGATAATTTAAACAGTTTTGTGTTTAAGGAATTTTTAAAATGAAGAAATACAAAAAGTTCATCAACACACATTACAAAAGAAAATTTTGGCTATCCAACCTTTTATGACCAGACCATTTATGTAAAAATTTGGGAAGTCCTTGAATGCTAAGAGGGTTAAATTCATCATCTGAATTCAAAAATAGAAACCTGAAAGGACGCTGATTGTGCTTTTGAAAAATGCATGGAATTGTTATAGCAACAGAAAATATCCCCAGGTTGTTGTATCAGCAATGAGCTCAACAGTATAGGTCAGTGGTTCCCAATCTGGGAAACATGGTGGGACTGTTAGGGGTGCAAGAAAACAATATCAGTAATAGTAAAAAAAAAAATGACTTAATTAAAAAACAAGGGAAATTCATAGTTTTAGATTACCAAAATAGCTTTATGTGTAAATCCAATATGTTACATTAAAAATAAGTTAAAAGACCTTTTATACTTAACAATTAATTGATAATACAATGTAAATAGCTGTTTACTGATAAGCATATTGCATGAATACCTTTTTATATCCCCTTCTTTTTTTTTTTTTTTTTTTTTAATGATTTTATATTTAAAATTAATTGCAGTTTGTCTTAAACACATCAGATCTTCTAATTTTAATGTTCATTATCTTAGTAATAAAACTTCTGATCAATAATCATGGCATGATTGCTAAAAAAAATTTTTAATGTTACATTGATGTTTGACTATTAATATCAAAAAGCAATATTAATTTAAAAATACAAATGTAATTTGAATTGAATTACTATATGGTTGCAATATGAATACTAATGAATTAAAAAGCATGTTGAGTGAAGGAGAAAAAGGGCATATTTATGAGAAATAAGGGTACTTTAAAATTAAAAGCCTGAAAGGGAAAAAAAAAAAAAAAAAAAAAAAAAAGGAGTATGTGAAGAAAAAAAAAAAAAAAAGAAGAAGAAGAAGAAGAAGAAGAGTATGTGAAAAAAAAAAAAGTTGGGAAGCGTTAACATAAACCATTAATATGACTATCATATAAAAAGTTATTTTTGTTTACATTTTTTTTTTTTTTTTTTTCAACAAAAATAATAATGAGCAATGTAAAAGAAAAGTTATTTTTAATAACTAAATTTCTTCCCATAATTTTTTTCCCCTTGCGTTATTTAGAAAGTTAATAAAAAGAGATAATATAATCTTACCTGCGATTTGGAGCTCTAATAAAAGATTCACAAATCAAACGCCCATCATCTGTTTTATGATTCCTGATAGTTTCATATAATTCATGACATATCTCTAACTAAAAATACAAAACATTTTTTTTAAAGAAAATATGCATAAAGAATAAAAGTAGAAAATAAATATTATTTTAAAAATTAAATTTGAACACAATATTTTATTACATAACTCATGAATTATCCACAGTCAAAGGGTGAATATAACCCAACCCATTCATTACAATTTGAAGAGTTACTTATTTTTGAGAAAACCGATAAAGACAGCTTTTCTGAAAATTTTCAGATATTTTATCCAGACAGAAAATATGATATTTTTTCAGTATAAGAGCTTCAGTGATATTCAGCAATGATTGTAAGTTCATGGGGAAAAAAAAAAAAAAAAAAAAAAAAAAAAAACCTGAAATTCTAACGTGAATAATGCTGAGTCCAGAACAAAAGGATTTTGCCCCAGAGGGGAAAGGTAGTGAATTATAAAGAGGACAGACACTGTTCAAAAGAGAACAATACTGTTTTGCACTGCATAATATTAAAAAGAACTAAAACATGAATGGATCTCAATTATACCGTATTCCAGTGCATTAGCCGACATGCTGCAAAATTTGAGGGAGACCAGACTTTTAAATATGACTCCGTGGCCTTTTCCAGCATGCCAGAAAAAGCAAGGATCTTCGAAAACAGAAAGGAATGAGGTTTATTAGATTAATTTAGTAGCAGTGACTACTGTTGGGAGAGAAGAGAGAAATATAGAATTTGTTCCCACTTTTCTAATTATTTAGTTTATCTTTTTTTACATAAAGAGATTAAAAACATATTTCATGTGTCACATACCATTTCACAGAAAAGTCTTTCACAACATCAATTCCATATTTACAATGCAAAAATAGATTATCTCTTAAATTATTACATGAAAAGAAATGTTCTTATTATATATAAAAATAGGAAAAATATAATAATTATTTAAATATATAAAGATTGAAATATGTGCTTATCTTATATCAAAATAGTAATTCTGTGATAATTTAATTAACTTAATGTAATCATCATGCATGGCATAGAAATTTTGTACATGAAAATTTTGAATATTAATAAAATAAATAAAACCTAATAATCACTTAAATATTAATTAATATATACAGAGAGAGAGGGGAAAAAAAGAAATAATAACTACTGATGTTTTACCTTAAAACTGAAAAATGTACCAAAATAAGCAGCCGCCCATTCTCCAATAGTAAAACCTCATATTCTCTGGTATGCCAAATATGAGTCTTTTGGGCATGCTTGTTTAATGTTTACCATAATTTTTTTCAGATGCCGGCTAATACAGAGGAATATGGTATTTTGCGCTAGTGTGCTTAGAATAACTTTTTATCTGTAGTACTCATCCATGAATGCATACTGGTTTAATCCTTTCTTTAAATAAATGTTTAATCTCAAATTTCCTATTTTTAAGGTTTGTGATATTGGGGAAAACACACAGTGATATCTAGATGACATTTTTTTTTTTTTTTTTTTTTTTTTTTTTTTAAGCCTTTTTGAGCAGCCTAACCAGGTTTTTTTGTCATGTAACTTTTAGAAACAATGGCTGATTTAACACAAAATCAATATTAAAATTAATTTTTTGAAGTGAATAAGATAAATAAATATGCAAGTTTATCAAATAAATATTTTCATACCAATACTTTTCTTAGATATCATTTTATGAATTGTTAAACATGGATGGAATATTTTTCAGGCTGCTGAAAGGGTTAAATAAGAACATTGCAAATGAGAAAGCATGAGTACTAAAATAAATTGATTACTTCTAAACACTATATAAATAAAACACAGTTCATATTCAAGTTTGAAAATAAAAATGTAGAACTTTTAAAGTAGAAAAATGACATTTTAGAAATTTTTCAATTTAAAGAATATTTTTGAAATTATATGTAAAAACAATCAACATATAACTATAACAACCATTTTTAGTAAAATAAAGACAATTCTGAAATTTACAACAAAGTTTCTGAAAGTAACAGCTGAGGGGAGAGCTGGTAAGATCCTCCCAGACCTAATTATGCAGCTTTTTCGTGACTCTTTTGACAATATTTACATAACACAGGGCTTGAAATTCAATTTTCCAGAGGAGGGGAGACTCCCTCCCAACATTTATAAATGGAGGGGAGTTTAGCTGTTTGGGAGGGAGAAAAAAAATCTTTAAAACCTACTGTTTAATGTGCTATTTAAAGAATTACACAAATACAGACATAACAAAATACCACTGAAGCAATTTTTATCAACAAATTGTTATGCAAAATCAGTTTTTTTTTTTAAAGTCACGATTCTATTAAGTTTTTAAAGGGATAATCCCCTTCCTGTGATAATTACTTTAGTTTCAGGTCTAATAAACACTGTTTTTGGTTCAAGTCAGGCGTGATTCTGGGTTACATTTTTTTTTTCGGAAATCGTCGGGGGGGGGGGGGGGGGGGGATCCGCAAGTTACTCTCTCCGCGAGGGGGATTATCCGCGATCTTCAGACGAAATCAGCGATTTAACTGCGAAATTTTAGCAAAATCGACGATTTATAGCGATCTTTTGTCGAAATCAGCGGTTTTTCTGCGATCTTTTGACGAAATCGGCGTTTGTTATGACGATCTTTAGACGAAATTTGCATTTTTACGAGATCTTTTCTCGAAAACGGCGTTTTATCCCTGCGATCTTTTGACGAAATCGGCGTTTTTGTTTAAAATGATCTTTTGACAAAATATTTTTAAGCGATCTCTTTTCGAAAACGGCGTTTTTTCCCACGATTTTTAGAAGAAATCGACGTTTTCCCGCAATCTTTAGACTAAATTAGCATTTTATTTGCGATATTTGATGAAATTGCTGTTTTTTTTTTTCCGCGATCCGCACAGGAAATTCGCGTTTTTTATCAATCTTTTGACAAAGTTCGTTGACAAAAACACTGACGAAATCGTCGTTTTTCCACGAAATATTGACGAAATGTGTGCTTTTTCGGCGATCCTTTTACGAAATTTGCATTTCTCCGCGATTATTTTTTCCGTGCGCAAAACCGTACAAATTGGCAACTATGCGGAATTCATAACCCAATTTCAAAATTTCGGAAGAGGATGCCTTAAATTTTCGGAAATTTCGGACGAGAATCTCTCTTGGTTCAGGCTGTTTTTAGGTTGAGTGAAAACACAAAGTCTAAAGTAAATCCCTCCTCCCCCTTTTCACACAATCCACTGTAACTTTTCAGAAAATTTGCTGCAAATTAAAAACACCCCTGAAGAATCCTTTGATAAATTTGGCATTTTCCCGTGATCCTTTAAAGAAATTCAAATGCAGGGACGTGCTAAGAGAAAACTGCGCTTGGGGCAAAGTTTTAATTTAGTGTTATTTTTCTTCTTACCGGCCAAAAATGATGTTGGTTGTAGAAAAACGGCGCCCCTAAGTTTCTGCACCCAGGGCGACTGCCTCTTCGAATCCACCTGCCCCTTTTCACACGACGCTGTTTATGTGGCGATCCTTTCACAAAATTCATATATTTTCCGCGATGATTTCACAAAATTCGCGTTTATTCCGCAATCATTTAAAGAAATTTGCGTTTATTTCACGATCCTCTCACTAATTCGTGTTTATTCCGCGATTTTTTTAAAAGATATTCGTGTTTTATGGAGATCTTTTAAGGAAAGTCGAGTTTTTTTTTTTTTTTTTTTTTTCCCCGCGATTCTTTGAGAAAATTGCCGTTTTTATCGCGATAATCTAACAAAATTTTCTGCGAACGATTGATGAAATTGATTGTGAAAATATGCAATTCAGCTCGGTTTCAAAAGCTATCAAAAATCGGTAATTACCCCGGAAATTTAGACATAACTATCCAAATTTCGGGGTTGATAAACGATGTTTCATAACTTTTGAAATCGAATGCGTTAATTTTTTCGAAATTTTGAAACGGAATTACTCCGTTTTAGCGACGATAAATCGCACGAAACTTGTCAATTGATCGCGGAAAAAAAAAAAAAAAAAAATGCGAAATTTGACGATTGGTTGCGGAAAAATAACGTGAATTCTAACGATTTTTCGCAGCAAAATATGTCATTCAGTCGCACGAAAATATCACAAAATTTGTAAAAAGAGTGAGAAGTTAATTGTAGTTTCAAAATGCAAAATTTTTCGGAAAATTCCGGATTTTTTTTGGGCGGGAGCCTCCCGCCTACGATATTTTTTTGGGCGGGATTTCAAAATTTCGGGCGGGATTTCAAAATTTCGGGCGCGAATCCCGCCATCCCGCCCTGAAATTCAAGCCCTGTAACATATCCTTTGACAAAATTTTTTATTTTATCCACGGTCCTTTGACGAAATTCGGGTCTTTTTATGTGGTCCTTTGGTAAAATTTGCATTTTTTAAATGATGTTTTGACAAAATTTAAGATTTGTTTATGATCTTTTGGCAAAATTTATGTCTTACCTACAATTATCTGACAAAATTTGCAATTTGTTTTGCAATCCTTTCAGAAAATTTGTATCTTTTTTTATTTTGCTTTGTTACAATTTTTTTTACAAAATTTTGCATTTTTCAGAAATTTTGACAAAATTCATGTTTTTTTTTTTTTTTTTTTTTCTTCTCATTTTTTGATGACAGATCTTTTTTTGTTTTTAATTCTAATAACTGGAAAACCAGGATTCTAGTATTTGAAATAACTAAAACAGAATTCTATATACAGCCGGAACAGAATCACCCCTGGGTATTTATAAAAGCTTGGTGCAATTTGGGCTTCAGAAAGCAAAATTGATCATCAAATAATGTAAATAGTTATAAAAACAAACCTAATGAACTTTTATGCTTGTTTAGGTATGTATTTAGGTGAAAAGTGGAAAATTGAGTTACTAGGCAGTGGTCTAGATTTAGTTTCTTTATTGGCCACTTTTAAAATAGCCGAATATAATGTTCAAAATTTATTTGACATCATATAAAAATCTTAATCATAGTAAATAAACATGTTTTTTATAAATCAAAGTTTTATATAAAATAAACTATTTATGATAAAAATCGGGAAAAAATCCAAATCCAGAAAAATTTCCTTAAAATTAGGAAATCTATTATTATACATGTTTTTTAAGATATATTCATGGATTGTATATACAATTCATAAACACAATTATAAATGAATTGCTATTCTTTCATTAGATAAAAAGCTATGAAATCAAAATTTCAACAGGTATGTGTACACTTTCAAAAATTAACATTTAAAACAGAATTGAAAAGTTACATTAGGTTTAGTTTTAATTAAATATGTTATTAACACACACTTAATGCAGGGGAAATCTAAGTTGGTGAGTATATTTCACAGGAATAAACAGTATGTCTTGAATAAAAACAATTCAACTGATAAGCATGTGGCACGATTTGAAATATTGAAAATGCTTGTGCTTGTAAAATCTGCTTGCATCCAATGGGGAAAAAAAAAAAAAAAAAAAAAAAAAAAAAAGGAATAAATTACTTGAAATGCATGTGGAATCAAAGCTGATAAATGTATTTTTCAGAATATAACTGTATTTCTCAAAAAAAAAAAAAAAATAATAATAATAATAATAATCCAACTGAAGAGCACATGAGGATAATGATAAGCTGAAAAAGCAGAAAGCTTTAAAAATTTTGTCTGCTGGAGGAACAAATAAAAAAAGCGTGGGGAATTTAGAGCAAATATGTTAAAATAAAACGCAGATGATTTTCATCCCTATATTCAATGAATTATAGCACAAATGCTTAAAATTACTTACAACATAGAAAGATAGAAAAACTCACAGTTGGCTTTCAAAAATTTACAACATAAAAAAAGTCCTAATTTACACTACTTTTTACTTTCTCCTATTTTCAATAGAAGAAAGTATTGCAATCGAAATTTTTTTTTACTTCTGTTTTTCAATGGATTGACATTTTTTAGGGCTCAGAGAATGCAAAAAACATTTTTACAAACTGTCTAGCTGTCCGTATGTCACCATTTTACCATTAAAAAGTGTATGAAGATATGCATAGAATTGAACCAAATTTTTTGTAAATGTTTTTGACTGGGGTAAGCAAGTCCTCTTTCAATTTTGGGTACTTCTATGTTATCCAGTCAACCAAAAAATTATCACCAAACTATCAGATTAAATGCTAATAATGGATGATCGTGAATGTCACATTCAATGACATTAAATGCGATTCATATGTTTAAAATGTCATTAAGTGATTTTTATTTCAACTTTTTATTAATATTTTTATTAATATTCTACTAATTATTTGTTTTTTCGTTATTTAAAATAAAAATTATGTCAACATGTATAATTTGGCTATTAGTTTGGCGATTTGTATAATTTGGCAAAATTGGCCGACGAGATAACCTAGAAGTACTCAATTTTGAAATACTCCGCCAGAAGGGAATGCTGCAATAGCAATTTTTGTGCCATTTTCAATATTGTACCACCTAAAAGTGTATGAAGTTATGCATAGAACTGAACCAATTCTTTTGTGTAAGTATTTGGCTATGGCTAGTTGATCCTCCCTGAATTTGAAAAAAAATTGCCAGAAGGGGACACCGCAATAACATTTTTTGCACCATTTCTACTTTCTTCTATCTTCAATAGAAAAAAATATTGCAATTGAATTTCTTTTTTTTTTTTTTTTTTTTTTTTTTTGAAAGATTTACACTATTTTGGGGTCAGAGATTCCAAAAAACATGTTTTTACAAAATGTCTGCCTGTCCGTGTGTCCATATGTTACCATTTTAACATCAAAAAGTGGATGAAGATATGCATAAAATTGAACCAACTTTTTGTGAAAATTTTTTGCTGTGGCAACCAGGTCCTCTTTCAGTTTTGAATTATTCTGCTGGAAGGGGGCACTGCAATAGCAATCTTTGAGACATTTTAAATTTCAATAGAGTACTGGACTAAAAGTGCAAGAAGTTATGCATCAAATCAAATCAAACCAAATTTTTTGTGTAAGTGTTTGGCTATGGCAAGTTGGTCCTCCCTGAATTTGAAAAAAAATCAGACTGGAGGGGGTGCTGCAATAGCGATTTTTGTGCCATTTTCAATATTGTACCGACTAAAACTGTATGACATTATGACCTAATTGCATCAATTTTTTTGTGTAAGTGTTCAGCTATGACTAGTTGGTCCTCTCTGAATTTGAAAAAAATCTGCGAGAAGGGGGCACTGCAATAATGATTTTTGTGCCATTTTCAATATTTTACTACATAAAAGTGTATAAAGTTATGCTCAGAATTGAATAAAATTTTTTGTACAAGCCTTTGGCTATGGTCCCCCCACTCTCCCCGAATTAAAAAAAAAAAAAAAATCTGCCGGAAAGAGACGCTACAATCGCGATGTCTGTGCCATTTTCGTTACCTTTTCAGCAAAAAGTATATGAAGTTATATATAGAACTGTGAACTAAATTTTTTGTGTCTGATTATTTTTAGATATAACGAGTAAATCATCCCTGAATTTGAAAAAATTCTGCCAATCATTCTATTGTCCACCGGCTCGTGCAGAGAAGAAACTTGTTTTTACTCTAATTAATTGACTGAAGCAGAAATTGAAAATGAAAATCAAAGTTGGTATAGTATTGAAATAAAATTATTAAAGTATTCACAAATGTAACTATCTTTTTAAATATTAAAATGTATGTTTGAGATAGAACGTTTTGGGTTTGGAACATCCAACTAATTTTGTACTTAAAATAAAGTGGTGAGTGACAACTTACATGTGAAAGCAAAAAAATGTACTTACAGGATCGAGAAATTTCCTTTGCTTCGAGCATTCAGAACCATCTTTGCTATCTTCAGACGCAAGAGAAATTTTCTTTCGCTTAGGCATGTTTAATTTTTTCTATAAAAATTACAAGATTATTTAATTCAATAATAACATTAAAAAAAGTTTTAAAAAAGTGTACAACATAAAATATCATTAAAATTCAAATTATAAATAGGAATACACAGGTTAAAAATAGCAAATTAAACAGTCAATGTATGCAATCAGGGGCCTATCCACCATGCAAAATCTGGGTTCTATTTTGGATCCCTTGACAAATATCACTTTAATAAAACAAGCTATTTTATAAAATTATCTTTAATAAAACAAGTTCCTTCACAACAGGGTTGGCATGATTTAAATCAACTGATTTAAATCAAGATTTAAATCTAGATTTAAATCAGCTGATTTTTTAAAAAAATCATTTGATTTAAATCAATTTTTTTATGTTGGAAATTAGTCAGCAGAGAAGTAAAAAATAGATGTAAATAAGTAAAAATAGTGAAATATTTCTGAAATATTCATCTCACTAAAGCTTGGTACAATAGTGAAGGCGGCACTGCATACTGCATTAGTTATTCCAGTAGATGTTAAGTGGGATTCTTATGGTGACGTCTTTCAATCATACATAAAAAATTGGTCAAAAATAGTAAAAGTATGTGAAGATCACTGAGATAATATAAGTTCTGATATTAAGAAAACAGAAATATTAAAAGTAATGCATAGCATATGATTGAAAAGTACTACTCTGTTATCCCGTCGACCAAAATACTATCGCCAAATTATAAGATTAAATGCCAATAATGGATGATTGTGAATGTCAATTCAATCACATTAAATACAATACACGTATTTAAAACGTCATTAGGTGCATTTTATTTGTATTTTTAGTACCACTAAATTATCCTGTCGACCAAAAAAATTATCGCCAAACTATAAGATTAAATACCAATAATGGATGATCGTGAATCTCACATTCACTGACATTAAATACGATTCACATGTTTAAGATGTCATTAAGTGATTTTTATTTAGACTTTTTATTTGTATTTTTATTAGTATTCCACTAATTATTTTTTTTTCGTTACTTAAAATAAAAATTATGTCAATATGTATAATTTGGCTATTAGTTTGGCGATTTGTATAATTTGGCAAAATTGGTCAACGGGATAACAGAATAGTACCGTATTTTTATTAATATTCTACTAATTATTTGTTTTTTATTATTCAAAATAAAAATTACATCAATATGTATAATTTGGCTATTAGTTTGGCGACTTTATTTGTTTTTTATTATTCAAAATAAAAACTATGTCAATATGCATAATTTGGCTATTAGCTTGGCGACTTGTATAATTTGGTCAACTGGATAGCAGAGTAGTACCAATTGAAGTTTTCAAACCCATTGCTTGTGCCCTATATACAATCCAAAAAGAGGCTTGTTCCCTTGCCAAATGCAGATATCAATGGAAAATTTTGGGTAAAAAGTTAGAAAATGTATTAGATAAGCATAGAATTACAAAATTTAAAACAAGATATGAATAAGCTATTAATGCGTGTCATTTTGCTGGAGTTTTAATAAGTCCCCAATTTTAAATTGAAATGAAATTTCACTTAACGTAGAGGAAAATAATGAAGGTTTGGCATTCATTAAAGAAAATTGTCCAAATCTTCTCACCACTGTAGCACATTTTTAAGCAAAAAATGGCCCATTCCAAAAATTACCATTGCTTGAGAAAAAGTTTGAAATATGAGTATACTGAATTTCAAGTATATATATGAAATATAGCCAGTATATGTGATGAGGGGGAGAGAAGGGATATAGAGAAGTGTAACACTTTGTCACAAAAAGGGGGGGGGGGAGGTAAAAAATATTGAAAAATGTGCGACATCATTTATAGACAGCCCTTTATAATACATCATTTTGAACATTTTATCAATCACAAAACAAATGAAGCAGTGGTAGCTAGGGCTGGGCAATATACCACAATGTTGTTATACATCAATATTTCTTTAAAAATGCAATAACAATATTGAGATTTCAATTCTTATGATATATTGTTTCAAACAGTAGGGTGAATGTCCCGGTTTTGGCCACATTAAGAGAAAAGTTGAAATAAACATTTTATAGTTCCTGACTGATTAAAGCATTTTAAATCATAATAACACCACTCGTTAATAAATTTAATCGGCTTTCTGTTCATTATATTAACTTTTAAACGAATATTTTAGATTGTGAGCTATAATTCATTAAATAATTTTGTCCAATATGTACCAGTTTTGACCACTCCAATATCATACAATTTAACAAATGTTTTAATTGTTATTAAATAAAATAAAATATTTTTATGTAACATTTATTTCATTTCACAGATATCTATCTGCTGTATGCAGTGATGCCGCTGGACTTGAAAAATCCTGGGTCCTGGGGACCCAGGACTTCTAAAATTCTGGGTCCCTTTTTTACAAAAGTGGGTCCCCACTAATAATAAGTCATATTTTTAGATGCAAAAATTGAACTTCTTTGCAAAAGAAAAATTAAATGCAATAATTATTGTTTTAATAACAATGTATAATTAATTAAAGAATATATTATTTTTTAAAACTATTAAGAGAAATTTTCTTTACCTTTTTAAAAATAAATATGCAAGATACACATTATAAAATAATGCTTATTTGAGTGTAAAAGATAACAAGTATCAGTATTGTTCACATTTCTTTCAAAGAGAGGCAAAACTGATTTATTGAAAAAGGCATTTTTCCTGAAAAAAGAATACTTTTGAATAAAGGAGTACTTTTTGTTTAATGAATGGGTGTTTTCAGAAGTTACATTCATTCAGAAGGATTCGAAACAATCAAAAACAGATTGTGACGCAGAAAAATCTGTTTTTGGAGCAGCCAAATAATAATAATCATTTGGAAGCAGGAAAGTTAGCTTTTGGAACAGAAAAATTCTATCCCTTTGACGAAAATTGCATTTTAAAGTGATTTTTTGGTAAAATTAGATATTTTTCGTGATGTTTTGAGAAAATATGCCGCTTTTTCGCGATCTTTTGACAAAAATTATCATTTTATCACGATTTTTTGATGAAAATTGCCGGTTTTCGCGACTCTTTTGACAAAATTTGCCGTTTTATTGTGACTTTTGAATGAAATTTGTCATTTTTTTTGAGGAAATCTGCCCTTTTTTTTTGGATTTTGTAACAAAATTAGCCATTTTTTTCGCGAATCTTTTGAAGAAATTTGCCAGAAATTATTCGTTATTTCGCGATTTTTTTTAATGAAATGTGTCAGTTTTTTGCAATTTTTGACGAAATGTGCCAATTTTTCACGATCTTTTGTAGTGAGTTACCGCTGTATCACGATATTTTGATGAAAATTGCTGTTTTTCGCAAATCTTTTGCCAAATTTGCCGTTTTATCACGATTTTTGGACAAAATTTGCCATTTTTTCGCGATTTTTTAAGGCAGTATGCCTTATTTTCAGGATTTTGTAACAAAATTAACCATTTTTTTGAGGGAATTTGCCGGAAATAATTCGTTATTTCGCGATTTTTTGAACGAAATTTGCCTTTTATGACGAAAATTAAGCGTCCCGCAGGACGCATAAGCTCCATTTTTCCGCACCTCATCGCCAATTTTTTGCGTATTTTAAGCACTATAGCGCGTACACGCCATCCTTGTGTATGTATATAAAAAATTCTTTATGAATTGATAAAAAAAATCAGATGAAGCATACTTAAGTTGATTTTAGTTGAAAATTTCAATTAAAAAACAAGAAAAGCAAAATTAAAACTGAACTATTTTCTTTTTTTAAATTTGGTTAGTAAAATATATACATCATGAATATACTAACAACTTTAATCAAATTTCTCACTGAATTCATCAGAATCATTCTTAAAATTAATGCAGTCCATGCACATAAAAGAATATATTCCTTATCACTTGAGTCTAGTTCTTCCAGTTGAAATTTTTTAACATAAATGATGGGTGATCATTCAAAATAAAATTGTTTTTCATATTTGTCACACTCTATCCATATAGAAGATATGCCACTGAGAGCAACTTATTCTGTGGCCAAAACTGGATTATTTACCTTATGTTTTAGTTTATTTATCATACCTAAACATCAACTCAACATATTACTTCTCAGTAGATTTTATCAGTACTAAATTATAACCTAGCAGCAGAATATTTTTCTCAAGTCTGCAACGCAAGTAAAAAAGACAGTCTGCAGACCTATCCTTCGCATTACATTACATCACAGGTTCCCAACGGGGGCGGTACCCCCCCCCCCCCCCAGTGGGCACTGGAGTCTTCCAGGGGGCATTAGAACAGTCAAGGGGGCAGTCATGGCTTACTTACGTATTTAGGAACTAATATATAATGAAAATAGTTGATCTCCTCTGCATTAGGTCTGCATCTGGTCCATGATATAAACCTTAACTACACCTTTCAATGAAAATCTATACAGACGAGCCTAGATCAGAGGGGGGGGGGGGGGGGAACTGAACTTATTTTACATATGTATAAAAATTGCCATGGAAAACAAAGAAGGACTAAAATCGCAGAGAATAAAATTTTATTGTAACAAACTAAAAACATTGTAGCTGCAATTCTTTTATTAATGTCAAAATATCACAGAGGAGCATGAAAAATTTCTAAGGCTCGCATTAAAAATCATTACGAATTGAAATATTGTGGAGTAGAAAATTTGTGATAATTGGCTGGATAAAATTGTTAAACAGAATTCTCTTTTTATTGACCTGTATTTCGAAAAATTCTGAAGTATGACGACACATGTCTGAACAGAGAATTTTAAACAACCCCGTGATTTGAATGAGTTCAAGAAATTTTTTTATTCTTATTGAAAGAGATAAAAAGTATTATATCTACAAATTTGTTTAAAGTAAATTTATTGAAACTTAAATAGAGAAAATTTTTATATTTCAAAATATCTTAATGGAAGAATTAGAGGTATATATGTATATTAAGACAAACATAAACAAATTTTTAATACAATTAATTTCTGTGTTCTTTAATGGAAGAAGAAATGCCGGCAGTACAGTATTGAGTATTTGAAATATGGTTCTACGCACTCTCCAACTAACCAACCGTTACCTAAGCACTTAATTTGCAATTTTTTTTTTCAAATGAAGCCATGAAGCCTTCTAGGCTACAAGAGCACTTGAATAAATGCAGACCGATAGAGAAGACAAAGATGTGTCCTATTTTTCAAAGACTGGAAAAGGAAATTTTAAAACAGTCAACTATATCAAATCTTTGTCAGTTTTTTACTAAACATGAATATGACTGACTACGAGCATCATATAATATTGTGATTGATGCATCATATAATATTGTGATATATGTTGATCGCAAAAATATGAAAACCGCACACAATCTGTGAGAAATTAATCAGTAAAAGAGATGATAAAAACTGTTTTCATTGACTTGTTTGTCCGTCTGTGTGTCTCTCTGTCTGTGAGTGAGTCTGTAAACGCTCCATCTCCCGAACAAATTGAGAAAGAGACTTGAAAATTTGTATGTACTTAGTATATAAGAATGGGACGAAGCCTGTTTAATATCAGTAATCTCGATTATCCGAAATTATTTTTTTCCGACTCTCGAAAAATTCATTCAAAAATTTTCGAAATTTTTTATTTTAAGGATTGGATGTAAAAGATAATAAAATAGCACAAATTTTGCATAAGGAGCAGAGTCGATCGGATTATGAGTTGCCAAGATATTTGTAATCCTGTTTTCCACATTCTTCGATTTTTCATGACCCTGTATTTCATTCAAATTTCAATCCAAAATATATTTTAATTGAGAATGAGACACTTAATCCGACACAGTACTCTGTGAGTCAATATAATTATTATTTTTGGAGTTATAAGGATGTTTCTTTATGCAATTCGGTACTATTCGAGTGGTTTGGCGTTTTATATAAATTTGTCCAAAATTGGCTCATCAGCAAATAATAAAGCATTACTATGTACATTAAAATATTTAAATATGCATTTAAATTTTGCTTTGGAATTGCAATGCATTGTATAAATAGTTTACAGATGTTTTATTTTCATATATCATATTATACATATTCATTTTGGCTGAGAACTGCTTCCGTGCAGTAGCTAATTTACTACCTAAGTAAAGGAACAGACATCTTTGAACCAGGCAATTTGTGACTTATGTTAAAGAAATTGGAATCCGACATGACAAATTGTTAAAACTTCACCAGCCTCAGCCGTTTCGTTATTATTTTTTTAATTATTGTTTTTGTATTTAATTTTCAATTTTTAATGCATTTGATGGCTCTTCTAATTAAGTTCTACTCTGTGATTCTTAGCAGATAGATAGGTAAAATATAGATAATATGCTACAATATTTTAACATTTTGTACAATTAACAACTATGGAAGAGGTGGCATTGGCACTTTTTTTCTTGCAAAGGGGGAAGTGGTCCAGAAAAGGTTGGGAACCTATGCATTACATGCACTCAAATCTCCCAAGTATTTGTGATAGACATAAAAGGAAATTACCTTTAAAAATAAGTTGGCTCATGCATTGTCTGAAAGGGGGTGGGGACTTCCCTTTGAGAAAATTTGCGATTTTTCCATGATCTTTTGAAGAGGTGTCATTTTTTGCGATATTTTGATGAAATTTACATTTTTTGTGGGGTTTTTTTTGACAAAATTTGACGTTTTTTTTCCAGGGTTCGTGATTTTTTTGATTTTTTTAATAAAAATCAAAACAATCGGATTTTTTTGATTTAAATCGGATTTTTTTGATTTAAATCAGATTTTTTTGATTTTTTTTAAAAATTGAAACACATTATTATTATTTTATGATTTTTTGATTAATTTAAATAATATAAAGTTTACATACATAGACATGCATATTATAAGTATTATCTATTACTAATATTACACAATTTACATAAATGATTCATACTATTTCAAGGTAAAACTTTAGGCTATGAAAAAAATCTTGATTACACAAAATGCATGAAAAACTACAAATTAGAAGTCAAAAATAAGTGTTGACTGAGAAAAATGAGTTCAATTGCTGCCATCAAAATACTTAAGGCCAGAGGACACAAATTGAAATGTCATCACTAATTGACTGACTTCTCAGTAGTGTTGGAATTTACACAGGAAAAATTTGAATAGCAATTTTATTTTACTTGTGGAATATTTATCATCTTATAAAACAATGACTATTTAAACTCACTAATAAGAACTTGGAATCCCTAAATAAAAATTCAGCCAGAGAAGAAATGCTACAATGTTGCCGCATCTGGATATTTTTTTATTGGGGGATTCCGAATTCTCATCCGTATGTTTAAGAAGTAATTAATCATAAGCAGGGGTGGGGAATTTTTCCAAATTCTTAACAGCCAAGGATTTATTTCACCAGCCCGCAAGATGCAACACACACGCAGTTGAAAAAAGTTGTAACAAAATCGCATGCGATTACAGACAAAATTACTATTACTATAATGCATTTTCATAATTCTTTTTCTATAATATTAAGAAATATATATAACAGAGATAAGATTAATATTAGATAGAACTTAGTACCATATTTACACTGTAATAATTTGGAAAGCTAAAATATCTAGATTAAAAGAGTGTTTCTGATAATGTGCCTATTGCCTACAGTTTTTCAAAAACTAAAAATGCACTCGCCCTGTGAGAAAATCCACTTGCCACTGGCGAACAAAATGATGTATTTCCCCACCCCTGATCATAAGTTAATCAGTATGTTCAGTGTTTTATACGATGATTGATATTCCACAAATAAAATAAAAGTAAATTGTTATTCAAAATTTTCTAGTGTGAATTCCAACATAAGTGAGAAGTAAATCAATTAGTGAATACCTCACAATTTGTGTCCTCTGGACTTGAGCATTTCGATGGCAGTGGTTTAACAGTTTTATCTGTTGATTTCTAATTTCTGAAAGTATCAAACCGAAGGCAAAAAACATTTGTTCGATTGAAGCAGATAAATCTATTGTAGTAAAAAGCTAGTTGATCATTAATTCTATTTTTAGTATGAGCTTTTTTGATAACTGTAACAAAAATATCTTCCACCATTCTAAAGGGCTGAGATCAATTATATTAAATTAAATAAATAAATCAATTGCTGATTCAGATTTTGCTCAAATCCTTATATAGCAGGCTTCACCAAAATACAGCACATAAAGTCATACAATTTTATTTTACCTCAACTTGCAAAAGTTTTTCTAAATACTAATGAGTAAATATTCAAATATTTAATATATTTCTGCTTAAATTTCTTTACAATTATTTTATAATTTGATTCAAATGAAATTTGAAAGCATTTTTTTTTTCTAAATTTTACATTTATTTTACTTTTTTACTAAGCTTAAGCTTTATCTTTCTGAAAGTTGTTTGATTATATATGGTATATAAAACTAAATTATATTAAAGCATATTATTATGTTTGTTTCATCTGAAATTTATTAAAAAATAACTTAAAAGAAAAACTGATTTAAATCAATGATTTTTTTAAAAAAATCAATTGATTTAAATCATGATTAAAATCAAGCCGATTTAAATCAACGAACCCTGTTTTTTTCCCCCATTTTTTGACAAAAACTGATGATTTTTTATGATCTTTTGACGAAAACTGCCATTTTGTCATGATCTCTTGAAGAAATTTTCTGTTTTGTCGCAATTTTTTTGAAGAAATTTACCGTTCTTCGCTATTTTTGAAGAAATTTATAGTTTTTTGCGATTTTTTTAACAAAATTCGCCGTTTTTTGAGATTTTTTAAAGAAATTCGCTGTTGTTTCGTGATCTTTTGACAAACTGCTGGTTTTTCGCGATCTTTTGTAGAAATTTCCCGTTTTTTCACGATCTTTTGAAGAATTTTGCTGTTTTTTCCTGTTTTTTATTTGTGATGAAATTTGCCGTTTTTTTCATGATTTTTTGAAGAAAACTGCTTTTTTTGTGAACTTTTCAAGAAATTCGCTGTTTTTTTTGCAATTTTTGAGGAAAATTTGCCGTTTATTTCATGATTTTTTGATGAAAGCTGTCATTTTTTTGTGATCTTTTGAAGAAATTTGCCATTGTTTGCTATTTGTGGAAGAAACTTATCCTTTTTTTGCGATTTTTTTTTTTTTACAAAATTGTAAATGATGAAAGAGTGTTTGCTTAAGGTGTAAAAATTCATATACTAATTTGTTAACATCAATTCATAGCTTAAATATTGGATAAATAAATCCAGTGTGACTAAAACTGGTACAGTAGTACAAAATCGAGGCATCACTTCTATTTCATTTTACTTCCAGAGTTTTGGAAAGTACGGAGTTATGTAATTCTTGATACCTTGAAAATTGGCATGAAAGTTACTTTTGCAAAAATATCTTCTTTTTTTTTTTTTTTTTTTTTTTTTTTTGAAGTTTTTGCAAAAATTTTTTGCATTGTGATAAAAAAATTTAAATTTACAGGTAATTAAATTATTTTCATTTTATACATTCTCTTATGCATATTTCTTGTTTCATTTGAATAATTTATTATGTTTAACTTTCTAAAAATTTTTAATAATATACATTTTTGATCAGATCTGCAAAAAATTTAAATTCATGTACCATCTTTTATCAAATTAAGATATTGAATTTTTTTTTCTAGATAATCAACATACACATGTGTGTGTGTTTTAATATTTTATATAGAGGACAGTTACATTTGCGACCTTATAATAGAGTGATATATTAAAATATATCACAAATATTTGGTCAGCCAGCAAAAAATTAGGATATTAAATTTATGATATCGCCCAGCCCTAATGGTAATCCAATATTCTGTTGAAAAAAATCTGCTGATCTGCATAGGCTTAGAGAGACATAGAATAAAAAAGAAAATAAGCAAAAAAAAGAAAGGCAAAAATGATCTTTTTTTTTTTGCAAAAACTTCAAATGATGAAAATACTGGAAGGAAATTGATATTGTGACAGACATTCACTTTTTCGCATTTACCACTGAAAATGAAAAATTTACAATGGATGAAATCAATTGATCTAATGATGTTGTTGGATATTGATGTAAATGATTTTGTTTGCGCTAATATCAATATGCCAAGCAAGCAGACATAAATTATATAAGAATAATTGAGGTTGTAAAGGACAAATTTGGTTACAATGTAACAATTCATAAGAAAAACAGAATGAAAATTGGAGATTTCATTTTCGACAATTTGATATTAGTTATGTTGAGAAGACATATGTTCTGCCAGCTCCACAAGTGATTGATTGTCTGACAGGCTGCTTACTATTTGAAATTCAGATAGATTTATTAACCTATACAATTTTTGTTAAGTTGCATATGTACTCATTAGTCAACACTAGCCTACTTGTGCTTTATCATATTGTTTTATTGTTTCGTAGCTGTCTCAAACTTTCTTATTAGTAGGGAGATAAAGGACACATTTTGAAACTCATAAATCCCTTAATTACAAAATAATTTTTGCATGCAATGTTTCTACATTGTTTAGAGAGATTAAAAAGTGTTTCTTCTTGTATTCTATAAATTGCAATTTTGCTTTGTGTCAAACAAAGTTTATTTTTAATTTTTGTAAAATGTGTTTAATTTCTCCTCTATATGACTAACAATTAGAAAATTATACAATCATACAATTTCATAATCTTATAACGCAATATTAATTCCTTTCATTACTGTTGCTTTCTTTTTTTTTTATGTTTACAACTTTAAATTGTCTTTAAACACATTTTAACTTACAATAAAATTCAATATTTTTTACTAGCCATGCATAGATGATTTATAATTAGAACATCATAATTTTTATTAATTCTTTGGGTTGAATTTTTCATCTATCAAAATGACAGCATAAATTCCATCAAATAAATTGAGCAAAAAATGCGTCGAGACATCTTTAGAAATGGGAAAATCTGAGATCTGATCTTTAATTCAGATTTTTTAAAAATTATAAATTAGTTATTAATTTTCTTAACCCTCAATTTAGAAAATTTTAAATTAGTGTATGTGTTTACTTTAATATGTGAGTTGATAATTTATTAATGCAATCTGTACAGTACTTACCAACCAATAATACAAAAAGCAGTTAGAAAACTCTTATGTTAGGAAGTATCACACATAAAAACTCAATCGATTTCAGAAAGCAAAGCAATAAGATTGGCTTGATTCAAAGCATATAATGAATCATAAATAGTATTTACAAAAATTGTAGTCGGAATTAAGTATAAAATCTAATGAAACAAAATAAAATCAGCCAAACCCCAAAAGACAAACAACAAACATAACTTTTACATCTATTTTACATTAAATCTTTGTTGTACATTTAATTATGCAACAACTCTTTAAATTTTACGCATGAACATAGTCGTTATGTTGAACTTTTATAAAATGTCACAGTCGCATTGCACCCATTGACTTTCTCATTAAGGTCATTGATTGCACCCAAGTTCAGGTTCTATTTTGATCAATTATTTTTGCCACTGAACCGTCATCCGCCAGCAAACGATCGAGTTTTGTTTTGGCCTCGATGGAATATTTGCCTTAAATCAAAAGGAGAAAAAACAGAAATAGAGAAAACTTTTAAAGACGGAAACATTAAAAATTAATTAACATTGTTGATTGAATTTTTACCGAAAAAATTAAACTGATTGGCAACGAGAGAACGAAGACCAAACCAGACCGCGTGTTAATGTTTTGATTTGAATTTCCAAAAATCGTGAATGCTTATATAAATATCGAAGAAGACTGCAGTATGAGACGAAGATTGCCTAACATTTTGATTACTGGTTATTAATGATTTATTATTCTGATTATTAATGTATATCTTGTTGATAGTAGAAGTGTTATTATTACTTTTACCACGTGGTATTTTCAATACCATCTGTTTTAATGTGTAAATTGGGCACTTATTTTTCTTTAATATATTATTTTGTTATATTATGTTAAATGCCTTAGTAATTATTCGTATTTTATTAATTAAAATGTATAAAAATATTTAGACAGATTGCATTTATAAAAAATATTTTCTTTTCTTTGATAGGTACTCCAGGTACCGGTAAATCTACACTTTCTTCGGAACTTAGCCAATTAACTGGAATGGAGTGGATAAATGTTGGTGATCTTGCTAAAGCGAATAATTTATATGAAGAGTATGATGAAATGCTTCAGTGCCATGTCCTTGATGAAGATGGGGTAATGATTCTTACGACTTCATCAGATTGCTTAAGTATATTTATTAAGTGTATAATCTAATGTTTTAAAAAACGCGAATAACTCACGTGTATAATTATTCTGTTATTAATACTGCATAATAGATTTCTTTAAAATGAACTTTATCACAACAAATTTCTTTAACAAAGTTTCAACATACAACCATATGGCATGTTAAAAGAAAAAAAAAAAAAAAAAGATTATCTTTAAACTCAAGTTTATTGCATATAGTTCTGTTGAAATGTGCTGGAACTATAAAAACTATCATTGTGGTATTTTATGTACATAAATCTGGACATGACAGAAAAATAGCAAAGCTGAATTTGATGAAAAAAAATGAATTCTCAAAGCATTTTTAGATAAATTTTTGTGAAATAACTCACAATATATCAAATGCAGAAGGCCGAATCCATGTCAATACAGGCAGGGGGTTACCTTCATAGTCTCAGAAGTTCTTAGATTGAACATATGTTAAAATTCAGGAAAAAATAACATTCCCGTAATTTTTGGTTTTTCCCAAAAAAATTTCTGGACTGAGATACAGGGTGCCAAAGATGGCATCCCGAGCACCTTTTCCCGTTCGTGATTTTCGAAAAAAAGTTTAAAGTGCTCTATCTCTGAAACGATGCAAGATATTTCGTTGCAGTTTATTTTATTTTAAAGATAATATTTTTCTGCTTAAAAAGATGTACTCCATTTTGAAATATGTATTTAATTATTTTTAAAGCAGCCTTCTAAAAAAAAATTTTTTTAATCAAAAATAATTTTTTTCTCAAAAATGCCAATCTCAAAAATTTTGATTTTTTTACTGTTAGTCAATACCATTGAGGACTACTTTCACTGTAAAGGAGAACTTCCACTTTTGAGTTTAATAAGTTTTAGAATCATTTCAAGAATTTAGAGAATTTTACAGGAACTGCATATCAAAAGTTCCAATAAAAGTCTCTCAACTTTTGTTTATTTGTATCATATGTAGCCTATTACATATCCTAAACAAGTTAGAAATAACACATCAAACATGGTAAATGAGGTGCATTCATACTATGACTAATTTTATAAATATTTAGATCTTGGTGCAATAAGTATTACTCTTGTGAAAATTGGCATGAATACAAAATTTATTATGTTTCTATATATTAAATTCAGTAATACAGAAGTAATATGAATCCATCTTAAAAAGAATGTATCACCTGGGCAACCTAGAATCATTACCTATCATGGGATATGTTTGAATTAATTATGCATGATAGGATTTAACAGGATGAATAAAATATTTATGAGTGTCTTTTTTTCAAAGTTTTAGGTAACATTTTTTTGTTTGAAATGATATATTCAATTTTGTAAAAATGTATTCATATTTTTTTTTTATGCAGCTTTTTGATTCTTTTTAAATAAAAGAAATCAAAAATGCCAATCCTAATTTTTTT
Source organism: Maratus speculifer (assembly GCA_964019185.1). Taxonomy (NCBI): domain Eukaryota; kingdom Metazoa; phylum Arthropoda; class Arachnida; order Araneae; family Salticidae; genus Maratus; species Maratus speculifer. The sequence continues at coordinate 333,693,811 of OZ025297.1, forward strand.
TTTTTTTTTTTTTTTTTTTGCTTTTGATTAATACCATTGAGTACAGTGGCGCAGCCAGAATTTGGTTCTGGGGGGGGGGGGGTGTGAGTTTCTGATAAAGATGTTTTCCGGTTATTTGAATCGTTGGTTAATAGAATCAGTACTTATTAGAATATTCACTGTATAATGCTTAAACTCAAAGAGCATCTGTGTGGCAGAAAATCATTATTCTTTCAGCCTAATACAGCTCAGAAAATTGATTTAGTTCAAATAACCAATTTTTACTTAACTAATCAATGTAATATGCACTTTTACAGTTTTAAGTAGAATTTTTGCTATTTAATTGAATCCCTTTATTAAATGAAATCTGGTTTAATAAAGTGGCAGAATCTGAAGTACGCCAAAACTTTTAAATATTAAATTTGGTTTTGATTCATATACGCGGCAATTGTAGCGATCTTTCTTAGCTCTGGGAGGGGTTTTAACACTAAAACCACCCCCTTGGCTGCGCCACTGATTGAGTACTTACTGCCTACCTTATTTCGGAAAACTTCCACTTTTGATTTTGACAAGTTATCGAAACACATATAAAATTTTGCCATATATTTTACCAATTCCTGTATGACAATCACATATTGGTCTCAGGAAATCAAAATCTTACTTTTGTTTGACATAGGATTTTATTTCTTAATAAGTATAAGAAACTGACAGCTTTAAAAATAGCTTACAAAAGAAAAGAAAAACATGCCATAAAGTTTACAAAATATATATATATATAAGTTTCAAAACATATTACTTCCAGTGTACTCTGCTTAGAACTGAAATTAGAAATTCATAGACTTTATAATTTGTTGAACAGTATCTCTATCTTCCTTTGATATTTAGTGATGCCTTCCTGTTTAACTAATGGGGTCTGGGGCTTCCATAATCCTTAAAACATTGTGAATAGAAAGTGAACACTGGTGGTGATGTTGCTGTCTTGCAGGTGGAAATGTATACCCAACAGTCGATCCAAATGGGAGCATAAAGTTAACGACAATTTCATAAACATTTCATATCATTTACCTTTGCAATCCACCACTCACAGTAATATACACAGGCAACAAAAATTCCTTTTTATAAATTGTGAATTTGAATATTTTGCAATTGTTTCAGAGATCTTGTTTGGGCAAATGAAATTTCTTCTTGCTTGCTGTTCAAAGTTTGTGCAATATAGGTACTACTAGCAGTTACCCGTGACTTCGTTCACATAACATTTAAAGAAGAAATAATTGATCAATCAAGCAAAAAATTTCGATGATGAAAAGCATGTGTAATTAACTTTTTATCGCGAATTTATGGTAAAAAAACTTTTGATAATCCCTATTTGCTAATTTGTTTGCTGGTCAAAATTTTCCTTTCAGCGATTAATACTAATAGATAGAAACATTCTTGAATTCTTTTGTTCAGCCCTGTAGTTTTCCAAGTGCCTTTAATACACGAAAGTATCTTTCTAAAATTTATTTCAAACAAAAATATTTCTTATTACTACCTAAATTACATTTTCAGAAATTATCATCCGAAGACAACCTTGTATCCAGTTCTTTGCGGGACCCTGTTTATGATTTTATATATATACTACAAACATTTCTTAGTTTACTAAATGCAGTTCAAAATAAAAATGCATATTTTATTTAAAAACCACCTTTAAGTAAATTACGCTCATATTCAGTAACCTTTCCAAGATCTTTTGTGTAACCCTGTATATCTAAATTTAACTATTTATACTATTACCATTTATACTCTCCATTTAATATGCATACATTTAGCGAAACTTAAAAGCACATATCATAATTCAAAATGCATTTCATCCATGCAACAGTCATCATCCATGATATACAGTACTTCGGATAGAATATATAATATTTGAAATCTTTTGTGTGTCCCTGTAAATGCTATGCATTTCGTATTATGCATGAAATAACTTACATTAAGCCTCAGCAACATATATCAATTTGATTATACATGAAATCGTTTACCATAATTAAAATATGTCGGAAACTGTTCCTCCCTTTATTCCTATGCAATGGAATTCTTCTGTCTGACCCTGTAAATGAATAGTAAGTGCCCTTTTCACTACATACTTTACAAAATGCATATTTTAGTGCACTTTGTAAATGCATATAAATTTGAATATGTTCTACAGGCTGTAACATCGTTAAATTTAATAAAAACGATTTTTCCCCATAATGCCATAATATAAGGAAATTTTTTTACTATCCCTGTAAATAAACTAATCATGGTAGAAACTTTATTTTCAATAGGTATTCGTGCTAGGTAAACGTTAAGAAAGTCTAAAAATTTCATGGAAATCGGAGTATATTTACAAAAGTTAGAAAGCGACCAGACAGACAGGCAAACCGAAAGCATAATAACTTTTCAACTTTGCTCGAAAGTGTTAAAAAATCAAGCCAAAAATATATTAATCAGTGATTTTATTTTCCACCTTTTCCCCCCAAAAAATTTCTTCCATTGATAATTATGAGTTTTGAATAAAAATATTCATTTGTATGTAACTTATAACTTATTAATTAGTATAAGTAAAAAATATTTCTGATTCATTTTAAATATGACGTCATTATTTATCTCGCTCCATTAGCTACTGATATTCATACCCCTTGTATTTTTAACGACTGCTATAAAGTACCTGTTTTATTTCAACTATGACGTCACATTTTCATGAGTGAACCATTTTATTAAAAATATAATTAATTTTCATTCTTTTTACTTTTAATTTATGTCACCATATTTTACACAAAAATTCCCATTAACTAAACAAATATCCTTGTTAAACGTATTATAAAAAATACACCTTTTATTTTTATTTCAAACATGACATCATATTTATTTTCTTTTAAATTATTTTATTATAGTTTTTTGCGTGGAAGTTTTCTATTAAAAATTCATTGCCGCTGAAAAATTATTATTCCAATTTTTTATTTTCTTGGCAACAGGAAAGGAAAATGGTTAAATTTTATCTGAAAAATGCCTATTGATTTTGTATGAAAAATAATTAAATTTTGAATTATTAAGGAAAATATTTGAATAAAATAAATAAAAATTATCCTTTCATTTAATCCGGACTTCTAACTTTACGTCTGCAAAATTTCAAAGCAATCAGTTCAGTAGTTACGGCGTGAAAGCGGAACAAACAAACTCACTTTCCGATTTATAATATTAGTAAGGATGATTGTAATAGATGAATATACCCATCACTATGATATTAATGGATGATTGTTCATTCTATTAAATTCTATCATACATAATTAAATATCCCATGATAGGTAATGATTCTAGGTTGCCCTGGTGATTACATTATTTTTAAGATGGATTCATATTACTTCCGTATTACTGAATTAAATATATAGAAACATAATAAATTTTGTATTCATGCCAGTTTTCACAAGAGTGTAATACTTATTGCACCAAGATCTAAATATTTATAAAACTAGTCATAGTACGAATGCACCTCATTTACCATGCTTGACGTGTGATTTCTAACTTGTTTAGGATATATAATAGGCTGCATATGATACAAATACACAAAAATTAAGAGACTTTTATTGGAACTTTTGACATGCAATTCCTGTAAAATTCTTGAAATGATTCTAAAACTTGTTAAACTCAAAAGTGGAAGTTCTCCTTTACAGTGAAGGTAGCACTCAATGGTATTGACTAACAGTTAAAAAATCAAAATTTTTGAGATTGGCATTTTTGAGAAAAAAAATTATTTTTGATTTAAAAAGCTGCTGTAAAAATAATTAAATACATATTTCAAAATAAAGTATATCTTTTTAAGCAGAAAAATATTATCTTTAAAATAAAATAAACTGCAGCGAGATGTCTTGCATCGTTTCAGAGATAGAGCACTTAAAACTTTTTTTCTAAAATCGCAAACGGGAAAAGGTGCTCAGGATGCCTTCTTTGGCACCCTGTATCTCAGTCCAGAATTTTTTTGGGGGAAAACCAAAAATTACGGGAATTTTATTTTTTCCCGAATTTTAACATATGTTCAATCAAAGAACTTCTGAGACTATGAAGGTAAGATTTTTTCTTTGGCTTCCTGAATTGACATGGACTACGCCAGAAGCATTTTTCTATGTACATTTACACCATCTAATACATAATGATAATGCTTGTTTATTAAAGCAGATCCAAGCATTTAGATTATTCCAAGGTTATTGTTATGATTTTGCCAAGCTAATAAATGCATCATATTATTTTCTAAATCTGCATTTATGCAGATTTAAAATGTTGTCTTTCATTTATGTCTATAACATTATACAGCATTCCTACGTGTCAGAGAATTTGAAAATTTAGGCAAAAAGTCATTAAATATTTTAAATAATTGGAATGGTAAAAAAAAAAACATTAAAATGATATAACATATCACGTATGTCGAATCCTTTAATTAACCTTATTTATATACATAAAACCAAAATAAAATACTCAGATTACTTAAAGGTGTTTTTTTATTAATAAAACCTAGTACTTTTGAGCATGTCGTGCTCATCATCAGGGTTAAAACAACAAAAGAGTAAAAGTCGAAGGCTGAGTTCTTTTATATGAAGTGGACTGATCCAAAGACAACATAAACAAGGGGGGGAGAAGTCTGAATGTTCCAAATTCGATAGAAAGGGGGGTTCAAGTTATTTTGAGCAGATTGTACCATATTCTTTGAATATTGTACAACAAATTATCATTACAAGTCTGTTAGCTCGGCATAAAATTCAATTGATTCCATGATTTTAATCTTCTGGTAATTTGATATTTTGTTTAGTAATTTAGCTTTTTTGAAATCTATTATAACTTCTTGTTCCTGGTGCAATTTAGAGAGAGCGGTTTTGCATCGATTAAGCCTGATATCTGCAATGTGTTCTGACAAACCCTTCTTAATAAAAAATAAATAAACACCTTTAAGTAATCTGAGTATTTTATTTTAGTAAAGAAAAAGTCAAGGGATTTTTTATGTATAGGTACGACTTTTCGATCAGAATCTCAATTATCAGCGTAAATTAATAAATGAAATTTATTATTTATCTAATCTGAAATTTTTACGTAAAATTAATACTAAAAATTAAAAGAAAAAGAAAAGGGCAATTCTTACATCACATACATTTTTTAGCATTTAAAGTTGTCCAATGTGATGCGATTTGCATATAGTAACCTTTTTAGAAAGGTGAAGAATTTTTATTTTTCCTTGATTGTATAAGAATCCTGTTATACACTTGCCACATAATTCAAACATATGCATTATTCTTACATAGTTGCCAACTTGTTTGGTTTGTTCATACATTGTACAGATTTTGTTCCATATGTACTGTTATTTGTATGAGCAGTAGGTTTCTATGGTTTTGCGTTGTTTTTATCAAAGCTTCACTGAAAAAAAAACATGAATTTTGTGAATGGATCATGAAAAAAAATTACAACTTTATGAAAAAATCATAGATAAAACACAGATTTGTTTGGAGACCACAAAAAAATGCTGATTTTGTGAATGTCGAAATAAAATGTTGTTTTTGTGAAAGGGTTACAGAAAAAAATGAATTTTGTCAAATGATTGTGGGAAAAAAAGGCAATTTTATTAAAAGATACAGATTGTTGAAAAAATGCTGATTTCATCAACATATCGTGGGGCAAAAATGTGCATTTCGTCAAAAATACCTAGAAAAAATGCATAGTTAATGACAATAGGTATATCCCCTTGTTCACCAAAAAGATTTTGAACTGGTTTGTTTAACAGTCCTCTAGAAATTACAATATTTTCCCAAGATCAATTGAATTGCTATGTGTCATAGGAACTGTTAAAAAGTGTTATTAATAACCTTAATGTTAAAAAGAACCACCAGGAGGATCAGAAAGGTTTAAAAAAGCCGTCGATTGCATAAAAGAAATAAAAAAGGGCCATCGGATATTGCGCCTTGTTGACACAACGTAGAGTCAATAGTAATTTCTTTGATGACTGAATATCAGTTTTAAAATAATTTAAAGCATTGTTATTGTTATTTTAATCCATCAACTTGCAAAAGATTGCATTTCCATTTAGAGATGAATAAATAGTTCATTATTTGTTTTCATCTATTTCATAGCAAAACTTTTAAATAATAAAGTGCAAGTCAAATCTAAAATAATCAGATTAAAAATGTCGCTCTATGATGAAATCATTTGTAATTTGTTTGTTTGTTAATCACTGACATGCAGTTAATAAATACAAAAGCAATATTGTGTGTAATAAACTTAAAAAGTTTAATATTTGAATGTATGATTGATATTTTTCTTATATAATTCATTTTTAGTGTAATTGGTAGACAATCTAGAAAAAAAATATTGATTATTGATATATACTTTCTTTTAGGTTATATCTGAATTAGAAGATAAAATAGATGAAGGTGGTAAAATTGTTGATTACCATGGATGTGACTTTTTCCCACAGAACTGGTTTGACATTGTGTTTGTTCTGACTACTAACAATACCATTTTGTATGACCGTCTTGCTAGAAGGTAAATATATTTATCTGATTATTGTTTATTTTGTACAGTAGACTCCCTCAAATCCGCACATAATTTAGGGATATAAACAATGAAACATTTAGTTCAGATGTAGGTGCCAAATTTGACTCTTTTTTTAGTTTTAAATCTATTCCATACAAAGTTATTGAATTTGTTTTTTCATGAAGAAAGAATAAATTTATTTCTAAAAAAATCAAGATATTGCTGAAACAGGGTGGCTACAGATTCTGGAAATCATGGAATCAGGGAAGTTTATCAATCTGGAAAAATCAGGGAAGTTTACAAAAAATACTCAAAAATCAGGGAAATGTTTCTCTATGTAAAAATATTTCTGTTTTCACCTTACTAACAATATTGATTCATTGCCAAACAGGCTATGTTTAAGCCAATTATAAGATGTGATAAGGAGACATAAAACCGTAATGCTGCCAAGTGATATGTCTGCATGAAAGCTAAATTGTCCCATAAACCAAAATTTTCAAAAATTAATTCATTTGTGATTTTTTGACGAAATTTGCTCATTTTTTGACGCATTTTGTTCATTTTCGACAATGTTTAGATGAGATTTTGCGTTTTCATGATATTAAGTGAAATATGTGCATTTTTTGCAATTTTTAGATGAATTTTGCACGTTTTTTCCCAGGGCTCGAAAAATAGCGTTCCCGGGGAACCCAGAAATCCTCTCTGGGAACGTATATTTTTTCACTCAGGTTCCCGGTCGGGAACCTAACCTTTCGCCGTGTCTGCCAGCGATGCCGTGGACGCATTATGACGCTTAAATTAAGCAAAAAATTGGCGATGGGATGCAAAAGAAATCTTTTAAACGGGGCGTGGGATGCGTAATTTCGTCAAAATATAACGGGAAAAGCCTGAATTTCATCAAAGGATCGCAGGAAAAAATGCAAATTTCATTAAAAAATCGTAAAAAATGGCAAATTTTAACAAAAAATGTTGAAAAATAACAAGTTTTGTTTAAACATCGCAATAAAACGGCAGGTTTCGTTAAAACATCGCAATAAAAAGTCAGATTTTGACGAAAAAAATGGAAAATTTCATTCAGAAATCCCGGAAAAAAAGGCAAATTTCGTTTTAAAAAAATCATGGAAATTAACAATTTTCGTCCAAAAATATCTAAAAGTCAGCAGATTTCGTCAAGATTGCACGAAACAACGTGAATTTCATTAAAAAATCGCAAAAAAAGGCAAATTTCATTTTTTTTTTCTTTTTTAAACGACAGGTTTTGTTAAAACATCGCGATAAAACGGCGGATTTCGTCACTAAATCGCAAAAAAAGCGGCAAATTTCGTTAAAAAAATTGCTTAAAATGACAAATTTTGTGGAAAAATCGCGAAAAACGGCAAATGTCGTTAAGAAATCACGAAAAAACAGCAAATTTCGTCAAGAAATCGCAAAAAAACGGCAAATTTCGTTAAGAAATCGTGAAAAAAGGCGGCAAATTTTGTTTCAAAAATCATGGAAAATAACAAATTTCGTCAAAAAATACCTAAAAGACAGCAGATTTCATCAAAAAATCGTGCAAAACAACGCAAATTTCATTTAAAAAATCGGCAAAACGGCAAATTTCTTTCTTTCTCTTTTTTTGTAAAATGACAAGTTTTTTTAAAATATCTCGATAAATTATCAGGTTTCGTTAAAACATCATGAAAAAATAGCAAATTTCGTTAAAATACTTGCACATAAATTTTTTCGGGAACTTGCACTTTTCAACTGGGAACCTATACTTTTCATGTTGGTTCCCAGCTGGGAACCTTAAAATTTTTAGAATTTTCGAGCCCTGTTTTTTCTTGATCTTTAGATGAAATTTGTGCATTTTTCGCAATCTTTTGACTAAATTCTCACGTGGTTTTTATGTTAACCTTTCATGAAATTTGCATTCTTTTACGAAAGCCTTGGATGAAATTTGCATTTTTTTATGCAATCTATTGACTAAATTGGTCTTTTTTTTGCAAAAATATTTGGAGAAATGAGTGTTTTTTCATACGATCTTTTGACAAAATTTCATTTTTTTTCCTCCCAAAAGAGATATTTGCAGGCTGGATAAGTATGTTATACGAGAAAGCAAAAAAAGTTAAAAAAAATACTGCACATGTTCTTTAATAATATAAATCAGGGAAATCTGATACTGATAATCAGGGAACTTTTTTTATAATTTCTGTAGCCACCCTGGTTTGTGAAAAACCAAAAAATTTTGTCTAAGGGGAATTCCCCCCCCCCCCCCTGGATAATGTATGAGGTGTTAAAAATTCTGAGAACAAGGGCTTTTATTTTTTAAGTATACTTTCCTTTTATGCCTGCCTATCACAAATACTTGGGAGGTTTGTGTGCATGTAATGTAATGCGGAGGATTGGTCTGCAGACTGTTTTTAAGTTTTTACTCGTGTTGCAGACTGCAGAAAAAAAATTCTGCTGCTGGGTCGAATAGTAAAGAAATATTTTTAAGATAAAAAAAGTCAAACTATTTATGTCCTGTATGCATTTTATTTAAAATTACTTAGATATTATATAAGGTTAATTGAAAGAAATAACTTATGGGTTATTAAATTTCCTCAAAAAGTCTAATTTTTTTTTTCAAACTATGCCAAATAGCCTAAGATTATTGTATAGATCTTCTAAAAGAGATATATACATATTAGTATTCTAATGCAATTTTTTTCTTTAATGGATAAATATGCTCTAGAGTCTTTTTGATATTGAAAATTTCATGTAAAACAACTTAATACTAAAATTAAAATGAAAATTAATAATTATAATAAAAAAGAAATTTTCTTTAAAAAATGGGTTTTGGACAAAGAGGTTTTTGAGATGATGGTAAAATCTGGTAAAAACCATCATGCGTCAAAAACTTGCCAACTCTGCTTTATGGGCAATAGCATATATTATATATCACTTAAATTTCATTAAGATTTGCATTAGAAAATTTTAACTAAGTTTTACATTTATTATTTTGTTGAAAAAGAGCCGAAAAATTGCTTTTCTTTAAAATGAAATAATGTTGATGTCTTATAAGCAGGGGTGGGGAAGTACATCATTTTGCTCGCCAGTGGCGAGTGGATTTTCTGGCAAGGCAAGTGCATTTTTTAGTTTTTGAAAAACTGTAGGCAATAGAGACATTAACAGAGACACTTTTTCAATCTAGATATTTTAACTTTCAAAATTATTACAGTGTAAATATAGCACTAAGTTCTATCTTATATTAAGCTTACCTCTATGTCTATTGCATTATATTTCTTAATATTATAGAAAAAAAGAATTACGAAAATGTATTGTAATAATAGTAATTTCGTGCTTGATTTTCTCATAACTATTTTCAACTGCGCGTGTGTTGCATCTTGCTGGCTGGTGAAATAAATCCTTGGCTGGTAAGATTTTTGAAAAATTCCCCACCCCTGCTTATAAGATTTTTTCCCCCAATTTTTTATTGCTAAAATTTAATTTATTTTTTGTTTTTAATAATAAATTTCTTCTTACATATTATTTTTATAAACTGGATGTTAAAACATATTTTTCAGGGGCTACAATGAGGTTAAAATTAGAAATAACATTGAAGCTGAAATATTTCAAACATTACTTGATGAAGCTAAAGCTTCTTATGATGAAAGCATTGTGCATCCTTTAAAAAGTGACACTCCTGAAGATATGGAAAATAATCTTGATAAAATTACCGAATGGGTAAAGGCATTTGAAAGCAACAACCAAAGTGTATAATTTTACTTTGAATTATTACCAGTTGTTGTACATAATCCATTTGAAATGTATGTAATGACTCAAGATCAACATTCCCCGTGGTATATAATGCTTTTTTGACACAAAAATAAAAAAAAATCAAGCACAGGTTAAACTTCTTGTTGGGCACACTTAATCTATAAAGATTAGAAAACTACAACCTTCCTCCTTTTTTATTTATTTATTCTTGCTGATGTCAACTTTTTTCCATTCTTTTCAGCTTTTTTAAAGTATAGATTGGCTTTTCCTTATTGGAACATAAATCGTCAAATAATTTTCAGGTTGTTAATAATGAAGAAATCCTATCAATAACAATGTAAATTCTTGGTTTTAAAAAGATTGTAAAAAGCTTTAAAAATTTTGGACTATACTTTTGTTTCTCAAATAGCAATTTTTTTTTTTTTTTTTTTTTTTTTTTTTTTTTTTTTCCTTTCAATTTGTGAATAAATAAGCTTTTAACTTTGAATCTGAACCGGGATCATGCATAGGTGCAAGGTAATGAATTTCAAGACTCATTTAGAGAGATTTTTGATTGTAATAAATTATACTTTATATAGAAAGATAATAGCAATTTTACAACCAAAAAGTGTTGGTCATTTTCTTTCATTGTAAATGATCAACTGTTTGGTATAATTGGAGACATATGGAAATCTTCTAGCCTATCCTCTCGTCAAGTCAAGAAAAATCTGGAAAGTCAGGAAATTTTAAAGTAGTGAGGGAAATTTCAAAATATGTTGGAAAACTGAGGAAATTAACAAGTCTTGGAAAGAAAATGAAAAGAGCATCAAATGATTTCAGAAAGAAATAGCTACTTTTGACAAACAGTTACAAAAATAGGTAGCAAATGGACCTTTTGCACGCAACCTGAAGTCGAGGCTAAAATTCGTCTGCTGGCGGTGTTTAGCATAGCAGTCTATGGAGTGTGAGTTATTATTGCTTGTTTGTTAGAAATACCGGAAAAGAATTCTTTGTTGTAGCAGCATATACTTAATATATGGTAATATAAATTCAAAATTGTTCTGCTTGCGAGAAAATTCTCTAAATTTGTAAATTTTCTGTTAAAATGTATCCAGAAAGGCTGAAGTCGTCTGCTAGCGATGTTTGCACTTGCGCATAGTGGAATTCTGGCGGTGCAGTGACTAGAATAACCAGTTAGCATACCACCAGCTCTGGCATCTGACGTCACGTGCATAAGGTCTATTAATTGTATGCCCATTTGGTCTGAGAATGTTTTGAGATTTGGTCAGGGAATTTGCCAGTCAAGTTTTACTGGGAACCCTACTTTAGTTATGAGATGTTTGCAGTCTTGACTTGGATAAACAGTGGATTTCACATCTACTGTATAGTGTACATATATTAGATCAGTTGTAAGAAAATTTTAACCTATGTTAAGTAAAAATAAAGTTTGAAAACTGCTGTGATGCTTATAATTTTTTTCAGCACAAATAATGTAACTTTCTGCTGTTAATTTCTCACATTAAGTGTGCCCAACTGCATTGAGACTCAAGTTGCATATGATGAAATGTCAAAACCTGTTTAAATGAATTTGGCAGTGTGGTGTTAAATTGAATAAATTTGCATATTTTATTTATAAGATTAAACAAACCATACTTTAATTAATATTTCAAATTAACATGAGAGGTAATAACTTTCCAAAAATTCATACTTATTTAATCAGGGTTCATACTCATCAGGGGAATATGGGATTCCTGAGAAAATCAGGGAATGAATTTTGGGTTGTAGAAATCAGGAGATAATACAAAAAAAATTCCCAAACCTGGGGAAACCTGCCAAAATGACAGTCTATTCTGAGAAATTGGGCGCAATTGTTACTGTTTGTGTTCTTTATTATCATATGTAATATCAAAATGTCGTTAATTCTTGATATGGAAAAATTGTACATGCCGGAAAATAAATCAGGGGATTTTTTCTTGGAAAATGAGTATGAATCCTGTTAATTTATTTAGCTTTAGACCTAGAAATTTGTATGGTGATTTAATTCAGGCTGTCTGTTTTGCTTTTAAATTTATCTGTCATTTTATTATGTATTTATATACAATTTCTTAAAATGTTAATTATAAAAAAAGAAAGGCAGCTATGCTAGGCAATTAAAAAGTGTATGTGTATAATTATTATTTTTTTTTTTTTTTAAGTAGTAATTTAAAAAGAAATTACTGCTTTAAAAAATCTCCACGCTTAAATTTTCCCAATGTTGTTCTTTTAAAAGAAATCTTTTTTTTTTTTTAATTCTTTAAAGATTTTTTTATTATTATTATTATTTCTTTTCCTGTAAATATATAAATTTTAAGACCTGGCAACAGCTAAATGGTATTTTGCTTGTTAGCAAAACATTTCCTATTTAGAAGTTTATGTCTTAAAAATTATATGATTGCAAGTTATTCTGTTTCACATTTTCTTAAATTGTTAGTTTTGAATTATCTATTATAAATGCAAACTAGCTACATCGTTAGAAACTTGTTGATTTCTTTTCTTACAGACAGTAATTTCAAAATTTCATTTTTGAAAGTGCTTTTATTATAATTATTATTTGGTTACCTTTTCTACATATTTTATTGCATTGACTGGTTTTTACTTACTATAAATAAGGCATTTTTGTTAATTTCTTTAAAATATTTTGGGGACAATTGTAAAACATGTTTTTAATATTTTCATTTATATTTAGCTTTTAAATGTATCACATTTTTATTATCTAAAAATTCATTTCATTGTGAATGCAAATATTAATCGCATTTTACAAGCTATCTAACAGTTATTAAAGTTTATTTCAATTAGATTAGTGTACTTTATTATAATATGACTTAAGAACTAAAATGCTGAGGGTCCTGTGTTAGGCGACCACCTCATTAGGACATATGCAGTATACCAGCTTCAGGGTGTTGGTTAAGAAAAAAGGATGAGCACTGTTGGTCCATGATTCTTTATGGATTTATTATGTACCAGAGATTAATTATTATTACTATTGAAATATATTATATTTTCATCCTGTGAAATTTTACTACTTTCATTCATCGTTGACACAATCATGAATATGACACTATCATTCTTGTATAATTAGCAGTTTTCTGTTTAAAAAGCCATCTATCAGTAAATATTGTTAAACTAGACGAAACATTTTTTGACCAACCATGATTTTTTCCCCCCTCCCAGTCAGAAAGGTGCAATGTACAGTTGAAAACCAAAAAGAAAAATATATACACAACTACAAAAGTCCATCATTACTACAATGTATTTTTAGTGACATTTAAAAAAAGAAAAGAGGAAAGAAAATGTGTTGTATAAAACTTGCTGTGTTTACATAGCACTGCCATGTAAGCTAGTAGATATAGCTAACAAAAGTAAATATTTTATTGCTTACCTTGTTAAAAATCCACTCGTAAAATAACGAGTAGTTGTCTATAATTCCTCAACCCTGGTGTCAAAGTTGGCACTTTAAATCATTTTTTGAAAATTTGAAAGTAACTAAATGGTAGCCATAGGTTAACAATTGTCTAACATTAAAAAATTACACATCCAGTTTTAAAATATAAGAAGCTGTTCGATTGCTTGGAACCCAAATCAAAATATCTGAAATTTTGATACATGTGGCAATGCTTTTGTAATTATATATTTATACAAATGATTTTATCATTATTAGAAACTTCAAATGAGTTAATTCTGTATTGTTCATTATAATAAAAAAAAATCGAAAAGACATATTTCTTGCTGTCTTATTTTAAGCAAAATAAAAGTTAATTATATACATTATATTTTCATTTTTTATAACTAAGTTATTTTTTATAGAAATTTTTAATGTATACAACTTGTATATTTTTCTTTCTAATAAAAGTGTGTGTATTGATATTATTTTCATTTCGGGTAAATGTGTTTACAATTAAAAGTAAGTGTAAAAAATTATATAACTTTATTTTTAGCTTTTATGTTTCTGAAAATTTTATAGCCAACTATCAGTAAATGAGTTTTGATAGAGTGAAAACATTTTCATTAGAAAAATTACTATTAGATAGAAATTCTACTGTCACTGCCTGCAGATAATTCATTTTTTTTTTTTTTTTTTTTTTTTTTTTTTTTTTTCACAACAAAGAACCATTTATCCGGAATGGTTTGGGTCAGATGTATTCTGGATAACTGGTTGAGCATTAAAGCAGCATCCATTTGATAAATTTTATGGAATATATAGTAGAGCTCAGCTGCATCTCCTATGTTAAAGTCCAAAGTTTTCCTTTTAATAGCTTTGGACTCAATCATCGGATCGCAACAAAATTGAAAAAGCGAAGTGCCCTACTCTAGATCTCAAATTTTGCAAAATAAATCCAGATCCACCGATTAATTAAGGAGATCCAGATTCCCTGTTTTGTCACTTTTTTCTCATGAAACAAGGAAAAAAGACAAACAACTCAATTATAACCCGAACCATGATACATTCAGCGACATGTAAAAGCTTGTTCGAAAAGCTTTTAATTTAGGTATGTGCCTTTCGAAAGTCTTGTCAAAAAAATATTCAATATCAAGGAAATGGCACCCATTTAAAATTAATATAATGCTATACCTTCCATAATTTAGAGTATAACATTAATATAATCAGGTTGTTCAGGAATTGATGTTGACAAATATGTCTGAACACAAATATTTAGTATATGATTGAATTGTATATGTTCAAGGTTTTAAGTTTACTTGGAGCTTTGATCTTCCGCTTATGAAAGCCTCTGGAATGGAACTGTGACCACACTTTGTACTGAACGAACCATTCTCATACTTCATTACATCAACCTGTAGCATATAGTTATGAACCCCAAATATTTAAACTGGTTATGGATGATTGAAATATGGAGTGAGTTAAAAATACCTCTTTTTCCCTGATTGATTTTAAGGCACCAGCAAAGCTCAGTCCACATTTTCAGCTAACAAAAAATTGAGTTATTTCATGAGCTTTACAGATCATCTGATTCCATTTCTTTTCTATGCACACTTTTAGATTGAAAATATTTCCCAATTTTTACTGTAACATTTTTTTAGATTGAGCTCTACTTTTCTCTCTGGTTCCACCAGTTTTTTATATGATATCTAGTTGTGATATTTCTTCTAATTTTAAAGTATTAGATTACTTGAACTAAGAATCAGATGCAAGTAAGATGAAATGTTAGAGTTTGAAAGAAGGTAATTCATGGAAATTTCTTGGGAGCAAAAATTCTGATTTCTCTGCAGAAAAACGAAAACATCTATAATTTATAATATAACTATATATCCTTCTATTTCAAATACTAGATGCTATTATCAAACTATGTAATTGTTTCAAGCAATTATATGTTAAACTGGCAATTTATGCCATTTTTTTTCTACAAAGATTCTAACATTAGTCTATTAGAATTATCATTCTGGATAATTGGTTTTCTGGTTAAGTGGTTTCCGGATAAATGGTTCCACACTATATATTTTAAGAAATTGTAATTTTTGTTGTTTGTTTATTTGAACTGTAAATTTCATAACCAAGTTAATATTTTTAATTCCTGAGTTTTTTTATACTAAAAATTTGACTGTTCATAAAAAGATGGTACCACTTTATAAAACAAATTAGTTTTTCTAAATATACATATTGTCTCAATGTAAGCATTAGAAAGTTAAAAACAGCTTTCTTTGATTCCTTGCTTTCAAGAAGACAAATGATCTTGTTTTGTTAAAAAATGTACAAACTGTGATAATGGTTTATGTTTTGTTAATGTGTTATGCTATTTATTTAAATATATTTGACGAGTGTTTGTTTTTCTGTCATGAGAATTTTAACTAGTCAAATAGGCTAAAAATTTTCTTATTCTTTTGTGTTTATACTTTCTTACATGTACCTGTTTATGAAAAAAGAAATAAAATATTTATGTTTTATGCTTGTTTTTCTTTTCTTTCAATTGTTTATATCCCCCGCCCCCCTCCTCCCCCCCCCCAAAAAAAATAAATAAACCCAATAAAAATAATAAATATTATTATTATTAATATAATTTTACAAATCTTTTAAAAGCAAGGATTGATCCTAACATAAATAAAACCCATTTAGGACATTTTCACAAAATTCTAATCCATAAAAATCAAGTATCTTTTTTATTTTTTAGAATTCAAAACATGTAGCTTACAATATACAAAACAAATTTACAGGGGGGGGGGGATGTTTGTAAGAGTTATTGCTAAGATTTTGGTATCTTGCCTTGGAAGAATCTTTGTGATCAGGAGTTTCAGGATCATAGGTTGACAAGTGTAAGTGAGTAATTAGAGAACTAACAATCTGTCAAATCTCGGAAATATGGATCTGTGTCTTCAGTACAAATTTAATTTTAGTGAATTCACTGTTTAGTATTTCAGATCGTAACATATGTGTTAGGATGTGTGTCTGGCAATGTTTTGTTTTCAAAAATTTCGATCATTATTTTAAGAGAGAATTATTTAATTGATAGTCTATTCAAAAAACGTAATCTTAATTTTCTATAATTCCATTAATGAATCAATTAAATCTAATATTTTCAGTCTAAACATCGTAGCTTTCCTATATTATAAAATAGTAATAGCAATCTACCAGGTAATAATATTTTTCTAAATTATTTTTAATATCGGTTATTCGCTCTCCAAATCATATTAATCAATCTTTTTTTATATATATATATAAATTATTTTAACGTGATCGCTCAGTTTTTTTATCAAACAGTTTGCAATTTATGCGATTTTAAAATTAAACCCAGTTTCTATATTTTTAAATGACACTGGCTGATTTTTCAAAATAATCAATCGCCATTTTGCTTTTTTATCGTACCTCTCGGCCGATCGTGACTCATCATGAATGAAATTGTTCTGGATACTTCTACAGGCTTCCATCAAAACGCATCCCGCTTTAAAATAGGGGAATCCCCTTTGGAGAAACTTCCAGAAAACCTTTCTGATTGGCTGTCAGCAGCATCGCAGGCGAACGCGGAATTTTCGCAGGCAGTTCGAGTCAGTTTTAGAGAAATATCTGAGTGAGAAGGTTGTAGGAAAAAGATTGGGGATTTTGCCCCGCTAGGCCTTAGGGTCTGGCGTCGGCAGATAGATTCTTTCGGCATTGAGTTGCAATGGTTTAAATATTTCTGCAGAAGATAGATCGAGATCTACTTTGATTTCTACGAGATCTACTTTGAATATTTTGCTTCAAATACTACAAATTTTAAACGAAAGAGTACCTCCAGCTATGTGGTAAAATTTGTTTTTAATAGAATATAAGTAATAACAGGTTGAAGAGATGTTCCTTCTGAAAAAAAAAAAAAAAAAAAAAAGAAAAAAGAAAAATAGCTGTCTTCACATCATCTGAGTCAACTCTCCCTGTCTGATTAGTACGCTGCAACCTCCATAGTCTTGGGATTCTGTAGCTGTCATCGTTCTCACATTCTTTGATGAAGTAGACCAAATCACTACCGGTAGTTTCTCAAATGGATCAGAGCTAGACGCTTTCCATCTCCGAGACCGGAATCTACTGGACTTCATCATAAGTTCCACCGGTGTAGCGGTAATCATCTGCAACCCTCGATATCATCATTTTAGTGACTGTTAAGACATAGTAGACATAATTATGGATTATTAAGCCGAACTTTCGCCAGGAAATAACTACGTTAAGTAAATAGCCTACTATTCATAGTGTAATGGGGTGCATGGCCATGCTCACTTCTGCTTATTCTCATTTCTACTATAAATAAAAGAATAATTTTTAGTAAAAAATTGTGTCTTCATTGTGATTACATCCCCGGGTGAGTTCGTTTCATTTCTTTTTATTATTCAGTTGATGATATATTTTCTCTTTGATTTAATTAAGATTTATTCGCGATAGAATTTTTCTACTTTTCATAAACTGATTAAACTAATTTTGTCTTACGCAATGTACACCACTATACAAGCGACGCTGGCTGTGTTTGGAGAATTTGCTTTCTGGCAATATAATTTTTTTAGCTACTTGTCTGTTTTGATAAGTTTAGCTACTTAAATATTGCCTGGATTGCAGTTCCCCAAATACAGCATAGCAATATGCATGCATTTGAAGTTGATCATCATCTTTTACATAAACTTTCAGTAGGCCTGGGCCTTAAATCAATTTAAAGCTTACATCGGAAATCTCAATTTAGTCAGTTTCTTAAATCGCTACATCGGAATTCGCAATTTAGTCAGTTTCTTAAATCGCTACATCGGAAATCTCGATTTAGCCATTGCCATACATCGCGATTTAGCCATCGCCTTACATCACGATTTAGTCAGTCTGAAATCGTGATTTAGTCATTGGTTTTAAATCGATTTCAAATAATGATTCAGAGCTAACATCAGAAAATTAAGTTATCTACTTTGGTGTATATACAACTCCGATTCAAAAAATTAGAATAATGTAAAAAAGAATAAGTTTGATGTTGCTAACGCGTCAATTTGCATACTGCGTCCAGGAAAAAATATATTAAAAGTATCTAATTATCTTCAGAGCATTTATAAATATAACATAAATATTTATTTTTATCTGATATATTAATAATTAACTATTTAAAAAATATTAGAATAATTCAAAGAAATAGAATACCTTGATAGCATGGTTCAAAAAATTAGAATATTCAAATTTTTCTTATAAGTTGAGAAAACGGCCGCGGGATTAACATCTGTGGGACTATAAAATGTGCTCCATTGAAAATGAAAAGTCGTTTGGCATTTGATTGTAGCATAGTATTTGCTTAATATGGGACGAAAGAGCGATTTATCTGAGGCTGTGAAATATCGTATTGTGTACTTGCACGAAATAGGAAAAACACAACTTTTTATAGCAAAAGAAGTGAAATGCTCTCAAGCAAGTGTGAGTAGAGTTTTGAGAGAATATTCTAATAATAAGTGTTTTCAAAATAAACACTTTAAAAGTGGTCGAAAGCCAGTAACTTCAAGAAGAGATGAAAGGCAATTGAAAAAGATTGTGAAGAAACATCGTTTTCGGAGTGTGAGATATGTGCATAGAAAATGGAAAGAAATGGGTATAAATGTCTGCAAATCTACAACACTACGACGACTTCGCAAATTAGGTTTTAGATCACGTGTGCCTAAGATAAAGCCATTCTTATCATCTAAGCAAAGGGCTGCTAGAGTTAAATGGTGTAAACAAAGGCTATTTTGGGATCACGACGATTGGAAAAAGATACTTTTCAGCGATGAAAGTGTGTTTTGTGTGTCTCACAGAAATCAAGATATACGTGTCTGGAGACTCAAACATGAAGCTTATAAGAAAGAATGTTTAAAACGTTCGGTTAAATTTGCGACCTCTGTTATGGTATGGGGCTGCATGACTGCTGAAGGCCCAGGCAGGTTGTGTATTGTTTCCACAACAGTCAATTCAGAAGTCTATAAAGAAATTCTTGAACATTTCATGATTCCTTCAGCTGAGGATTTATGTGATGACGATTTCTTGTTTCGGCAAGATTTAGCTTCTCCCCACACTTCCAAATCAACAACTAAATGGTTCAAAGATAAGGACATACCTGTACTCCCTTGGCCTGCAAACTCACCCGATCTAAATCCTATCGAGAATTTGTGGGGAATTATGAAGAAACGACTTCAAGAAGTTGCGCCTAGAGACAAAAAAGAACTTATTTCTAGTATAAAGAGCATATGGGCGAATTTGAATAAAAAACATTGTGAACCTTTAGTTAAAAACATGCCAGAACGTTTAAGAGCTGTCATTAAAGCTAAGGGTGATGCAACAAAGTACTGATTAGCAAGTAAAAATACTTAGAGTTTAAATTATGTTCAATATATTTTCATTATTCTAATTTTTTGAACCATGTTAGAAAGTATTCTAATATTTTGAATTTTTTGTTGTTAGCTGATTTAAATATATTTTTATAATCTGCAAAATATGCAGATTCATATTATAGTACTTTATATTTGATATTGTTGATTATTTATTTGATAAATTCAAATTTAAATATATTTTTATAATCTGCAAAATATGCAGATTCATATTATAGTACTTTATATTTGATATTGTTGATTATTTATTTGATAAATTCGATTTTCATTTCCCTTGACCGTATTTCTTTTCATTATTCTAATTTTTTGAATCGGAGTTGTACTGCTTGACAAACTAGTGTTAAATCGATTTAGCGATTTAAGCAAACATTGCAAACCTCAATGCTTTCTGATTTAGGAAAAAGATGATTTAGGGAAAACAGAGCAAGTTGGTGTTAAATCCATTTAGAGGATCAAATTTAAACACACATCACAAACCTCAGTGTTTTCGATTTAAGAAAAGGCTATTTAAGAAAAACATTGCAAGCTGGTGTTAAATTGATTTAGTAGGATTTGATTTAAAATTAGCAGCTGTCACTTGCCATGTGGTTATTAAAAATGTAAAAGTGGCAATTAAAAAATTTCCTTCGTTTGCCACCCTTGTCATCATTCGCCTAGTGAAATACAGTTTTTTTCATCAAAATATGCATGTCTACATTGATTACGTCTAATTAGAGAACTGGTTAATTCTTTTTCTATTGGATGCAAGCAGATTTCGATGACATTTTTGTATTTTCAATATTGTGGGGGTTTTTTTGCCATGTGCTTTTAGTATATTCAGCTTATTTTTTCAAGAAATATAGCTTTATTCTGGAAAATATATATTTATCAGCTTTGATTCCACATGCATTTCAAATAACTTATTCCTTTTTTCACACTGGATGCAAATGGATTTCAAGGACATTTCAGTACCTTCAATTTTCGACTTCTGTTGCATGCTCAGCTCTTGGATTATTTTTTTTTCCCCCAAGATAATACTGTTTAATGATGCGAAATACACTCACCAGTATAGATGCCAACTGTATTATGTTGGTAGTATAAATTTGGCACCTCCTAAATTCCCATGCCAGGGCGGCCGCTCCCTTCGCTTCCCACCCTTTTGCACGGCGCTACCATTTCAGAAATGTATGCTGTATCTCAGCCCCCTCTGACATAAGTCTAGATACGCTACTGCTAGCATAGATGTCAACTGCATGTGATGTGTGTAGTGTATTACTTAAGGCGCGATCACATTGGGAAATAGGTGAAGCTTTAAGCACAACACACAACTTTTTCTGATGCAAAAGAGGTGGGGTCAGCCGCGAAAGGGTTACTGGATGATGCGTAGAAAGTTTCGTCTAGGTAAACGAAACTCAGCAAGAAGTTTACAACAGAAAATTGTTTATCGCCCACACGGCATCTAAAGTTATGAGTAAAATAAAAAGTTGAGTTTCTCTAATAGTGGCAATAATTAAAAATGAATTTTTTTTTTAAGGGGGACGAGGGGGGAACTAGGATGTCACAACATTTTGTTCGAAAAAACTGGAAATTGAGATATCGTTACATTAAATCATTAAGAGACTACTTCATTCAAGCAAAAAGACTCATTCGCTAATGCTAATCTTATGGAAGAGATTTATAAAGATATCTTGGTTGCATTTCAATATCTATTTTTATTTTATTTATTATTATTATTTTGCATTAAATAGCTCAAAACGATGTATACACGGATCGTTTTTTAATTTTGTTTACAAATATTTTCAATGGGAATACTTACATTTTCGGAACCGGTTTCAAAAATGAAAATATTCTCATAAAATATATATTATATAAAATATATATTTATATATCTGCAATCAAAATTGATAAAGCGGCCTTTTGTACAAATTGAACTCAGCTACACAATAAAAAAAATTAAATGCAACCATATTATTTTTTCATAAATTATATGGATACTTTAAAGATATAATTACAGATATTTTTGTAAATTTCTCCCATGGAATTAGCACTAGAAATTGAGTCTTTTCGTGTAATTAAGTAACCCTTTAATTATACTTAAGATTTTTTCTTTTTTAACACTGCAAATACTCAATAAGTTTTAGCACCCCCCTCCCCCATATTTTAGCGTTCTATTCTTATTTTAACTCCATAAGTTCGTAAAAGTTCATTCAGGAAAATAAAAATAAGTGATATAAATGGTTAAAATTGTTTTTTAAGGATAAAATATGTACTTAAATGTACTTAAAAAAAAAAAAAAAAATGCGAGTGTATATGTTGATTTTTAAGTCAATATATAATTTTTCCATGTTTTTCTTTAAATGTAATAAATTTTGGATGGATTTTATTAAATTTAAAGAAATTTCATGCTTTTTACATTGATATATATTTTAATATACTATATATTTATACAGGAATAAGTTTAGGAAAATTTTAGGTCCTTTAAAGGACTCTTCACAAAATAATTTATCCTCAAACTGCACCCTTCATAATTTTTTTAAATCTCCAAACAGGACCCTTCACAAAATCTTTTATCTTGAAATAGGACATTTCACAAAATTATTTATTTATTAAATAAAGCTTTTACAGAATTTTTTCACTTTCAAACTGAACTTTACACAAATTTAATCATTTAAAAATAAAAACTGGTCTGTAAATAAACAGTTGAACTCATCAAAGATCATATTACTTAGCTTTTTCATACATGAAGGATAGAACCTGAAGATTTAAATAATTTAAAATTCACAAAATTATGACTGAATTTTCACAAATATAAGAAAAACTTAACAATTTCACAAAAACAGGACCCTGCGAAAAAAGTCTGGACAGACCCTTGTTATATATATATCAGGCATAAAAGTGGGAAATGAGAAAAAGGTGGAAATTTTTTTCCATCAATACAGTGTGCGAAACTTTTTAAATTTAAGTATCATTTTAATAGCTACCTATGCAATAAAGTTAAATAATTGTGCTTTTTTTTTTTATCTATGAAGTATTAACAATGCTAAAGGAATAAATCCAAATAAATCTGATCAACTTATGTGAAGTACAGTCTTTAATGGTTTAGCTATTAAATCTCCCCCCCCCCCCCCTTTCTTTAAAAAAATTCTCTTCACTAAATTGATCTTTGCTTCAGAAATATATCTCGAAAAAGGTATCACAGAAATTATCCAGAAGTGTTTATAATTAGCACAAAATATTCTATTCCAAGAAAAACTTCCTTTCACTTTAAATTGTTATGATAAAAAAAAAAAAAAAAAAAAAAAAAAAAAAAAATCCATGAAAGATATTTAGAGTAGTTACTCTAAGCATCTTTCCTGAATGTTTTTTTTTACACGACTTTCAGATGCTTATATGATATAAGCTCACCTTTCATGTTATATCTCTTTTGCACAATAACTCAAGAACAAACTCCAAGCATTTAAATAGACAAAATGTCAAATTACTAAATTTTCCAGGCATCCCCCCCCCCCCCCTCCCTTATTATCCTCCCAAAGTTTTTCTTTGCATTTTTGCATCTATCTAGAGAAAGCCCAAAATTTCTTTTGGAAAAGCGGAATTCCACCTTTAGGAGGAATTATTAATAAAATAAATTTATATTTTATTAAAACATAAATACATATATCTTAATAAAATATATTTATATTTCTTTCTGCCAAGCGTCTCGCTTTTTTTCTGAGATTTTTAATTACAAATTTAATTAATTTTCATGGGTTGAAGAAGATCATATTATGACAGCATAAACCCTTTTTCTTAAAAGTAGTTTGCTCCATGATTTAGGAAAAATATTTTTTGCCTATTAACTACTAAGTTTCTGCCATTAAATAAGGAAAATTGTTTTTTTTTTTTTTTTTTTTTTTTTTTTTTTTACCAAACTAGTAATAGCTTGAAGGTTATCAGATAAAATGTTATGCACTGTTAATAATATAAATTAATAAATAATTTATAAATGTTGAAATAGTTTCAAATAATATATATATATTTGAAACATTAGTTTACATTATATTAGTGTTTATAGATGTTTAAAATCAATTGCGTAAGTAAATATTTTTTTATAAAATTAAAAAGTTTTATAAAATTAAAAAGTTTTATAATTATTAATCTTGCATTTTATTTAACAATAAGATTAAATGCAATGTTAAGAGGTTTTTGTATTTTTACTTTTTATGTGCTTTGATGGTGTTTTGTCGGTTTTCATATTTCTAAAAATAATAAATCTGTTATTTGCATTCCATCACTGACAAAAATCTGCTAAACATAATTCTTATCATTTAAAATATTCTTATATAATTAGGAAAAGACACCAGATATAATTCCATTATTTTTGAAAAAGGACTTAAAACAGGAAACAAGGAATGACAAGGGATATCCCACAGCATCTTCATGTTACTAACACAAACCGTGTAAATACCTCAGAATTAGATAATGAAAATGATACATGCTTTATTCCCATTAAAAAAAAAAAAAAAAAAAAAAAAAAAAAAAAAAAAAATTTCTCTCCAAATAATTATAATTAAATAAAAAAAGAAAATTAAATATTATCGCCATATTATGTAGACGCCTTTTTCTTTTCATTATTTTTCATTTTTAATGTTTTACAATAATCCATATGAAAATAACTTTATCGATATGCATAATAAAGAAATAAAGTCAATGTTTACACAAGTAATTCATCAAATAAAATTTCAAAACATTGTTTAACAAGAGATTTAAGCAGTATAGCTGATAAATGTTTTCCAGTTAATTAATTTGTTAGTAATACGATTAGTCAACCAATATAATTTAACACGACATATGTCATGCATAAAAGGTAAAAAGATAATTAGTACAATGTTTTTAAAAATAGGGTACACCAAAAAATGAATAATCAGATGTATTGTTTGATTTATAAAGCTGACAGAAGCATTCAACTAATATTTTTGTGTAATTATATATTTAAGATGAAAGAAAATACTTTGTTTACTAAACATTGGCGAATTTGGCGACAAGTATGGACAAAACACAATCAAATTTCATAAACAGTAAAAATATATTCAAAACTCCTTAACATTGCAATTAAACTTATTGTTAAACATAATGTAAGAATAATAGTTAAAAATACTTCTAAATTTTATAAATATTTACTTACTACTTAGAACATTCGCAGCTTGTAATCATCGAAAATTCATGGCGACGGTATTTGGATTTTGCTATTTTTAAGTGCCGAAGGATCCTTATTTCATTGTCCCGCAATGAATTCGATTAAATATTTTTTTAATGTGAAGTCTTTTTGACGCATAAAAAACCGTTTCTTGCGTTTAGATCTTAAATACTTTGTTTTCTATACAAACGAGCGTCCATATACACTGACAGCCGCCATCTTGATTTAGACGGCCATTCAAAGGAGTGACGCAGACAATCTGCTTCTACGCTATTGGTCAGATTACGCACTGCACGCAGCATTTTCCACTTGGAATGGAAAAAGTTTCAGCTAATGTTTCGCATATGAAATGTCAATCGCACGGCGTTTTTCGCGAAGCAGCTGCAGCCAATGCTGCATGTTGAGTTTAAAGTTTCATTTACACAGTGTGTGTGATCGCGCTTTAACACATTTATTAAGGGGGTCTCTCCCCTGGAAATTTTGTGTTTTTAATGGTCAAAATGTGCAATTTCTCTTCCCCCCCGCCCCTATCGAATGATGGCAGAAATAAGGCAGTCTCTTTCAAAGAATCGCAAAAAAGATTTGATTTTCATAAATAATAACGAAAAAAATGCTATTTTTCTCAAAATTGTGGAGAAAACGCGATTTTTTGTGAAAGGAGCAAGGATAACACGCGGCTTTTGTCAAAAGATTGTGGAAAAGACGTGAAATTTGTCAAAGGATCGTGGAAAAGTCACAAATAAAGGATCGCAAAAAACCTGATTTTTGGTCAAAAGATCATGGGAAAATGCGAATTTCGTTAAACAGTCATGGGAAAAACGTGAATTACCGTAGTTTCTGGTAGATAAGCCGCACCAGCGAAAAACGAGAGATAAAAATTCAATTTTCATCAGATAAGTCATGGCTTATACGCCGCACAAACAAAAAAGTCTATTAAAAAAGAACAATTTTGCTAATTCATTTAAGGCCAAACAAACGAAAATTCATTCTTTAAATATATTTAACTAAACAAATATTTTTAGTAAATAATAAATATATATAACTTGCCAATGTATATTTCAAAGATGAGATTCATCTGCGGTTTTCAGCTTTTTTGTCATTTTTCAATTTTCGCTTTTTTCGGATTTTCCGATTTTTTCAAAATTTTCGCTTTTTTAAATTTTTTTTTTTTTTATTATTATTTTTTGAGTTTTCAGAATTTATTCCGTGCAGACTTCGGTTTTTTATTCGTTTAAATAAAAAAAGAATTGTAAAATAATTTTAATCCACATCAAAATATGCCTCTATTTCAAGACTTCAACTACGAGAGGTCCTTTATCGCATACGGGGGTTATCTTATTTCATCACGATCGCCGAATGCTCATTGAAAAACATAACGGCATTGTCTTAAAACAGAAGACTTCAACATGGGCGATTGTGTTCCGTGTATACCTCGGATTTCCGAGTTTATGAAATTATTATATTTAGTGGAAAATTCGAATTTTAAAATATCACAAATTTCGACATATGGTCGCCAAAAAAAATTAATCTGCCGTTTGTTCGCAGAAGGAAATTGACAATTTTGTCGAACAATCGTGAAAAAAAAAGCGGAAATTTCACAAAGGATCGTGGAAAAAAATTCTTTAAATGGTAAATGTGATTTTTGTCCAAAAATCGCCGGAAAACGGATGTTTTGACACAAGATCACGGATAAAACAGAAATATCGTCAAAGAATCATGGAAAAACGTAAATTTGTTAATGGGTCACACAAAAAAAAATCCCACGAATTTAATTAAAAAATCGCGCAAAAAACTTATTTGTTTATAGAATCGCGGGGTAAAAACACAAATTTCGTAATAAAAAGATTTAAATTTCCTCAAAAAATTGTGAAAAACGATGAATTTCGTCGAAAAACGATCAAATTAGTAAAAAAAATTGCGTAAAAACGATCAATTTCGTCACAAAAATCTCGGGAAAATGATCAATTTTGTCTAAAAAATCGCGGAAAAATGATGAATTTTGTCTAAAAAAATCGCGAAAAAACAATCAATTTTGTTGAAAAGTCGCGAAAAAACTATTTCGTCAAAAAATCGCGATAAAACGACCAATTTCATCAAATAAACACGAATAAACTGCAAATTTCGTCATAAAAGCATGGGAAAACGGCAAATTTCATGAAAAAACTTCAAATTTCATAAAAAAAATAGCGTAAAAACGGCCAATTTCGTCAAAAGATCGCGAAAAAACGACCGATTTCGTCAAAAAATCGCGGAAAAGCTACACATTCCGTCAAAAGATTGCAAAAAAAGGGTTATTGCTGGATTGGAATTTTCTGTTCCCAAAAACTTTTTTACTGCTTTAAAAACCAATTTTTTTGTCACTTTTTTTTTTTTTTTTTTTTTTTTTTTTTTTTTTTTTTTTGGCTCCAAATCTTTTTTATTGAATGGGATCTTTGAAATTGGTATATTTTGCATTTGATAATTTTCAGGGTTTTCTACTTTGTATCACTTAATTTTCATTCCTAGTCACAATCACCCCTGATATTAGTAAAATAAATTTTCATTATTGTAATCAAATACTTTCTGCCTATTTCATGTTAATAATTCCTTTTTTATTTATGCAAAGCTAAGTTCTATGTAATTTATATTTATTAATAGCAATTGTATTTGTTGGGATTGAAATTACTGTCATTGCTCAAACGTCGTTCGTGCAGTTTTCAGCTTTTTTTTTGCTTTTTGGTCAATCTCATCCCTGATATTTATATTGTAATTTATTTACTAATGCTGAATTAATCCGCTTTCTTTTTAGGTATCCACCAGTATAAATTTTAAAAATAAAATCGAAATAAATTACTAAAAGTATATTTAAGCGAACTTTCTGAAATGCACAAGCTAAAAAGTATTAATATAAATTTTCCATGGAGCCATAATCCTGTCTTCAAATGAAAAAGAATGTACAAATAAATTAATAAATAAATCTTAAAGAGCGCGTTGGGCGATAAAACGCCAAAAGAGACCGTGCTTATTAACCTCAACTATCTTTTGTACCTCAACGCGATCTTGACTGGATGACAGGGAGAAAATTATTTTATAACTATTTTTTCTAAAATTCGTTCCCTCGCTCTCATTATTTCATTATTTGAGAGCTGAAAGTTCGATAGAAAAAACTTTAAACCCTTCACCAAAAATGTCGTTTCGTAGAAATGGTTGTTAAAATCGGTCGAAAATTTGTCGTTTCTCATGCGACGTTGACCCGAAGGCAGATAGACTAAAAAAAAATTAAGAGACTGATGCCGATAATATATATAAAAAACATATTGATTTAAAAATAAAATGAATTTTGCAGTATCTTTTGGTGAAAAATAAATAGATGAAGACCAAAACGCATGTTTCTCTTTTTCCCGTTTCTTTAAAAACACTCCTTTTGACTCATTAGTATGAATGCACAGCTGCTCATGTACATGAGATTTCTGACAAAATCTGCTGTTACACAATTCAATTCTTTCTATGAATGTGGAGGTGGGTATTGAAAAAAGATTTCTGAGAAACCTCACTGAGAGACTTCACAGGAGAAAGGTTCATTGTTAGTTTGAAGGAAAAGGTGAGTATTTAAATTAGATTGATGATAAAATGCCGCCACACTTATGAAAAGTTTCTCTTTAGTATAAATACAAAGGTGAATGATTTTCTTTTCAGATATACAGATCAAATATACTTTCTGGGACATAAGAAACATACAAAATTGACAGGTGTTGTCATTCTTAAATTATGTATAATCGAAAGACATTCTAGTGAAACGCTGAAAATCAGAATGTTGAAATACAAGAAAGATTAGAAAATTGAATATTAATGAAACACCGTTTTTAAAGGCTGTTCTGAAATTTAATCTTCTTACTTTCTGATGCATTCACAAAAACATTTTCATTCGTAAATACATGAAACTTGAAGTGTTAGAAATTCTATACTAAGAAACCTAATTTCAAATTTTCGGAAGAAGATGCCTTAAATTTTCAAAATTTTCGGACGAGAATCACCCCTGGTGGTTTTAGTATATTGCATATTGCTCTACAGTGCTTAGTTATAGAGTTAGTGAGTTATTTTTGAAGTATATTTCTATAATCATGTAAATCCGATTAGGAAAGATTAGTCTTTATAAGCACTATTAATAGACGGATTTTGATGAGACTTACATTGTTAGATAAATTTTCAATGACAGTTTTTGTAAATTGCATAAGGCTATGTCATTCTTTAATAAAACCCACTACAAAATATCCAAAAGATTCATCTGGATAGGCAGATCAGTGTAGCAGGCGAAGCCTGCTAGTATATATATATATTTTTAATATTGTATCTTGATTTACTATTGTTAATTAGTGAAAATTTATAAACTAACATAGATTATGTACTAAACTATTTTGCCATTGCTGTGCAGTTTGTGCAATTGTGTTTAAGGTTTGAATTATAAAGCAACAGACATATTCAGTTTTTTTTTTTTTTTTTTTTTTTTTTTTTTTTTTCTTGGCGCAGCATGTCCCTGAAGGGATTTTGCGCCATTAAACCCTATACAACCAACGAACCATATTCAGTTTTTAGAACATGGTTTATTTTCCTTTTATCATAAATGATGTCCTTTGAAAACAATGTCCGTGTTGGCTTGACTGAAAGTAACCAGTGAATGGACATAGTGTTCTTTAGCAAGCCGTAATTCAAATTATTTCTGCCAGATTGCGACACCACAAGAATGGAAGGTGATCTGATTTAATTTGTTAAAAAGGATTCAGACACTGATGTTAGATAGATGCATCTACTGTGACTCATTGTGCTAAACCACAAAAACTGAAAATCGCATGTAGGTTTTTTTTTTTTTTTTTTTTTCCCCCTTAGAGTGGTCAAATTGATATTCATCCAATAGTCTCATTAAAAAAAATAAGTAAAATTGCTAAAGTATTAAGAAAGTAAGTTGCAAACATCATTGTATGCGTGTTTGGTAAGAGAATTTTTTCAGATTTGGTCAGAGAATTTGAAATTCATGTTTTGCTGAGGACCTTGTGATGAAAGCAAAATTAAAATGTTACAAATATTACACTATTACATCTGCAATTAACAACATCAAGAACTGTTTAACAATCAAATGTTAATTTTTCTTATAAATTTAGAACAGCCAGTTACTATTTTAAATATATCTTATCAAGAAAAAAATAATTAAAACTTTTAACAAAACATTTCTTTAATTATTGTTCTATCTCTAATTATTGTATATTTCTTTCACTCATATCCTCAATTGTCATTGTATTCGTGTGTGCTGCCTGTAAGAAATCATGATGTAGAATTGTAAGGTTTTTTTTTTCCTTAATGCTTTTCATTAAAGATTAAATTATTTCAGTAAATATGTAACAAAAATGACAAACAAATTTAAGCATTTAATAAAATTTATTGGATCATTCAAATGATAAACAATTTAACATGGCATTTCTATATCATGCAGTGCAATATTGGTGAAATCCAAAATTTCTATAGGGACACCATACCTTATTCGCTGTTAGTTCTGCAAAAGCAACAACAAGAGTTATTTAAAATAATATGAAATGAAAACACTTCACAAATTAAAAAAAACTTAGTGCCTCAAAATTTTGACAAAAATGTCAATTTTGATAGTTTAATACTAAAGTTATTAATGCATACTATAGTTTATTTAAAAAAAAAAAAAAAATACAAATCCTAACATTATTAGACCATGAGCTATATAGATTTTTTTGCAAACATCGGTTAACAGTAGAAAATAAATTTTTAATTACACTTATTGCAAATTTTACATGCAGCTATATAAGCAATGGTAATAATATATAATATAGTATATAAGCAATAGTAAATGCTTACAAAATTATTTTATTTTTTTGTACAGTTATAAAGTCCAAAATCCCAAATCCTCCAAATCTTGGCGATTCCGAATTTGAGATTACTTTCAGTTTATTTGTCAAAAAAAAAATCTACCTGTCTTCCTTCCTCACAAAAAAAAGGATCATGATTTATGTCAAGAATGCATTCTCAATACTAAAAAACAATAATATTAAAGCAGATATTTTAATAGAGAATAAAAAAAAAATAGGTAAAAACTATGCTTTGAACATCCCATTTGTCTACGAAATATTTATATTAGGAACTCATTTACAATATTGAAGAAAGATCTGATGCTTAAAAAAAAACTAAAGTAGGTTTGAGATAATTTTAAGTTTTTACTAAAAAAAATGGTCATAAATCTGAAAATATGGACCTAAAATATATCGCAAATTTCGGCAAATAGTCAGCAAAATAAATCAATCGTCAAATGTTGAGAAAAAAAAATTGCCAATATCATCAAAGAATCATGGAAAAAGCACAAATTCCATCATGAACATGAAAAATCACAAATTTCATCCATGAATCATAAAAAACAAACTATAATTTCTTTCTAAAATCTCAAATTACATAAGGAAAAAAAAAACCACAGCAAATTTTGTCAAAAGATAGCAAGAAAACAGCAAATTTTGTTACAAGGGAAGAAAAAAAGATAAATTTCGTCAAAATATAACAAAAAACTGATAAATTTTATAAACGGGATGCGATAAAATGCACACATTGCCGAGAGTGGATAACCCCCGCCCCAGACCTTTACTGTAAACTATCAGAAAAACTGCTGTGAATTTTAGAAAATATTTTTTAATTCAAAATTGTCCCTTAAAATCATCTTCTTAATTAAAAATAATCTAGCCATGGTTCCTTTCTGCATAGCAAAACATATCCATTCAAAGTTTTGATGACCTGATTGTGTGTGCAAACATTAGATTTCACTTAGGGAGGTGAATAATCAATTCTTTCTTTGCAGTTCCAGTATATTGGACATTTTTGGCAAGCAGGAATGTAGTCGTAAAAATAACAGAGTATATACGCTCTAAACAGAGGGTATACTCTCAAGGCAGACAGTATACCCTAGAGCATGTATATTATAGCTTTCATGAGAAACAGAGAGTAGACATTGTTCTTTTAAAAAAATCCAGAAGGTATACGGTGTATACTTCCATATACCCTCAACTACATCCCTGTTGGCAAGTATTATAACTTTCTAACATCTGGTTATATTTAAAAAAAAATTCGATACACAGCCTAACTTACTATTATTTCAACTTGCTGAAAATTTGAATGAAATTGGTCAATTTACATAGGAAATATGGATTCCCCCCCCCCCCCTCCTTTAACACTGGTGAAGAAAAGAGTTTGGTTTTTCATTCTTTTTCTTTGTTTCCTTGCAACTCAATAGATTTTTTTTTTTTTTTTTTTTCATTTAAGCAATGCAAATTGGTTGACACATTCATACGTTCATTTTTATATTTAAAAGAAAAGACAGAAATAGTTAATTCTCCTGAAAAAAAAAAAAAAAAAAAAAAAAAAAAAAAAAAAAAAAATTCTAAATTTATATATTTTTTAATATATACTATACATTTTTTTTTTTTTTTTTAAGTTAAAATCCAAGTTGTCTAGATTTTGGAGAATTTTGAATGTCCAGATTTGAGACTTTGTACTGTATAGCATTAAATAATATGTAAGATATTTTAATATTGTATATGAAATATCTTGGAAACTATTTTCTTTTAATTTATCTCTTTTATAGTTGCAATTATTTTTCTTGAAAATTCATGTTATTACCCAAGATCACACACTTAAATTTGTTGACAGGATAGCATTACTTAAAACATAAAACTTGGAAGCAATAAAATGTATTTTTATTTATTTATTATTATTGAGGTACTAAGTTTTTTTTGTGAGAGCTTTCATTATTGCTAGCTACACAATATTCTCATTTTCTATAATTTCTAAATAAATAATTCCAATATAAAACTTTATATTCTTATAAATTTTAAAACCAATATTACATATGGGTGGATGTGTTAATTTATTCAAGTTAGAATATTATTTAGGCTGTTGTATATGTCATAATGACACTTAATTTAGGAGAAAAATAATTACTTGAGATTTATTACCAATCATGTGTGTTTCACATGTAAAATGCAAGCAAAAAGGTTTAGTAACATAAAATTAAATTTTTGAAGATTGTCATTATAGATCATATAGATTGTCATCAGAGAACTTCAAATTTTTGTTGTACAGTTTTTCCTTCATTCATCAATTTATCATTTGATACATTGTACAGCTACTTAAATTTGTAAAAATCTCAATTCACAAAATATACAAAGCTTTTTTTTTTTTTTTTTTTTTTTTTTGGGGGGGGGGGGGGCAAATTTTTAAAAGCAAAACTGAGCATATGTTTAAAAATGTTTATAAGACATGTAACATATCTTCTAGATTGGAAAAGTTTTAATTAAAAACCCAGTAAGATACAGTATACATTTAGTTTGTTGTTTACAGAATTTAACATGTCAAATGTCAGTAAATGAGGTTCATACTATAACGAAGTTTTTAAAATATACAATACAGTATCTGAAAACTTTTGTGTGTCCCTGTAAATGCTAAATGCTTTCTATTATACAGGAATTAACCTTAGAAAGCTCAGCAATATATATTAATTTCATAAAATGTAAAAAAATAGTTTAATATAATTAAAGTGCAGCCCAAACAATGTTTCCCCCTATACCATTATGTAATAGGATATTTTTGTCTGATCTTGTACATTGATAAAAAAAATTTCCTTGCAACATAGATTGTATAGAATGTCTATTTTAGCATATACTTCATATATGCATGTCAGTTTTATCATTTTCAAAAGAGTGCAACATCCTTAAAATGCACTTGAAGCTATTTTTTCCCATTGACCATAATAATTTTGATTATTCCTGTAATTGAATTAAACATCCGATTTTTATAAACAACTTGACAAAATTATGTAATAATTATATATTTTAAATTACAAATGATTTGGTTGGGTAGTTTTTGCTTTATTTTATACAAACAGATAGACAAATTGAATGACGACTGTAGTTGCTACGTATTTACATAATTACAAATGCACCTAAAAAGTTAAATTCTTTTCATACAAATGTGATCACAGAAATATAAAAACTTAATATCTCCTTAAAGAAAAACTTTTTTGTTATGCTCATTACAAGTATCTTGGACATTTTATAATGAGCTTACAATCAATCTTAGATGATTGGTTAATTATATCCTTAATTAGGTAAAATCTATAATATACTGAGTATTTTTTTTTCCTCTGAACAGCAACAAAATAAACTGAGATAAATTCTAAAAGTGACAAATTAGAAAATAAATAAATAAGTCTTATCTAAAAATCTATTTGTAAAAACTTTTAGATGATAAAATAAATTTTTCTTTTCTCAAGAATGGAAAATATTTTCAGGAACAAAATAATTTTTGTACCTTCATAATAGATTTCATTTTTTAAAACACTCTGTTAGATATGTATATTGTGTATATTATATAATAACTTGTTAAACACTTGTATTTTTTTTTTTTTTTTTTTTTTTTTTTAACAGTAGCATTTGAGATAATTTGTGCATTATTTTATTTACCTTTTCTCAGACTCACAATATTAAGAAATGAGAACTATTAAATGCTTCATTTTTTTTTAATTATTATTATTACTTTTTTAACATTTCTTACACACTTATTAGAAATATTTCTTTTACTATTATATGTTAAAATTTCTCTCTTAAATGACTTGAGTTTTAAACTATAGTGATTGATTATACTAACATAATCGATTTTAAGTACTGCTATCTTTATTAACATTCTCACTAAAAAACATAAAAAGAAGAAAAAACATTTGTTTGGACTGAGCAAGAAATGATTTTATATCAAGTTAACATAACATAGCAAACTGCAATTATTTTCAGCATTCTTACAGCACCAGTAAACCTATGCTAGGTTTTTGCTCTGCAATTTCTGCTATGATATGATTTTCATTAATTATTAACTGAAAACAATTTTTTGTCAAACAAATTTTAATAAAATATGAGTACACTAAGTCAGTCGAGACTTTTCAAAAATCTTTTGAACAATACCATTTAAACATCAATGCATGTTTCATAAATAAATATGACATCACTTTTGTATTTATAAACCATACATTACTATCACAAAGTTTATCAATACATTTTTTTCCTTTTTTATTTTCTTTCTAAGACTTGTCAACAGCATATTAAAAACAAAAACATTTCATATGAAAAATTTTAACTATTCTACATTTAAATGACAAAAATTTTTATTTAATATAAATTTACATGCTTAAATTGGATAAAAAGTAGCATATGTAATTAATTCAACCATTTTTATGACTTTGGTTGATAACAGAATATATGCCATCATTTGAGTTTATTTTTTTTTATGTACCAGAGGTTACTCAATTTTTTCGCCTAACAGTTTTTTTACAATGAATTTTTCACTTACAAAACTCAAACAATATGTTTTAATCAAAATATGAGTGTATTGTGTCAGAAGCTCGATTTAATTGTTAACATATCACTATATATGCATGGAAATAAGCAAAGATAATAAATCTCATAAAATAATAAGAAAATAAGAAAAATCAACCAAAAATGTAGAAAAAAATAAATATAATATATAAAATGAAAAAAAAGTACAAAACATGCTTAAAATATTGAAAAATAGCCAAAAGCATTCATTGTTTCTACAAGATATTGCATCACAAAATTTTCTCAATCAATAGTAAACATCCTGTAAATAAAAGAATAAGAAATAAATAAATGAAACAAATATATAAAAAAATTTAAATGAAGAAGAAATCAGTGCTTTTATGAAAAGCACAAATTTGCAAAATATTAAAAAACACAACAAAACTAAGGTTGTTCTCAATTCAAACCAATTAATTTTTTATGCATTTTTTAATTCATGAAATTAGCAGGTGTTCTTATTCAGTAACTGTTTGATGAAACTAAATTTTTCATTTTTTGGTGATGATAGAAGATCTATCAGACTATCAAAGTTAACATTTTGAACTGAATTCCTCATGAAGCAACTTAAAAAGGGTAAAAAACTTGTTGTAACATAAAAAGAATTGCTTATAATTCAATAAATAATTTATTTATCAAAAAATGGAAAATTTATATTGACTCAAGATTGCTTCAATAGTAAGGCCTTTGCATTCAAAAATGAATCAGAAAGTATATTGTTGTTGCAACTTAAAAACCACCTCGATTACTAATAAAAGTTTTAATTTTGATGAAAATAAATAATATAATAAAATTTTAAAATTGAAAAAGAAATTAATTTTAAAAACAGCCTACATATTAAAAAATAATTTAAATTACTTTCATCCTCAAAGTTGTCAATGTTGTTTTTTCCAAATAAAAACAAATAATTTGTATCAGTTTAAAAGAATTTTTTTTTTTTTTTTTTTTTTTTTTTTTTTTTTTTTTTTAAATAAAAAACATAAAACATTTAAATAATAAATTATAAACTATACATGTTACTATTTTTTAATCAAATTCTTTTATTTTAATCTACACATATAATGACTATTTTCAATGTGTGGCTGATGTAGAAAGATTTCACTTTTTTAATAATCTAGTGATATAAGACATAATATTTTAATGATGTATATTACTAGACAAAAGTTGAAAACCATGATGACAAAGGTTTATCATTTGGAAAAATCAATTAGGCTCAGATATAAAACTAAAAATGAATGCGATTTTTTAAATTATCAATTTCTCAAAGAACTGAATCACAGTTTTAATAACCAGTATGCTGAACAATTTCAGTTAATCAAAGAGGATAATCAATTCACACTTTATCATTCATCATTTTTAAACAAGAAAATGATGGAAAAAATGTATCTATAATTTACATAGTTTCGACAATACAATTGGTTGAATATTTTATTTGGTAGAATTATCCTAAAATTTATACATTATGTATTAATCCAGTAGAAAAAAAAAAAAAAAAAAAAAATTATAAAATAAAAGATTATGACTGTTTACACTACTCTTGTATCAATGTTCAATCAAACAAAAATTGATGAATTATGTTCATAATTTTGTTGTAAATATATTTATGAAAATTTAAATTACTTTACCTTTTCTTGTGTATCTGTAATATGGTAATATATACACATTAAAAAAAGGAACAGGGAAAAAAACAGAGATAAGATATATTCAAGGTAGAATTTGGAGTCAATAATTAAAATTTTAAAACAATTTAAATAAAAAAAAATGATAAAAAACAGTTTAACAGAAATAAATAATTATTTAAATACACCCTAAAAAAAAATAATGAATGTAATTGACTATTATTATGTCATCATTCAATAAGGCTTCTTAAAACACAACACTAAATTGCTAAATTATAATAATGTAAGTTATAATATAAAATACTACATTCATCGTTTAAATAACAATTGCCTATAGATATGCCTGAAGTGATATCATTTTTATGTGACTCCGTAAAATATGTATGAGAATATCTTAATGATATATTATATTTAAACATTATAGCAATTAGCTCATACTTATAACACCACAGAGAATAACAGCTTTTAATTTTTGGTAGTATTCTCTAAAAAAATTGTGTGAATTCTGATGATCTTTCAAAAAGAGAAAGAACTGCACTTGAACAATACATTGAAATTTCATGCAACTGGAGCATTTAAGGTTGTCAGAACATGGATATGCAAAACAATCAAGGATATATCTCATGATCATATTTTTTATTTAAACAGAACCAACAAGATTTTCTTTAAAAATGAGTTTAATATAGATGCAGATGATGGTTAAAGAAAAATAAAAAGTGCTCACATTAAGCATTTTTCATTTAACTTTATGATAATCATTGCTTCTTAACCTTTTGTGGGACAAATTTTAAATTTCAAAATTTTTTACAACAATTTATTTATTTTATTTTTACAGTTATTTGCTTATTTCTAACAAAATATCAAACTTGACAGGTAAATATGCTGTGTCATTTTAATATTGTTTATTTTTTAATTTTAAAAGATAAGTTTTTTGGGCAATATAAGTTGGATTTTTTTTTTTTCATTCAGTTTAAAAAGTTTAAGAAAACTTTTTTGCAGTTATTTTTTATTCCAATTTTTAATGCATAATAAATATATATATATTTACTCTGTGGGTAACTGAAAACTTCGTTCACAATATTAAACAGCAAATTAATTTCCCTATATTTCATTAATTCATTTTAAAAATTCATAATTCAGAAATGGATCAAATCATTTAGATTCATATCTTAGTAATGAAAACAAAACAAAATTAAAGAAAACAGGACAAAGGCCAAGCAACCAAAGAAAGAATGAAAATGAGTTTGTCATGCAGAAGAATGAATTGCATGCCTTTCTAATAAAAAATTAATTCTCATCTATGTCACAAGATTGACCCTCAAATTGAATAGTGCATTAAATTTATAGCAGCCATTTTTCTCTCTGTTGATGGGTAACGCTATCAATGTTGTCACTGTAATTTTTTTTTTTTTTTCTTGTGACTGAACTTTTTTTAAATAGTATTAATAAAAATAAAAATATGAAAATTGGTTGTTATATAGAGAATTATTTGATTAATTCACTGAAACAGACAATTTTTAAATGAGAGAAATATTTTAAGAGCTATTTAATGTTGAAGAGAATAAAAATAGTTGCATTAAAAAGTGTTATAGCAATTCAATAAATTTTTACAGATATATGTTTGACAAACTTTTGGTTTGCAATGTGTAATTATGTTTTTAATTTTTCTTCTTATTATTTTTATTATTTCAATTGAAATATTTCATATTTAGAAAATGTCATTTTCTTTGTATTATTGCCAAATTGTAAAACAGTACAAATAATATTTCAATTTAAAAATGGATTCACAAATGACTATTATAAACAGAAAAGTTAAGTTTTAAATTATGATAATAAAAGAAAGAAATGAAGAAAAAAATGTCATAAAATGCACTTACATATTAATATTAAAAATAGAATAAAAACTTTAAAATAATAATTAAATTGTTGTACGTTAAAAGCAGTAAATGAGGAAAATGTCATATTTAAAACATACAAATAATGATATGCCAGCAGTTTCATTTTTTAAATATAATACAAGAGAGATGTATTTCATACATTTTGGAAAAATATTTATCTATTGTTGCCAATTTTAAAATAGTGTAAATAATATTTCCTTACAATTAAAAAGTTAATTTTTATATGAATATCAAAAAGAAAAAAAAATCAGTGAAAATTATGTCATATTTAAAACAATTATCTTATAGTATTGTTTTAAAAATCTGTTAGGCAGAGTGGCAATGTTTGAGTGACAATGTTAGGCAATTTAATATAGGCTGATTTTAAAATGTTTAATTGATCTTATTTTATCAATCATTAAACTAGTTAGTTATTGCAACAGCAGTGGATTTGGCAATAAAATATTTCAGTCAAAGAAAAATAAATGAAAACTCGAGTACAGAATATCACCACTGATCATTTAATTATAATTAAATATTGTGTAATATTTTAAAAACAGAACAAATTTGTTTGTTTTTAGAATCTGTGGTGTTTAAATGAGGATTAGCATAAATAGCTTAGAGGAGGCATAGAAAAAAAAAAAAAAAAACATAAAAACTATTTTATGGCCATTTAGCTAAAACTGACTGAAGTCCAACTGATTTGCCTCTTGTTGTATTCCCACTCCTTCAGCATATATTACCTTTTGTAGAGACAAAAAGTTTGAGAGACAGTCCTACCAATTGCTCCATCATTATTCAACAAGCAATTCACCTCTCTTGGAAAAAACAAATAAAATTTCATTGATTTTTGAAAAAAACTGTCTATAACAATCATTTATTCCATCTCAATACCCCTAAACTGAAAAAGAAATGGAAAAACTATCTATATTTTGTCATATTCCACTAGATTTTCAGCGAAAATATTATCATAATCTATGGGGGAGGGGGGGGGGAATCTACAATATATATTTCTGCTTTGAATGATAATCATAAAAATGTTTAAAGGTTATATTTAACATTGGATAACCTTAAAAGAAAAAATAATAATAACAATAACTGAAATTAGATTAAAAACAAATAAAAATAAATACTCACTTTTCAATGAAGTCATACCAATGTCCAAAAAGCATAATATTATTAAAATGTTACTGAAGCTTAAATGGTGGGAAAAGCAACATAGCTGTGTACCTTTACTAACAAAAAGAATGTAAGGAAGGAAAACCATCTAACTGCAATCCCTTAACATACTAACAAAAATAAGGTTCTTTCAACAAACTTTAGAAAAGGGAAAGGAATGACATAAGACATTTCTCAGATTAGAAGAGCTGAGAAAATACTGGAAAATTCAGCCTAGAAGATAAGATATTGGTCTATTTTTAATTTCCCATTTGTTCATTGGTTCATATTTCAAGAATTGAGAAACTATCACAATCAAAAAACAATGGAACAAGTTTGTACAATAACTAGTACATGGCAGCTACAAAGAAGCATGGATCAAGTTTGTACATTAACTAGTACATTGTACCTACAAAGAAGCATGGAACAAGATTGTACAGTAACTAGTACATGGTACCTACAAAGAAGCATGGAGCAAGTTTGTGTAATTACCAGTACATGGTACCCAAAGATACCTGTTTCAATTCAAACACCTTTTTGAACAGCATACATAGATTTCCAAGAGCAAATATGAGGTTCAAGCAACTGGGACTAAGCAAACATCGTCATTGTGTCATATGCATCTGTGATGAAGAAGGGGTAAAGGATATGTTTAGGAATTTTCTGAAATGTGATAATATAAAAAAAAAATAATTAAGGCTGCAGAATTAATAGAATAAATTGTTGATAATAGATTGGTTAATGCATTTAATTCAGTTTCTTTTAAATAACAAACTAAACAAATAAAAAAGCAAAAATAAAAAATCTAGCAACTACAAGAAGCATGCATTATTATAACAAATAATGTGTCCAACTATATAAACCACGACATCACAGGTCTTCAAGTTTAAAAAGTATGCATGCAATAATTGTAAAGTTTAACATTGAAAGTTAAATAAATCTTATTACCTATTTTCTACTAATTATGGCATTTTAAAGAAACTCATATATTATATAATAACCAAAACTGAAACAAGTAAATTTATTCTTAAATTCTTATATATATAAACCCTCCACCACTGGCAACTGCTAATGTCAAAAATTGAATAAATAACAGATAATACA
Organism: Maratus speculifer; assembly: GCA_964019185.1. Taxonomy (NCBI): domain Eukaryota; kingdom Metazoa; phylum Arthropoda; class Arachnida; order Araneae; family Salticidae; genus Maratus; species Maratus speculifer. The sequence continues at coordinate 333,735,194 of OZ025297.1, forward strand.
GCAACATGTAATCTTTTAGTAAAATAAAGATTTAAATTGCTTACCACTTTAGTGATTTTTTTTTTCAATAATTTATAATATCCTGTTATCCAAAAAAGCTGTCAAAGATTAATTTAAAACTATATTAGATAAATCTGTGAGTTATTGAAAATGTGGCAAATAAAACTGCTACATGTTCCAATAAAAATCACAGTGATAAAATTTCTTCAGAGTAGAATTGGAGGCTTCTCAAACACAGATGACACAAAATTAACTTAAAAAAAAAAAAAAAAAAACTATAATTTTCTAATGAATTTTTCATGCCAGCAGAGCTCAAATGTCAGGTAACATACACACAGATCTGGTGAAGAAACTAACGTTAGTATTTATTTGATAAGAATTGAAAATATAATAATTTTTTTCACTTCCAAGAAAATAGGTATGGATAGCCCAACAAGTTATTATCAGTTTAAAAATACACTTTGGAATGCCATACAGGCCCATTGCAAAATTAGCATTATCCTGAATACTTAGATTATGTTGGCACTAATCAGGAAACCAAACAATTTGTTTTACTAGAAACAGTGTATCTACTAGTTTATTAGAAACAATATTACTAAGCAGACACTGCAGTCAGCCAAATCATTCACTACAGATAAACAAAAAATGCTATTTTATGAAGGTTTCAATCGTTATTAATAACTTAGTTATTTTGAATAGGTATGGATAGCCCAACAAGTTACTATCAGTTTAAAAATACAAGAGGATAATTACAAGTGAATCTGAAAACTTAATTTCACAGAAAAAGACAATAAAACTGAATTTTCTCTCATTAATCTGAAGTTTTCTGGATTATCTATTTAATAAAAATGGGGTCAAATTAATTTAACTAAATAACAAAAATAAAGCTTTTATTTAATCCAACAGTCTTTTGGCAAAATAATTTGGTCAAATAATGAACACACGTAATAAAACAACCTTTTGCCTAATTTATTTAAAACATCTATGTCAATTTTTTTAGATAACAGGATGATAAGGAAATGCCATTTTTTCAAGCAATGTATATATGTATTGCTAAAACATAATTACCTTTTTAACGAGAAAGCTCTACTGTAGCGTCTTTTCTCAGACATAGAGGATGGATTTATCACAGCACCATACATGTGCATGGCAACAAAGAGGACACAGAGAAGCATTGGTCCAAAGAGAGCCCCTTCAAAACCAAGACAAAATACACCACCAGCAATAGCAAGCCCAGTAAGATATGGATGACCACCACTAGAATCATTGATAAGTTAAATAAATTTATACATCTAATTAGTAATTTTTCATTTTCAGGTTAAAGAATACTTCTTACTATATTAATAAATATAACACAGTACTGTGTCCAGATAAAAAATTAATGCACTATAGTGGTCTAAAAAAGCATAGATCCTGAGCTTGAATCAACAGGTCTCTTTTTAATTTTTATTAAAAACATTTTGCATCAAAAAACTGAAAAAGGTTTTATATTTTTTTTATTTAACTGCATGCTATTTTCATGAAAGTATAACTTTTCTATCACATATAAACTAAAATTAAACTAATTTAGAAATAGTCTTGTTGCATAAACCTATAAAACATTTTGATATAATAATAAACTGATTTTGTAACATCACAATGATATACCTATTCACAATTAAATGCAATTATATTTTAATTTTTATTAAAAAAAATGTGTAAGAAGTTCTGAAAAATTATGCACACAGTCTCTGAAAATATTAAGATTGTCCTAATTAATTACAGCAGGCTCAATTAGGATGAATTCTTCATGGTTAACCAAACTGAAATTTTAACTAAAAAACTAACACTAATCATTAATTATCAAAAGGAATCAATCTGATATATTTTCAAAAGAAATGTAAATATATATTACAAATATTTTATCTTCAAAACATACCAAAATTCACTTTCAGGCTCTCTGGAGTGAATGAAATTTAAGAACTATTAAAATTTACATATTTAATACATCTTTTAAAACAATGGATTTCATTAAAAATTTATCTATAAATCTGGCTTTAAAGTAGCATAGCATCATTACAAAAATTTTGATTGATAATGAATTAGAAGGATTAATATATGTTTTATATAATGTGAACTTTCAATACAAAGAAAATTTATTAAAATTCGCATTTGTACTTTATACACCTGCAAATTTGTATAAATTTTCTTGTACACTGAAAGTCTAGATTATATGCACTAGTATTACATGTGAATTTGGATATAAAAATTAAAAATTAAAATTAAGAAAAAAAGATGAGCATAAAAATAGATATTTCTATATAAATCAACATGTGTATTTACACATTCTATAATTTGTAAATGTTTAATATTTCATTATATGGAACTTGCTAGTTATTATACTTTTCAATATTCCTTATTGTATGTTTGCTATGTACCACATTAAGTTTCTTTGTGGAAGGTGATTCACATAATGTGGTGAACTTATTTAAAAATATAGTCTGAAATTTTAGATGTGCATTATACACTGGAATATACTGTAAAGGATAAATAATAATTTAAATTATTTTAACACAAAATAAAATTTCTATTATTAACCCCTTCACCGGCTGCTCCGAGATAAGTCAGGGGTTAAAGCACTGTTTCTCCATACCTGATGCCGGTTAAGTGGTTAAATACACAAAATTATTTGCACAATAGTTAAAAATAAAACATAATTTTAAAAAATTCAGATATCCATTAAAAATTTCCTATAACATTTCTGCTATTAAATAAAAAAAAAAAAAAAAAAAAAAAAAATCTGTAGTTAAGAAAAAGAAAAAAATCAAACTGATTTTGAATATAATATTGAATTGTTTTGTGGCGTTAAGTAATTCTAACATACTCTAAAGAAGGCAAAAAATGTGACAACTTAAATTTTAATAAAAATGATAGGTATAATTTGATAAATGGCACCTAATAATTAGCTGCTAACTTTGTAAATTCAAGTTATTAAAAAAATGAGTTACACATATCATAAACATATGTCTTAAATTTGCAAAAAAGTATTGGATCTCTACAAAAATTAATGAAATAACTTTATATGCTTATTATTTTTTATTGTATTTTCATATTATCATAGGTGGTGCTTTTCAAATATACTTAGTGTAAGTGTCCATCCTAGGACAATGAGTAAAAATTGTGATTTTTCTTTAAAATTTAAAATAATTGATAAAAAATAGTCATATACTATTATTCAGTAATTGATCTATTTGGCTTCAAATAATGAATAATCAGTAAATTAAAATACAGTCTTCAAATACTTTACATCTGAAAATACACTCTCTCTGTTAATGGTGTAAAATTTTAAACTATGCAATGTTGAAATAATTAAGCTTTCAAAAGAAAAAAAAAAGAAAAAAAAAAAAAAAAAGAAAGAAAGGGAAAATGGATTATTGATTTATCAAATGGATTTTTCCAAAATAATTTAAAATACAAATATGGAACAAACAAACTAAAGATTGTGTTTATTACATTAATATTTAAAAAAATGTAGTACTTTTATGTTAACTTGGATGATGTGATAAATCATCAAATATTGTTCTCACTAACATTGCTCATACTGTATTAATTTCTATTAAAATATAAACTTTTACTACATTTCATTTAAAAAGCATAACTTTTATTTAACTAAAAGGAACCGTTGCATCTAGTATTATTCGAGAATTAAATAAAAATAATGCACTTGTGATATCATACTTCATTTTTATATTTTAGCAGAATATAAGCCTACAATAACTTGTGACTCATGCAATTGCTAGTATGCATATCAGGACACATTGCCATTATGATTATATTTTTATGCATGAAGGCTTCACTATGGTACTCCATTGTGAAATTTGATAACTTTTAAAATTAAATATTTGAAAAACAGCATAATTGTTAGATTTGAAATCTATATCAAGAAAAATGCAATTATTTTTACACCTTTCTAAGCAGTTTGTCTAAGAATTTGCTGAGAAATACTTTTTATCTATTAATTTTTTTAGTAACTTCAAATGTTTCATTTTCTGAGATTACTCAGTGGCAACAATTAGTGAAAAAGATAGTTGCCAATAACATGCAGCTTTAAGAGGATGTATTTTCAGAAATGTAATAAAATTTAATCATACCCTTTGATTTCACTATATATTGCACTGTCGACGAAAGAAGTGGGAATAAGTTGGACTGCTAACATGAAACCTGCTTTTCCTATCTGCCCATTTACAAGCCAAAGCTCTAAAACTGCAGGTAAGCAGGCCCAATAGGCTCCAAGAAAAGGAACAGCACCAAAGATGGCTGCAAGCACTGGGAAAGAAGAAAAAAATGCAGATTACATGAAGAAATTTTACAAAAACAAAATAAAATAGCATAATATTGATTTTAAAATTGCAATTTAAGACTTTTTTTATAATTCTCGTTTTTAAATAAAACAACAGAGTAATTTGTATTTTTTTTTTTTTTTTTTTTTTTAACTCTATATTTTTTATGCACATATTTTCATAGAATATTTTTAAATTATTCACTTTAATATTTAAAAAATGATATTTTCTTTTAAAACTATTGCATGTACAAAATAATAATAATAATAATTCATATTAATAATACTTTTGAGCTTTATTGTCACAAATGTATTTGCATTTAAAACAAGTAATCTTCACATAATCTCCTTTTTTTTTTTTTTTTTTTTTGGCTTCAATTCAAAAAAACTTTAGTTATTTTTATTTTTGCTATTCCAAAAGTTTTGTTTAAAAGTGATTAGCCATGAAAGTTTCAGAGTCGTCACTTTGTCTGTCATCATGTCATCAAGCATCACTTTCCTTTATTATAATTCAGAGTGTTTCTGGTTTCAGAAGTACATTTTGTGATTCTATCACACAATGAAAAGTTTCAAAATTTGAAGGTGGACAATATAATACACTCTATTGCCATTGATTATTGGACACTTGCGATTTTAGACATTTTACTAAATATCTAGAAAAATACATGAGGAATCATCTCGAAACTCTTAGTGTATAAATATAATTGTATATGCCATACATCGCCGTGAAGATTTTTTACCGAAACTCCATAGGGGACCATCAACAAATTAAAAAAGAATGAATATCTTTCGAATAACCCTGTCAAAAACTAATGTAGCAAAAGTGCTCAAACTCTAGATTATGATTGAATGCCTTATTGTAATACACTGTGTTCATTTTTATGCAAATAGCATGCATACTCGCAGAGTAATTAAGGTTTTTATAAAAATGGTCCCAAATTTTATTTTTCCAAGTTTTTTCCTTGTAATTTTCAGAGCTCTTAATATAAAATAATATTTTTTTCAGAAAATAGGACAAACAACATTGCAGACAGTACCTTGTAATCAGAATTAAAAAATAATAAAAACTGTATGAAAAATGAGTAGGTTTACTAAATAATTTTTTACTGCGCATGCGTCAAAGATATCAAAATTTCATTTGCATATTATGTTAGCTAAATGTATAGAGCAACTTTTGTAAAAGTCTCAAAATCATAGCTTGAAAATTCTGAAAGTAATCGTCTATAGAAAAAGGACAAAATCCGTTGTTTCCAAAATGAAGCAAAACAAGTAAGAAAAATCATGCGTTAAGCATAGATTATGAAGCACTTTCCAACACTTAATGAAATCTTTAACAAAACTTTGTTATTTAGGGAAATAATAGTGTATAGCCAAATATACCCAAATATGTATTCCAATACATTAGAACAGCCCTGTATTTCATATGTCAGTTCATATAATGGGAAAATTTAGCTTAGCAAGAAAATACCCAGTAGCTTGAAATTTCTTTTTCAGCAATTCATACTACTAGATGGAAACATACTTGGATACTTTTGTTCAGCCCTGTACTTTACATTGTATCTTTATTACACGTCAGCTTTAGGCTAAAATTTATTGTAAACTAAAACACTTTTAAAACAACTGAAATCACATTCTCATAAATCATCATTCAGGCGTCCATGTACCGAATTCTTTGCGTAGCCCTGTATATCCCTTTATCTATATTCTGCAAACATTTCTCAGTAAATTGAATGCAGCTCAGCGTAAAAATGCATGGCTTATTTAAGAACCACGTTTAAATAATTTACGCTCATATTCAGTAACGTTGGTGAGCTCTTTTCGGTAGCCCTGTATATCAACTATAACATTTATACACACCATATAATGTGCATATATTTAGCAAAATATAAACGCGAATATCATAATTAAAATGCATTTCATCCCTCCATCAGCCATCATCGGACACATATACGGTACTTCGGAAAGAATATACTATTTGAAATCTTTTGTATGGCCCTGTAAATGCTATGTACTTCATATTATGCAAGACAGTAGAGTATGATTTATATTAAGCTTCAGCGACATATATCAATTTTATTATACATGAAAAAGCTTAATATATTTAAAATATGTCACACAATTCCTCCTTTTAACATTATCTAATGGAATTCTTTTGTGGGGCCCTGTAAATGAATAATAGCTACATTTTCACCTTATATTTTATAGAATGCATATTTTAATATGTTTGACAGGGTATAACATCTTTAAAATTCCTTTGAAACGATTTTCCCCATAGGCCGTAATGTAATAGGAAACTTTTAATTCGCCCTGTAGATAAACTAATTATGGTAGAAATTTCATTTTCGATAGGACTTGTGCTAGGATAAACGTCAATAACGTCCTAAAATTTCATGGCAATCCGAGTATATTAACGATTTTTCCCCATGGGCCGTAATGTAATGGAAAACTTTTGATTCGCCCTGTAGATAAACCAATCATAATAGAAACTTCATTTTCAATAGGGTTTGTGCTAGGGTAAACGACAATACCGTCCTAAAAGTTCATGGCAATCCGAGTATATTAATGATTTTTTCCCATAGGCCGTAATGTAATGGGAAACTTTTGATTCGCCCTGTAGATAAACTAATCATGGTAGAAACTTCATTTTCAATAGGACTTGTGCTAGGGTAAACGTCAATAACGTGCTAAAATTTCATGGCAATCCGAGTTTATTAACGATTTTTCCCCATGGGCCGTAATGTAATGGAAAACTTTTGATTCGCCCTGTAGATAAACTAATCATAATAGAAACTTCATTTTCAATAGGGTTCGTGCTAGGGTAAACGACAATAACGTCCTAAAAGTTCATGGCAATCCGAGTATATTAATGATTTTTTCCCATAGGCCGTAATGTAATGGGAAACTTTTGATTCGCCCTGTAGATAAACTAATCATGGTAGATACTTCATTTTCAATAGGGTTCGTGCTAGGGTAAACCTCAATAACGTATAAAAATTTCATAGCAATCTGAGTATATTTACGGGAGTTAGAGCACGGACAGACAAACCGAATGCATAAGCACTTTTCAACTTTGTTGGAAAGTGCTAAAAATGAGGGATTTTATCCAAATGTAGTACAACATTCCATATTGTGTATTCTATATTGACACTAATCAATGAATATATGGATACAACCCCTCTTGTTTTTGCTTCATTTTGAGAAATAAGCGTCAATAGAATAAGTTGAAAATCCATTATTCACAAAATGAAGCAAAAACAAGGGGTTCTATCCATATATTCATTGATTAGTGTCAATATAGAACAATATATGGGACGTACTACTACATTTGGATAAAATCCCTCTTTTTTGCTTCATTTTGAGAATAACGGATTTTCAACTAATTCAATTGACGATTATTTTCAGAATTTTCAAGTTATGATTTTGTGACTTTCACAAAAGTTGCTCTATACATTTAACTAACATAATATGCAAATGAAATTTTGATATCGTTGACGCATGCGCAGTAAAAAATTTAGTAAACCTACTCATTTTGTACAAAATTTTCATTATTTTTTAATTCTGATTACAAGGTACTGTGTGCAATGTTGTTTGTCATATTTTCTGAAAAAAATATTATTTTATATTAAGAACTCTGAAAATTATAAGGAAAAAACTTGGAAAAATTTGGGACCATTTTTATAAAAACCTTAATTACTCTGTGAGTATGCATGCTATTTGCATAAAAATGAACAAAGCGTATTACAATAAGGCATTCAATCATAATCTAGAGTTTGAGTACTTTTGCTACATTAGTTTTGACAGGGTTATTCAAAAGATATTCATTCTTTTTTAATATGTTGACGGTCCCCTAAGGAGTTTCGGTAAAAAATATTCATGGCTATGTATGGCGTATACTATTATATTTATACACTAAGAGTTTCGAGATGATTCCTCATGTATTTTTCTAGATATTTAGTAAAATGTCTAAAATCGCAAGTGTCCAATAATCAATGGCAATATAGTGTATTATTGCAGTTAGTAAATCATCATCAATTTTTATATTCATTTCTGAGAGTCTTTCAAAAACATTAAAGACATTAAAGGGCTTTTATTTGCATTTGCCACATTTTGAAATTATCTTTGTTTAATATCTTGATTCTTAATGAAGTTCTGGACAACACCGTTTCTAAATAAAAAATGTTTCAAGCAGGATAAAGTCTATTTATTATTTACACAAATACTTTCATTACTTTGCTCACTTTCACATGGTGCCATAACACGTTAAATTATTTGACATAGCTATAAATTTGTACAATGAAAGTTAATAAACATTCTGTTAATTAGACAAACAGAGGCACAGATAATGATACATTTTAACATACACTCTTAGGTTCTTACAGACAGTACATTACCCTCTTAAGTGGTGCGGAAATTATCATTTTGAAAAAATCCAATAAATGGGGAGGAGGTACTAGGAAGATAGTGATAGCAAATAAAGAATATGTATATATAATCTAACATTTTCTATAAGGCAACCACATCACTCTCATCACTTCACACCTTCTGCATGTTATGAAACAATTACATTTTGCTGGTAGATCATTATTGTGAACCTTAAATAATGTGTATCAACAAGTTATAAATTTATTTCCTCATGAAAAGATAATAAAATTTTAAAGATGGATTGATTCCAAAGTTATTTTTTACAATATTCTAATTGAAATGCAAATCTAGAAATATTTAATAAAATCATATCTCTGAATTCAAATTCAAAACTGTGTCTTACTTTTTTTCATAATATTTATAAAGAAATGAATTATACCAAAGTTTTAGATTTTTCATTAGTGAAAAATAAAACTTTAAACTTTTAAGCACTCACTGATAAATAAATATTATAAACTATATGCAACAAAACAATGGAATTAAATAATTCTTATCAATAAAGACTTTTAAAAAATAAAAAGTAGGTATACAAAATTACATATTTTGAGAAAATAAGAGAATGGAAAACTAATTCTTAGGAGAAATGAAGATTTTCTTTCTTCAGGCAAAAGTATAATCCATTTTACTCTAAAAACACTGCATATTAACAAGTGGATACATGAGCATTTTCCCAAAGTTCAATTATAAAAATTATTCGTTGCTGTAATAGTAGCTTAAATTTGCTTTAGTTAAAAAAAAAGAAAAACTTCATGATGTTTAAAGAAGTTTAGTATTACAAAAAGTAATTTTTTAGACATATAATTTTGCATTCAAAATAATTATTTGCTTTCTAATTTTATATGCAAATATATGAACTACAGTTGAGAACCTGTTATCCAGAATTCTGAAATCTGGAAGGACCCAAAATCCAGAAAAGAAAAACATTCAAAATTTGTAAATTTTTTCTAAAATTTTGAATTTTTTGAAATTTAAAAAAAGTTTTACAGATTTTTAAATGTTTTTGTAGTCTACTATTGTTTCAATGTACAACCACTAAAATAAGTTATTTTGGTGCTGGGAAAACATGGACCCCTCCTCCTCCTGCTCCTGAAATTAGGAAAAAAATAGTCTTTTTGTCAAATTTTAGTTTAAAATTAATTTATATTATGATTTGTTTCAAACAAAAAACTTCAGATATTTTACCCCTTCTCCTTTCTTTGACAAAATATTACAGTTATGCCATTGTATTATTTGAATACACATATAATTGGAGAGTTCTGTTTATTTTCTTGTATCCTACTTCTTCCCTCAGACATTCCAAAACATCGTGGTAGCTGCTCACAATTTCTAATTTTTTTTTTCCAACACAATTCAGAAAAACAGTTAAAAATCGTCAGGAAAAAAAGTTTTCCTGAATGGTCAACAAACAAATTTATTTAAAAAATAAGTTTTATTAAAAATGACCTATAAAAGTTTTTATGTAAATTATGCAGCAGTAAAGAAAAAAAATAGGTAAAGCATGTAAATAGAATATTAGTTACCCATTTCATTTTTTTTTCATTGTTATCATTGAATAATGCAACCATTTTTGTTTGCATAATTTAAAACATCAATTATATTCATAATTTACATGGGATTATTTAAATTTTGTTATTTTTATGTTTTTGAAAAATTCTGGATTTTGGTGGGTGGGGAGGAATTCTTAATTTCAAAAAGACCCAAAATCCAGAAAATTCCAAAATCCAAAAAGCCCTTGGTCCTAAGGATTCCGAATAATAGGTCCTCAACTATACTAATCATAAAGTAAAAATAACTAATATATACACACAACAATGTTGAAACATTTAAAATATAAATACACAAATAAATATACATTTTTAAAAATAAATCTGTATTAACAGAAAGTTAACATTAAATCTATTTTTTTTTTCTTTTTTACTTGGAATTACTAAGTAAAAAGTAGAATAAAATACAAGATTAAAGCAAACAAAAACTGAAACAGTTTTCAACTTCATAAAAATAAATATGTCAGGTACAATTGTCTTACCAGACGGAATGTAGATAATCTTTACAGCAAAAAGGGTATGGATCAGCCAGGTGTATAAACCATAAAATGCTGCCATTTTAAATGATGCAGCAAAAACTCCATTGATAGCCTGTTCTACAGCTCTGCCAAATTGAGTGCCGCTTCCAGCAGAAGGCATTAAATTACTACAGACTTCAACAGGTTTGTATTGAGTGCCACTTGCACACAGGAGATAAAATAATGAGGTAGAAAATACAATCTGAAATACAAAAGAATGTTTTAATAATTGAACATTTCAATATTTGAACATTTTAATATAAGAACATTTAAATATATTTTACAAATATCATCATTAAAATAAAAGTATAGCAAAAAATCAATCTAATCCCCCCCCCCCTTACCTTTTTTTAGGGAAAAGGAGGCACAATGCATTTATAAATAAAATTTCAACATACCTATGAACTTTTGAGGAAAAGAATAAGGGAAATTCTCTTAACAGCATTTCATGGTCAACATAAAAAAAAAATATATATATATAGAAGCTACAAAGACAGAGATCTTTTTAAATGGATATGTATTAACTTTTTAAACATGAAAAAACATAAACAGATATTTTAAGGTAAGTAACACTTGGAAAATGTTTTTTTTTAACACTAATCATTTAACTCTAAGTACTAAGATGTTCATTCTGAAACAATAGTTCTAGCTATTTAAAAGAAAACTACTTTTGAGATGAAAACTACTTTTATGATCTACAAAGGATAAGGGCTTACAATGCCCAATCCTGTTTCTTCGAAGCTGGCCCTTGTACTATACAACATATATTCCAGTCTGGTGGATAGCCAAATGCAGGACTCTAAGTGATAGTTTCCAAGCAAGCTTGATATTCAATTTTAACGACCCTAAAGAAATGAAAGGCTGAGTGAATCTTGCCAAGCCTGAAGTTGAACCGCAGATTTGTTGCGTCATAGTCAAATACTCTAACCACTATGCCACTGAGCTTCATTGCTAACTGATGTTATTTTTAAGAAAAATTGTTTTATATCTGATTACATATTGTAATAACAGATTTAGCTTTTAATAAAAATCCTTCATGGACAATTGGATCAAACTTATGTTTTATTATTAAAATATATGAAATACACATATATATATATATATATTATTTTTAAGAAAACATGAGAAGTGTTTGAATGTAAGTAAGAAAGGGAAATAGTATTTAAATTATAGAATCTCCTTAAAAAAGAAAGAAAGCCCATAGTTTAGCTTGGCAGTGTTAGAAATTAGCAGTCGTTAGTCATCAAATGCAACTAAAGAATTGAATTTGATGACTACAAAATTATTCTAGATCATAAAATTTGATGCCTAACTTTAAAAGAAATATTTATTAGACATTCGGTACCGAAATTTTTTTAAAAAAAGGGTCTAGTCTGAAAATTAGGAACTAAAAAACATCGCAAATTTCGACAAATAGTCGCAAAAAATCAATTTCGTCAATTGTTTTAAGAAATATAGGGTGGTTTGGTAAAACTACCGGGCTCAAAGTTGAAAAGAAAGACAAAGATAGTGACTTCTGAATAAAAAATGGCTAAGTTAAAAACTAAAATATTTATTTAATTAAAAACATAACAAGTGAACTAAGCCTTGCTACTTGCAAAGGCATAAACTAGCGTGACTAGTGCAGCACACATCAACACATGGTGAAAGAAAACAGAAGAACGAGACTCAGCTCTGCAAAAGTATTTATAATGCTTTCAAGCAGCTCAAAACATGCGCAATCTCAGCATCCAATCAGGAGCGGCACATGGCAATGATGTAATACATACGTAATGAATAGACACTTCCAGAAACTGGTAGTTACATCAAAAGATAGAAGGAACTAGAAACATGAAAGATTGCTTACTTTAGACATCGCGCACCGGCGATATTACGATCGTGATCGATGTGCTAAGCAGGAAAACTAAGAATATATCTCAGGGACGCGAGACCCAAGTAATGTACAGATGAAAGATTAACTTTTTCACAATATTAGGCCCCCCCTCTCGTGATCACTGAGATCCCAAAACTGAAAACATGTTCCATAAAAAGTAAACTTCAAAAAACTAGATCCTGTACAATGTAACAAAACTTCAAATATCTTCAAAGCCACTTCTGATTTAGAGATCAAGACTGCTTACACTACTCATCCCAATGGAAGAAAAATACACATATATAAATAAGCCATAAGTACAATTCAAAACAGTAACAACAATTTAAATATATATATATATATATATATATATAAGTAAGTAAGAAAGGGAAATAATATTTAAATTATAGAATCTCCTTAAAAAAGAAAGAAAGCCCATAGGTAACTTGGACTATATATATATCCTAGATAAAAATATCTTAATGATGACAAACTACATTTCATTAAACTAAGTTCCAATCATACCTATAGTCTAATAATTTAACAAGACATCTAACTTTAATGCACTATTGCAATAAGGCATTTCAGAAATTCTTAGAAAGTTAAAACTATTCTTAGAACTGTCATAAAAGTACAAATTCATATTACTTAAAATAACACATGAAATTCTAGAAGATATATCAAAGACCTGAAAAATTACTATGACTTTTTAAAATACACAGTTTAAAAATTCAAAAATTTATAGAAAAATATTTAAAGTATTCATACAAACAGTTTTGAGACAAAATTTTGAAGAGACACTTTAACCAAAACTTTAGTAAAAACATCTGCCAAATTATCATTACTTTTAACGTAACACAAATTAAATAACATCTCAAAAACCAAATCTCTTAGAAAATGCAATCTAACATAAATATGTTTTGACCTAGCATTTTCAATAGGTGATTTGCAAAAATCTATGGCAGATTTATTATCACAATAAAGCTCATAATGTATTATCTCATCCTTAAACAAACCCATCTCATAACATTCACCAAGTATGTGTCTAACCCAAGTGATTTCCTTTGCAGCTTCAGTAAGAGCAATAAAGTCTGCCTCCATAGTAGAAAGGGTGACAGACTTTTGCTTGAAAGTCTTCCAAGAAACAGGTGCCTGACCAAAAAGCAATAAAAAACCTCCCATACTTTTTCTATCATCACGATTAGTGGCATAATCTGCATCATTAAAACAGCTTACTTTAAGGTTATCAATCTTAGATAAGTCAAGCTTACTCTATCGAGTAGCATACAAATAACCAAGTAGCTTAATTAACCCGTTCCAATGAATTGGTCCAGGATTTTCCTGAAACTGGGAAAAAAGATTTATGGCAAAACAAATGTCAGGTCTAGTCCTGTTAGCTATAAAGGCAAGACATCCAACAAGACTACGATATGGAATATTCTGCATTTCATTAAGTTCTACATCATCTTTTGACTATCTGACTTAGAATATACAACTCCTTTAGAAATTGGGAGAGATGTGATAGGAGGGATTTCTTAAACATATCGTAAGCCTTTTCAATATAACTCTTTTGGTGAATGATGGTTGGTTGGTTGGTTGATTTGGGTTTAATGGCACAAAATCCCTTAAGGGACATGCTGCGCCAAAACAAAGACTAAAAGTACAAATGTGAAAAAGAGAAAATGTCAAAATATCTGGATGGGGTTTCCCGTCCAGATATAGTCAAGCAAATAAGGTTAAGAAAAATAAAATACTTAAAATATTACAATGCAGCTAATCCGAATGTCATTAAAGGGCATCCAAACCAAGATAGAGAAAAGATTATATATGAAAATAAAAACCTGCATGTTTTAAAAAGTTAAAGAGTGCCCCATGAGGTGTTTCCCCAATGAGGTTTGTCGAGATTGGTGATGATGAGTTAAAATACATTCTGTACAAGTGCCGGAGCCCCAGACAGTCAGTTAAAAGATGATGAATGGTCAGATGATCAAAATGGCCATGAGGACTTTTGGTGAATGAAAAGTTTACCATCTCCCTCATGAAATTCCACGCCTAGGAGTTTCTTTGTACATCCCAATAATTTGAGATCAAACTTACATTTTAAAAGATTTATGACTTCAGAAACTAAGGTTTCTGTTTGCCCAAAAAGTATAATATCGTCCACATACAACAATAATAGAACTTTTCTTTTAAATATAAAAACACAATTTGCCCATTTCAATGTCTTAAAATTTAATTCCTCAAGCACATGCTGAAGCTCAAAATACCACTCATGTCCACTTTGTTTGAGACCATAAATAGCCTTTTTGAGGTGACAAACATAGTTGGACTTTACTCTATCGACATACCCTTGAGGCTGACTCATAAAAACCTTTTCCGATAAATTTGCATATAAATATGCACAGTCAATGTCAATTTGATGATGAACCCAACCAAAGAAACAGACTAATATACTGAAAAATAGTCTAATAAGGGAAAAATCAACCACTGGGCTATAAACCTCCTCGTAAGAGATACCTTTTTCTTGCCTAAAACCTTGTGTGACAAGTCTTGCTCTATAACGAGCAATTTCACCTTTCTCATTAAGTTTAACTGAGTATACATAGCGATTACCTAAAATTTTCTGACCTTTAGGCTTGGGGACAAGCTCCCACACATGCCTTTCTCTTATGGTTGAAATTTCATCATCCATCGCCTTAGATCATTCCTTTTTAAAAGGAGACCGTACAGCCTCAAAATAAGATGACGGTATTTTTACCTCTGTCATGTTAGCCTCATAGAGCTCAACTTTGGGATGGGGTTCTACACCAGAATAATTATCTTTCTTTTTTAAATTAAAAAAATCCTTCCTATATTCGATATTTCTAGCTTTACAATAATTTTCAACATCTTTATGAGATCGAAGCCTAGTATTTGTTCCCTCAATACCGTAATATATATCATTTTGAGAGCTATCTTTTCTCATAACAGCTTTTCTAACCCATTTAATAGCCTCACAAGGAGTTTTTTTTAAATCTAAATTATCCTGCACTGGAGATTCATTCTCTGACTCTTCTGTTTCGGAGTGTGTCAATACCTTTTCGGGAGAGCCTAGAGATTTTATAGATTCTGACAGTTTATTTTGATCAGGTTCTGATTCAGAATCAGATTCATCTGTATCAAAATACTGGACTCTACTCTTAGGCAAAACTTTCCTGTTCTCAGGATTACGACCCATGGTGCCCAGGATGCAACCACTAAACATCTCATTTTCATTAAAACTAACATTTAGAGTTTCCTCAACAACACTTTTTTCAGGATTATAAATTCGATATCCCTTAGTCTGCCCTGCATAACCAACCATGATACCTTTGGTAGCATGTCAAATTTCTTACAGAGTTGTTTGGGGATCCCTATAAATGCAGTACATCTGAATGGTTTTAAATGACTTACTGAAGGACGTTTTCCACCATATAATTCGAATGGTGTCTTAGATTGACCCTGGTGGACAACTCTATTCCAAACATACATATGTGAAACAGACTGCTGCCTCAGCCCAAAATTTTCGGTCTAAATTACTGTCCTTCAACATCGCTCAAATCCCATTACTTA
Organism: Maratus speculifer; assembly: GCA_964019185.1. NCBI lineage: Eukaryota > Metazoa > Arthropoda > Arachnida > Araneae > Salticidae > Maratus > Maratus speculifer. The sequence goes on from OZ025297.1 coordinate 333,751,439, forward strand.
CAGTGCTATTGAATCTCTCCACAGTTCCATTTTGTTCCTGTGTATACCGATTCGTTTTCTCATGATGTATCCCCTCCTTGTCAAAAAGCTGCTTAAATCTGTCATTACAATATTCACCCCCATTATCTGACCTTATACTTTTAATTTTGTTTCCCGTGAACCTTTCAGCTCTATTTTTAAACCTAACAAAAGTTTCATAAACCTCATCTTTACTCTTAATTAAAAAAACAACAGCCTTTTTAGAAAAGTCATCTATAAAAGAGACAAAAAAATGAGAACCACTGATTGAAAGGAATGGCACTGGTCCACAAACATCGGTGAAAATAAGCTCAAGAGGCTTACATGTTCTATTCCCGGGTAATGGTTTAAAACTTATCCGTCAATTCTTTGCTAAACCAATCAATTCTTTGCTTATACATGCATAAAATTTGGATTGTGAAATTGTTAACGATTTAGTTAAATGCATTTGATTTTTTGGGTTCTTGTTAACTGATTTAAACTTAACGGAATCATGGCGAAAATTACGTCACTCAAATATTGTAGGAAGGCAGACTTACAAAATTTGGCAGAAGTCCTAGGGGTGGAAATCGAACCGGATGATAATATGGCAGCTATTATTAGGAAAATTGAATCCGCGAGCGATTATGATCAAACTCTTGCTTTAGCTCAAGCTGAATATATAGTTAGGGATCGCGAAGAGGAAAAACAAAGGTTAGAACAAGAAAAACAATGGGAAAGGGAAGAAAGAGAAAGACAAGATAAAGAGAAGGAAAGGGAATTTACATTGGAACAGCTGAGATTATCTCAAACCTCAGAGAGGCGTAATTCTACTGCGAGTAGTAATGCTGAACGTCAACCTAAGCTTGCACTTAAGACTGTAATGCACCGCTTTGACCCCGATAAATCCGACATAACTCTTTTCTTAAACTTATTCGAACGACAAGCTAATAGAGTAGGTATCGAAACTGAAGACTACGTAACTCATTTACTCTCTTTATTACCCATAGACATAGCGGAATTGATCTTGCGCGAACCGGCAGATCAAATTGAAAATTTCGCACACGTGAAATCATTATTACTGGCCAGGTATAGGCTGAGTCCTGAAGCTTATAGGGTAAAATTAAATAGGCATGCTAAAAATCCTGGAAGCCCATGGAAAGATTTAATCTTTGAACTTGACAGTTTTCTCGAAGGATGGTTACACGGTTTAGGAATTTCAGATTTTTCGGCTCTGAAAAAGTTATTGATTACGGACCAAATCAAACGTCGTGCTCCCACGGAATTAAAAGAGCACTTCATAGATTCTTGGGCTAATTATACGGATCCCCTAACTCTAGCAACAAAATTAGATGAATACGAAGCTGTTAAGGTATCGCAAAAAAAATCGTGGAACGCCGGAAACGCAATAGACAGGAGAGGCGATAAACCAAAAATTGATGACAAATCGCGAGAAAGGAAAAACGAAACTGAAACCAATTGGAGGAAGAGAAATGATAACACAGAACGGCAACGGGTTTTCGAACGACCTAGTGGAAGGAAGTGCTTTTTGTGTTCTAGTTTTTCCCATGTGAAGGCCGATTGTCCAGAGAATGAAAAAAATAAAAAACCTGTAACAAATGTTCGACATATTAGCGACGGAACTAAATTCGAAAAAGGTTTCGAACCTTATTTGGGTCGCGCAAAAATTAATGGAGAGGAAATAGTTACAGTCCGAGACTCGGGCAGCTGTCAAGATGTTATCCCAGGACGATTAATTAAACCTGATCAACTAGACGGGAATTACGTTTGGGTTACGCAACCTTTGATGAATGATGTACGTCGTTTACCTACGGCGATAATAGATTTAGAAATTGAGGGGGCAGGTTCGATCCAAACTAAAGCTATAGTAGCAGAAAAGGAAATTGACATGGATTACTATATTTTGGGAAATGATACTCAGAAATTAATTGAGGAAGGAAAAAAAAATAATCCCGCAGTTTTAAATGCCGTTCTCACCCGCAGTCAGACTAAATCAATTCTGAAAGAGAAAAAATCGGGCTCTCTGGAAGGGGAAGAAAGGAAAGGCATTGTATCAAACAACCCCAAAGTTCCTATTGAAGATGCTACTATTGTATTGTACGAAAGCTCTTCCGAAAAAGGGGAGGAGACATCTCAAACGGAAGAAGATCTATTGATTGTTCCAGAACTGGATCCAGACACATGTTCAATTTTAGGGGAAGTCAAAAAGGCGGATTTCGTGAAAGCTCAACAAGATGAAGTAGAATTAAATAAAGTACGCGAGAAAGCGGAAAAAAAGAAATTGCATTACGAAATTCATAACTCTATTATTGTGCGAAAGTCAACTGACTATAGAGGAAATATAAGGAACCAATTGATTATACCCTGGAAATTTAGACAAGGAATTTTAACGGCTTGTCATGAAGGAATTTCTTCTCACACGGGAGTGGAAAAAGCTTTATGTGTATACTCGCGATGGGCGGAAGCGAATGCAATTCCTAACATGCTATCGGAGACGGTGGTGGAAGCGCTAATTACCGCATTCAGTCGAATAGGATATGCAACTGAAATACAAACTGATTTAGGACGCAGTTTTATCTCCAGTCTAACGACTACGTTTTTAGATAAATTCGGAGTAAGACTAAGACATTCTAGTGTGTGTAGGCCTAGCTCAAACATGGTAGAAAGATTTCACCGGTCCGTTAAAAAATTATTAAAGTCTTTGTGCTTAGAAAATGGAGAGGATTGGGAGTCAAATTTGCCTCACGCCCTATTTGCACTTAGGACGGTGGTCCATGAATCTACCGGGTTCAGTCCGGCAGAACTTATTTTCGGCCAAAATCTCAGAACGCCTGAAACATTGTTGTTCGAGCAGTGGACGGGGGAAGGTCCCGAGCACGAATTAGTTACGGAGCATGTATTCAATCTGGTAAATAGATTAAAAAGATGCCGGGAACTTGCCGTCGAAAACATGACGAACAGCCGGGAGAAAAGGAAATTCTATTACGATAAAAAGGCAACTGAAAGAAGTTTCGAGCCGGGCGATGAAGTTTTAGTACTAGCCACGAACAAACCAAATAAGAGGTCTATTAAATGGATCGGGCCGGGAAAAATCGGCGCTAAAATTTCAGATACAAATTATTCAGTGAGTGTCCCAGGGCGACGCGAGAAATCAAAAATCTACCACGTTAATTTGTTGAAACCATACGTAAGACGCGTAGTAAAAGTAAATATTTTGCCTAGCAAAGTTTTCGACTCTGAAGAATCCCCGGATCTTGAAATAGATTTTCCATCCGTCGATTCAAACAGTCACAATTTCGAGAAAATAATGGAAGACGGGAATTCAAAGGACCGATGTAACCCAAACCAATTAATAGGGGCTTCGTATAGATTCTCTAAATTCATGTCCAAATCAGGGCGCGAAAAATCTATTGCCCGACATGCCCGGGGCATGTAAAATTATCGATCGGGCATGTATTATTTTTATCAACATGCCCGAACGGGCATGTATTTTTGAAAGTACCACATTTAAATTTAAATGGGTTGGCATAAGCTAAATCATGAAGAAGAATGATCAAACTTCGTAAATTAATGGACGCCTTACGAAAAGTAGACATTTTATTTACAATACAATCGGTCAGCGCCGGAATACGACTGAGTTTTCGTCAAAACAAGTGAAAATAGAAGAGGAGCATAGCCTTTGCTGCGCACATCCGTTGCGCGTACACACCTTTTCTCTGATGGAACGGCAGAGAAAGACTCTCTGCTAGCCGCTACCGCATTGGCTGCCAGGATAGAACGTCACTCACGTAACTAAGTGCCATGATCGCCGATGTACCAGTGATTCTTTAATAACGGTTTTCAAAAGTTATGGAGCAACATATTTACCCGCGCAGCAATGGCGGCTCGCATAATGTACGCTATTGACGATTTGAGAAGGTTAAAAACAAAACATAACAAGTAAATAAACTTTAAGTACTTTAACTAATTATGAATAATCACAACATCGGTAACAATTATTATGAATGACATCGCAACTTTTTCTTTCACATCGAAAAAAGTTGGGCATGTAAATTTTTTATTCGGGCATCTTTTTTTCCCTACCACATGCCCGACTGGGCATGTAATTTTTTTCACATTTTTCTAGCCCTGGTCCAAATTATTACACGGACTAGAAGAATATTGTCTTCCTTATCTGGACGATACCGCAGTATTTTCCAACACTTGGGAGGAACATCTCATACATTTAAGGACAGTCTTAATTAGGATTAAGGAGGCTAGGTTGAAAATTAAAATTGCAAAATGTAAATTCGCACAAAGGACAGTAAAATATCTCGGACATATTGTCGGGGAGGGGCAACGAAAACCTTCAGATGTCAAAATCAGGACTATCGTAGATCTGCCAACACCGAGAAACAAAACTGAAATAAGGAGATTCTTGGGAATGACAGGTTATTATGCCCGGTACATAAAAAATTATGCCGACATCGTTGAACCTCTTACGAGTGCTTTAAAAGGAAAAAACAAAAGGGAAAAAATAGTTTGGAACAGCGAAATGGGGGAAGCGTTCAAGAAATTAAAAAAGAAATTAACTGAAGATCCTGTACTATACGCCCCCAATTATGAATCCGAATTTATAATACAAACGGATGCTTCAGAAAAGGCGATGGGTATAATACTGGCCCAGAGACAAGGCTCAGAAGAGCATCCGATACTTTTTCTAAGTAGGAAATTCACAGACGTAGAAAAGAATTTTAGCGCTTCAGAACGCGAATGCGCCGCTATAATTTTTGCAATAAAGAAGCTAAGACATTATATTGACGGTCAGAAGTTTTCTATACAAACCGACCATAATCCTTTAATATTCTTAAAGAATAACGCAGGCAATAACCCTCGCCTTTTACGTTGGGCACTCACCCTGCAACCCTATCATTACGCTATAAAACATCGTCCAGGAAAGGACATACCTCATGTGGATTATTTAAGTAGGATAGAGTAAAATCTATCAGAAAATCCAATTGTATATATGTTTTGATGCTAATTATCTGTATTTTGTAATTTATAATTGTGTACTTTATTGTGTAGATAAATTAAACGGATACCGAAGGGAAAGATCCTGTTAAATGAAAAAAAAAAAAAAAAAAAAAAACAGAAACAAACTAAAGGGATTTTAAAGATTTAAAAATATATCGGGGCCACCCAAGTTTAATGAGCTAACCTTTCCCTTACACATATTGTGTCTTGCAGCCCAATATCAGACTGGCGGAAGGGGTGTTGTGATGAATTTCGTTCCCACGCTTCCAAAATTACCCCCCACGACGGGAATCCCGGAGAATTCTCAGAAGGAGAAATACATCTTTCTCCACTCTCAAAGTAGACATAAGAAAGTCAGCCGATTTCAATAAAGCACTTAAGTGAACTCTTCGATTAATGCACAAGGTCGTTCCGCTGATTTTAGACCCCACGGAAGTTGAGCCTTTGAAGTGTTGAGAGAGACCGCATGGCGATGATTTCCACAAGTAAGAGAAAGATATTTCTCCAAGGCGACCGCTGTGCAAGAATGAGGAGGCGGGTCATCCCAAGGAATGATGGATGAGGGAAAACGGGATAAATAGAGCGAGGGGATGCTCTAAGGGACTTCTTTTGCTGTTCGGATGCGGAGCGTTAGAGACGGGGGAGTTGGCCCTCGTACTCAGAGAGAGTGGTGACCAGGGTTTTACTCTGGGAGAAGAATTAATAGGCGGTTAATGCCTATGTGGAAAAACTTGTGGAGAACAACTCCTGATAAACTTTTATCATATTAATGAGTGGCGGTAAAGCCATTTCATATTCAGTAAGAACAATCTTTTCTATCTGTTGTGGAGAACCCATCTTTTATTTTGTTATAAGTGGTATGGATTTCCTTGTAATGAACTAAATAAATTCTAGTGAAATCTGATCCAGCCTCTTGCCGCTATTTTTTCGACCCGCTACCACACAAGCAGACTGGAGGTCTTATAATATATATATTCCAGTGTATCATCCCTGTGAAATGTTTGTTTGAAATAAATAATAATCTACTTATATAAAGATGTGCATGAAAGCAAATATATATATTGAAATATACAAGTCATGAAGTATTTCACAAATATTTATAAATAAAATATTTTGTTTTCTTCAAATTTTTCTTCATTTAATGTGTTAAAAGTCAATTTATTCGTCCTTTGGAATTTGTCTTCATAAGCCAAGAATTCCAGGTAACTTTCTTCTTATTATTTTATATTTTTTTGCAATTTACTTTGAGTTATTATTATCTTAGTTAAAGATTTCACTATTAAGAACTATAATGGTTGCCTTTTGTCATATTCTATTATTATGGGTCTTTTGCTGGCATTCATCCAACGCGATGTATGTCTGCCCACTATTATGATCACTTGGCCTAGTTTAGATGAAACAAAAAATAAGTGTTCTCATCATCCTCTTCTCCCAAACATAACAGTTCAATCTCCTTTAGAAAACACCACAGATTCAATCTTCTTTGGTGCCGTGTTTCCTTCTGAACCAATATTTTTCTTCTGGCACCATGTACCTCTTTGAATCCATTAATATTCTTCAAGACATGACAATTATTAGATGATATTGTGTTTTCTTTATTTATATATATGTATATTCAACAAAAAAAATAAATTACATCTTCATTATCGGGTCTTTATGCAGTGATCAATATTTTATATTTATATTTTATTGAGTGTGGTGTAATAAATGAATGCATAATATATTTTCATTTTATGCTGAAATAATATTTTTTTGGAGCAGTAGATTTTCTATAACACAATTTATCGATATATTTTTCTTGCCATGATATAATATATAACTAATATTATATAATATTTAACGAAGGTGCTGGTAAATATAATTGATTATTTTAATATAAATTATTCTCTTGTCATAAATATAAGAACATATGTTTTGAGCGATATGACATATATATACATAAAAATTTTTGGGCCATGTTCTTTTGATCTGATGCTAAGAAAGATATGTTGGTATTTTTCGTCTCTTCATCACATATTTATTTTTCTTCTTAACGTATAAAAATGATGCATAACGTAAATGAAATTCGTCAATATTTTAAATAATGGGTCAATTTGTATATTATTTTGTATGTGACCAGTCTATAAGAAAATTTAACCTGTCATTTATTGAGCTCTTATTTTAATTATCTCATCATGCCTCCCAAATCAAAATTAAATATTGCAATACAGCCGTTCGACGGCAACCCACAGACTGTGGAATTCTTTGATCAATTATCTGATATACAAGAGTTAAATAATTTTTCTGATAAAGAACTATTTGTTCTCTTCAAATCAAAACTTGAGGGTAGCGCCTTACTCTTCTTTCTTGAAACACAGTCTCAGTTCAAGAACTATAATTTCCATGACATTCGGAAAGCTTTTATAGACTATTTCTTACCCTCAAAAAAGGCTGTTTCTCTCAAATCCTTGCAAAATTTAAAGTAAGATTCAAACGAATCAGTCAAAAATTTTGCATTTCGTTTGGATAAACAACTTCGACTTGCATACCCTAAATTGGATCCTCCTGCTCTCAATTCATTAAAATTCACTCATTTTCTTGAGGCTTTGCCTAAACAAATTAAGCAAAAGATTTTAGAAGAAAATATTTCATCTTTTGATTTAGCTCTTGAACGAGCAAATTTTCTTCAAGATATATACGACTCTCCCCCTAAAAATTCTTACGAGAATTATAATCAAGCCTATTGTTTGGATACTGAAAAAGTCCATGATAATTCTATTGCTTCTAGTAATGTGCTCCATAAGACTCCTATGAAACATACGAAGGATAAAATTTATGTCAATTCTCAAACTACCTTCTCACCTTCGCAAACTCAAAAAGACAATTCTCATGCTTCTCGTAACTTTAAAAGAAAAGCTAGAACATATTCTCCTTCTCCAAATAGACAGGAGGCTACAGATAAACATAAAAATAATTTTCGTCAACATAGATTTTATCGGAAACGTCCTTATCATCAACCCACCTTCGACAAATTTTCTCACAAAAAAAATTCTGCATCCTTTTATCATAAACGAGATGTTGTGCAATGTGCGTTTTGTGGAAATTCAATCATCGTATGGACACATGCTACAAATTTAAGAATATTATCAAGGATTCTAATCAAAACTCTTCATCTCAATTTTCGTCTAATCCTCACAGAAGGAAAAACTACACCTCTTCTTCTAAAAATAAAAACAATGTCTATCATTTAAACAAATAGGGGAGACTGGTTCTACTAACCGCCTACTCTCCCATAATTTTCATTCAGGGTCAGTACACTTTAATGACAAAAACAAACATCAATTTGACAAAAGCTCTTCAATTACTTTAGTATCATCCACAGCTGTCCAAACTTCCCCTGTAACACCTAAATTTAACAAATCTTCATGTTCTTATAATTCGTTGACATCCAAACAAACTTTAGAAATTGATGATGATGTACAAGAAAGACATGTCATATGCAGTTCCTTTAATAACTCGTATGTTCTTCCATGCATACTGATAAACATACAACATAATGAAATCTCAACATTAATTGATACTGGATCAAGTTTGTCCCTTTTGGATCAAGAATGCTTTAATAGCATTAAATCCAGGCTTCACTACAAATTCTTAGCCAGAAATGTGTCTGTGTCTACTATAAATTCTAAAGTTTTTTTCAAAGGATGCATCGAAATAGCATTTAAAATCGACAAATTCTTTTTTCATCATGTCTTTTATCTTACAAAGATACAAAATGTCCATTTTCAAGCCATACTTGGATTTGAGTTCATTAATAAACATTCTGTAACCATATCACCAACGTTTAAATCTATCTTGATTAAGGATAAACATATTCCTTTTCACAGTTATAACGAATCTCCTACTTGCTATTTCATGAATTCTGAATATACTTATGATAATTCAAATGTGCCATATTCTTTAGATGTACACAAAATGCCTTGTTATGAAGATTCTATATCAAATAATCTAAGTAATGGTACTTATACTGATGATTTATATGCAAATTATGGTGACACAAATTTACAATTAGTCAACAATTTTACAACCTATCCTTATAATTATAATTTTCAAAATAGTGGTTTATTTACAAATAATGTTGCTAACACTGCTATGAATTTTCATAATCCTTATATTGATGGTAATTTTACTTATTTGTCTAACTATTTTCCAACTGATTATGGTAATGTTGTGAACCATTTATCTACTAATAATAATATGCCTGACAAAAATCTTACATCTGAAAATACTAATGATCTTAGTTATGTTGGTGAAAAGCAAACTCATTTAAATATTGGTAATAAAATTTTGGTGAATTCCAATATGGTACAATTACTCAATAGAGAATTAATCCCTCCTAATTCCTTTGTGTATTTACATGTTAAGTACTTGAATCCTCCATCTGAATATTTTATTTTCAAACCTTCTTTAAAAAATAAAGGTCTTGTTTTACATGAATCACTGCATTCCAAATCTTCAATTCAAAATAATTTATTTTTGGTTGTATGTCAGAATATATCAAAGCTGGACATTCATTTAAATAAAAATTCAATTATTGGTGAATGTATCAATGTAAATGAGAAGGATATTGAGGAATATTCTTTTGATTTAGATTTTGAAAATGAATATTGCAATTTAATTTTACCATCTGAAGAGGTTAAGAAAAACGTATTCAAGAACTGTCTCCAAATGACTCTGATCTAAAACACTTACCTCCTCATGAAAAAGAATCTTTAACAAAATTATTGTGCAGTAAAGCTTTAACTTTTTCCAAATCTCTTGACACTTTAGGTCATACCGACCTGGTTAATCCTCAATTTACTATGCTAAATTCTCATCCAGTCAAAACCCTACCTTTTCCTGTGCCACAGGCACTCGAGCAAGAAGCTCTTGACCAAATTAATCAAATGTTAAATGCTGGCATTATTGAGAGATCAAATTCATCTTGGGCGTGTCCCATGCTTCTTGTTAAAAAAAAGAGAACTGATATGTCGAAGCCTCAAAAGTATCGTTTGGCTCTAGATCTAAGATTGCTAAATTCTATTATAATACCATCTTCATATCCTCTTCCTAGAATTCAAAATCTATTGGTGCAATTATCAAAATTTAAGTATTATACTACTCTTGACTTGCCCTCTGCATACTGGCAGATTGCTGTACCTAAAGATATGCAAGATAAGCTCAGTTTTACTACTCCATGGGGAATTTTTACCTACTTGCGTCTCGTATTTGGCTTGAAGACAGCTGCAAGCACTTTTCAACAATTAATTGATTCAGTTATTCAAATATCTCAAATTGATTCGTGTTATGCATACCAAGACGATATTGTAGTTGGCGCTAATTCATTTGAAGAAATGACCATGAAACTCACAAAACTCTTAGACACTCTTATTGCTAACAACATTACTCTGTCTCCTGAAAAATGCTCCTTTATGCAAACTAGTATTAACTTTTTAGGATTCCAACTCACAGATCATAAAATTCTTCCTATTACAAGTAACATTTTAAAAATTACTTCATTTCCAACCCCTAAAACCAAGAGGCAAACGAAAAGTTTTATAGGTTTATGTTCATTTTATAGGTCAATTATACCTAATTTTGCTAAATTGATTACTCCTCTCATCGAAGTCACCAAACCTAAAAATAAATTTTCTTAGAAATCTGAACAAGAAAATGCATTTAAAAAATTACAAGACATATTCTTTCAGAAACCTATGCTCAATCTTCCTAAGTGGAATGAAACCTTCTATGTTAATACAGATGCATCAAAGACAGCAATATCAGCTGTTCTTATGCAGAAATTTGATGGTGAACTTAGACCAATCTCCTATTATTCCAAAACTCTATCTCAGTCGGAAAGACAGTACCCTGCCATCAAATTGGAACTTTATGCCATTTACAAAGCCATAACAGCTTTTAAATACTATATTTTTGGTCGACCCTTTATTCTATTATCCGACGCCAAACCTCTTAATAATTATAAAAAAGCTACATCACCAGCCGATATTACTACTCGATGGATGTTAGAACTGTCAGAATACTCGTACACATTCCAACATGTACCAGGCAAAGAAAATGTGTTAGCAGATTTTCTGAGTAGAACACCTCACATTCCTACTGAAGATCTCCATAATAATCCAGATCTTATTTCTACACAAGAACCACTACCGATTGTTGATAATCAGAAAGATTTACATAATGAAATTCCTCACTTTCCATGTGGTTTAGTTGACAAAATGCACCACACATGTCATCTTCAAAGTGACTCTTCACCTCCAAATAATGATAATAATCAAGATCCATTATTAGAAATTCTTGATCATACCATCTTCTCTGAACAACAAAAAGACCCAAAAATCAAAAAAATTTATGAAGATCTTAAAAGTAACAAAAAATCTAAAAGTTTAAATGGCTACTATATTAATCCAAGTAATGATTTACTTTGCTACAATGGACATTTTTCTTCAGAAGATATTGAGCTACATAAAGCTGTTTTACCTTTGTCACTTAGAGCAAAAGCCTTAAGAATTGCTCATGTTACTCACACTGGAATTCATAAAACTATTGTTAATTTAAAGAAAAGATTTACCTGGAAAACCCTTGTTTCTGATGCCATTAATTATGTCAACTCTTGTGAAATTTGTTTAGTAAACAAAAATCATAAAAAAAATACTGCTCCATACTTACCAGCACCACTTCCAACAGCTCCCAATCAAAAAGTTTCTTTGGATTTACTCGGCCCATTGAGAAATCGCCAATATGTCATGACCGTTATTGATCACTTTTCTCGTCATTTAGAGTTATATGCCTTGAATAATATCAGCGCTGAGTCTGTTACAAAAGCTTTATTACATTACATTTCTACTCATGGAAAACCCAAATTAACTCTCACTGATCATGGCTCTCAGTTCACTAGTGATATGTTTTCTTATTTTAATAAAAAGCTTGGCATTAAATTGGAACACAGTTCTGTAGCCCATCCCCAGGCTAACGGATTAAGTGAACGATGTAATTCTCAAATAAAATCGTCTGTGAATACAATGGCTTCCCAAGGATGTGATGTACCAACTGCTCTAAAAATTCACCAATCCATATATAATGCTACACCTCATCCAGCTACAAAATTCACTCCAAATCTTCTTCATTTTGGAAGAGAGATAAATGACATTTATGCTAATTATAAAACTCAAGCTTCCTGGAAAATTCTCAATACTGCCTATGAAATTCATAAATTAATGGATGTTATTGAGAAAATATACTATCAAGCTTACAAGAATAACGAATCTTCTAGACAAAAAGTGTACCAAAAATCGAGAGAAAAATTAAAATTTGCCAACATCAATGTTAATGACATTGTTTACGTAAAATTTCCCACTGTGTTTAACAAAAAAGTACAAGGCCCATACGTGGTGAAGAAAATAATTTCTCCTGTACTTATTCAAATTCAAGATTCCAATAATAGTCACGCTTCACCAATGTTGATTCACACTAACAGAATCTTGGAACTTCAAAAGAGAAATGAAGCATTGCAATATCCTTCAGTTTCTTCTAAAAATGCATCACATGATCAAACAGCTGTTGATAGTGCATCTTCTACTCCTGTGAGACAACACTCTCCTACTCAAGTTTCTATTCATGATGCTGCTTGTAACACATCTCCTCAAATTCTTTCTTCTTCTAAGTGCCAACAAACATCTTCATGTTCACGTAAATCGGTACAGTCACAAACTCCTCCTGATAACACTCACACTGGTGTTAGAAACAAGTCTACTCAATATAAAAATTATGATCTTCGCCCTCACACTCATAAAATGTATAAAAAATGAACTAATCTTCTTTTCTTTTTCAGGATGACTCTTGATTTGTAACATATTCAGTCAATACTAGTTCGACTGATATTCGAGTATGAAGAATGACTGTATAATTTTTGTTTTCTTCCTCCAAGCTGCAGGCAGCTGTTATTTTTTTTTTTTTTCTCTTTTTTATTTTAGTCTTCTTCTCCTTGGAGCAATACAATGGTCATCCTCCAACTGTATGTATGGTTTTAATATTTTTACTATTCACTGTATTCATTTCTAAACCATAATTATTGTAATTAGTATAAATACTCTCTAATATACCATATACTACTACTTCTAGCCTTACAAAGTCTTTAATTGCAATAGTTGGTGCTAATTTGAGAAAGAATTTGTCTTTTTATATAGTTGTTGAAATATTGTGTCATTATTTAAAGTTATTTTTGACAAATGTTTATTCTACTAAGAAAAGTGGATTGTAATTGATGTAAGGTAAACATGAATATGAGTACTCATGAAATCATTTTCCCTATTGTGACTTATATAATAATTTCTCTTTACAATGCATGCATGCTCTAACATTTAACCTCTTTTAACATTTAAAAGAAAAAAAATGTAAATGAATGATGAACTTATGCATACTAATATTTCTACTTTTATTGTTGACCTATAAAAAAAAAAAAAAAATTAATGACTCACAATAAGTATCCCTTTGTATGTTTCTAAGTATTTGAAAGTTCTTAGAGATATAAACAAAAAAAAAAAGGTTTTTGGTATACTATAATCATACTTTGGATCCAAAGATATTGGTTAAGTCATTATATATTTATATAAAGCAAATACTTGATATATGACAAATACAAAAATGATCACTTGTTATTTAAAAATTTTTGAAATTTGCAATTAAACATATTCAAAATATCTTATATAAAATTTTTGACATAATAGATTTTTGTTTGTAAGTTGACATTATCAAAGTCATATACAAGATTGATATATTCATATAAGTTCCTTTTATCAGAATATAAATATCCTCTGTTTTATTTTATTTTGAATATAGTATTAAAAGTATTTATGCAATTATTGTGAATTTATGTTGAAAGTGTTCAAGAATATTTTTTTATGAGAGTATAAATATTCTCTCTTTGAAAATTATCATATTCATTTTGAAGATGTTTATTGGAAAATAACATTGTATTTTTCTACCAATTTACATATGCCTTTTTTTTAGAATTTGTTATATTTTTCTTTGAAAAAGTTGTTATTAAATGATACTAAGGTTATTCCGTTAAGATTGGTTAAAAGCTTAAAAAGCTATTATATATTGATATATGTACATTTTTATGAGAGCCTAAATACTCTCTCTGCACCATTTGTATGTATTCTTTTCAAATTTTCAACTTACAAATTCATTCAATTTATCTTGTGTCATTTGAAACCATCCATTTTTATATACAGTTACAGTATGATTCATTTTGTTGTCAACTGAAAAATATACATATACATGTTGTTGTTGTATACTCAAATAATGTTTACATATACTAAAGCATTTAATTATCATATTGCGTTTTGCACAGCTTAACAAGAGACTGTTCATAGTTAAAGACTGTTGTTTCTGCAAATATATATAGACTTTAATAATTTTTTTTTTTTTTTTTGATACATGATAGATACCTCTGGAAGAAACTTACCTTTTGTATACCTTCCATTTTAATATTTGCTATCTTTGGTGTATTAACATAAGGACTACTACCATAATAGTAATTATTTTTATTATTTAATATCATGTAAAACAATTATTTCTTTTCATATAACTATTTCTGGTGCATTTATTTTGTGTAATTATTTTATATCTTTGTACATGTTTTAGAAAATATTGTCTCGATGAAAAAATTATTGAATTTTTGTCATCTCTCCAATATTTTCTTTTGGGGAGGCCCGGGTAGATATGTGGTGGTTACTCGATAACCCCCCCATATTTTTATTTTAATTCAATTGTATTAACTATTTTATTTCCTATCATCTCTTTTTTATTAATGTTCTCAATTTAAATATTATTTCGATTTCGTTTCTTTTGATATCGTCGCCTGTAAATTTTTCTTCCTTACGTAGCTTATCGAATGTTCTAAACCGGTAAAATCTTGGTTGAAGTCATTCCTTCCGGTTTAAAAAGTTTCTAGAATTATCTCGTTCGTTCTATAGGTGGTACTTCCGGTTAATCTGGCCCTCCCTTTGGCCTATCAAATTGAATTCCTCAGGTGACGTGTTTTAAGCAGTTAAGTGCCTGGCCACCTGCTTTGGCTTTCCCTCTTTAAGTGTATTATCATTTTTTTCCTTATTAAATTCATATTTCACTATACATTGACACGTAGCTTGGCCTCTTTTTCCTCGCTTTCCCCATTCGAACGTTGCCAATTTGGCGTACTCCGGGTTTACAGTAACCCTTGATCTGCCCTCTCCACTCTCTCTGCATCACCAGTTCAGTTGAGCAGGTGCCGAGGAGTTGAGTGGATGCTGCACTGCATGATGGAACGTAAGCCTCCGAATCGTCGTTCTGCTACAGAGATCGGTGCTCCTCTGCCGCTGCGACCTAATCCGTTGGGCCATATTCTATGCCGGCTACTCATATGTTCTCATGGTTTGTTGAGAATCAGTTAATTTTTTCATAAATGATTTGTCGTATTTTTTCGAAGGGCCTCTCTTCAAAATTTATTTCAAGTTATTTCCATATGATTGTTATCAGTGAAATCATCTTTTCCTCCGAAGAAAATGCAACGAATATTCTTCTTGTTTAGAATATCACGGCATGTTCCTTTTCGATTCATGATAAATCGCTCATACGCATAAATATGTTCATCTTTACATAAACGGGATCCCACAAGAAAGTAATAAAAATCTCTTTGTGATTCAAGTGTTTTTATTTCTCTATTGAGTTGATAAAGTTTTCGTATTCTAAAAAATATATATTCTTCACATCTTTAAAAAAATGATCGATGAAAAGAATTATTGTCAAAGAGAAATTATTTACATATGAAGAAAATATTATGTGAAAAGAAACATATATATATTCCAGTGTATCATCCTTGTGAAATGTTTGTTTGAAATAAATAATAATCTACTTATATAAAGATGTGCATGAAAGCAAATATATATATTGAAATATACAAGTCATGAAGTATTTCACAAATATTTATAAATAAAATATTTTGTTTTCTTCAAATTTTTCTTCATTTAATGTGTTAAAAGTCAATTTATTCATCCTTTGGAATTTGTCTTCATAAGCCAAGAATTCCAGGTAACTTTCTTCTTATTATTTTATATTTTTTTGCAATTTACTTTGAGTTATTATTATCTTAGTTAAAGATTTCACTATTAAGAACTATAATGGTTGCCTTTTGTCATATTCTATTATTATGGGTCTTTTGCTGGCATTCATCCAACGCGATGTATGTCTGCCCACTATTATGATCACTTGGCCTAGTTTAGATAAAACAAAAAATAAGTTTTCTCATCATCCTCTTCTCCCAAACATAACAGTTCAATCTCCTTTAGAAAACACCACAATGACCATATTTCTTATACCAAGCCTCAAGGTCAGATACCGTAGACTGAGTCAAATTTACATTCTCTCCGACATTAGGGTATTTTGGTCGGAGAAAATACAAGCCATTTTCTATTTTTGCAAAGAAATCTAATTCCCCCTTACAATTATACACAAAAATTTTTCCATTTTTGCCAACAAATTTGCCCCCCTTTTTATCCTTAGCACATCCAGCAAACAAATTCTTTCTTAATCTAGGAGAATAAAGAACATTATTTAAAATTATTTTCTTTTGGGTACCTTTTACATTTACCAAAAATTCTACCTTACCTATACCTTCAACAGGACAAGATTCCTCACCAATAGCAACAGATACTGTTGTATCGCCTGCTGGTTTAAGTTCAACAAATAAATCCTTATGGCAAAAATGTGAAGAAGCAGCGGAATCTACAACCCATGACAAATCACCAGGACTCTTACTTTTTTTAAAAATTCAGAATCACCCCTTGATTCAAATGTGGATGCATTTTGTTGTTATTATTAGGCTATTTTTTAAACCAAATTCAATTGTAATTACCAATATTATTCTGGATAAAATTTTGTTTTAGTATTGGTAAGAAGTTAGCAAGTTTTAATTTTGTTTTACCGATTAAGTGCATTTTTCTATTAATTTCTAAACATAGCAATAATTAGAAAAGATTTACACCAGTTTTAAAGTTGCTTTAATAATTACTAGCTGCACCCGTCGAAAGTCGACGGAAAAGAATATATGTTAGGTATGATATATATCAATCTTATATAGACAGTAAAATATTGAGCGAAATAAACAATTGCCACCTCTTAAAATAGGGATAACATAGCTTTTCATGATGAAGATACACAAACTTCAGAAAATAACAAAAAATAAGGAAAACAACTCATAAATTATGTTCAACTTAACTTCAGCTACAAATATTTTTTTAATGCGGTTTCTAAACCTTAAATATTACTTAAATGCCAAATTATTTAGGAAGTTAATATTATACCCCGGAAGAAGAATTCAAAAATATCTGCATAATTTATTTTTTTCTCCGTTTAAATATCGCTTGATAACTGTACAATAATTATATCAATGAAACATTTTAATTATAATAGAAACAGGGACTTACTAAACTGCCTAACCAACCCACTACACATTTACAGCGCTTGCAATAAATTTATTTATTGGTTTGCATCCTCCATGAACTTGTAAAAAATAATTTTATTGTTATGGCAACGAAAAAAAAAAGATATCTTTGTCATTAAAAAGAATAAAATTTTTGTATTTGTTGCTGAAATGCAGATATTTTTTTAAAACAATAACTTAATGCAATGAAATGATTTTAATTATTTTTTGATATTATGTAAGATAGAAATATAGCAATAACGGCATAACACAGGTTTTATTCGTTTTTTTTCCGACATCATTTACATCTTCAGAAATACTCATCTTTTCTTAAATAAAAACGTGATTTCTGCAGTTATTTAAGAATTCTTTAGTTTCATAAAATATTCATTACAATTAAATAGAAATGGCGCAGTTTATAGAAATATTTTCATTTGTGCACACCACGGACCTTTAAATTAATAGAAGTTCACTTTATTTAGATGCAGGAATTAAAGTCAGTAAATATGACATCATCATCGACACAGCTATAATAATGTATATTATATTCATGGAATAAATTTATCTGGTTTCTATATGACGACATTTTCTCCATCGACAAAATTTCATTTTAGATATTATATTTTATTAAAGTTTATCTTCTGTTATTTTACTTACATAATACTTAATAATATTACTCAGTAAATAATCTGTGTATTGCAGGGAATAACTATGTGCAATCATTTTATTATGATTAAATTTAACGAAAATCTTTATTATTATTATTATTATTATTATTATTATTATTATTATTATTTTGAAATTTAATTTGAATACATTCACCGATGAGATCGAGCTCCTGATTGGCAGAAAATAATGAAACAAAATAAATTTTGAGAAAAGCTTGACCTGTTGCCACTGTTTTGAAGAAATATTATGAAAAAGCTTTTAAAATTAAAAATAAAATATAAAAATTGAAATAAATTAAAAATTAGCCAGAATGGGCAAATCTACGCATAAACAGCTTTCATTTAAAAAAATAATCATCAAAATCGGGCCAGTAGAAAGCTCAGGGCTGATGACTAAAAAAACAGCCAGGTGTTTTAAATATATAGATAATCTTAGAGATTAATTTTTATACTCTTTAAATAAAAATAAGTATTTGTGTTTTTCCAAAAAATAGTATCAAGGATGATTATGGTCCAAATTTTCTGATAAATTAAGGTAATAATTTCCGAAAGTTACAAAAAATCGGTCATAAATCCAAAAATTCGGACATAAAATACATCGCAAATTTTGAGAAATGGTCGCCGGAAAAAATTAATTTAGTCAATCGGTCTAAGAAAAATTGCCAACTTTTTCAAGGGATCGTGGAAAAAAATCCGAATTTCGATAGAGGATCGCCAAAGAAAAAAATCGTGTAAAAACGGTAAATTTCGTCAACC
Organism: Maratus speculifer; assembly: GCA_964019185.1. NCBI lineage: Eukaryota > Metazoa > Arthropoda > Arachnida > Araneae > Salticidae > Maratus > Maratus speculifer. Next base: position 333,770,393 of record OZ025297.1, read on the forward strand.
AATCACGAAAAGCGACAAATTTAGTCAAAAGGTTGAAAAAAAAAAAAAAAAAAAACGGCCAATTTCGTCAACAGATCGCGAAAAAATATGGCAAAGCTTGTCAAAAGATCGAAAAAATGGCAAGTTTTGCCAAAATATCTTGAAAAAACACGGCAAAGTATGTCAAAAGATCACGAAGATAACGGCAAGTTTCTTCAAAAAATTGCGAAAATACGGCAAATTTCGTCAAAATATCGCGAAAAAACGGCAAGTTTCGTAAAAAAAATCGCGAAAAAACTGACATGTTTCATCAAAAGATCGCGAAAAATTCGGCAAAGTTTGTCAAAAAATGGTGAAAAAACCGGCAAGTTTCGTCAAAAGATCGCGAAAAAACGACAATTTCGTCGAAAGATAGCAAAAAACGCAAATTTTGTAAAAGGGGCACGACCCCCCCCCCCCCCCCCTCCAAAAAAAAAGTACTGTCAGTGGATTTTTCTCCCATCTCTGTTGTAACCTTTCAGAAAATTTGATGCGAATTTCAAAAAAATGTTTTTTACTGAGAATTACTCCTAAATTATGTACAGTATTACAGTAATACAGTAGAACTCCGATAATTCGGATTAATTGGGACCGGACCCAATCCGGATTATCGAAAATCCGGATTATCCGGAGAATTAGGAAAAAATGAAATAAAATAAAACATACTTACAGAAAATCACCTTTATGTTAAACTTAATAAATATTTACAGACAGTAAAAATGTTTACTTTGCTTAATTCTTACAAAAAGGTTTCAGAAAAAGTTTTTTTTTTAATTCAGAATACAATGATGAAACAAGTTAATGTTATGAAAATAGCCAATCGCTTCTCAAAATTGAAAAAAAAATGGTGAAACCGATCCGGATTATCTGGAGATCCGGATTAACGGGGTCCGAATTTGCGGGGTTCTACTGTATTAATATGAATTTTAGAAACTGCAACTAAAAATCTTAATTTGATGCCTGAGATTTTTACAGTAGTCGTCATTTGATGCCTGCCTTTTATCTCCCAATTTCTATCACTATAGCTTGGTAGACATGGAATTCAATAATTAAGACAGAAATTATTTTTATGTGTTATAGAAGACTTTATAAAAACTCTCAATAACAAATTTTATAAAGTACAGTCGAGTCTCTCTATAACGAAACTCTATTCAGCAAATTTCTCCATTTAACAAATTTTTTGTAGGAACGGTCAATTTTTTTAAATTCATTAAAAATGCATTAAAAATTACATTAAAAATAATCTCCATTTAATGAATTTTTCCAAAGATTTCCTTTCATATGTTCAGAAAACGCATCAAATTATTTGTAGGATAATTTTTTTTTTGTTGATTTCTGGTTTATATTTCATAGCTATATTCCTCTACCTTTTTATTCGTGCAAAAAAAGGCATTCAACCTCCCCCCCCCCCCCCACAAAAAAAAAAAAAACATCCTTTTTGCATGGTTACACTTGATTTTGTTTTAGCCATAATGAGCTTGAGTTCTTGGAAAAGATTGAAATATTTGCTTGCTGCTGGAGCGATTTGCAATAATCACAAAGCATCCCAAAAGATAAAATTGTTCCATTGTCGTCTTGAAAATGTTGTTTGTTTCTTGGTTTTGATAGTAAGGCAGTAATAAGGAAGGGATAAGGGAGCAATTACAGAAAAAGGTCGCTTTTTTCAGCAGGTTTTCATATACATAAACTAACTTTCATTGCTTTTAAAGTTTAGAATGGATGTTTGTGACAACTCGGAGCATTTTTTGTCGTGAGAGATCATTTGAACGGATAACTAAATTTTATCTATACTGGTATCTTCTACTGCATCAGCATAAAATCGCTTTTAGGACAAGCATAACTCTTTCTGATAAAGTAAATAATTTTGGAAATAAACAATAAGACACTGGAAAAAAAAGGAAGAGGCAAAAATATTTCAGATTCTGCAAAAATTCAATTAAATATTTCAAAAACTTAAATAAACACCTCAAAAACAACTCTATTTCAAAATTTAAGCATCAAATGAAAAATTTTTTGCCGTTCTCTATTCAACAAATTTTTCTATATAACGAATTTTTTGACTGAACTATGGATTTCGTTATATAGACACTCCACTGTATTTCTTAACTTTGCATTTATCATTTCCAGTTTCAAGAAGTTATATAAATACATATATTAATTAATGTTGCCGGATTTAGAATGTAATAAAAACTTACAAAATTTAGTACAAAATTCAAAACAGCTGTTCCTCCTCCAAATAATAAAGAAATAATAGCTGTGATAGCACTGAAAGCCAGGCTTATGTTTCCTTTCAATATGGTCCAAACAGAGTCCAATACCTGATAAATGTAACATTAAAATAAGTATAAACTGAGAGAAATCATTACAATAGTATTAATTAAAAAATATATTAAACAATTTTTTTTATTATTATTATGAGCTTTTATTTGTAAACTTTTATAATATTTGAAACACAGAAAGTCATTTACATTTCATGGAAACAATTTTCACAATTAATTTATATGCATAAATTCTATATTTCTTGAAAATTTTTGCATTTATTAGATCAACTTCATTCTTGGTTATAACTCTGGCTCAAAATTTCAATGATAATATAATTGTTCTTAATTCAAATCATGTTTATTTTATCCTACACTTCTTAGATGGCTTTGAATGCACAGTCAAAGAAAAAACACCAATTGATTGGAATTAAAGGCTGTTTTTATATTAAACATATCATATAATATTTTGCAAATAGCATTTGCTTAGGGGGCATCTAGATGCCAAAATCAACCCAAACTTTGTTTTCGCAAAGACAACACCCAATTTTGGCAAAATATTTTAAATTCTTTTGTTCAAATTATGCCTAGATACCAAATTTCAAGTTTTTTGTATGAAAAGTTTTTGAATTATAAACAATCAAAATTTAGTGCTTCTAATGTTAAATTACATTTTCATTAGTATCACCTGAAATTCTAATTCTAATGTACTAATTTGTAATACTAAAAATTTCAAACATAAATGCATTGAATTTATAATTTAGCAATATGAATTAGCATCTGCTTCGATCAAATCATTCACTGGTTCAATGTGCTGAATTATGGTCTGCTCATAATCATCATTGCAAGCTCTTGCTGCTTTCAGAATTGTACTTTTAAATCCCATGTGTCGTACACTGTATATAGTATTGCGTTCGCTTGGTGGAATTTTCGCTTGTGTTGCAATGAACTCTTCCGAAATGCACAATCCACATATAAGTTAGTTCGAAAATTAAACTGAGGAGTTGATGATCTTAAAATTTGAGTAGTGTTAGCATTTTCTTCCTCAATCTTCTTCACATAAGCAGTAATCATCCATTCATTTACGTATGCTTTTCTACACTTAATATGCATATCTACTGAGGTTTTCCCCTTTAGGAAAACTGCCTTTCCATCCTTTCTTTCTGTACTTACCTTGATTAACGCTGCAATACCTCGATCAACTTTTACTGATGGCCCCTCTTCTAAAGGAGAGTCACAAATAAAACACAGCGATATCGCACAAAATCACTTTTGATGTTCACTATATTCACAAAGACACAAACAGTGAATTACTAAATTATAAGTAAGCAGTTGCATATGGAAACTGACAGGAATGTGTCCTCCTGATAAGCTAGCGATCTGTCCGACACATACTTCTAAGGTCCGCCACACACCAGTGAGACATTGAACGAAAAAACGTGCGACATGCGACAATTTCACCCTGATAACAAAGAAAAAACCAGTTTAACTGCGTCCTGTTGCACGATTTTTGATGCATGTCTCACTAGTGTGTGGCGGGCCTTACAGAAGCGAGACTGATGGTTAAGGGGGGGGGGTTAGTATTCCACTGAACGTGGAGACATGGAATGCAAGGGTGGGCGCTTGACCAACATTATTTCACATTTGCACTCCTTCAATCAAGGGGAAAAGTGCAGATGGGATCAGTTAAAGCCTGTTTTAGTTATTTTATTTACTTTATTTAAAAGTCAAATTAAGAAATTATTATTATTATTTTTTTGTAATATCAAGTGGAAATTTTGATCACAGATATGGTCATTTTTATTTATTTTTTAGTTATGAAAGAAACAATGAACATCAGATTAATAAAAAATAGTCAATAATAATATATTTAGTATTATTAAGTGGGGAAAAATTGCATAAAATGGCTGTTTTTCATGTTTCATTGACATACGATGCTGTATTTCACGTTTTTCAGAATTTTTTGCTTTTCATACCCATTTTTGCAGCTCTCTTGTCGCTAAACCATTGATCAGAGAAAAAAACTTTTAGTACATAAAATGTAGGAAATTTTGTGCTCTTTAATTTATGTACTGACGACTTTTATGTAAAATTTATAATTTTGAAGTTATTTAGAAAAAACAAAAAAAAAAGCCACTTTTTTGCACGTTTATGACAAAAAAAAAGTGTGTTTCCGGGGAGAAATTTTGTTGGATAATGCCAGATTCGTGTTCAGCGACTCAAAAAACAAAGGAAACCAAAAATCAAAACTACACCAAAACTTGCATTTATTTTTTTACCAAATGCCTGGACTATATGTTTGATGCATGATTTTTTCTTTCTTATTAATGTTATCCAACTGCCATTACTAGCAGAACAGACAACAGAAGCATAGTCCCTTCAAGAGTGACACTGCTGGGAAGGAGACACTGAGAATGAAAGATCATACTGTTTAAATTTCAGTTGATTTTCATTAAGTTAAAAAATGTTTGGAAAGACTGGGATATTTAACACAGATGGTAACTGTGGCATTTTAAACAATTAAACTTAATATAATTTAATTCCAAAATGTTATTTTTAGAAGATATATAAGATAACCTATCTTCATGGGTGCAAGATAATAATTACTATATTTTTATTATCTTATTCTTATGTTCGCAAAGGGTTAGGCATAGATGTTCATGAGTATCACAATATTGTTAATTTTTCCAAGATAAAAAAGTTTCCCATGTTATTTGTTACTTATTGCTGCTAAAAGTACCACATGAGAAAATGCTTAGAATATCTTTCAGAATTCTGATGCAATGCCAATCAGATGTGTTTAAACTCGGCAAATTACTTGCAATTGAGAAATAAAAGAGTTAAATATAGACCACTTACTAATTTAATTGGATTGTGTGAAATTAATAATTAAACTAACCAGAACCAATAAACAGAACAGTCTTTTCAGATTCTTTGTAGTTTGTATCCAAGAAGTATTTAAATTTATAATTCATTGTTTTGTTTTTAAATAAAGTTTAAAATTTAGTGAGCATTTTAAAATAAAATTAGAGTGACATATGAAATATTCTAAAACTATGGTTTACATAATAAAACTAAACTCTAGTAAGGATTTTACTTTACAAAAAAAAGTGTTAAAAACAAGCATTAGAAAAAATACATTAATATCAACTTACTGACAGCAAAGTTCCAATATTTTCTTTGATAAATTTCACAATTAAATCGACATTTAAAGTTTTGAATCCATCTAATAAGCTATCGAATGAAGCGACATGATGGGGATCAGGGGATGAACTGTTATTATTTCTAGAATGCCATAATTCATAAACTCTGTCAAATATTTCTAAAATCTGTTTCTCCAAAGCAGCAGCTCGCTCATCATTTTTGTCATCTATAATGCGGCGTACCTAGAAAAGATAAGTAAAATTTGCAGAATTAAAAATACAAATTTCCTAAAATTGAAAAAAAGAATCAGCAAAATACAAAACAAGATATAAGCATAGTAATCATATTAATATAACTGTAACACTTCAGACCAAATATAAGTAAAATTCAACAAAATGTATGTTTTAAAAATTTATAACAATAAGGTAGTTTTACTTGATTGAAAAAAAATCATTTATTTAAGGAACAGAGAGCTGAGTTTGAAATTTATATGGTCATGTAAATCATTACATTTTAAATTTCATTTACAGATATTTAACCTTCTTCTTCTTTTTTTTTTTTTTTTTTTTCTTTTTTCAAAACGTGCCAAACACTGGTTGTATATTTTACTTCATTAGATTATATCCAATGCATGCTATTTTTTGTATGCTACAATGCTTAATTAATAGTAAAAGCTTTGATTGTTGAAATACGAAAAAGAAATATCTCAGATCCAACAGTTTCATAATACATGCAACATAGAATACAAGTAACCAGTCATAATTGCTCTTAAAAAATTAGAAAAGCAAGCAAGTAGAGAAATCCATGCTTGTAAGCAAAACAGCCATACATAAACATAAAATAGTTTTTAATAATAATAATATACATAGACATAATAATAATGATAATCATAGACATACATAATAGATAAAAGATACTAAATCCAGATATATTGCTTAGTAATACTGAAGATAACATTTTAACTGAATAAATTATTTTGTTCACCAGGAAGACTTTATCACCATGTATCTAAAGGTTTTTATATCAGAAATTTTTGTTCAAAGAATAGCAAGTTTAATTACAGGTTGATTTATACATTGGCTAATCTACTCTTTTGAATGCATATTTTTCAGAGATGCTACTACTATGTTTAAATTTAACAACTAAATAATTTTGCTTTGACTTCATCAATAGTATTATAACATTTTTACTTATTCAAAAATAAAGGAATGATAAATACATTAAATTTTTTTCAGTATTATATATGGAATAGAACTATGGAATGGTAACATTTAGAATGAAAATCTATCAACTGTATTGTGTAATGCAACCACCTAAGTAGAAGGAGAGAAAATGTTTATTTTTAATTGAACAAACTGATACAAAATTAAAGAGTAAAGGAAACTAATTATCATGCATTAATGTATGCTTTACATAGTATTACCATTTAGCAAACTAAAAAAAAAAAAAAAAAAAAAAAAAAAAAATGTAACATGTAGGAAAGTGTGATCACAGATTGCACCGGAGGTTTTGTTTAATATCTCTTTCAAAAAACTTTATTCTTATTATGTGTTATAAACTATATGTCAAACTTTAAAGTGAGTGATTCTTCAGTTTTCCCAATTTTAACAAAATTTAGAAAATAGCCCCTCCTTTCATAACACTCTTCTCTCCCTGAATTTTTAACTTTTACAAATATTTAATGTTAAGAAATAATATTTACATAAGTGCTATGTAAAAAAGTATTCAAATTGCAATAACCATGCTTATCTAAAGAAAAAAGACAATAAAAATTCAATTTACCTTAAATTTATAAAATTTGTATTATGTGTTATAAACTATGTCAAAGTGTAAAAGCAATCTTTTAGTTTTCCTAATTTTAATAAATTCCCATTAATTGTCTATGCAAAAAAGTATCTTTTCTCTATGTTTAAAAATTTATTTTATCATAAATTGGAAAGTTGTGGTCTTGCTTTAAAAAAAGATTTTATGAATTAGCATATGAAATAACAACCACATGCGAAAGTAATAAATTTGTAAAATCAATAATAAAAAAAAAATTGTACAGCGATAATCAAACCCTAGTAAAAAAATTCTCTTTTTCTTTCTGTTTCCGTGGTTTGCAGTGGCAAAAAATACAATTCTGGATGTGGTTAGGAGGAGGATTTATTTTTTAGACTTACAGCAGCTGAGCTGTTGTCTCAAGATATCTGAAACTCGAGAAAAAAAAAAAAAAAACAAGATCGAGAATGAAAACAATTCTGGAATTAATTATTAAAATAAAAACAAATACACTTTTTTCACGTGATTTATTTATTCCATTAATTTCTGTTAGATACATAATAATTTTTAAATCTATTTAAACTTTGGCAACAATTAGAAAAGAAAACAACAAAAAAAATGAATTGATGACATTAAAATAAATATTTTAATTAAAATAATAGTATTTTTCATACTTTTATGATTTGTTGGGTGACAAGAGGTATTCAGCGGTAAGTACACAAAATTTGAACGCTCTGCTTTGTATAGTTTTTGTGTATGGACTAAGTGACAGACAAACAGACAGACAGAAGACAGATGCGAATAGGGTTTCGTCAGATGAACTAAACCCCAAGAATGAAAAAACAGAAGCATAGTTTTTTTTTTGTTTTTGTTTTTTTGCATAGGTGGACAATACAAAATTCTGAGGTCAGTTTGGGTATTTTGATATTTTTTTAATTTTGCATGTGTCTTTTTTTTTTTTTTTTTTTTTTAAGACATTTTTACTTTTAGAACAAATTTCAAAAACAGCCTTCAGAGAAATGCAACTTTTTAAAAAAATGTGAAAGTACCCAGTTAGTTACATTAATGTCAAATATGTAAATGAATAAATGAAAATTCATACAAAAAAACTTGAAAATAACATTGCTATTGATTTAACACTAATTTTAGAGTGATTCTACATTACTAGCATAAGTTCTTAAGAATACTTTTTTTTTTAGTCAGTTAGCCTTAATCAAAAAAGGGAGAAGATTGCAGGAATTTCCTGATAAACAGCTTTGACTTACAGCAATCAAATGTTTATACTAATGATACATGAAAAAACTGCAGATAGGAAAATTTGAGTGCCTTATTTTAATATCTGAAATAGACATACTTTTGACAGTAAACTATATAAAATAACATGCTTAGAAAAACTTAAGCACAACATGTAACTTATAAATTAGAAGTAGAATGCTAAAATGCACCTGGAAAGAAATAGATTAAGTGCAATAAATAGTTCTATTGGATTAGAAAAAAAAAAGCATAACTAAACACAGCTTCTTAGACTGATAAAAGCATCTAATGGATTAAGCTTTACATGCTTTAAAAATTAGAGTACTTAAATAAAAAATAGTTGGACAGGCAAGGAAACTTCCTCATTTCTGGAAAATCTTTGATATAAGTAGTAATGATGTAATAATAAATGTTCAATAGCAAACTAAGGGGTGATTCTGGATGAAATTTTTTTTAAAAAAATTTCACACTGCATTTTTGGAAATTGGCAGGGGTCATGGGTGCAAATTTGAAATTTTGCCAGGACTGAAAATATTTTGAATCCCCCCCCCCCCCCCCCCCGAATGAACAAATACACGCGTGCTCGATTCACGCTTTTTCCATCACCGTTTGACAAAATTCGCTTTTTCCTATGATGTGTTGACAGAAATTTCATCTGTTTAGCAATCCTTTGACAGAAATCGCATTTCTATCGCGATCCTCTAACGAAAAATCGCGTTTTTGCAATCCTTTTGACAAAAAATCATGACTTTTTCACGATCCTTGAACAAAAATTCACAACTTTTTCGCGATCATTTGACAAAGATTCATGACTTTTTTGCAATCCTTTGACAAAATTCCCGTCTTTTTCTTACTACTTTGACAAAAAATCGCGTTTTCTCTGCAATTCTGACCACTATCATTTGATGAAAATCATATGTTATTCACGATTCTTTGAAAGAGACTGCGTCATTTTCGCGATCCTTCAACAGGAATCGTGTGTATTTTGTAATTTTTTTTATGAAAACCGCTTTTATTTTTTTTTGTCAGAAATAGTGTTTTTTTCCACGTTCTTTTGAAAGAAATAGTGTATTTTTTTCATGATCTTTTGACAAAAATTGCATTTTCTCTGCAATTCTGACAGAAATAGTGTTTTTTCCAAGATCATTTGAAGAAAATCTCATCTAACAGAAACTGCGTCATTTACGCAATTCTTCGATGGAAATAACATTTTTCTTGAGACAGGAATCACATTTATTCTGCCATTTTTAAACAAAAAATGCATCCTTTTGTAATCTTTTAAATAAAATAGCGCTTTTTTCTGTGATCTTTTGACAGAAATAACGCCTTCCACGATCATTTGACAAAAAATCGCGTTTTATCTTTTGACGAAAAATAGTGTCTTTTTTTCGCGATCTTTTGGCAAAAAAGAGAGTCATTTTCGCGATCATTTTTCGTCGTCAGAGATTTTTCCGTCTCGCTTCCGTCCTTGGGAACTTTTAAAAGACTGGATTCCGTCCTCTGGACGGAAAACTTGCACCCATGGCAGGGGTTTATCCACGATCTTCAGACGAAATCGGTGTTTTCCCGCAATCTTTAGACGATCGCAGGAAAATGTTTGTCTCATTGCTATCACCAAATCACGTTCGAACAATCAAATGCGATTTTTGCAGGGGAATAATTCCGCGAGGGGAGGGGTATCTGCAATCTTCAAATGAAATCGGCGTTTTCCCGCGATCTTCAGATGAAATCAGCATTTATCTGTGATATTTTAGCAAAATCAGCAATCTATTGCGATTTTTTGTTGAAATCGGTGGTTTCTCCGTGATCTTTTGATGAAATCGGCCTTTTTTTTTTTTTTAATGATCTTTTGACAAAATATTTTTAAGTGATATTTTACCAAAAACAGCATTTTTTCCAGCCATCACTATGCATTCTTCTATCTAATCTTTAATCTATGTTTTCCCGCAGCCTTCAGACGAAATCAGCATTTTATCTGCGATATTTGGTGAAATCGCCAGTTTTTCTGCGATCCACACATTCACGTTTTTCAGCAATTTTTTGACAAAGTTAGTTGACAAAAAGCATCGATGAAATAGTCATTTTTCCATGAAATATTGTCGAAATATTGTCGTCGATCCTTTCATGAAATTTGCATTTCTACATAATTGTTTTTTCCGTGCGCAAAACTGTACAATCATACTGTTCATCAGTACAATAGTACACTTAGAACAAAATTCGTACATTGTATGGCCAAATCGTATAAGTTGATAAGTTGGCAACTATGCAGAACTGATAACCCAATTTCAAATTTTCGGAATTACGTATTAGAATTTCAGAGCAGAATCACCCCTGAGGAAACGTAAGAAAAAAATAGTGTAAAAACAGGGAAGATTGTTGAAAATGTATGTAGAAAGTTGTCAAGATCTGTGTCAACTTTCTAACTTACAGATTAATGTGAAAATACTGAAAATAGGAGTACTGAGGAAGTACTTAACTATTGTGTAATAAACTGCACAATCAGAGTCAAAGAGAGAAATCATTGTAACTTGGCAGCAGTTCGAATCTGATCCCATGAATTTTGAGTAAAAAATAATTTCCTTAACATATTAAAAAAAAAAATAGTAATATAGTATATTTGTTTAAAATTTAAACATCACTATATTAGTGACACATGTGAAAAAATTAGTGTCTGTGGTTAAAAGGGTCAAAAGTCTTCCTGTCATGCATATTTTTAGCTACTGCAGGGTTCTTTGTAATTGAGCTCATGTCATTTCTTTTACAGTTGTAAAATTTCTGATGATTTATTAATAAGTGGAAAATTTTATTGATATTTCTTTTTTAGCACATAATAATTTTAACATGCACAATTTAAATGACAAAGTCTAGTTTAATTTTTACTTAATTATTTTAACTTAAAAAGTTTTCCTTAAAAAGAGCTAATTTCTTTTCTATTCAATTAACACACAAGGCTCCTCATAAACTCCTAAAATTTGAACTGGGTCTCTCTTCTTCTCCATGCAGACTGTGTACAAAGTTTGTTCATTATAATGCTACATGTAAGTGCTTGATTATTTTTCACAAATGGAAATGAACAAAAGGTTTAGTGGAAAAAGTATAAAAGATAGAAAAGAAATGCTTAAAAAGGATAAGGAAATGCAGATGAATTTAATACAAAATATTTTTTCTTGATAAGTTGGATTTCAAAGCATTTAAAGAGAAATGTAGACCATCTAAACTAATAAAATACAATTTTCTAATATATTTAATGATTATTGTTTGAAAAAAAATAATAATACAGATTTATAACAAAAAATTTAGCTGAAGAAAAAGATAGATCAATTTAATTATTTTTTACAGATGAAAATGGAAAAAATATTTGATGGAGAAGCAGAAAGGATATTAAAAATTCTTAAAAGGGATTAAAAAAAATACAGAATGAAAATAGGGATATTATAAATAAATAAATAAAAAACAGAGATTTTAGAGAAATGGAAAAAAAAAAGACAGAAAATTATAAATCCATGGAAATTCTTTCTAATGTTAGATAAAAAAAAATATTTTTCTAGTCTGTCTAGTCGAATTTCAGATTCAGAGTCTTTAAAAAGCAATGCAAATCATTTAAATTAGGGGTGCACAACCTTTTCAAGAGAAGGGCCACATACAAATATGTCTGGATGGTCGAGGGCCACATTAATAACACGGAGAGAATTCTATTTAGAGGAGGTGATTGATCTGTGGCCTATAATCGGATAAAAAAATATGGTTTCAAAGGGAAAAGGTGGTGAGGTTACATTTTAAGTTCGCCTACCCAGTCAAAATATCCAATTCAGTTGGTAAAGATATATCAACAATTCTTATGTTTTTATATTGCATCATCAACAAAATTCGCAATTCTTATGAAACTGCTGCACCTAATCGACAAAATTCACGATTTTTACAAAGCTGATCAAAGAAATTCGTGATTTTTAAAAAGTCGATTGACGTAACTTGCGATTTTTCCTCACAGAATCGACGAAATTCTCGATTTTTTTTAACCTGATCGACAAAATTCTCATTTTTTAGTGCATAATCGACGATATTTTCGATTTAATTGACATCAACAAAATTCGTGATTTTTAAAAAGCCGATCGGAGAAACTTGTGATTTTTTCTCACCTGATCGAAAAAATTCTCAATTTTTCGGCACCTAATCGACGATATTTTAAAATTTTTGCCGCCTAGTCAACGAAATTCGTGATTTTTTTTAACGCAACCAACAAAATTCGTGATTTTTACGATGTCGATTGATGAATATCACGATGTTTACAAAGATTTTGTGATTTTCCTTCGCATTATCGGCAGAATTTGAGATTTTCTTTCGCATGAACGACAAAATTCGTGATTTTTCTGCCCTGATAAACAAAATTTTTATTTTTCTGAACCCTGTCAACAAAACTAGTGATTTTTACGAAGTAGATCGATGACACTTGCAATTTTCCTTCGCATGATCGACGAAATTCGTGATTTTTCCACGCCTGATAAGCGAAATTCACGATTTTTACAAACATTTTCAGCAAAATTAGCGATTTATACAAAGCCGATCAATGAAATTCGCATAACCGACGATATTCGCGATTTTCCTTCGCATGATTGATGAAATCCATGATTTTTCTTCACATGATCGACGAAATTGGCGAATTTCCACGCTTGATCGAGGAAATTCGCTATTTTTCTTAAGACAATTAACGAAACTTGTAATTTTACAGCGCTTGATCGACGAAATTCGCGATTTTTTCCCAAGCCTGATCGACAAAAATCACAATTTTTACACAGCCTATCGAAAAGATTCACGATCTTTCCCCTCCTGATCAACAAGATTCTCAATTTTTACGAAGCCGATCAAGAAAATTCACGATATTTACGAAACCGATCGTGAAAATTCACTATTTTTACGAAGCCGATCGACGTTATTTGTGATTTTTACAAGCTGATCGACGAAAATTGCAATTTTTCCTCGAATAATGAATTTTTGTCGGGTCTGATCTACGGAATTTGAGATTTTCCCACTGCTGATCGAAGAAATTCGCAATTTTACAAAGCTGTTGACGAAATTCGCGAATTTTACATAGGCGATCGACAAAATTCATGATTTTTCAAAGTCGATCGACGAAGTTCGCGGTTTTTAAAAACCCAACCTATGAAATTCACGATTTTTCTTCGCATGATCGACAATTTTCGTGATTTTTGTGCACTCGCTCGACGAAATTTGCGATTTTATTATAGCCTGGTCGACGTAATTATCAATTTTTCTGCGTGTGATCGACAAAATTCGCAATATTCCTGTCTCCAATGAAAGAAATTTCGGATTCTGATGGGTAAAACAGTCTATGATCGATGGTCAATCTACGATCGACGAGATGTGCGCTTTTTCCACTCTTAATTCACGAAATACACATTTTCCTGCACCCTATCAACGAATTCTCGATTTTTTTTTACTAACTCTAACTAAATCTGCATTTTTTATGCAGCAAGATGAAACTCGCAATTTTTTTCTCTTAATAAACTCAAGAAATTCACAATTTTTTCACAGCCAATCAGTGAAATTTTCAATTTTTTCCGCGCGTCATCGCTAAGTTCCTGATTTTTCTGTACCTTATCAATGAAATTTGCGATTTTTTCGTCCCTGATCGATAAAATTTGCAATTTTTTCGTTCCTGATCGACAATATTTGTGATTTTTTCATCCCTGATCGACAAAATTTGTGTTTTTTTCGTTCCTGATCAACGAAATTCACGTTTTTTTCACACGATAAACAGAGAAAACATGCTTTTTTTTCCCTTTTTTTGGCAACTGATGAATTTAATTTAAAATTTTTCGAGCATTATCAACAAAAATACCGATTTTTTCTTTCTATATCAACAATATGTCCGATTTTTCACGTCCGACCGACAAAATTCGCAATTTTTCTATGCCTAGTCGATAAAACTCGCAATCTTTCCAGGGGAATTTTTCGGGGATTTTTTTTTTTTTTCCCGAGCCTCATGATAAAAATTCGTGATTTTTTCATATCTGATGAGCAAAATTTGCAATTTTTCTGAGCTTCATTGAGAAAATTAGCTTTTTTTTCTGCACTTGATCAATGAAATTCGCAATTTTTCCATGCCGATCAACGAAATTTGCAGTTCTTAAATGATGAAATTTTATAATTTTTCACAGTAAATTGACGAAATTTATGATTTTTTCCTCCGACATATGCACAAAGTTCCAGTTGTAAATTGACGAAACTCGCAGGCCACACATTAATACGCCGCGGGCCACAGGTTGTGCATCCCTAATTTAAATTCATTAATAAAATGTAATTTTCTACTTCCTTTAATGGTTACTGCTGAGGGAGGAAAAAAAGAAATCATTATAACAATAATGAACTGCAACATGATCATTAAGAGTTAAAAATACAATGGAGCTGTAGCATACCAATCTAACATTCAACATATCATGCATTTGTACATGCAAAATAAATAAATAAATGTTCAATGCTTGGAACAGATAAAAAATTTCAACTATTGTTCTTTAATAAAAACCAAGAATAAAAAGTATGTCTCAGTCTGATTTTATTAAATTTTGGAAGATTTTCTTTATATAACCCATAAAAAATTGTTTTTCAAAATGGTATCGCACCATATTTGGAAACTTGACTTTTCCAGCAACCTGGGGCCAACTGGTGTTTGTGTGTTTCTTTGGTCTGACCTTTATAATAGAAAAAAAAAAATAATAATATCAATAAAATTTTAAATTACTTAAGAGATGGACAGTACATTTAATATGGTTGAAACCCACTAATGAGATTATTTGAATTACACAGCTAAACACTGAAAAAATATCCCCATATTTAAAAAAAAACATTGTTATTTCTTAATACAAAAATAATATTTTTAGAAGTATGCAAAGGTTTCATTACCACATAGCATCATAAAAAAAGAAAGAAAAACTCAAATTGATATCAAACTCATGAAGTCTTTTTTTCCCCCTTTCAATATTAAAAAAACACCAAACAGAAGTTAGTCTCAATCTATTAGCTTCTTGAATAATTAAAGGTGTTGATATCCTATAATTTCTTGTTCTTACATCCCTTTAACAATTATTGCCTGGAGAATTTTTTTTTAACGCAAGAAATATTTTTTTAAAAATAAGGTAAATAAGTTTTTATTTGTTCAATCAGTCATTCAGAACTTCTTTTATATTTTCCATTTCTGAGTATTACTGCAATTTAAGACTGAACAATTTGTCAAAAAGTTAGAAAATTTGATAAATTTAAATCTACATGATCATGAGTATCACCAGATCTTAACATTTTGGTTGTTGCCCATTTTTCAAAATGCGTTTCCAGGTGCTAAAGATTGATTGGTTACTGAGAAATAACTCCATAGAACATGATGGTGCATAATTTGCTCCTCAGGATTGACTCTACTATATAGGTTGGTGTGAGATTGGCAGTGAAAGTGTTAAAATGTTTCATAGCTTTCTATTCTAAATTTCTTTGTATTTTATTTTAGTCATGACACTTCGACATTATCTAAGTTTTGTATTTATCAGAACTTGTAAAAAGCAAGTACTGGCAAAATTTATGTACCATATGCACATGTAATATATTAGACATTCCTAGGATTTAGTTACATTTGCAGGAAAATATGTAACTTCATGTCACTGCTATTATAAAATCAACTTCTTGTCAACTTAAGAAGGCAATATCTCAATAAATACATCCAACAAACACTGCAGACGCCAGCTAACATTTATTTTGTTATGAGAAATATTAACAATCTGCTCAGTGATTTTATATAATTTCAGATACCACAATTTTTATTTTAAATGGACTTTTGATTTTAAATCCTAAAACTTTTAATTGCAGAAACATGTATTTATTGATTATAAGAATGCAAAATCCCATGTACTTACATGAAAATATTTATAGAAATAAATGCATTTGATATCATGTTTTTTTCTTTGTATATTTCTCCCATAAAGTAGCAGAAACTTTTGCATACTCTTAATATGTTTAGAAATCTTTCATTAAAAATAATTAAATGAAAAAATATTGACTCATTCATCAACAAAACTTGAATGCTTAAATAATTATCTCTGGATAAAGTGAAATACATATATTGACACAATTTGTCTAAGTGAAACATGATATTATTATTCCACACTAGTACTATTTTAAAAAAATCAAATAATTATCTTCTCTAAAAGCACACATTATTGGAATATGATAAAAAAATTATATTTATAGAATTAAACACTGATAAACTATTACTATTAAACTTGGTTTGTGCTCAAAGGGAAATTTCTGTCAGTTTAACCTTTAATGCTTCAAAATAAATAAAACAAACTAGAATATACATAACTAGGCCTACTTATAGATATAAGGTAGAAAACAAATTTAAAATCTGTAATAAAATGCAGACATAGATTTTGATAGGATATTCTAAATGCTTAATAAAGCACAAAGGTGCAAACATGCAAATGTTGCAAATCTCTATTTTAAATGCAAATTAAGCATGCATACAATTGAGAAAAAAAAAATTGAAGGTAAGAACAATGAAAAATAACACAGTTTCCTTTAAAATACTTTTTGGCACACAATAAAATAGAATATTTGTATACATTTTGACAAGTTAAATAAAACATAAATAAATACATAAAATGCTTAGATGGTGGAGGAGTGAAATACACATTCATTTTTAATATTTTAGAAATTTAAACAGAAAATAACTAGAATTTTGTTTTAATGGATTATCTACTTGTAAATAAATGCATATTTTCCCTCTTTTCTTTTCAATATATTACTTTTACAAAAAAAATTTATTGGTATTAAAAATTTAATACAATTAAATGAATGTTTAGTCAATAAAATATTAAATAGAGCAAAAAATAAATTACATTTTTATTAAATAATGAAAAATGAATGAATTTTCACATGTATGGATACAGAATATATGAGGAGCCCAGAAGCCAAGGGGTACAAGTGACAAAATATTGATTTGGAGTAAATTGAGTTTAAAGATAATTGATGTTAAATTGGAACATCAATAACAGTTGACTGAATTGAAATAGGAAACATCTGATAACATCTGTTGCATTCTAATCTTTGAACTCTCATTTCAATAACTGTTAAAAAAATAGAGTACAATTGTCTTTAAATGTATAATTAATCAATATTGTTTGTTTTTCGAAAAAAGTGGTTTATCTCTATAACTTCCTAAATAATCAGAAAATGACCTATATTTCTTTACCTGAAATGAAAAAAGCATATTTCCAGATACCCTGTGCACTTAACTCAATTTTTTCAATTTTGTCACTTATACCCCTTGGCTTCTGGGGTCCTCATATATTCTAGGCATAAAAGTGGGAAATGAGAAAAAAGGTGGTAAATTTTTTCATCTATACAATGATGCGAAACTCTTAAAATTTAAATGTCATTTTATATATATAGCAGCTACTTATACACAAATCTTCAATGCAACTGCAAGTATGATTCAGCTGTAAATCCATATAAACCTGATTAACTTAAGTGTCTTCAATACAGTCATTAATTTTCCAAAACAAATATTATTCTGAATGGTTTATATGTTAAATTCTACTTCCTTCCTTTGTTTTCCTTTGAAAAAAAAAAAAAAAAAAAAAAATCTTTGTGCTAAATTGAATTTTGTTTCAGAAATCTTTGCATCATCAAATCTTGAAACATCATTCACAAATGCTGTATAAATAGTACAATATTTTCTATTCCAAAAAGAACTTTAAATTAAAAACATTCTTAAAAGAATTTTCAACAACCTCATTTTCATAACTTTCAGATGCTTATATAAGATCACTTTTCATTGTTTGTCTCTTTTGCACTACAATTCAAGAACAAACTCCAAGGATATGAGTAGAAAAAAGTTTGATTACTAGATTTTCCATTCCACCCCTCCCCCTATTATCCTTCAAAATTTTCTTTGCATTTCTGCATCAATCCAGAGTATGTCCAAAACTGCTTTTAAAAAGATGGAATTCCTCCTCCCTACATTTTCTTTATTTTTATCTATTTATTATATGATTTTGTTGTTTTCTTGCTTGTATATCTGAGAAATGGAGAAGACTTTAATTTTAAAGAAACTTGGGAGAGGAATGATCAAAATTGGAAATTACCTCCCCAAGGATGCATATACATGTATATGATTCTGTCAGTGTTGATTTCAGGAGGTGGCCTTGGGGGGAAGGGAGGGATATTCCCAATCTCCCAGACAGTTAGAGATTTTGTATTTTCAATGGTAAAAATTGCATTTATTCTTTCCGGAACTCTACAATGTCCCTCCCAGAGCCACAGAAATCCCCCCTAGAGAAAAGTGTCTGAATTCAATACTGGATGCTAAAGTCATACACACATGATATACACAATAATACATATAGTCATATTTCAAATTCTAGTATGACTCAGAAAATAAAAGAAGGAGGGGGGGGGGGGGCAGAGACTATTATCAGATAAAATCAAAATTTTCACATATGATTAAGAAAAAATGTACAAGATATTTCATACAGACAGAGACATAAACTTTGAATATTAAAACATACCAAATTCTACAATATCTTTCATAGAAAAAATATTTAATTCATAAGCATCTTAATTTTTCTAAATTTTTAAAAACATTACAAATTTACAAATAGTAAAACATATAATTGAATATGTATCATACGGAAGAAGAAATCCATCCTCGTCCATACAGAAAAACATTACAAATTTACAAATAGTAAAACATATAATTGAATAAGTATCATACGGAAGAAGAAATCCATCCTCGTCCATACAGAAAAGCATCATCAAGCATGGCATCTAAAGTTCCTTGGACATCTCTCAAGCTCTCAGGAACTAATTGCTGAATATCTGTATTGTGTACAGTTTGATTAATTAAACTGCTAGTGACACTAACAAGATGCATGCTTTCACCATATATCTATAAAGTGAAAAAATACATTGTACTACTAGCATATTATATTGATAAGTGTATATAGCTATTATGCAGAAAAAATATATATATATATATATATATATATATGTTTAAGCACAAATAATATTCAAAAAGAATTTTAGAATTTTTAATTATAAAATTTTCAAACATAAATTAGAAAGATGAATGCAACAAAATGTAACAAAAATACAATTCTGAGCATATTTTAATGTAACATGTTTTTAACTAATATAACTTAAAACTAGTCATTGGGGGCCACCGTAATACTTACCCATCATGGATATGTATATGAAAATAAAACATGTGAAACTATTTGTACAATGCATTGCATTTAATAAACAAAATTTAAAGATTGTTAATATACATAGCAATGCTATATTAAAGAATTGCTGATGTACCAATTTCGACAAATTATATAAAACGCCAAACTACTCAAGTAGTACCGAACTGCGTAAAAGAAACATCCTTATAATTCCAAAAAGAATTATTCTATTAACTAACAATTAACTGCGTCGGATTAAGCGTCTCATTTCCAATTAAAATATACTTCTGAATTGAAATTTGAATCAAATACAGGGTGATGAAAAATCGAATGTGGAAAACAAGATTACAAATATCTCGGCAACTAATAATCCGATCGACTTCGTTTTATATGCAAAATGTGTGTTATTTTATTGCCTTTTACGTCCATTCCTTAGAACAAAAAAAAATCGAAAATTTTTATATACCTTTCATCAGAACGAATTTTTCGAGAGTCCGAAAAAAATAGATCTGAATAATCGAGGTTGCTGATATTAAACAGGATTCGTCCCATTCTTACATACTAACTACATACAAAATTTCTAGTCTCTATCTCAATTTGTTCGGGGGATAGAGCATTTACAGACAGACAGACAGACGGACGGCAAAAATTTTTTTCTAAAAATATGTTTTTCGGAATCTTCACTATCTAAAACATGAAAATCCGTCAAAAATTTTTTTCCGATTTTCAAAACGTTTGCAAGACTTACCCTATACTACGTATGATGGGTAAGTAATGAATTTTAAGCTTAACATAAAACCAAAATTTGTCATTTTTGTTGACAAATTTCAGTTAAATGTCAAATCTTATAGTTTATCTTCTGCATGTAAACGGCCTTTTTAAGCAATTGTGATTTGGTGCAAGAGTGTTTTATAAAACTTTTAGCATCATTCACATTCACTTTAAAGGGCATTATAGTCAGGGCTGTAAGCTAAGGGGGTGCTATGGGCAGCTCAGCCCCCTAAAACATTTTGAGACTCCCCTGGAAAAGATTCTAAGATCACTAAATGAATTTATATTATGAAAATTCAAGTGTAATTCTGTTCAAAAATCTAATTTAGTTTTGAGGCCCTTTCACGGTTTTGCAGAAATATAAAATTGTAACTAAAATAAGTGTTTCAATACTAGCTCATCCTATTTGCATACATGAAGCTAACATGATATTTAATATTGCACTAGTTATATACTCAAATTTTTCATTATCATATTCTTTTCTTAGTATAAAATGAAGTTATTACAACAGTTAATTAAGGAACATAGTACCTGCAGTGTGAATATGCATTAATTTATCTTTCTGCGTCAAAAAAAAAAAAAAAAAAAAAAAAAAAGAGAGAGAAAATATGAGCTCCCCTCCCTTCCTATTATTCACTTCTAGCTATGGCCCTGATTGTAGTAATGATAATTGTAACATGAATTAGTATCATTTACGGGTAAACATTGCAGAACGAAAAATGTTGCAATAAATGAAAATAGAATTGATAAATCCCATTGTATTTAGATGAATAAAGTTGACACAACAAAGTTGGGTTCTTTGAGGTCAGATTCAATTTAAAAGCTTGAAAAAAATAATTAATAATGCAAAGGGTAACTCATACTTAATAGCTGTGCAAATTATTGAAGATGAAATGAAGAAACACTTACTGGTGAATTAAGAAATTCTGTTAGTTAGAATTTGTTAATAGTTTGGAAGTTGTTAAAGCTTTCACTCTTGGTCACTATAAATTATGAGCTTTGCAATCAATCTCTTTATAGAATTGAAAGTCTCACATGAACTCATTAATTAAAGAAAAAGGAGCACAGATTATACTAATATTATGGCATGACAAGCAATCCTGCATCTCTAAGAATACTGATTTTTAAGATGAGAACAATATTTTTTAACAACTTCCAAGTTTGCATTTCAAATGGAATGAAAACTCACATTCTGTTAGATTAAAACTGTGGTACAAACTTGAAATCATATGACAAAACACATTAAACAAAATTCTGATATAAAATTAACAAAATTTTGTATATGAATACAGTCAGTAATCAAATATAATTAGTTTGTGATTAGATAATTTAAATAATGACAGAGCCTTAAGATAATCAAATAGGAAAATTGTAGTTAAAATGAGGAATTTTAATTTGTAAAAGTGAAGCAAAAACACGTCTCTTGGAGGAGAGACATATGTGATGACTTTGCCAGTGAGAGAAAAGGAAAATGCCAAACGGCACATATATAAATCAAGCAGGAGTGAGACCTTAAGAGATAAGTACATCGGTAAACATGCTCTTAAGTAACACAATGAAATACAAAGAGTAATCTCTGCTAGCAGGCAGTAAACAGGTTTAACAACAGGCTGTGAAATGCATGAATGAAATTACATAATTACCAATACTAACAACTTATTTTGCTCTCACCAAGCATGGGGAATTGATAGACGATTGTGATAATTCTGCTACTTTATTCTTGGTTACTTTGCATTATTATAGCAAACAAATGTTTATTATTCGTTTTTGAAAAATCGGGCTTGAAAAGTACTTACATATGAAAAATCAATAAAACAGTTTACAGCTTTCAAACAACAATCATTTAAAAATGAATTTATTTTTCTATTCATAGATTCAAAAATAGAAATGATGAGATACTTAGAAGTGAATGTATGAGTGATAAAAATAAAAATGTTGGTTATTACCATCATAATTATGTCATTGGTTTATAATACCAAAGTTTAGGATATATTTCTAATATAGACAACACATTTATTATGATGACAGAAATGTTTGTAGTGAAAAAAATATGGGACTTTTTTGCTACATATTATTTAAAATTCAGAATCTATAATAAAGCTATAAAAAAAGAGAAAACTTTAAAAAAAAATAAATAATTCTGTTATTTAAAAAAAAAAAAAAATTATAATTAAATAAGCGGCAAACATCTGATATTGAAAAATATTTTTAGAATTTAAAAAATAATAACATTTGGGATATTGTATTACTTATTAAAAATAAAATTTAAAATTTGTTTTAACAAATATTTTATGTGTTATTTATCATGCATCAATGGTGATTCTGTTAAAAAGAGGAATGAAATTACATGTAAATTACAAGAAATAGCGCATATGAAAAGATAGGGGAAAAAATCCTTTCAACATTTAGTAATAATAAAACTAAGTCATTTTTAATACAATATTTTATGTGACAGACTCAGTCTTCCCCCTTCTTTTCTTCAACTTTATCTTCGTATTGAATTTTGTAGCTTTAGGCACAAAGCTGCTACATTGCTTATAGGCAAACAAACTTTTACTATTATAATTATGTAAAACAGCATTAAAATTGACATTTGTTAAAATTAAATCACTGAAATTTAAACTAATAATAATATAGGATTCAATAATAATTATATTCAGCTATAAGTTATATTTATATACATACATATATAACTATGTAATTTGCCTTTTATTATTAGCATAGATATTTTTTATCATTGTGGTGTTAAAAAATTGACATATTTACAGTAAAAACTAAAAATAAATATTTATTTTTTAAATAATATTTGGAAAAAAATCAATTGATTAAATTTTACAGACATGGTACAGGCTCAGCAAGAAAAAAGCTGAACTGTCACGTCCTGTCGGACTTTTGATGAAATTTGTATTTTTTTTGCAGCGTTTTGACGAAATTTTCGTTTTTCAGCAATTTATTAATGAAATTAGCTTTTCCCTGCAACCACTTAGCGAAAATCACATTTTTTTCACAGTCTTTTCAAAGAAATTTGCAATTATTCATGGTCTTTTAGCGAAATTAAAGGTTTTTCTCACTCTCTTTCTAGAAGATTTGTATTTTCTGCAATTTTTCGAGAAAATTCGTGTATTTCCCCCAATCTTTTGAGAAAATTTGCCTATTTTCCTCGATGTTTATAAAAAATTTGCGTATTTTCCACAATCTTTCAGAAAATTTGTATATTTTCAGCGATTTTTTGCCAAACTTCGCAAACTTTCAGTTATCTTTCTTCAAAATTCATATATTTTCTGCGATCTTTCGTCAAAATATGCATTTTTTCTTCGATCTTTCGAGAAAATTCGCGATTTTTCTCCAATCTTTCAACAAAATTAGCATATTTTTGGCGATTTTTTTACAAAATACATTTATTTTCCACGATCTTTCAACAAAATGTCTATTTTCTTCAATTTTCGTCAAAATTCTCATATTTTCCGTGATTTTTCAACAAAAATTGCATATTTTCCGCGATCTTTTGACAAAAATGGCATACTTTACTCGATCTTTCGTCAAAATTCTTGCATTTTTCACGATTTATTGATAAGGTTCGCCCATTTTCTGCATTTTTTCGACAAAATTCGCGTATTTTACCGATTTTTCGTCAAAATTCGTGTGTTTAACCCGATCTTTTGATAAAATTGAAGTATTTTTCATGATTCCTTGATGAAATTAGAGTATTTTTCCGCAACCTGTTCACGAAAATCTTGTTTTTCCTCAATCCTTTGATGGAAATCGCGTTATCTCTTGTGATCCTCGGAAGAAAACAGTATTTTTCCACAATTGTTAAAGAATTTATAGTTTTTTGCGATCTTTTGGAGAAATTTGTATTTTTTCCTGCAATTTTTTGAAGGGATTTGTATAATTTGAAGTGGTTTGCACTCGCGTTTTTGTTGTATTTCATCTGCAACCCCCCTCCCATAAAAATGTGAAAAAATTTTAATGCATATTTGCATCGATCCCAGGGATAATAAAATTTTTCGCTGAAAAATCTGAATTCTGCATTTCCGCAGAAAAGTAACATGAATTTTAACAAGTAAACTGTTTACATACAAATAACTTTTTATGAATAAATTCACTTTTATTTTATTTTTTTAATGATTTATAATAATTATGAAAAAGTTACTGATTTTAAAACTACAAAAAAAAAAACTTTTTAGGAAGAAAATAATTACCTGTACAGATAAAAATATGGTTCCAATAATTGCAAATAGAAATACTGCAAAAATAGCCATTAAACTTGTAAATGTATCAATGGAACCTTCTAATAACCACAGGAACTAAAAAGAATAAAGCACATTAAAAAATTATATAAAGTTTATATTAATGTAAATGAATGTTAGATTTGCATTCTGACCGTTCACTGAAAAGTAAATGAAGCATACATATCAGGAATACAAATGAACAATAAGGATTAGTCTAATTTTTTTATACTATACTGTATAACATATTAAATTTAAAATACAATTTGCATACAATTTCAAAAGTTCATGTGCAAAAATTTTGCAGAGATTTCAATAAGAAGAATATTAAGATTTTACAGCAACTTTTTTTTTTTTTTTTTTCAAAATTAAAAAAAATATTTTGAAAAGAAATCTAGATTTTACTACACATAATATTACTCTTTTCATCCCATTTTATGACTGTATTGTAAAAAATAAAAAAATAAATAAAAATAGAAAATTCCAGGCAAAATTTCTGAAAATTTGAAAATCACAATACTAATATAAAAGTTTTTATACATAGTTTTGATTCAAAATGTGAAAGCATATGGAATTTTTGTAATCCAGAAGATGTATGTGACAAAAATGGTTATGATTGTGCTGTTTTAACTTTATATTCATGAGAAAAAAGTTATGAAGATATAAGTCATAAAGCAACAACCAAACACATTGTGTTTTGTTATTTTTTGATCTGTTAAATTCAAAAAGAAAATAAAATTATTTTTTCTTATTTTGTAATCCTAAAGGCAAAATGAAGAGATGGTGGTAAAAATGTTTGTTTCTTCAAGCAATGAAAAAGAAAAGGAAAATTATCTTCACAAATGGTCACTGTATTCATTGATAGAAAATGCCATTTTAAATATATAACTTAATGAAGTCAGATTCAATGAAATTTAATTAAAGCCAGCACTTACAGATAGAAAATATGACATTGAATGTTGCCAGATCACCATAAGCAATAACAACTTAAGGATATACAAAAATAAAAAACACTATGTTTACTCTTAAAATTTCAAATGTCTTGGACAATAATGATTGTTTTTTTTTTTTTTTTGAAAAACATTTAAAATATCAAACAATCCCTGCTGCTCTACAAAAATATTATGTTTACTTTCAAAATTTCAAAAGTTTTGGACAATAATGATTATTTTTTTGAAAAACATTTAAAATATCAGATGACCCCCACTGCTCTACAAAAATATTATGTTTATTTTTAAAATTTCAAAAGTTTTTGACAATAATAATTATTTTTTTGAAAAAAATTTTAAATATCAGACGACCCCCACCGCTCTACAAAAATATCATGTTTACTCTTAAAAATTCAAAAGCTTTGGACAATAATGATTATTACTATTACTTTTTTTAACATTTAAAATATCAGACGACCCCCCACCGCTCTACAAAAATATCATGTTTATTCTAAAAATTTCAAAAGTTTTGGACAATAATGATTATTATTTTTATTTATATATATATTTATTTATTTATTTTTGAAAAACATTTAAATATCAGATGACCCCTGCCATTCTCTTTTTCTTTCCAGTATGTTTTGAAATTACTCATTTACACCAATAAACAGTGTTGAATCTTTTTACTGTGAAAAACAGTTTCCCACTCCAGAGTAATGAGGTATTCTCCACAAAAGATCTGAGATTTTCTGCTTTTAATGGTCAAAAAATTCAATTTCCTTTGAGGAACTCTATAATATTCCCTCCCTCTCTCCTTGAGCGACAGAAATCCCTCACAGAGAAAGGCGTTTGAATTCAACACTGCCGATAAATAAACTACAAAACATCTGCTATGACTGTATTTGTGGGACCGCGAACCCAGCAATATTTCAGCAGCTAAACTTATTAAAATAAACAAGCCAGCTCAGAAATTTATATTACTGGGAGGCAAATTCCTCAAACACAGCCAGCAGCACGTGTGGTATAGAGAGTAAATTGCGTTGTAAGCTGAGAGATCCAAGAATTAAAAATAAAATAAACAAACTCACCCATGATGCTCATAGACAAAGAAAAGGCAATCAATTGCAGCAAACATCTATTTATTATGTTTCACATTTAAATCTTTGTTCCCGTGGCCACGTATTAACTTAGGTAATAAGACAATTATATATCATTTAACATGTGAGGTGCTGGTTCTTTATACAGTTCCCAGTAGCCGAAAGTCTATTACAGTTCCTACTGTCAGTCCTTATTATTATTTTTTTAAGGTGCTTTTACCAAAATCTTCCAGTCAACTGGCACAATCCGAAGACCGAAGATAGCAAGGTTTTCCAAGATGTAACAGAGCTGAATCCACCACGCTGGAAACCATTTGTTGATGAATATCATGGCAAGGATCTGTACGCTCTTCCGGGAGGGGATCAACCAAATCGAAGAGAATCCGAAGCCAAAATCACGGTGACGATTATTGATGTTTCAAGCAGATATCCACCAAGTTGGGGCTGACTAGAAGAGCATTCACGGTGATGATGACCTCTCTAAAGTACATCAAATTATCTGGAAGACTCAGCTGTAGACATAGTGATTTTAAGATGACAAAACATTCACTGCTGGGGCTGACTGAATTAATAGGATGTGTGTGATTATTAAATTATGAAAATTCTGGGAGACTTTTGGCAAAGGAAAATAAAAAAAGCTGCTGCAATCTCCGCTACACAAAATTAGTACTCGCCATCAATGCTTAAAAAAAATTAACTGCCCATGCTGGACCCAAAGGTCCAGTGTACGGCCCACACGTCCTAATAACGCGCTCTCCCCTCAAAAAGTGTCACATAAATCAGCGTTTCTCCTGCCTTCTCAACGAGGCGCGTCCCACAGCCAATCAGAGCACAGCTTCTCTCTGATTCCAGAATGGTCTGGAAAAAGATGCATCATCCAGGTGGATGAATGCAGAGATTTGGCGGGTAATTTGTACCAAAAAGAATGATCTCAAAGGCTGTGGAACATTCCGAGCCCCGATGAGTCATGTGAAAGCTCCTAGAAGAGACCAGAAAAAAAATGGCGATGTGCGAATTTGAAAAATCAGTGATCTTCCTATAAAAATACAGAAATTAAGATTAATTTTAAAATCGCGTAAATTGCGAACTATATGATTAAAAGACTGGGCGATTACATTAAAATAATTTATATTTAAAAATAAGATTGATTAATATAATTTTAAGAGTAAATAATTAATATTAAAATAATTTAGAAGAATATTATCTGGTATATTGCTATTATGTCATATGGGAAAGCTACGATGTTTAAACTGAAAATATTAGATTTATTTGATATATTAATGGAATTATAGAAAATTAAGATTACGTTTTTTGCAATGATTGTTAATTAATTAATTTTTCTTAAAATAATGATCGGAATTTTTGAAAAATAAAAACATTGCCTAAAAATCACCTACACATCCTAGCAACATCATATACTTTCAACTTTCTTTGGAACTCTGGAAACCATTTTAAAAAAATTCAATAATTAATTCTTTGAAAAAAATTTATTCCCCAAGATCACTTTTTATTTTTTATTGCCAAATAAACATTTTTTTTCTTTATTTTATTTAAGTGATTTTTCGCACAATCAGCGAGCATGTATTTCAGATAAAATTGAGTTAAGGATATAAAATCATACAAATGTAAGATTCACTTTAAAATATTATCATGGGTGCAGACAATGCAGGGTAGATCAACTAGTCATTATTAATCATTACTAGGTTTATAATGGTAATATGTTTTATTATACTTTCATACATAGATAGATATTAAGCTAAAAGCTGCTCAGGCTTTTACTCACTCTTTCATATACACACGCACACACACAAAAGAGAAAAAACAGTAAAATAAAAATAAATTTTTTAGGATATAAAAACTCTAATAAAAAAAGTGCACCCATTTTTAAAAAATTGAAAGAAAAACAGATGTTACAGAAATAAGGAAAAAATATAAAAATCTCACTTTTCTGTCACCAACAATCAACAGCCTCCATAAACCTCGCAATGGAGCTGGTACAAGAGCATCTTTTCTTTGTTCAAATGTCTTATGCAGTGATTCCCAAGCATATTTTGTTTTTTCTTTAATAAATTGCCAAACACCAAACTTTAAGGCTATAAAAATACATAAACTCTCAGCAAGCAAACTTTATGATTAAAAATTTTATAAGTGCACAAAAAATACAAGACATTAATCTAGTAACACTTGAACTAACAATTAAGAAAAAGATGTGCAGCTGAGCCAAAAATGTTCATTTAAGAAAACATACAATATTTTCATTAATGAAAACAGAAAATATTTTATATGAATATACAATATGTGGACATTCTAAAGTTGCCGGAAAGAAAAAAGCTTTCTTAATTACAAGGTAAAAATAGAATAAATGTTATAAAATATTTCTTTACATGTATATGAAAGTTCCTTATTACTATTTTCAGAGCTGATATAAAAGACATCATATCCATGGAATGAGAAAATATGCAACATAAAAAATCTAAAATAGTAATAGTAACAATCATTGAAAGTCAAATATGCTTGAGTCTTTTCCAACATAAAAAGAAGAATGTAAAATCAGGCTTAGATTACAAAACACTTTTCTACTTTTCTACACTAATAGAATATTATTAAAAACATTAATCTTTTCATGTAACGAAATGAGACAGTTACAAAGTAGTTTAAAAAACACATACTCTGCAAAAATCAATTTCCAGCAATTGCTGTTGATATCTAGTAATAAGTACTTTTTTTTTTTTTTTTTTTTTTTTTTTTTTTTTTATTGCAGCCTTGTGATTTACAAAATTTATACAAGTTTCTGCAAAATTAATTATTTTAAAACCAGCATTTTTTTTGGGGCTGTACCCAAATTGAAGTTCAATATTCGATTGTTGACCAAGAGAGTCCTTTTCTTGATCAAGGCATCTTAGGTGCCACTCAAGTAGCATTAAAGGCCACTAGATTATAAAATAGCATAAGAAGGTTTAAAATATTTAGTCACTTCTATCGTAGATGATGCTTTAAACCATCATTTTGCTTTTTTAAGCATAATTTAAAAACTACTTGGAAGAAAAATTTGAAATTTTGAAATTCCACAAAGCAGGACTTAATAAATCTAAGTTCATAAAAAAAAAATCATAGGTTGCAATTCATAACTTTTTGAAACATTTCTAGGGGTGTATAGAAATGCTGATTGATCACTAGGACTGGATGCATTGGGATTATAATATCTTTAGTCCTGGATCCATGATCCGATTGTCTTACATTGTGGCTAGCAACAAACGAGCTCCAAATCGCTGTATGCAACAACATTAGCCAGCTAAACAACATTTGGCTGGCACTGATGGCACTATCAAGTGCACATCATAACAAATATAACATTCTCTTCCTTCTTAAAAGAAATATTCAAGTTGTTAGACATGCACAATACAATAAAAAATAAAGTCCTTGACAGAGTTCAAAATTTAACAGTTCGATTCAAAAGTCTAATACTGCAAATGTGCAGGTTTTGCTTTTGGACGAGTGAAACGTCTAGGAAGTGACACTCCTGGATTCTGCAAAACTGCTTGCGGCGAGAGTGCTGGATGGTCTGCCTGAGAACTGCAATTTAGGACACTTACCTGCAGAGACCTTAAAGGTAGAAGGGTGTCTGTCACCTGATCAGCTGGTAAATCTACTACATCATCTGATCCTGGGGAAGAAGAATCTGATAGTTCTGGAGCTGGAAGAACTTCCTGTAGAGTGCCCTCTTGTCTGTAGCGAATTTAGTCAATGTGACATATCCAAATATCAAGTTGTTTTGACTTTGGACATTGTATTCCCCATTGTACATGTAACTTTTCCAGCAACTCAAGATGGGCCCCACGTAAAAGAGCATAATCAGGAGCCTAATCATCCCCCAAAAGTGAAGACAGAAGGGGAAGGATGATGATGTAGTGTGGTTCTCCCGGTTCTCCTAGTGTGAGGATAGGATAAGGAAAATCGTAGTTTTGTATGTGATTTTGAATGTGTTTATTTAGTCCGTATCATATATATTATAAAGCAGAAATTCTGAAACTTCCAAACGAGTGTTTTCAAAAACTACCCGATGGATCTTTTTGCAAATTATATCATTCGATAGGAAATATTTTTGCGGAGGTTTATGATACAAATATACAGGGATAACTCTGATTTTTCGTACTAAATTTCGTATTTTTCGGTTATTTTTGAAGGAAGGGTTGCAACAACTATTTTTTTGGCGATAATTATATTTCAAAAAAGAAATAAAATGCTTTCTCTAATGGAAAATAAGATAAACATTTCGAAAAAAAACCCTGTTAATTCATTGATTTAAAATAAATAATGATAGACAGAAAAAAATCCGTTTAATGCAAAATAATATTATGGAAGGAAAATATTTATCTTTAATGAAAAAAAAAGAATATTTATAATATTTAAAAAGTAACTCAATGTGAAAGAAAGTTTTGAAGTGACAAAATATTTGCCTATTTATTTCTTTCGAGCCAGATTAAAAGAAAACAACATCTCAAAAATTTCATTAAGTAAAACATAAATATTTTTTTTTCTTTTTTTTTTTTTAAATATTTTTAAATCTAATTTTCCCGTTATGTGTTTTACAGAAGAAACTCACAGAATTAATTTTTTTTAAAAAAAAGGCTTTAATTGTTATTTGTATGTTGTTTGTTCAATTGGGTGTTTCAATCCAATTTTGTCGCCAATCAATGCGATTCTAAACCAAAAAAGCACAAGACGGAGCGATGTTCGCAAAAACTCTCTTTTAATGAGTGAGGGCATTTTTAGGAAAAAAATTTGCATTTAACTTAAATACATATATAGCAGTTAATATTACAAAAATGAATAATATTTAAATTTTAGGGTAAATGTCTTTCCACATACATAGCTATTGTAAAATAATTTAACTGCAACTTTATTTATTTATTTATTTATTTTATTTATTTATTTTTTTTTTGGCGCATATATCTCATACGCACTACATTGGCGCGATTTGTCTCTTACGCCGATAACATCTACATCTGGGTAATTGACTGACGCCAAAGTGTCATTATTTTGCTTGATATGGCAATCCGGATGTTATTGTCTATTTATTAATAAATTGCCTATTTACATTTTTTTTTCTTTTTCTTTTTTTTTTTTTTTTTCAATTATATAAACTATTTTAATCTAGGCACATTTGTCATACATGCACCACATTTGCGCGACTGCAATAAAATGGCGATTTTATGCCTCACTTGGTAACCAGGCTGTTGTTTATTTATTAATAAATTGTTTATTTACTTTTATTTTCCTTTTTAAAGGATATAAATAGTTTTGTTTTATAATTATTAACTAAACTTTTTAAAATTTATTGTTATTTTCTATTTAAAATAACAGAAAATAATTGAAAACTATATATGTAACTGGTATTTGAAAACAAAGTTTTCTCCGAATCGCCATCAGAAGGAAAAAAAAAACACGCTAATGGGTGCTTATATGTCATATATACCTTTTTTTTCACTATATTACAGTATTTAAACATGCTGTATAAATAACGATTATTGTTTTTTCCAAACATATTTGGCACAGATATTATATACACACTGAAGTATCTGACTATCGCCTAAACGGTGTTATTTTGCCTGATATGGTAACCCAACAATAGTTGTTTCTGTATTAATAAATTGTTTATTTACTTTCAATTTCTTTTTAGAAATTCTATAAATTGTTTTGTGCTATAGTTACTTTTCTATTTATTAATATTTTAGTTCTAAAAAAACGAAAATAATTTTTTAAAATGTACATTTCTTCGCTATTCTAAAACGAGGATTTTGCCGCATTGGTATTGGAAGGAAATCTTGCAAATCCGGGGAGTATATAATGTTTGTGCCGGAGTTTTTTTTGTGAAATATGATATTTTCAAATGTGAATTGAGTGCTACTTGATTGACACGTTGCCCAGTTTCGCCAAACTATTCAAATTTACATAAATTCATTTTAAATAACGAAATAACAATAAACATAAATAAAAAATACAAATTAAAAGTCGAATTAAAAATCACTTATGACGTAAAAAATATGTGTATCACACGTAATATCAATTGCTGTCACACTTACGATCATCGATTATTGGCATTTATTCCTATAATCTGTTAATTTTTTTTCTCGACAGAATAATCAAATAGTACCGTACATTGTACAAACTCCAGTTAATATTACAAAAATAGAGCTAAATAACTAAATTTAGGTGCAAATGCACACACCCATGTTGTAAGAAAGAGGCACAAATGTCATTTATGCACCACGTTGGCGTGATACATTTCTGTCGCCACTTTAACGAAAACTTCGTTTTCAAATGATACATTTCTATTTTACTTTTCTATGTATAGGGCATAACAATTTGTATCATTTTAAAATGCAAATGAAAGTAAACGCCAACGTGATGCATATATGACACCTGTTTCAAAAAATTAATTTCACACATACAAAAAGCATTCACCTTATTTTTCTAAGGAAAACTTTATTTAACTTTATTTATTCTGCTGCATTCCAAAAACGGAAAACTGTAATAGATTTGTCAACAGCAGATATACGTTGCGAAATATAATATAATATTGAGAGAGGATGTATTAAGAGGTTTTAAAGTTCAAAAACTATCAAATGAAAATGAATCACTTGAAAATTGTTTAAATTCAATGGTCAATCTCTGCAATCATAATGCTCGCTATTTTAGAAGTATGGTGAATAGACAATATTTAAATTGCTCTTTTCATAATTGCTTCATTTATCTATCAAACTCTACAATAAATGATCAACTGAAATATTTTTTTTTCTTAAAAGCCCGAATTTTATCGTTTGCATAAGCTGATACAACAACATAATATTTTACTATTATTTTAATATATTTGGCGTCAACGGGCCTTGATTCCATTGTTGTTGTCTTTATTTTTGGCTCAGTATTGTTTTTTCTAGGTCACTGAGTTTTGCACTGATGAAGAATCTCGACAGTAGATTCGAAACAGCTGTTTGCTATCTTTTAATGCATTTTTGGTGCATTTATAATCGTTGGTTTTCTATCTTTAAATACAATGGCGTTTGTATGATTTTCAGAAATGTGAAAGGGCATTCTAATGTGCGTAATATAACCTTTGGAGGTTTATATATACGCTGAAAAATATCATTAAAGAAGCAGATAACACAATGGAGCTTTTGCTGGTACCTAACACTGTATTGGAAGTTAAAATAAGTGTGAGCAGTATTTGATGTCGATCTCTTTAGCAGCAAATAAAAAGTCAAAAATAAAACTAATATATTTATTTCATTACTTGGAGAAGTTGAATCAGCATTACAGAAGACTTGACACGGCGAACTCCATTACATTGGTACAGATGAACACATTAACAGTTGAATATATAGTTGACAGCATTGTGCAGGTTAAAACAATTAAAAATAAACTAAATAAAAACAGGTATAAATAAATTATACGTCCAGATTGAAGTCCAGCTTCAATACAGTTACTTGATATCCTTCCATTGGTAGGAAGATAAAAGCGGCGAAGAACAGGAATAAACATCGTGTATTTATACTAAGCAAGCCGGATTGAAAACGTCGTTTGCGAGCACGCCCACGAAACGAACCAATCAGAAGACGACATGTGTACGAATCGAAAGATCGATTCGGTAAAGCGAATGAAAGATTCGATCATTGTTACGATATTCCAAGTCGCCATCTGGCGGAGAAAATATCGTTACGGAAAAATATGATTAGTCGAAAATAAGTTATTGTCGATGTAGGTTGGAATTAAAGATGAAGTCCGTTGAACAAATTATGAAAGGCTATTGAAGTTAAATAAATTATTGGATGTTCTGAAGTAGATAACGGCCGGAAAGGATTTAGAAGGTAAGTTAATATTTATTGGATGTAGTTGTTATGAAATAATAAATAAATGAATGTTAAAATAAATTATGAGTGAATGAATTTATGAATAAAATAATATAGGAGGCGATGAGAAAACCATCTGTTGATGGGATTCCATCAATGCCCCCCCTCTCATTGCCTCTATAAAAAGAGTTTCAAATGAACTCAAAGAGCAAAGGATTGAAAAATCCATAGATATCACAATTACATTCACAAATTCAAAAAAAACAATAATTGAAAAAAATTTTTTTTTTTTTTTTTTGTTAGTTAGTAATACCTCCATATCATGTCAACTAGGAGTACCTCATTAACCAGAACAAGTCAGGATTTACCCCAAAAAAAACTTAAGGAATTAAAATTCCATCTAGTTGAAAAAGTGAAACAACTACAATAGTTGAAAAAACTTGAAAAACACACGACCTCAACAATTGAAGTCAGAAAAATTTAAACGAAGCCTTTTAAAAGTGCTTCGAACGTGAAAAATTTAAACGAAGCTTAAACACTTCGAATTTGAAAAAAAACTTTAACAATTTTTAAACAATTTAACAATTTTAACAAGAAAAATTTGATTAAGTTAACAATTTAAATAATTTAACAACTTGAAAAATTTAACGATTTGAATAATTTAACAATTTGAATAATTCAACAATTTTAACAAGTTAACAATGAAATCTTTGAAGAATAGTTAAATTTTATTTATATACGAAAAGCTTAAAGTATTTGCGAAATTAATTAACTTTCCAAAAATCAATTGGCACATGAAAAATCTCAATCCAGTGACAGAGGCTAGCATATCCTAGATTGGACTAATAAAAGCCAAACATGAAAGTTAATCTCTAAAAGATGCAAATAGAGACTTTTCAAAGATTTAAAGTATGAAAGAAGAAAAATGAATATGACGTACCATTTCAAAAAAAATGAAAAATTTCCAATTTGGAAATGTTACAACCAGCTCTAGTTGATTTCTTGATCACAATATATTTAAATAAATCTTTATTACAATTGACAAAAGAGAATTTATGCAGGAAAAAAAATTTAAATTTTCATTATAAACTTGAACTCCAGGCATCTAGTCCTAAGGGACAACACAACGGCTCTTTCAAAAAAAAATCTAACATTCAGATTCATTAACATGAATTAGGGACTCATTTACTCTCCTGACAATCTTCCGGTACCTGGAATGCATTCACTCACAAAAAATGGCTGTTGGCCCTAGATGCCTAGAATGAACAAACAGAAATAAGTTATATACATATAAACAAAAATTGTATAAACACAGGTACAAACACTTTAAAAATAAGATTTCTTTATAAATTAAAAGCTGTTGGTTTAAAAAGAAATCACTTTAAAAATATTTTTAACATTTAAGTAAATTTTAACAATTTAAAACTTTATAAAATGATCAAGATAGCTGGTTATCTATACTGAAAAATTATGCTGGTTAGTTAACAGTAACAATAGCAGATGTCTACACATATCTTTTTAAACTTAATTTACAATTTTTAAAGTATAGTGTAGTTACAAAAAGCTTTACATGTTACATAAAAAAAAAATACCAGCTTAAATTAGGTACGTTATATAAGAAATTTAAAATATGAAATACATGAAAAAAAATTTATAATATGGATTAAAAAGACTATTGTACATCACTTAGAAATAGAATCTTTATAAAGTTAAGTATTTCATATTTAGACAATGGTTTGGTAAAAATGTCTGCCAAGTTTGACCTGCTACGCACGTGATTAAGTAAAAATTCCCCCCTATTGAAAAGATCTCTTATAAAAAAGAGCTTTACATCAATATGCTTGGACTTGTAATTTTCCACTGGGGATTTAACAAAGTCGATTGCGGCTTGATTATCAGCATTCATTACAGCTGTCCTCCCTAGTACAGGTATGATCCCTTCCTGTACACATTCGCGACGTATCCGGTCAAACCAGACTAGGTTCTTGACGGCCTCAGTCATTGCGACGAATTCAGACTCCATAGTCGATAAAGAAACGCACTTTTGTTTAAAAGTGCGCCAATCGACAGGGGCTTCGTCAAGCATGACTATTTGACCGCCGATCGAAGTCCGGTCATCACGGTTAGCCGCGAAGTCAGCATCAGTGAAAATTGCGAGATCATTAGATCTGCACGAGAGTTTCAGCTTGTAATGCATAGTTGCTTTTAAATATCCCAGCAATCGTAGCAACCCATCCCAATGAACTATACCAGGGTTTGCTTGAAACTGACTTAAAACATTCACGGCATAGCAGAGGTCAGGACGAGTACGGTTAGCCACAAAGGCAAGGCAACCCAGTAAATTACGATAGGGCATATGTGACATTTCCTTTATTTCGGCATCAGATACGGGACAACTGGATCTTGAGAAAATTATTCCTTTACTTATAGGTAATGAAGAAACTGGAACTTTAAAAGAACTAAACCTATTACATACATCTTGGATGTAGCTTCTCTGGTGGATTACAACTCCTTCCGGAGTATCCTCGAATTCAACACCAAGTAGTCTTTTTGTCGTTCCCAGTTCTTTTATATCAAACCTAGCTTTTAGTTTAAGTAAAACATTATGTATAAGCTTTTTAGTTTTCCCGAAGATCACAATGTCATCAACGTATAAAAGAAGTAAAATATTAGAATTGAAAATGTATACACAATTACAGGATGATAATTTCTTAAAACCAATGTCTAATAATGTTTTATGTATCTCTGTGAACCATTCTCTACCACTCTGGTGCAATCCGTACAAAGCACGATCTAGTTTGCAATATAGATGCTCTTTGCCTGGTTCAGAGAATCCGGGTGGTTGTTGCATATACACATCCTCGCTCAGTGGTGCATACAGGTAGGCGCAGGTCACGTCACACTGAGTGTGTGACCACCTGCTACACGATACAAGAAGGGAGAAAAAGAATCGGATAACGCCAAAGTTCACAACAGGGCTGAAAGTCTCTTCATAGGACTCGCCCTTTATTTGCTTGAACCCTTGGGCAACAAGCCTCGCCTTGTGCCTGGCTATCCGTCCATTCTCATCCCGTTTTGTCGTGTAAACCCACCGGCAACCTACTGGCGTAACATGTGCTGGTAACTCAGCCAAATGCCAAACCCCACGGTCTCTCATTACCTGCATTTCTTGCATCATTGCTTCCCACCAGATCGAGCTCTGTTCAGATTTACACGCTTGTTTAAACGTACGGGGGGTATCAGAGTTTACTGCTAGTCATGCTGAAATACGAGAAAAATTTGACTCACTTGAACTTTCGTCCTCACTCTCTGACGTTTCAGACTCCACGGGAATAGGAATAATGCCACAGTAGGAGTTGGAACCTTTAAAATCAAAAATTTCAGGTTTAAATAAAATGTTGTTGTCCTTACAATATTTACGAACCTCGTTCAGGGAACGTAACCTATTGGTTTTTCCTAGTTCGTAGTAATAAACGTCTGTTCTGTTCTCCTTCTTACGTTTTACAGGTTTTCGTATCCAACTAACATCTTCACGTAAGGGAATAGTTGGAAGGCTACTGGTACTGGACCCCGAATCAATGTCCCCCTCCCCCCCAAGTGGGTAATCTTGAGAACTGCTGGAAGGACCTGGGATGACCTCAGGTTCATCTTCAACAGCAACATCTCGATTGACCGGCACCTTGGGAGAAAAGAGGGCATAATCATCGGTGCCCAGCACAGCTACACTGCGCTTAAGACCAACAGAACTTTCGTTAAAACAAACATTAGAGGACTCAACTATTTCATCAGTCTCAGGAATCCAAATTCGGTAACCCCTCGTGCGAAAAGCATATCCTACAAGGATTCCCTTTCTTGCACGAGCTTCGAGTTTCCATGTCCTTTGCTTTGGCGATTTAACGTAAGCTTCGGTCCCAAAAGGCTTTAAGTGCCTAACAGACGGCTTTCTATTCCCGTAAAGCTCAAATGGAGTCTTTCCTAACAGTTTTGGACAAATTCTGTTCCATGAATAGGCAAAATATTTTAAGGCCTCTGGCCAGAATTTGGGATCTAAGTTACTATCAATGAGCAAAGTTCTTATTCCATCAGCCGCAGTTGCCATAAAACGTTCGGCAACCCCATTTTGCTGTGGGGTGTACGCATTGGTAAATTCGTGGTGGATACCTTTTTCTTCAAAGAAATTTTTAAAAGAAATGCTATCGAATTCCCCGCCATTATCCGTCCTAAAACTTTTAACTCTTTTGTTCAAATAGTTTTCCGCCCTCAAAATATGCTTTCTCACAACATCAAAAGTGTCGGATTTAAGCCTTAAGGGGTAGACTGAGACACGGCGGGAAAAGTCGTCGATAATAGATAAAAAGTACCTTTCACCACCTCTACCTTCAATGCGACAGGGACCCCACAAATCGGCGTAAAGCAACTCAAGTGGATTATTGGAACGAATGTTTTTATTATGCTTATGTGAAATATTTTTAAGTTTGCCGAATTTACAGGCCTCACAAAACAAAGTAGTCTCTTTTAAATTAGGTAATCCTCGAACACCCTGCTTACGGCTAGTATGGGCAATTAAAGAAGGGCTAATATGACCATACTTTTTGTGCCACATTAACATTTTTTCAGCATGTTTAACAGCAGAGGTTTCAAACTTTACCGATTTACCCTTAGAAACTGGAATTTTAGGATATAACCTGTAAATTCGGTCTTTTAGAAATGCACTAAATAAGTACTCGCCCCCCCGACAGATCTTTACCTCACCATTGCTTCCTTTAAAAGTTAAACCATTAAGGTCCAACTGGGGACCAGAGATCAAATTTCTACGTAATTGGTCTGAATACATTACATTACACAAGGTAAAAATTCTTTGACCAAAACGTAGTTTTACTTCCCCTTTGCCCTTAATGGGACAGAACATTTTTAACAGCAACAGACATCTCATCATTTAATTCTTCAAATTTAGAAAACAATTTTCTATTGTTACAGAAGTGGTGACTGGCACCACTGTCGAATATCCATTCCGAATCATTAACAACATTACTGAAACTAGAATGTGAGACAAAAAGATTCGACTTACATGAACTATCCGACAGTTTCGTGCGAGAGCCACCGCCTCTGCAACTGGAGAAATGATGAGAGGGTCGTCTGGCAGTCTTGCATCTGTCTCTGGAGCGTCTGGAAGCAGGCGATGAGTCTCGGGAACCACAGTCAGAGTCGTCGGATGGGCATGATGAGGCAGTCTGGCTTCTTTCAGGAGACCGTTGAAAGTGTCGACCTCGGGAACTGGATCCACTGGAAGAACGAGGACGTCTGGATCTGGAACAAGGAGAAGGATGACGAGACTGGCGATCAGGTGATCTGGCGTAGCAGTTGACTTGGATATGTCCTAACTTCCCACATCTCCAACACTTTCTCTGTCGAGACTTCTTGAAGCGAGGTTTGCTCTTAAAGGACCTATTCACCTTAGCAGTAGTAGAGACGCTGACCTGTTTGGCACTGTCTCGATCACGTAACTTCTGCCTTGTTTCTTCAGCTACCAGTGAGTCCACAACAGAGTCAAACTTAAAGGATGCATCAGGTTTGGATAAGACCTGTTGGACAAGATTGTCGAAACTGCTGGGTAGAAATCGTAAAAATTGGTAGGTAAGGTAACATTCTGAGAAATTTTCATCTATGAGCTTTATTTCGGAGTAAATTTTCTTCAAACGAGTTGCAAATAAGTTGATAGGTTCTCCATACCGTATCCTCTCTTCCATAAGTTCATTAAACAAGGTCATATGATGGGTGCGTGAGTCAGGGTGAAAGTTTTTATGCAATCTTCTCCATGCTTCAACAGGCTCTTGACAATCTTCTATTAATCTCTTAAATTCAGGCTCTATGTTTAAGTAGATTAAAGAAAGAGCTTTGTTAGCACGGGAGGTAAATTGATTGACTGTATCGGCAGTAACACTTGCACTTAAAACTGGGGTTTCTTGCTTTAACTGTATAATATCCCAAAGGCCTTTTTCCATCAACAAATATTTCATGTCACACGCCCATGTGGCGTAATTTCTTGTACTTAACTTATCAATTGGACTAGTGGCCATTTTTTAAAAAAAATTTCAGGATAAATCTTCAAGCAAGCAAAAAAAATTTTAAGTGTTACCGCCCCCCCGACTTTTTCGTCGGTTCTCTGTTAAAGCCAAGTCAAACTTCTCAAAAAAAATTTCAAAATGTCATAAAGTTCAACAAAAATCAGAAACAGTCTATTTTGAAAGCATAATTGAAGCATGAAATAATATAAACGTAATTAATTCATTCTGTAAATCATAAAAGTTCAGCAAAAAGATAAATCAAAACTTCTTCAAAATATAACTAAACAGTTCTGTAAACAAAAATCCGGCAGAAATCAAAACAGAGTTCTTGGGAAAATATAATTAAAGTTCTTGAAATTAAACAATAAAAGTTCTTTAAATCATAAGGTTTGGCAAAAAAATTTCAGTTTTTCATAAGGAAGAAATCATAAAACATAATCCAGGATATTTCAAAATACACTTCACTTTTGCCTGCCGAGATCGATCTGCTCAAAATGGCTTCCAGGGTTAGGCTTACCGCCCATAACCCCTTAATGTACGTAATATAACCTTTGGAGGTTTATATATACGCTGAAAAATATCATTAAAGAAGCAGATAACACAATGGAGCTTTTGCTGGTACCTAACACTGTATTGGAAGTTAAAATAAGTGTGAGCAGTATTTGATGTCGATCTCTTTAGCAGCAAATAAAAAGTCAAAAATAAAACTAATATATTTATTTCATTACTTGGAGAAGTTGAATCAGCATTACAGAAGACTTGACACGGCGAACTCCATTACATTGGTAGAGATGAACACATTAACAGTTGAATATATAGTTGACAGCATTGTGCAGGTTAAAACAATTAAAAATAAACTAAATAAAAACAGGTATAAATAAATTATACGTCCAGATTGAAGTCCAGCTTCAATACAGTTACTTGATATCCTTCCATTGGTAGGAAGATAAAAGCGGCGAAGAACAGGAATAAACATCGTGTATTTATACTAAGCAAGCCGGATTGAAAACGTCGTTTGCGAGCACGCCCACGAAACGAACCAATCAGAAGACGACATGTGTACGATTCGAAAGATCGATTCGGTAAAGCGAATGAAAGATTCGATTATTGTTACGATATTCCAAGTCGCCATCTGGCGGGGAAAATATCGTTACGGAAAAATATGATTAGTCGAAAATAAGTTATTGTCGATGTAGGTTGGAATTAAAGATGAAGTCCGTTGAACAAATTATGAAAGGCTATTGAAGTTAAATAAATTATTGGATGTTCTGAAGTAGATAACGGCCGGAAAGGATTTAGAAGGTAAGTTAATATTTATTGGATGTAGTTGTTATGAAATAATAAATAAATGAATGTTAAAATAAATTATGAGTGAATGAATTTATGAATAAAATAATATAGGAGGCGATGAGAAAACCATCTGTTGATGGGATTCCATCACATTCGATGTGAAGTTGCTTTAAAAAACGCAATCATATTCAGTATTTTGTTTGATTCATGTTTTGTTTTGAAAAATAGACCAGCGCAGCGGGCTTAGCCTGCTAGTTTTATTTCAATAAAATTCGTATGAAGGAAAATTCGTAATGGAATTCGTAAGGAAAATTCGTATGAAAAATTAAAATTTTTAAAAGGATTAATAAATTAATTAGATTTTAAATGATTGTTTTTTTATTTTGAGTTAGTTGATTGCATTAGTTACATTACTAAAATCTTATTAAATAGATTTAGTTTATCTATCGTTAATATCACAATAAGCAAACTAGAAATGCAGCAAAAGTGATTTTTGACATTGGTTTAACTTTGCACTGGAAATGCAAAATTCAGCTAATGTTTAAATTTCAAGATTAATGTTACTTTCGGACGCAGATGGGTTAAAACAAAACTAAAATGTACACATTTTTTTTTTTTTTTTAAAGTAAGAAAGAAAAAAAATCATGTATTTAAAAAATAAAATACAAGTAATTTTAATATAAATTTTACACTATAGGTAGAAATATAATAACTTATTTCTAAACATTGAACATAAAAAATATAAATTGAAAGCTTTGCAAGTACAAATTTAAAAAAAGCAGTATTTTTTCTTTATTCTAATTATTATATTATTATTGTTGTTAATTTTAAAGTTCGATAAACAATTTTTCTAAATTCTGTAAACAGATATAAAATTCATTGTTCTACGTTTTAGCAAAACGACTAATGCATGTTGACATTTATATCATAAAATTTCCTCTTAAAAATAATAATTATTATAATAATAAAAAAAAAAACAGACATTAATTGTAAGATAATTTTAACATTTCTAAAAAAATGATGAATTTTCATTATTGAATTGTAAATTACTT
Organism: Maratus speculifer; assembly: GCA_964019185.1. Taxonomy (NCBI): domain Eukaryota; kingdom Metazoa; phylum Arthropoda; class Arachnida; order Araneae; family Salticidae; genus Maratus; species Maratus speculifer. The sequence goes on from OZ025297.1 coordinate 333,813,336, forward strand.
TTATACTAAATTTTAATTCAATGAGTGATTTTTTTTTCTATAAGATAATTTTATACCATAAAATATATTAAATAAGCAAAAAATAAATATTTTGTATTACAGATTTGTTTTATCACACATATTTTCTTTTATTACACTTACAGTAATTTTTCAAAATTTTCACTCAAAGTATTTTTAATATATAAAAAATCAAAACTTTAAATTAACCAATATTCAAACTATTAGTTTCATGTTATGTTAATTTTTACAAATTATACAAAATGATTGTATAAAAAATACAAGCAGCAATAGCACAAGAAGGCATTTTTTAAATTGAGTTTATAACCCTTTTAATTCAGAAATATGTAACTTTAAGCAGCCATTTAAATAGAAACTAATATCGAGACAATATTTAATTTTTAGAACCTTTTTCTATGCAATCGCATAAGAAAATGACCATCTAACACTTTCTTATCTCTCTTAAACGAGATCCAGTTGACGTCACATGGAACTTTCTGCTTTGAGGAGGTGGGTTCAGAGCGGCGCACAGTGGGGCAAAACCCCAAAAAGCTGGCCAAAAGATGACAAATGAAGTTACGATTTAGGGAATTTCGATTGTACAGTTGGTTAGAATAATGTTTGGAAAGTCAGAATCTGTATTTAAAAAAAGATTTTTGCTTTGCCCTTACAAGCAGCATCATTTCAAAAATGATGCTTCAAGGAGTATCATTTAGAGTGAACAAAAACACCAAAACAACAGTTCCTCTAAACGTGTGCTATATTTTATAATATTATCCGATTTTAATGATTTGAAATGGATTCACACTATGATAGTATGTACTTTATTTGCATGTATTACAAAATTTATATTAAGCACATAAAAATTAATAAATTCATTGTCATTTTTGATAAAAAATTTTAGAAATTTTTTTTTTTTTTTTTTGCTTTTAAGCATCAAAAAGTTTAAATGTTCCACAGTGTTCCGCAACGAAATTTAATGGAGATAATAACTTGGGCTATTGTTTAGTGATTCATAAAAAACCAGCTGCCAAAAACTGCCTTTCAAGCATATTTTAGTAACCGCAAGTAAAAATGCCACTTTTTCGGCCGCCTCAAAAAATTTGAAATTGTCTACTTTTCACATAATTTAGCTGATAAATATTTTTTAAATTTTTGAATTATTCAATTTTATAATAGTTTATTTCCTATTATATTGTAAATAAGTACTATAATCATAAGATTACATTAATTTGATAAGTAAGCTTACAAAGTAATGAAAAAATGAAAATAATTCTCTATTATTGTTCCGGTAGAATAACATTTTCTTATCTTTATAGGTAGTAATTTTGTTTGTTCTATTATAATTAGAAGAATTATTTTGTCAATGGCTATATTTGCTAGATCAAACTACTGAGCGTATTTCATTAATGCGAGTAAAAATCATTATGAATATCACTTTTGCTTATATTAGTAATTTGGATTTGATTTGCAAGTGAGGATGTGATGGCACATCTATTCTGAGTACATTTAAACAAATATTTAGCAATGAAGATGGCATTATGTCTAATATATTTTTCTTTTCTTCCATGCTACTAGAATACATAAATATTGCGAATAATTCATGACTCGTCAATTTGGAAATATCGAGATCTTCACTTCACTGATTTTATCGGGCCAATCAAGATCCATTTTTCTTTTTCAAAAAATACGGAAGCAACTGTCAAAGAATGGGATTGCATTAAATACTAGCAGAATAAATTTATTCCGTTTAATACAATCATTGATACAGAAGAAAAGGTCGTTAAAAACGAATTAGTGTAATACCCAACGTTGCTACCTATGTCAGACAGCATCAAAACAGCATCCTATCGATCTGACATTTTTTATTAAAAGTGGATTGAGATAATTTAGAATTCAGAATATCTAAGTTACATGAAAAGATGGTTAGAGAGACCTTACACCTGGCAGACAACTGGATAGAAAAAATGAAAAGCTCGTACTCTGCATGAAAAGAAGAACACTGAAATTGCAAAATAAAATATGTAAAAAGTATTTCATTTACAATCAAGACTTCTCGTCGAGAAACTAAATCCCAAATTTGGAAGCAGAAATGATGGAAAAACAATTCAACGATTCTTTGAAAACGCAACTATTTGCGTTTCTAAACGAGCATTTACGAAGATTTGATTAAACATTTCTATGCCATACGTAATTTCTTGTAGCCATGTTATTTATTTGATAAACTTCGAAAATTTTCCCTTACAAATAGCTCGTCGATTTGAGCAGCACCCCTGGTTCTATATGCTTACTTCAGTACACAAACTACTCATTGATGACAAAGAAATAACATTATCTTCATTACTGCTGATTTGTCAAATGCCATAAGATACTCAAGAATCATGCAACAAACTGATCAAAAGGCATCGAGAAGATTTGTCGCAAAGATGCAGTAGCGAGAAAAAAAAAAGATATTTTTACGTCTTTTAATGTCATCAGATTCTTTCCTTTCCAGTTTAGGTAAATTATCGTAGAAGAAATTAAAATCATTGATCCTAAGATTCACAGGATCTTCCAATACCGCCAACAAGTTCTGCTAACTATTTCGACACCTTGACTTCTGAAGAATCTTTTTATTATACTACAGTTGATTCTAAAGGTTATTTTCTGGAATATATTTTCGTTTTTATTTTAATAATATAAAAATTAACTAATCTAATGTTTTACTTTCCATTAACGTACTTAAATTTCGTTTAAATATGTCTTGGTTTTTTGAAAATTCCCTTTTAAGTTTACCTCGAAATTTTAAATTTTATTTAAATTTTATTGTTTTTACTCTTAATTTGTAATTTTAATTATTTATTTATTTTTAAAATTTAACTTTTGAATCCTAATTAACATCCTGAAAAGTTTACAAAATTGCATATAAATTGAATAACTTTCGAGGCATTTTAATTTTTATTCTGCCATATTGTATGCGTCATTTTTTTTTCAATTTTAATTTTGTATTCTTACTTAGCTTCCTCAAAAACACCTGTATACGAATTTTCGTACAATTTGAATAACATTTTCATATTTTGGGCAGCTTTTCGGGAATTTGCCCCACTGTGCAACGAGGGATTCTTCAAAAGAATGAGCTAGCCCTTGTAGCCCTGAAATGGAGTGCCTTCTTTAAATTTGCTATTATGGGTATCTCCCCTCTCAGAAGCTTTAGCACTGCAGATAAGATCCATAATGTATGCAAAGAGGTCGTCCGAACATTGCCACAGCTAGAGAAATACCCGTTGTCTTTGATGGTTATTTCGAAAATTCAGAAGAAATCTGGTCAGTCTTTCAGTGAAAGTGCCTTCCTTAGCTTTCTTGAATGCAGATTTTACAGTATGCACTGTTCTTTCTGCTAAACCATTTGAATTCAGATGGTATGTTGTGGTATGGCGTAATGCCATTTCTTTTCAAGACATTTATGAATTTGTCACTACGGAAGCCAGGTCCATTATCACTTACTAAGCTCTCTGGTAGGCCGAAGCATGCAAAAAGGTTACGCAGAGTTATTATAGTTAAAGTTGCTGTGGTGTTGGGCACTGGGATCATTTCAAGCCACTTTGTTTTGGCATCAACTACAATTAATAGCCAATGGCCTTCTACAGGACCTGAATGGTTGATATGGATTCTTTCCCAAGGTTTTTCAGGTATGAGCCAAGGGATTTATGTCGAAGGAGGAACTGCAGCATTTTCTTGACAGTTAAGGCAGTTTCAAAATTTTGTTTATAAGTCCCGATCAATACCAGGCCACCAGACATGGGAACGAGCTAGATATTTAATTGCAGAAATCCCTTGATGAGCACTGTGAAGTTCATCCAAAACAAATTGATGAAACTTTCCTGGAACAAAAACATGGGGACCTCTGAGAATGATGTTTTCCTCAACTGACAGTTCATGTCTGATATGCCAAAAGGCTTGTAAATTTTCTGTCACTTTCTTTGGCCAACCATTTTGAATATGAGATCGTAGACAGCTCAGTGCCAGACACTTGTCTATCTCCCTTTTAATTAGATGTGCCGTCAGTTGGTTGTCCTTTAACTGTCGGGTAAGCAAAACAGACTCGACAGGTGCTGGAGGATCCGCCATTTCAGATTTCAGTAGAAGTCTGCTGCAAGCATCAGCTTTTCCATGCAAGTTCCCTCTTCGGTACTCTATCTTGTAAATGTAGGCAGATAAAGTCAATGCCCATTGCTGGATACGAGCTGCAGGAACTGATGGAACTGATTTCTCTTCTGATAATAAAGTTACTAAAGGCCGGTGGTCTGTAAGTAATGTAAATTTACGTCCCAAGAAATAGTTCTGGAATCGAGTCACTCCGAACACTAAGGCTAAAGTCTCCTTCTCAATGTAACTGTAATTTTTCTCTGCTTTCGTCAGGGAGCAAGAAGCAAAAGGGGTTTGTCTATCACCATCTGTAGTTTTATGTGACAGAACAGCACCAAGACCATAAGGACTTAAGTCACAAGCTAGGATCACTTCCTTGTCTTGGTTAAAATGCGCTAGCAATGATGAGGTTCGCAAAACATCTTTAGTTTTTTTAAAAGCTTCTTGTTGAAATGAACCCCACCTCCATGGCTGCTTGTTTTTCAACAACTTGTATAAGGATGATAGCAATGTTGACATGTTAGGTAAAAATTTTGCATAATATGTGATTAAGCCAATAAATGAACATAGTTCGTCTACATTTGTTGGTTCCGGAGCATCCATAACCGCTTTGACCTTTGATTCAACTGGATGCAACCCATCTTTGTCTAGACGATGACCAAGATATTCCACAGATGGTCTGAGAAATTCACATTTTTCCAGATGTAAATTTACACATGCTGGTTGCAGACGTGTGAGAACCTCTTGTAAGTTTTGTAGATGTTCTGCTTCAATTTTACCAATTACTAGATCATCCAAGTATTTAGAAGCTCCTTTAACCCTAGTAAAATCTTGTCAATTTCTCATTTAAAAATAGCTGGGGCGGAAGCAATGCCAAAAGCCAGGCGAGTGCACAGGAAAAGACCTCTGCACGTGTTTATAACTACCAAGCATCTTGACTCTTCATCAAGTTCTAGTTGACAATATGCATTCCACAGACCTAATTTAATGAATGCCGTACCACCAAATATTTCCGCAAACAAATCTTCAATATCTGGGAGAGGGTACTGTTCTAATTTTGTTGCTCTGTTTACTGTCAGTTTAAAGTAGCCACATATTCTGATTCTGCCATCTTGCTTCAGTACAGGAACAATAAGAGCTGCTTAATCAGAAGTTTTAACTGGCTCTAAAATGCTATCTGCAAGGAGGCAGTCTATTTCATTGTTGATTTTTTCCTTGTATGCATATGGTACAGGATGAGACTTGAAAAATTTTGGAAGTTCACCCTTTTTACAGGTAAGATGAACTTAATTCCTTCCACTAATCCCAATCCTGGGAAGAAAACATTCTGGAATTCTTTTAAAAGTCCATCTAGCTGGAGCTGCCCAATTCTTACATTATGTAAAGTGTGGTTCATGTTAGCATCAAATGCATTCATTAGGCTTAGTGGAACAATCCAATTTTGCCCAGCTAAATTAGTGCTTCTCTGAAAAACCACCAGGAGATGTAAAGTGCCTGTTCTTGTTTGAAACACCACATTCACATTTGTAACTTTAAAAATACTAATGGCATGGTTGGTGTAACACTGGAACTTAATATTGGTTTTCTCCAAAGGAGGGCAGAATCTTCTAATTTTATTAAACAGTTTTATAGGCATTATGAAAAATGGAGCCCCAGAATCAATTTCAAAAATAACAGGCTGTCCCTGGTTCTTACATGTAATTTTAAATGGAGAGCAGTGGTGCCAACTTTTGAAAAATATTGGGTGGTATAAAAAAAATTTTGAACAAATACAGAAATATTAGTTGGGCTTAATTAATAATGGGTGGATAGAGATATCAAATTATTGGGTGGGCTTGCACCCCATGGGCCCATATAAGTTGGCGCCACTGGTGGAGTGTAATTTTCCTTGTTGTTTCTTAAATTAAATATCATATACTCTTTACTGCCTAAATCCTCTTTAGATTCTGCTACTAAGTTAACTTTAGGTTTGTAACCTAGTTTATTCTTTGATAAACATACCTCTGACAGGTGCCCCATTTTTTTACAGCTATAACAGGTGCTACTTTTATGTTTACAGTCTGAAGAACGGTGTTTGGGATCGCCACAACGATAACACTGCTTCCCTGTATGGCCGTTATTTGAAGTGGATGCCGATTTCATGATCTCATTTTTTTGCAGCTGTTGCACTGTAACTTGTAATTTTTTTACTTCTGTAACGGCAGATATCTTCAGATCATCAGCATCCCTTGCAGCTGCTTCCATTGAAATGACAATTTCTGATGTTCACAAAAGGGTTAATTTGTTTTTTGACAACAATTTTCTTTGTATCCCTTCATCTAGTATATTGCAAATGACCCGATCTCTGAGCAATATCCAAAGATGTTTTTGGACCGAGTATCGGGTCCAATCTAAAATTAAATGAAACTGAGCAGAGTGTGGAAGATAATTCATACGTTGGCTTGAGTGACAAAAGTGTAAACATTGAAAACAAATAAGGATACATAAATTTAAGTTTGCATGAAAACTAACGTTTATTAAATCTTAAAAAAAACAGATATATAAATAAATAAATAAGCAAATAACTAATGTAAAGAAAATGAAATAAGGTAAAAGAAAAATACAGTCGAACCTCATTAACGTGAACACGCTTAACGTGAATTACTTTTAACATGAACAGTTCCTGCTGTCCCTGTCAAAATGAAAAGGGATTCCAGTGTTTATTCTCCTTTTAACATAAACACTAGGGTGGAGCGAAAAAAATTATTTTTTAAAAATCAAAAACAGAGAGAATTGCATTGGGAAATTGTTCTGCATGTGTAGAGCAACTGTTATTGTGAATAACTTTTTTTGCATTAGTTTTATGCCATTTTCTAACTGTTTTCGTAGCCAGGTAATTTCCCATTAACTTTTAGATCCCCTTTTTATAAGTGGACAATTTATAATGCACAGTAATTTTTGAGGGAATGTACAGACTTTAATGGGCAATAAGTATTCATTTAAAATTAGGAAAATTCTATTTGTCGCTGTGACCCTTTTGCATGGGGTAAGTTTAGAATTGTGGAAATAATGGATCATATGCTACTTTAACTCCAGTGAATTTTCTCTGGGTCAATTATTAGGGAAGTCGATATAAAAATTTCAAATCTACATGGATTCACTGGATCAATAAGAAAATTTTTGTGTGTGTACTATTCACTTCCTATTAGAAATTTTTATAACATAGAGAAGAATTTTGAAAAATTATTTTCTCAAATTGAGAAAAAGATACTGAGAACAGACTAGAAATTTCTGATGGAGATTGCAAAGCAAATTCATAAGGAAAGCTATTTATCAGAAGAACTGGGGAATAAGAATTTAGAAAACATCTTACACAAAAGACAGCTCATAAAGAGAATAAAATTTTCCGCTTTATATAAGCAGATATTGTTAATCAAAGTCTATAGGTTCATTCAGAAAATATATAATCCAAATCTATACCGCAGGATGTTTTATATCAAATGTAATGCACACCTAAAGATTAGGCCTAAAAACTTATCGGAAATTACTCAACTACGAAAGAATTTAGGAAACAACATAAGCAAATACTAAAACTTCTTTTGAAATATTGTTGCTTTACATGCAAAATTTGTTCGCAATTCTCTGTGACGATCGTCATAATATTAAACAACTAGCTTCTCAGTGTATATTTAATGTCATAGGTAAATGATGGCATACTAGAAATTGAATTCATACAATCAATTTTTAGGAAAATCATTACATATAAAATGTAATTGATTGAAAAAATGCTGTGGTAACAGAACTTTCAATCATAATGTATTAATTACATGAAAATAATAAATTGCCGAATAGGTTCAATCAACAGCATACCCAATATGTTACTTAGCTTCTCTTCTATTATACAAGGTATAAAAATATACGTGCAGTGGGTCACACCAGTAGCATCCAGAATTAGTGAATACAAAGAAGAGGTAAACTAAGGTGGTCTGGTGTAATAACACCAAGTGCTAATATTTTGCATAATTATGAAATAATCTGGTAAATGACAGCCATGTGCTCTGCGCAGAAGGGTTTTGGGTCATATAAATCGCAAAAAACAGCTTCAAGTTAATTTGTTTCATTTTTAGGTCTTATTGTTTTTACAAGTAACTAAAATTAACGCTTGATCTAAAATTTGCGAGATAAGTTTTGTGATGTGAAGACTATTTTTTTTATCCGGAAATACTTTGTTAATTACATAAATTTGTAGTACATTTCATGGACTTTCAAAATGTTGTTGAGGATTTTGGATATCTTCTCGAGATAATTTGTAATTTAAAATGCACAGCGCAATATCTATAACGGGGTAATAATGTTAATCCTTGGCATTAATACCCTGGTTGATTCCCTACAGTGGACGAGCTACATCCTAAATACTGATTCAAATAAACACAATTAAAACTGTGCAATGTTTCTAATAATTCTATTTAAGTGGTCCTTTTTAAGCAAAAAGAAGCTCACGGTCTGATATTCTTTTGGCTCATCCTCCCCCCCCCCCCACACACACACACCTTTATTTTTCTTACACTTTCACAAAAAATTGAACCTTTTCAATAGCTTAGAATGCAATTTGTCAATTTCTAAGTTTATAGAGTTTGTATTTTTAGAATTGGGCAGTCTACATGCAATTATTCCATCTTATTTCATAGTTTTGTTTGCATGGCATTATTACCCATATAGAACGGGTAATAACGCCAAATAGCATTAGTCAAGAAATCGCGTTATTACATTTTATGAATACATATCTGTTAAATTATTTTTTTTATATAGATAGTCAACGAGTTGCTGTATCAAATCATATATTTGTTTGAAAAATACAAACTAAAACTGAGCCGTGAAAATTGGTAGAACCTTAACGTGGCGTTATTACCCCAGGGTACCTTACTTTGATACATAGAAAACTTATGCGCGTCTTCGAGAAAAAAATGACAATTACATACATAAATAAAACACTGGGCCTAGATAGTCGGATGAGATATGAAATGCAGCCACCTTCACGAGTTATATCCAGATTGGTTTTGAAAGCAGCTATGTAAGAATTGCATTCAAAACAACAATTCATTGTATGCTCCAATAGAGTGGTAATGCCGCTTTCTTATCAAAAGTTGTCTGCTTTGACCCAGCTATACGGATAAAAGATATTGTTTTATAGTTTAATTATATTAAGTCAATAATAGCAAAGGTTTAAATAGAATTTGAAAGCAATTATCAGCTCTGTAGGAATTTTTTAATTTTTGTGAAAAAATTTCAAAATATGTCAAATTTTACCCAAAATTTCGATTTTTGGAGCAAAAGCGCAGACTCAAGATATTTTTTTTCAGCGGTATAATTTCAAGCATTTGATGTACTACTATAAAGGCAACTTTTGGCACCTACCCGTTTTTGATTTTTAAAAAATATTTTTTTTCGCTCCACTTTAATGAACACGTTTAACATGAAAATTCGCTTAATATGAACAATTCTCTATGTCCCATGAGAGATTTAGACGGTTAACATGAACGAAAGATTCTAAATACTGTTAATATTTCAGCAACTCTTTCCTTTTCAAAATTTAAAACAATATTTTAATTTCTCCCACTTTTGGAAGATCAAGAAATAACAGAGTCTGTTACTGGGTTCAAGTTTTACATTTACATAATATAACTAAAAGAACAAGAAAAAATGGTTTTAATATAAATTATCTATCTAGTAGGTCACGTGACATGGCGCTTCCCGTCTGTTCGAATGAGAAAGAAGTTTACAGTTTGGTGTAGCAAATTCCATATGAAAGGTCATGTATTGTCTTTTTTTTTTTTTTCGTTTACCCATATTAATTCATAAGGACTTTCACGTGTACAGTATAGTTGCTAAAAATGAGTCGCAAAGTTCAGCAATCCTTAAGTTTGCAAAATAAGCTCGATATATTACATGATGTAGATTCGAGAAATTTTTAAAAATCTGATATTGCTAAGAAATATGGAATAGCTAAAAGTAAGATATCAATGATTTTAAAAGGTAGAGACACAACTGAAACAGCTTATGTACTAAACAAGTTTGAACCAAGTCGAAAAAGAATGAAAGTCACCAATAATGAAGAAGTTGAAACAGCAGTAATCAAATGGATGAATGAAGCAAGAAACCTGAATCTTCCCATCATTGGTGCGATTTTGCTTGAAAAGGCTCATTTTTTTGCCGATGCTTTAGGTGTAAGAGATTTTTCAGGATCTCCAGGATGGCTTCAACGATTTAAGGATAAACACGGAATAGTTTGCAAGAAAATTTGTGGGGAAGCGGCTGCAGTAAATGATGAACTAGCGAATGATTTTGTAATCAATAAACTTCAATCAATTTTAAGCAAATATGCTGAAGAAGATATTTTTAATGCCAACGAGACATCATTATTCTGGAAAGCACTTCCTACGCGAACTTGAACGATAAAGAATATGAAATGTTCAGGCGGAAAATGCAGCAAAGAAAGATTAACCGTGTAAATTGCTTGCAACATGGCTGAAATGTAAAAATTATCATTGATGGTCATTGGAAAGGCTGCAAAACCTCACTGTTTTAAGGGTATAAAAACATTACCAGGGATGTACAAGTCGAGCAAAAAGGCGTGGATTACCATAGAGTTATTCCAGAAGTGGGTTAAAAAACTCGACAGAAAATTTGAAAGAGATGGCAGAAATATTTGTTTAATATTAGATAATTGCAGTGCTCATTGTGCCGTTTCCGGACTCAAAGCAATCCATATTGAGTTTTTACCTCCAAATACAACTGCGAAAATACAACCATGTGATCAAGGGATAATTAAATGCATAAATGCATATTATAGAAGAGAAATTCTCCTACAAACAGTTTCTTGTTTCGATCAAGGAACATCCTTTTCTATAAACTTGTTGGATGCATTAAATGTACTCTGATCTACCTGGAAAAAAGTTTCTGTCACTACTATCCAAAATTGTTTCCAAAAAGCTGGATTTTCTACCAAAGAAATTCCTTCACAAACAGAAGAAACAATAAAATTTGATTCTTCAGAAGCAAAAGCATGCGACATACTTCCAGAAAATGTCACATTTGAGAATTATGTAACAATGGACGATGAAATAATTACAGCCGACACAGTTACGGATGAAGAAATAGTTAAGGAAATTAAAATTGCTAAAATCACTGCCGATAATTTACACTATTCTTCTGAAACAGAAGAGGAAGATGATAGCAGTGACTGTTCAGAATACAACAATGTATTCAGTATTAAAGCATTTAATGCATTAAAAATTGTACGAAGATTTGTGAAACAAACAGAAAATTCTAGTGAGTACCTGGATGTTGTAGATAAACTAGAAGATTTCCGCAAACGAACTGTTGATAGAAACCGAAAACAGTCGCAAATAACAGATTTTTTAAAGTGTAATTTTGATTTTTTTTCCTGGTACCTATAAGTTATAAATAAATAAGGTAAGGATCTAATTATTATTTTTGTTATTATTTAGTCTTTTGAGTGTAAATAGAATTAATTTCTTGTAATTTAGTTACAAATGTATGATTCATTATTTGATATAAATCTATTGAAGTTGATGTTATATACTTTACCATTTACGCTGTAAAAAAATGCAATTTATAGCATTCATGTTTTATTTACTTAATTACTTTTGACAGTTTTCAATTACTGGATAAAAATATATATAACTATTAGTCTAATTATTAAAATAGAAATAAGTCTCAGTTCAAAGTAGAATTCAAATAGAAATAAGATTGAGACAAAGTTTTCTCTCATTAGACCCTACTTGAAATGCACATTTGTCCCTGTATTCTTTATCATGGCATTTAAGCTTAGTGCAAATTAACTGTTTGGTACGAAATAAAAATTAAAAATAAGTACAGTATATAAGTTTCATAATAAATTTCATTATTATTAAAAAACTGATTTAATTGTTTATAAAAAAAATATTTATTGAATATAAATGATCATTAAAAAATATTTTTTTTTACTAGTGGTAACATGAACAAAAATTTAATTCCCCTTGAGGTTCATGTTAACGAGGTTTGACTGTATGACATTTAGCATGTCACAGGCAAATGCATCAGTTTGATGTTCTCATTTAAAAATATTACTTTCCATTTGTTTTATTTTAACAGAAGTAAAATATAACTCACATATTGAAGCTGGTATTTTGCAGTAGAAAGATAGACGAACGATGAAACGTAAAAAAATAAACGACGAGAAGTCCATCCATAGTCCATATGCAAAAAAAATAATGGCACAGGAAAAGTTCACCCAAAAAAGTTCATAAGCACTTCTCTAAAACATCAAACCACTTAAAAAACACAATACACATCGCCAACGATATTATTTCAGAAAAATTTATTAAAACAAAATATATTAACACACTAAAGCTCAACTTGAGATTCATTCTTCAAAACGTAAGTGGAAACGAAACATCGTTTCAAAAGAACCACCCTTCGACTACTCATCTTTAAATAGATCGTAATATCGGCACATGTATTTTCAGAGCGCACAGTTGAGAAGCACACATTCTGCCTTACAGTGGAAATGAAGATCGCGATCTGCGGATGCGATTTGTGATAGCGGGACTGTGTGACGCTGTGACTGAAGTATGAACATGTGCCATGAATGGATGAAATGTGACCTTGAAAAACGATTAATCGATTGAAGAGCAAAACAAATCGTAACAGAGTGCATGCAAACTGGAAATGGACTACAACATGGATGCTTTTGAAGTATTGGAAAAACAAACCTAATATACAACCAAAAGAACGAAATACAAAGAAACCAAGGGAAAGTAAATCAGTAAAAATAAGTATTAGCTTAATTTGTATAAGTATCAAGGAAAAAGGGTCTGACAAAAGATTCTCCGTAGTTGTAAAAATTCGCTAATTTTCGAAGCTCCGCAATATAATCAGCCACTGATTCATCCGTGCACTGCACGTGTCTGTTAAACTTGAATTGCTCCACGATTTCTGGAGGCACTATACCATAATGTCCGTTGAGGATGCCGAATTAGTTCTGTTAACATCTTAGATGTGGGTGCAGCCGGCAATAGCAGGTTCTGAAGCAGTCCATATGTGATAAGCTAACCACTGTTAAGAAAACAGCTCATTTCCTATTATCATCTTTTATGGTGTTTGCAATGAAGAATTGTTCCATCTTTCGGCGTATTCGCTTCAGGATTCGACCGAAAGATTAAATTTGCTAATGCAACCAAAAGAAGCCATGCCAGAACTTAAATAAAACAACTCTGAGATCGCCGGTTAAGCCTACTTCGCCAACGTTGTAATGTCTGTCTGCCGATTGACACTTAGGCTTAGCACAAACACGCAGACATCTGCTGCTATTGCTCTTTCTTCAAAATTGTGTTGAAACACATTTTTTTTTTTTAAAACAGATCACTGGTTTTCCTTATTGTCACTGAAACATTTCTAAGGGTGTATAAAAATGCTAATTGATCACTAAGACTGGATGCATTGGGATTATATCTTTATTCCTGGATACACGATCCGACCATCTAACATCACAGCTAGCAACGAACGAGCTCCAAATCGCTGTTCGCAGCTAAACAACATTTGGCCGGCGCTGATGGTGCCATCTAGTTAGTGCACATCATAACAGATATAACACTTTTTCAATTTTTGATTTCATGATTCATAAATTATATCATAAGATTAGAAAAATTGCAAATTCAACATATTTATGTTGGGGTATTTTAGTATTATTGCTACATAAAAAATTAGCATGAGTATAATTTTAAGAGATATTAATAAAAATACAAATTTGTAATTTAACATTAGAAACATTAAATACTGGATGTTTATAGTTCAAAAATTTATCATTCAAATGATTTGAAATTTAGTATCTAAATATAGTTTGAACTGAAGATTTGAGATATCTTGTGAAAATTGGGAACTGCCATTTAAAAAAAAAGATATTTAGGTTCATTTTAATATGTAGACCCATAGCAAATTTTATATACATCATTTAAAGGTAGACTTTATTTCCAATTGTTCGGTTAGTAACTTTCTTCTATGATAATTTGTTGATGAGTTAGTAGGGGTGATTACTTCCCCCCCCCCCCCCCCATGGTTATACCTTAATGAAGCCTTTTAATTTCATTATGTTTGAAGTATTTAATTTTAAATTATTTGATACATTTTCTATAATCAGATAAAAACATTTTCAATAGCTTATTTATTTATCTTAACCTCAACGAAGCTTTAGTATAGTCAAAATACACATATTAAAGAGAAAATGGAAGTAAAGACAAAAGAAATGAAAAAAATGTTTGCATTACAACTGGTTCAAATAAAGCTACTCTAAAGTAAGAACTAGATGTTTGAAACAACATAAAATGGTCATTAGGAGTGAAAATAAATAAAGAAGGTAAATAAAATTTTACCAGCATGTTTGAGACCCATATATATACATGGAATAAGAAGCAAATTGAACAGCCATAAATGAAGCCACACTTGAGCTAGAAGACAAGCCCACATCAGTCCATAAATGTAGAAATTGCTCATTTTTTCATCAGAGGAGTCATCAAACATGCTAGTCTGTAATGTTGCTGGCCTAATTTTCTCAGGCGTTTTGGGATCAACTTGAACATTCTGCTGAGAATCTGTTTTATCAGGCCCAATCTAAAAGAATGTTTAAGATTATATAACAAATGTGTCTGTAACAGGTTTGTTACTTTGTCCACAAAATCACATTTTGATTTAAACTATATATTTTTTAAATGTTAAAATGATTTATAATATTACAACATTTAAAGTCTAGTTGTAACCAATATCACTCCCATTTTAGTATTAATTTCTAAATTTTAAATATCACATAAATTGAGGAAGGAAATAAAATATTTTTTGATTAGACGAACATCAATTGCAATTTCTTACCAAATGCAATAAACAGCTTATTTCTGGTCATCAGTGCATTAAATTAATTATAAATTATCACTTATAATTTTTATGTATTTTTTATCATTCAAAATAATCTTTTTTTGATAAATAGATGATAATTTTTATATTTTAACACAGCTTAAACAATTTGACAACTCGCAAATGATAAACGCTCCCCTGGTTAACTTCTTCCAAGACAAAGGTATAGTTTCTATTGTGGTATTTCTTCATGTAAGTATATGATAAATTTGAATTTGCAACACCAAAATGTCACAGTTGGTGAGATAAAAAAATATGTACAGAAAAGTCTGATTTCATTATTCTCACAGCTTGTAAATAACTGTTATTTGTATTAAATACTTCTGATAAACATCCATAAATTTCTCTGAATATTCTGTGAATGATATTGAAATTTATGTGTGGTGTCACCAGGCTTTTTAACACCTTAGAAACAAGCAACTGGCGTATGTGCCACATAAGGTGCTCAGAGTAATTCATTATTCTCACCATTTTCACAATTCAATTACTGAAAACTGTCTGTTTTAAAAAAAGACTGATGGTAACAGATTAAAAATTAGGCAAAAGGCTCTCCTTCCAATGGAGTTAATTGCTAGGTCCGTATGATTTTGACACTTCTAAAAAACTGGATACTTTTTAAGAAAATAGGGAAGATTCAATGCATTTTATACAAAATATATCTTTTTTGTGATCTTTCAAAGAAAAAAATAATGCATCCTGAAGGACACATAAACATTCCTTTTATGCATTCTTTAAAAAAAATTTTCATTTTTTTTAATGATGCACGCAAAAAATTGGAAAAAGCATGCACAAAAAAAATGTGACAAGTCCTTCAGAATGCTTATTTTTCTCTTCAGAGATCACAGAAAAGCCATATTTGTGTTAAATACATTGAATCTTACATTAATATTTGCCCTTGGCACAAAGTGGTGTCTGTCTGATGGAAAAGTGCCAAAAACAATGCATGTTAATCATTTTGTAGTTTAAAACTAAACTTCATGACATTGTTAATAAGACAATTTTATCTAAAATAATATATATATATACAGTAAAATACGGTCAATTTTGCCATTTCTGATCAAACACTCTCCCCTAACTTTATACAAAAACTGAAATTTTCAAAAAGTCCCGAGAAAGCCCCCTCCTCCTTAAAAATTGCTGAAGAAACATAAATTATGTCAAAAAATCGCTATGAAAACAGAAAATACGTCAAAGAACCGTGAGGAAGTAAAAGCAAATTTTATCAAACAATCCCAAAAAAAAAATGCAAATTTCGCCAAAAAATCCTGTAAAAAAAAAAAAAAAAAAAAAAAAAAAAAAAAATTTAGTTTCTTTAAATAATTACAAAAATTTGTGAATTTTATCAAAGAATCACCAAAAAAACGAATGTCCATCAAAGATTGCTGGGGAAAAAATGTGAGTATATCATATTTACAAAGAAAACACAGTCAAAAGATCGCTAAAATGCACAAATTTCATCAAAGGATTGCAATAAAAATGGAAATTAAGTCAAAATGTGATTTTCATTAAAAAATCATGGAAAAATGGGATTTTCGTTAAAAGATCTTAAAAATGCTTATTTTCTTTTTAAAAAACAAATTCAATTAAAGAATGACACCTATTTCATCAAAGGATCACAACAGAAACGTGAATTTGGTCAAAACATTGCTAGAAAAATGTAATTTTCATTAAAGAATCGAGAAGAAAACACAATTCTTAAGAAATATCATTAAAAAACCACAAATTTCATCAAATATAGTGAAAAACTCTGCAAATTTCATCAAATATCACAAAAAAACATGCAAATTTCATCAAATATCGCAAAAAAAGCCATGCAAATTTCGTCAAATATTGCGAAAAACAACCCGCAAATGTCACAATAAAAACCCAAATTTTGTGAAAAGATTGCGGAAAAATCCAGTGTAAGCACCCCCCTCTGAATATTTTCCTTTTTTTTTGTCACTTTTGGTCGGAGGATTATAATATAATATATATATATATATAATATACATATAATTATTTTTTTTAGATTTTTTGTGTACAGAAACAGTCTTGTATTCCAAAAACTCGCATCGATTTCATAAGTTCATTTTTGATTTTAAGTCAGTTATAAAAGCATTCCAAATTTGATCTAATGCTGCAGCTTGCAGCCATGTCCAACAAATAAGAGTGAATTATGTCAACCAGAGAATCTGGATAGATCAATAGGTAGAGCATTGACACGACAAGCCAAAGTATCCAGACTCGAGTTCAGTTCTGGACATTTTCCAAATCTCAATTGTGCAACTGGAATCTTGATGACAAATTCAAACTTTCAACCCAATATACAGTATAGAACTAATTATACAGAATTCTTCGAGCCAGACGTATTTCAGATAGAAAGTTTTCCTAGATAACTACTTGGGCATTATAGCAACATCTTTTTGATCAGAATATAGAATACCAGCTGTTACCCGTGACTTCATTCACATAACATTTAAAGAAGAATTAATTATTCAATCAATCAAAAGAATTTGTTGGTTAAAAGCATGTGCAATTATCTTTCTATCGCGGTTTATAGTAAAAATCTTCAGATGATCCTTTTTTGCCGATTTTTTTGCTGGTTTAAATTTTTCTTTCGGCAACTTATACTAATAGATAGAAACATTCTTGAATACTTTTGTTCAACCCTGTAGTTTACCTAGTACTTTAATATATGAAAGTATTTTTTTCTAAACTTTAGTTCAAATAAAAATATTCTTTATTACTATTTAAATTGCATTTTCAGAAATTAACACCTGAAGACAATCATGTATCCAGTTCTTTGCGTGACCCTGTATATCATTTTATCTATATACTACAAACATTTCTTAGTTTACTGAATGCAGTTCAAAATAAAAATGCATATTTTATTTAAAAACCACCTTTAAGTAAATTACGCTCATATTCAGTAATCTTTCAAAGATCTTTTGTGTAACCCTGCAGAGGTGCAGAATATGTCCGATCCGGCGATCTAGGATCGAGGGAAATTTTAACCTCTTGGGAAAATTTTGCAGAAACATATGCAATTCATTTTGATTTTAACAACGAATTTCACAACTCCCTGAGGTAGAAAAATTTCACTTCAAATAAAACGATCCATTTAGCGACTTTCATAAAATGTATCTCAGAATAATATCTATCGTATATCAGAATGATTCTGTTCAGAGTTTTCCGAAAATATATTCCGTTCAGTTTTGAAAATTAAAAAAACAAATCGGTCATAAGTCTGAAAATTCAGGCTTTAAAATATGGCGAATTTTCTCCAGGAATTACAAAAAATTGCAAATTTCGTCACAAGATCGCAAAATAACCACACATTTCCTTTAAGCAATGTGAAAAAACTGCGAATTTTATCAAGAAATCATAAAAGAATCACAAATTTTGTCAAAAAATCACATTATAACAAAAAAAATTGCCTTAATTGTTTGTCAAAAAGAAAAAAAAAAGCGAAAAAAGCACAAGTTTTTCGAAAGATCGCAAACAACTTTGAATTTTGTCAAAAGCGGCAAAACAGCCACAAATTTCATCAAAAGATTGCCAAAAAAATCACCAAATTTCATCAAAAGATTGTGAAAAACTACATATTCCATCAAAAAGTCACAAAATAACTGCAAAAATTTCAAAAAGTCACGAAATATTATCAATTTTCATCAAAAAATCACTAAAATGCACAAATTTCGTCACAAGATCGAAAAAAAAACGCGAATTTTGTCAAAGAGCCACAAAAAAAGTATAGTGCTGGAAGTAGATCCCCCCACCCCCCCTTTCCTCGACTCTATTGTAACCTTTTAGAAAATTTGCTGTGAATTTCAGAAATCCTTTTCAAGCAGAAACATTCCTGCCATATATACTTAAGCATAAGTTGTCAAATATTTGAAAAATAAATTTTCTATACCTACAGTAATACAGCATTTATCTATTACATAATGCAAAATTTTCGAACAATTTTCATGGGGATTGGGGGAAATGTTGGGACTAAAAACATTTTCTGTGTATAATTGCTTTTGGCCAAAAAACGTAGTCTTCACTAAATTTGAATCCGATTAAAACTAGTTGGATGTGTCAATCCCGAAACTTTCTTCTATCTCATAAGTACATTTTAATATTTAAAAAAAAAAAAAAGTGGTGACCCAAAAGTTATCCACTATCGAATTTCCTCGAACATTTGACCTATAGCCTAATGAGATTCTGGTATCCAAAAAGCCTAAAACGCAAAATTTAATTATTATTCTGAGAAAATGAGTTTAGTAGTGCCTCATATTGGGTAATTTATACTAAAACCTAATAAGCATCTATCTAATCAAGACCTAACAGAATCTGAAATTTGATGGAATTTCGTCCATTAGTTCTTGAGGTATAGTTATAACAAAAAATTTGCAAAACATAGCACAGCAACACCATATCTTGGACAATTTATGCAAAAACGTAAAAAAGCGTCTAATTATGTTATGGTGTAAAAGAATCTGAAGTTTAATGAAATTCTGTGCATTAGTTCTTGAGATATAGCTAGTTAAAAAAAACTGTGTAAAATATAGCACAGCAGCACCATCAGTTGAAGGATTTATAACAAAACGTAATCACCGTGTAATTATGTTATATGTCATTTTGTAACAAAATCTGAAGTTTGATGAAATTCTGTGCGTTGGTTGTTGAGATATAGTTATCGGAAAAATCGTGCAAAATGCAGCATAGCTGCACCACCTGTTGCAAGGTTAATACCAAAATGTAATCAGCGTCTAATTATGTTATATATTCTAGTGTAAAAGAAACTAAAATTTGATGAAATTCTCTGCATTAGTTCTTGAGATATAGCTATCGCAAAAATCGTGCAAAATGTAGCATAGCAGCCACCTATAGGGCAGTTCACACCAAAACCTTATCAGCGGCTACGTATCTCAAGGTATAGCGGAATCTGAAGTTTGGTGAAATTCTGTGCATTAGTTCTTGAGATATAGCTATCATGAAAATCATGAAAAACGTCGCATAGCAGCGCCACCTGCTGGACAATTTACACCAAAACGTAATCAGCATCTATGTATATCATGGGGTCACAGAATACGAAGTTTGGTGAAATTCTGTGCATTAGTTCTTGAGATATAGCAATCTTGAAAATCATGAAAAACGTAGTATAGCAGCGCCACCTGCAGGCCAATTTTCACCAAAAAACAATAGGCACTAATTCATATCAAGGTCTAACTGAATATAAAATTTTATTAAATTTCGAGCATTAGCTCTTGAGATAGAGCGCCCACAAATTTTTTGTCACATACAGACAGACAGACTCACAGACAGACTGACAGACTCACAGACAGACGGACAGACTCACAGACAGACATTTTCTAAAAATAGTCAAAACGTGTTCAGGACCTTCTAAAACGTGTAAATCCCTCGAAAACCGGAAGTCGAAAATTTTCATGAATCCAATACTTTCTTCTTGTAAAGATAGAAGAAAGTAAAAAGTACCGTGATTAATTAAAATGTTATAGGCAGAGCTGCCAAGTCTCCGGCGTTTTGGATACCGGTATTTTAATACAGAAAATGTTTTATTAAACTGGAACATTCTGCAGATTTAAAAAATAACTTTTCCTATAAGAAAATTCTGCTGTGCAATAAGTGGGGGCTTGGCATCTCTGTATAGGAATATTTCGTAATCTACTTTTTAACCTTAAAAAAAGCAACGACCATTTTTCGGGTATAAAAAGTATTGCTAATTGTTCCATTTTGCATACAAGGTACCGATTGTAATATTGATACATCTATGGTGATAAATTTCCAATAATTTTTCAAATCCCATTTATTTCATTAAAAATATAAACCTTTTATTCATTTAGTTTAAAGTAAATGGTTTTTAACTAATTTCATAATACTTTTGAAATATCACTTTTAATTGCCATTTTTTTAAAGCATTTAGAAAATAGTTGTTCTTTTCAGTCAAATATAGACTTTGGTCTGTCCGCATTTTATTTTATTATTATTATTATTTATAAATGGTGGAGAAATATTAATGCTTAATCCGTAACATACATAATATATGACTCTGTTATTACATAAGTTACCTTTTTATCATCATAAAAATTATGTTTTTACTGATTTTTATTAATTCAATAGGAAAAATTTTGTGCTTTGAGCAATAGATGTCCGCATTTCATTTATTTATTTATTTTAACAAAATTCTTTGCATTTAGAAGAATTTTTATTTAAATAGGAAATCCAAATGTCGCTGTTAATAAAGTAGAAAGTTACAAAAAAAAGTTACAAAACGAGTAGACATATACTATCAAATATGGAAAAATGACGAATCCAAAAAAGACGTCGTATGAAATATCATCTTTTAAAGCAAATAAACGAGGTCTGATTATCGAGCCTACTGATTACAAAATGTGCATTACATAAAAAAAAAAAAAAATATACTGCAAATATTGATTTTTTTACTTTTGTGCAGTTTTGGCTTCGAAAGGTGCGCTATGTTGCAAAAAAGATATAAGTGACTATGAAAACACAGTTGGTAAACGTTCATGCTCAGTTTTACAAACAAATATGGCACATATATGCCCTATACACACCGAGGTACCTAATTGGTGCCAAAATGGTGATCAGTTGCCTAACATGGTTGTCATATAAATGTTATAATAAATTGTTTGTTCTAAAAATATTATTTATTGATTGTTATTTCTTTTTTTTTTAATAACAGAAAATGTTTCGTTTATTCCTTTTTTTTTTCATTTTGAAATAAGTAAATAACGTGTTATTATAGCATGCTATATGTATCTGGTAATCAAAACGATGTTTTTGCCTAATTGGCATAAAAAATCTCGCCAAACCCGGTGCTTATATCTCTAGTATATTATCTCAAGTATTTTATTTATGTATACTATAATTGTTTTTACATACCACTTACTTCTTCTTGTATATAAAAATAGGTAAGTGGCTCCTTTATGCAGTATAAATTGTATAAATCTTTAAAAAATAACCCCCGTTGCCCCTTTTTGGATCGAATTAAAAAAAAAAAAATGTCTAATTCCAGTATTGCTCCCAGGTATGCATACATATTCCAAATTTCAAAGTTGTATGCAAACAAGAAATGGATGAAAAATGGGAAAAGATGTTACATATGCACCAGGGTACATAATTGGCATCAAAATGGCATTATTTTACCTGAGATGGTGACACAGCTTTATTTATTTATTATTTGTTTATTTACTCATAAAATGTTTATTTACTTTCATTTCCTTTTTTTTTTATTATATAAAATATTTGTTTTTATAGTTATTAATTATTATTATTATTTTATTTACTATAAGTTCTTTTTGAAAATAGAAAATAATTTAAAAATGTGTATGTAAGCGTTATTTGAAAACGGAGTTTTCACCAAATGGGCTTTGAAAAAAATTGCGCCAAATCTGATGGCATTCGTGCCGAAAAATTAGTGACCAGAATTGACTTCCACACACAAACAAAATATAAGTTAAAAGAAAACATGCAATAAAAATAAATATAAAGGGAAAATGATGTCATAAAAGAAACTTTTTATTTAAAAACGTAATTGTTTCTAATTTTCATACGCGAAATATATAAAATATTCTTATAGCAATAAAAAAATGCTATTAAGAGATTATCACAAAATCTCAAAATCAAAGTTTTTATGACATTTTTTTTAATATAAAAAATAACAGTTTTATTTTCCTGCATGATTAAATTTTAAAATGTTTTATTGCATTCAATGTTTCTGCGTGCGTAAATGATTACTATTTACTCCATGTACTGATTCAGTTATCTACGAAAATATCCAGCCGGTGAAAATCATGCACACCAAATTTCTGTGATGTATGCAAATATATTGTGCTTTTTTATCAGTTTTTTAAATATAACTTTTAAACTATTTGGAATTAATTTTTAAAAGTAGGTGCATTCACCAGATTACCTTCATAGGTACCGTCTGGTACAAACAGAATCGAAATCCGACAAGTACTTTTTGAGATTTGCTTGATGAAAGAATTTTTTTTACTTTTAATATTGTTACGTACTCTGAGTATAAGACTTCACTACGCTCAGACAATAACTCAAGAATTTTGTAGAAGAATGTGATAAATAAATTGCCTGTCCATGACCAACCCAAAACAAGTTACATCCTGCAGATTAACTAGTGTCAATTTTTTTTCATTATATTGGGATTTAATTTTTATTGATTGACAAGAGTCAGTCAATGCCGGGTCAGACTGATAATTAAAATTTAAATAACATAATACAAAAATAAAACTTTATATTAACTTACATCAGGGGTGAGTTCTGAACAAACCTCATCACTTCCTCTGAACCAAGCTAAACCAGAACGGATAGCTTGTATAGGTGTTAATGGGTAGGAATCATCATCTGGTTGATCTACTGACACTACTAAAATTGAAATATCTTAATTAGCATTAAATATAAAACATTTAGCAGTTATAATTAATTACACTAGTATTAGTCAGTATACATTTAATCTCTAGACCAAGTATGGAAAACAAAAAGCATGTGTGCCCTCCAAGGTAACACATATAACAATTTCTCTGTAACACAAAAAAATTTAACTTAATAATCAATATATAAATAAAATTATTATTTTCTTATAATAAACAAAATTGTCACAAATAATGAAATTGTTATTGTATGAATATATAGAAAATCACATCGTAATACCGAGGAAAGTTTTTGTTTTCCTGGAATGATATACTACAGCATGTTCGTCTTTTATCATTTTTGCCTTTTGATATGAACAGCTTTTTTTCAAATCAATTTCATAAGACAGTTACTAAAATGAAATGACAAATGGATCCAATTTTAATACTTACATTATTAAAAATAACAAAATATGACCATATTCTCAATAAGATTGCAAAAATTACATTAATAAATTATTAGCATATATTTTATACAACTGGTGGATTTATAAATCAATGAATTTATAAATCAATGAAAGTTATAAATCAATGATAAATAAAAAATTACTAAAATAAAAATTCCTATTTTTCGTCCTTTTTAAAATATGTTTAATAAAACAAATTTTCAAATAAAAATATCATTAAATTAATATCAAATTCCAAAAAAAAAAAAAAAAAAAAAAAAAAATGTCATTTTAATTTTTATTTATAGTAACTGAATAGGTTATTTCACTCATGCAAAAACACCTGCTTGCTAATATTAATTTCATTAGGATATTTACCTAGTTTCATAAGAATATTTTATATTTTTGAACCAGTTTGTAAAATAAAAATATTCTCAGTGGGAAAAAAAATCAAAATTGAAAAAGTAAAAAATAACCTTTGCAGTGATCAACCTCAGCTATACAATGCAAAAAATCTTTTCAAAATATGAACTTACAAATGAAGTGTTTTTAAAGTACCTTCCATAGGTTTAACATTAGTCAATGGATGTTTTTGCATGAGTGAAGTACCCTCTTAATGCAAGGAAGAAACTTATTCTGTTAGCCAGTATTCCATATAAACTGCATTTTTTTTTTCTTTTTTTGGTGATAATTTGACTTGTTTCAATGTTGATAGATACAGCTAGAGAAATTTTGGAAAGCACATATAAAAAAGTTCAATATCCTTGCCCTGACTAATGGTTGATTTAGCTGGTAATGTAAAGATTATGTGAAAAAAAAATCTGGAAGGTAATAAAAGAAAGAGGGAGTAATTTATTTTAAAATTACTATAAATATGCTAAATATTTTCTCTAATGCTGATTCATATATTTTAGATTTTTAGCTTTTTTTTTCCACACAGTTTAATAACATGTAATACCATTACATATATAAAAACATATAATAAAGGCTTATGATATAATTGTTCTTCAGTTTTATTATTATTATTATTATTATTATGTTACGTATAAATTTCATACCAAACAGTAAGAAATTGTTGCAGATAAATTTTGCTGTGATGAGACTTGTCGCAAGAAGATTGAAAATATTCTGCCACAGGAGGTGTAGTATGGCATTTAGAGAAGAGGCTGTTTAATCAGGAACCTGACTGTACTTGCTTAATTTTACTCAATCAACAGTGCCAGCAAAGAAAAAAAAAAAATCTTGACACTCGTTGAAAAATGTTAAGTTTGTCACAGACGGCCCTTGCTGCTGATTGATTAGTAGCATTTCTTTTTTATTTCTGCAGTTGCTATAGTTACATTACTGGCCATTAAAACTGTTACAGCAGGAAGAAATGCAGATAACAAAATGATATTTGTTGGACAAATATATTATGATAAAAATAACAAGTGATTAAATTTTCAAGAAATTTGGATGCATAGATCCTGAGAAATCAGTACCCAGAACAACCACCTCGGGCAGTAATAAAAGCACTTATATCCCTGGGTTTGAATCAAACAGAGATTGAGTGGCATGTACAGGTACAGATGTTCATGCAGCTTCAACATGATGCTACAGTTCATCAACCTTAGTAACTGGTGTATGGTTATGGGCCAGCCGCTCGGCACCATTGATCAGACGTTCTCTAATATTGAGAGATCTAAGAAACGTGCTGGCCAGAGCGACAGCTAAACGTTTTCCGTATCAAGGAAGGTCCGTACAGTTACGGAAACATACGGTTGGGCATTATCCTGTTGAAAAGTAGGGTTTTGCAGGTCTTGAATAAAGAGTAGAGCCATGGATCGTAAAATATCAGAAATGTAACGTGCACTGTTAAAGGGCCGTTAATGCGAACAAGAGATGATCGCGATGTGTATCCAATGGCACTTCATACCAACACACCAGGCAATGTGCCAGTATGACGATGACAAATGCACACTGCCAATGTTCGTTCACCACGATGCTGCCAAACACAAATGCAACCATCATGATGTTGTAAACAGAACCTGAATTCATCTGAAAAAATTATTCCTCATCATTCGTGCACCCAGGTTCATCCTTGATCACACTACTGAAGGTATTGCTATCTAGGACGCAGCGTCAAGGGAAGTCGCAGCCATGGTGTCCAAGCTGAGAGTCCAAGTTACTGGAAAAGTTGTTGAACTGTTCGTGCAGACACCTTTTGTCTTGCAAATGACTCCATTTACTGACTCAGGGCTTGTGATGTAGTTGCACAATCCATTAGGTCCATACGGATAACATGCCTGTCTTCTCGGCTGCTAGTGATAGGTGGGCTTTGAGATCCTGTTACAGCGTTCCGTAATACCGTCCTGAATTTATTGATTTCATATTCTGCAAACAGTCATTGGATCTCGACCAACGTGAGCAGTAATACTGTGATACGATAAACCACAATCCCGGTAGGCTACAATTTGACCTTTATTCAAGGTCAGAAACATACTGGTACGCATTTCTCCTTCTTACATGAGGCATCACAACAATTTTTCATGAGGCAACAGCTCTCAAATGCAATTTCTGTGTGAGAAATCAGCAGATCAATTTCCTCATTTAAACACATTGTAGATGTCGCTACCAGCATTTGCTCTGTCAGAATGCGCTGAAAAGCTAATCATTTGCATATTACAGCATCTTCTTCCTGTCGTTTAAATTTCATGCCTGTAGCATGTCGCCTTCTTGGTGGAGCAATTTTAAGGCTAGTAGGTGTAGTATTAACAGTATATTACATTTATAAAAATATCACACCTGGATTGTAAATCTAAGACTCAACAGCTTACAAGAACATTATGTTCCAATAAAAGAGGAAAGTTTACATGACGGAAAAACCCGGTTAGGCTACTTAAAGGGTTAAGAAATTTCGGCACTTCTCTATTATCCCGTCGACGGATTTCGTCAAATTATACAAATCGCCAAACTAACCAAATTATACATATTGACATAATTTTTATTTTAAATAATAAAAAAACAATTAGTAGAATATCAATAAAGATACAAATAAAAAGTCAAAATAAAAACCATTAAATTGACCATTAAATTGACATAATTTTTATTTTAAATAATAAAAAAACAATTAGTAGAATATCAATAAAGATACAAATAAAAAGTCAAAATAAAAACCGCTTAATGACGTTTTAAACACGTGTATCATATTTAATGTCATTGAATTGACATTCACGATCATGCATTATTGGCATTTAATCTTACAATTTGGCGATAGTATTTTGGTCGACGGGATAACAGAGTAGTATTGAAATTTCTATTTAAAGATGAAAGTATTAAATACATTTAGATAATGTGATCTGAACAAAAAATAGTGTTTCAGAAACTCTTACCTGCCTCTGAATATCGCCCTTTTAATTCAGCAATAAAGCCAATGAACATCAAGCCAAAGAAGACCAAAAGAATGGTGACACGTAGAGATCCAGCAATGCTTATTAGGTGACATATAAGAACAGTCCAGACAATAGGTGACATAAAAATTAAATAGGGCTTTGTTCTGGGAGTCCACCAAACTGATAAAATAATTAAGTAGCCTACAACAACAGTCCATACCTAAAAAACACATGTAAAATATAAAAAAATTTACAAAAAATAAAATTAAATTAAATTAACTGAAAAAAAAAAAAAAAAGACTATTACAAAGAGCAGGGGTATAAAAATTTAGGTGACAGCCCACTACTAAATTTTATTATTTTTTTTTATTAGCATTCTTACAAAACATTTAGACGAAATATTAGGCAAAAATAACTAATAAAATTTTGTAGTGAGAATCTGTCAACTGGCACCTAGACTTTTATATCCAAGATAATAAGGCATCAATACTTATAAGATAGAACAGATAATTTTAGCATTTTAAATTTTAATATGTGAAAATTTCACAATTTGTCATATAAAAGAAACAGAAAGAAGAACAAATTCCTATTTATTATTGTTTAACTTACTACAATTTAACATAATACTTAAATTATTCATTTTGTTCCTTTGAAAAATTGCATGACAAAACGATACTTTTACAGTTAGCTGGACATCAGTTTTTTAGATATATACATATATTATATATATACACATATATATCCATATGTATGTATATTGTATAATTCATATAAACATATATGTGAATGCATAACACTGGAGTCCAGCAAACCAAAAAGTACTGACAAAAGCTTTTGCTTAAAATAGAATAAAATAACATTTTTGATTTTGATAAAGTTACCAAAACTGGCAGACACATTTGCATAATTTAGGGAGCATCTACTTCAAAAGAAACAAGAGAATTATTAAAGTTTTCTGATATACTAAAACTACAGTAGACTCCCTCAAATCCGCAAACCAGAAATCCGCAACTCTCTAAAATCCGCACATATTTTATGGATGTAAACAATGAAACTTTCAGTTTGGATATTGGGACACAATTTGATTTTTTTTTTAGTTTTGTATCAATTCCATATGTTTTTTTAATTTGTAATTTTTGTTAATATGACTGAGTTCATGTTTTTTCATGAAGGAAGAATACATTTATTTCTGAAAAAATTTAAGATACTGTTGATATCACTGGTAATCACAATCTTCTTACCAAATATATTTATGTATCAATCCAGTCTTTTTTTTTTTTTTTTTTTTTTTTTTTTGTTATTAAGCCTGGCCAAATTTGAAAAAAAAAAAAAAAAAAAATCCTTATTTTATGATTTTGTTGTGAATGAGTAATGTAACTTTATGAGGCAAGTTTTCTTGAATAATTTTGGAAAAATAGATTTAATCTTTATAATGAATATTTAATCATACTCTATTGATTATTAACTTGACCTTTTCTATTAGAACTTTAATCATTTTAAAAATTATCAAAATTTTTATTATTTTAGTTTATTACTTATTTTAATATTTTATTATATTGTAAGCATTCATTATAGTTCCGATTGCATTATTAATTGCACTCAAACTACTGTTTAAAAAATGTAAACAAAGCAGTGACCAGAAATCCGCAAAATTCTAAAATCCGCACAACCTCTGGTCCCAAGCTGTGCGGATTTGAGGGAGTCTACTGTATTTCAAAATTTAAATAGTTTCATCATTTTTCTAATAAATCTTGTATATAACTTAATAATATATGCAGCAGACAGGGTTGGAAAAAAATCACGATTTTTTTTTATTATTTGATTTAAATCAGATTTTTTTTATTTAAATTGGATTTATTTGATTTTTTTAGAATTCGATTTTTAATTATTGTGTTTTTGTGTTTTTATGTTTTTACAATACATGGAGCACTTTTCCATAATAAGTAAATAAAAAAGAATAAATAATATTTATAATTTATAAAAATAATACAAGAAATAATTATATAACTAAGAAAATAATATATTCTAGTTATTGATTGGTACTAAAAAATAAACAACTAGTCTTTAATCTAAAGCCATTCTATTATTTTGTAACTGAATTGTACACACTACATAAGAAATAAACTGAAATATTTTGTAAATGAATAGAAAATGGTAAAATTTAAAAAACAAATTAAATATTCATTTAATGCAAGCTATTTATTAAAGGGTAAAAACTACAATTTAATTCAATATTTTTTAAGCAAATAGAAATAAATCAGGGATTTAATTGTTTGAACAAAAACACTCATTTAGAAGCTTTGTCCACTCCTAATTTGTTATAAAGGCTGGAATGAACTAGTCCAAAAGAATAAAATTGCCTTTCTATTCCAGCAGATAAAGCCACACGGCTGTTGTTATTTGGTAAATAAATTCAATTTCAATTTCATTGATTCTCTCTTTACCTCCCATTACATAAAAGAACTTTCAACAATCATAATGTGTCATAATATCTGAAACTTCTCTCTCAAGCAATGGTAATTTTTGGAATGAGCCATTTTTTGCTTGAAAATGTGCTACAGTGGTGAGAAGATTTAGACAGTTTTCTTTAATGAATGCCAAACCTTCATTATTTTCCTCTACAGTAAATGAAATTTCATTTTGATTTAAAACAGAATATTTAAAAATTTCTTCTAATTCATTTTGAATTTTAGCCATGTTGGCAGCATTATCAGTGACGAAACTACGAACTTTGCATTAAAATTTATTTTCTGTTAAAGGAATCATTTTAGTCACAAGTTCAGTCAAATATTCACCTGTGTGTGAAGATCCTGGTGTATCGATTGTGTCAACTAACTGGGTAAGTCTCCGTCAACCTGAACCGCGAGTTCAGCCCTCAACTCTCGGTTACACTTGAAATCCATTCCACCGTTAACTCAACCTGAAGAAATTTGATGTTGAGTCGAAATTAAAGTTAGGTTATTCAACCTTCCTACAGGAGAGAGGTTATTTGACCAGGCATGCGCAGTTGACATTGGTGAATTTTTTTTCAGAGAGCTGTTTGTAATTTACTAACTAGGGAAGTGCAAGAAGTGTAAGTTGCCGATTTTGATGAAAGTGGTATCGTTAGAAAGATCTCATCGTGAGCAGTAAAAAACTCAATGGAACTACCCGTCGCAAATGAGTCGTTTTTGAGATATTTGACAATTAATGTCACCTAGCTAGTGCACACTTAATGGGGGACCACAAAAAAATTTAGTCGCAATCTTAACGAAACTGGTATTATTCAAAAGATATCATCGTAAGGATTAAAAAACTCAATGGAACCACCCGTCAGAAATGAGAAGGTTTCGAGATATCCGACAATTTGTGTCACATCGCTAATGCACACTTACTGAGAAACTGCATTAAGTGACATAATTTGCCAGATATCTTGAAAACGGCTCATTTACGATAGGTAATTCCATTGAGATTTTTACTTCTCACAATGATATCTTCCCAACAACAACATTTTCGTCAAAATTAAGAAAACAATATTTTATGGTATCTCGTTAAGTGTGCACTAGCCCAGTATCCACTAACTACGTGACATAAATTATGGGATATCTCGAAAATGGCTCATTTCCGAAAGGTGGTTCCATTGAGTTTTTCAATCCTTGCGATGACATCTTTTCAAAAATACCAGTTTTGTTAAGATCAAGACTAAAATTTTTTGCAGTCCCCATTAAGTGTGCACTAGCTACGTGACATAAATTGTCAAATATCTCAAAAATGACTCATTTGGGACGAGTAGTTCCATTGAGTTTTTTACTGCTCTCGATGAGATCTTTCCAACGATACCACTTTCGTCAAAATCGGTGACTTACACTTCTTGCACGTCCCTAGTAAGTAAACGAAATGTTAATTATAAAAGATGCTGTTATAAAAGAATGTGTTGCTTTAAATTTTTGATGTATTTTTTCAACATTTTACCTCTATAAACAAAAATTATATTAATTTGTGATGAGCCTAAGCTTTGAGTTTGCCAAGCAATTTTGATATCAGGTAGCGTCATCTGTCAAAAGTGAATAGAAAGAAAGTTCTGATATGAAAAATTTTGGTTAATAATTTAGATTTTTTTTAATAATAATAAAAAAGCAAAGCAGTTTTTTTCTTACATTTCAGTTTCTGCTTTTTTATGTTTGTTTAAAGCAAGCAATAGCAAAAACAGGAATTTTGTGACGACAAAATAATAAGTCATTAAACTATAATACAGTATAATAAATAATTTTCTTTCTTGCTTTGAATAATTACTTTTGTTTAGAAAAAGCATTTTTCTGAAGATTTATCTTGAAATTTTTTGCATTTAAAAATTTGTGCATCAATTACATTAGTTAAATTAATTAAAACACTAGATTTACGTTAGACAAAATATATGAAAAAATAGATGCATTTTCAATATTTTAATTTTCGTTGAAAAATAAATAAACTAGCTCGTTATTTTCTTTTATTCTAATTACTATAATTTTGTGAACAAACAAAGACAAAATTTATTAATCTAAAAATTAAACACAAGTATGTATTTCACATCTTGGTTTTGCTTCGCAATTAAAAATTGGTGATACGCAAGGATCAAACTCATGAACGCGATAAGTACGTCATGTGATACCTTTGGTCAATCAGATATGCACATTTCAATCTGAAGTTCACTAACGACTAATCTCGACTCTGAAGTTAGTGATGAATTTCAAATATTAACCGGTGGTTAGATTTGCTAACCTAAGGTTTCTCAACTGTGAGTTGAACCGCGAGTTGAAGTTTGATCGAGAATTGCACGGTAAATAGACTTTACCTTTACTTACCACCAGACTTGTATAAAACCAAAAACTTTCTGTGCATGCAATATTGGGTCAAAAACTTTTTGCAAACTAATTTAGTGTTGGGTGTAATTCGCGTTTTTTGTGCAATTTATTAATGTAATTTGTATTTTTTGAGCAATTTATGGACGTAATTCGTGATTTTTATGCGGTTCATGAATGTAATTCGCATATGTTGCACAATTTATAGTCGTAATTCGCTATTTTTATGCGATTCATGGATGTAATTTGCTTTTTTGAGCATTTTTGGTGACGAAATTCGTGATTTTTGAGCGATTTATGGTCATAATTCACATTTTTATGCGATTTATGAACGAATTTGCTTTTTTTACACGATTTATGGCCGTAATTCACATTTTTTATGGAATTTATGAATGTAATTCACATTTTTATGCGATTTATGAACACAATTTGTGGGGTTTTTTACACGATTTATAAATGTAATTCACGTTTTTTATGCAATTTATGAACGTAATTCAGGTTTTTTACACTATTCATGGACGTAATTTGTGTTTTTTGAGCAATTTATGAACGTAATTCTCATTTGTTACCTGATTTATGGTCGTAATTCATTTATTTTTATGCGATTTATGAACGTAATTTGCGATTTATGTGCTTTCTGCTGACAAAAGTCGCGTTTTTGAGTGATTTATGGACGTAATGCGTGTTTTTTATGCGATTTAGATAAGTAATTCACATTTTTTACACGATTTTGGGACGTAATTTGTGTTTTTATGCACTTTATGAACGTAATTTGCATCTTTCTACAAGATTAATGAAAGTAATTCATGTTTTTTGAGCAATTCATGCACGAAATTTGCATTTTTAAAGCGATTCATGCACAAAATTTGCATCTTTTACTTGATTTATGCACAAAATTTGCATTTTTTACGAGACTCATACACAAAATTTGCATTTTTTATGCAATTCATGGATGGAATTAACGTTTTTAGCGTGGCTTTTGGATGAAATTCATGCTTTTCTCGTGGTATTTTGTCGAAGTATGTGTTTTTTACACATATAACATTCTTTTCAACATTCTTTGTTTAAATGCATGTTTTTTTACACAATTCTTCGTTGAAATGCATGTTTTTTACGCGATTCTTTGTTGAAATTAGTGGTTTTTTTTTTTTTTTCTTTCATGATATTTGCGTTAACAATAAATAATTTGTTCATAAAATTGAGGGAATTTTTTATCTTTTTAGGTACTAAAAAAGTTACAAAAATAAAAATTGTTTCTTTCTTAAAATTTTCTGCGCACGGCATGCACGTCTATATTATACGATTGGTTAATTTTGCATGTTTGACCATCCATCAAATGTCACACACACACTTTGACACTTAAAATATCTATGCATTTTTTGAGCTCATCATTGTATATTTTTTCCAATAAAGTTCCAGCAATAACTTTACGATTTGGTGGGGTATTCGGTAGTTAGTTTGGTTTTGGAATTATTTTAAAAATTTGTAAGCTTTGATTGAAATTTGACAGAGTAATATGGCAAGTTTTAAAACTTGTTCCTTGCACATAGTATCTGACTTTAAGGTGAACATTAATGAATTTGTTTAATTATTAACTTGTGAAACAAAAAAGATTCAAATCAATTATTTGCTAAGATTGGCAAACGAAATATGATTTATAAAGTGTTTCTGTGCTTCGCCTCATCATCTAAAGTTTATTACAAAAAAAAAAAAAAAAAAAAAAATTAAAGGATTAGGAGGGAAGCACCTGGACTTAAACTGCACATGCCACATTCTTTCTGATATCAATCCTGGAAATACCAGAAAAACACCTGTTACTTATTTGCACCTATTATTCTACTGACTAATTTCCAACATTAAAAAAAAAAAAAAAAAAAAAAAGATTTAAATCAAATGATTTTTTTAAAGTCAGCTGATTTAAATCTTGATTTAAATCAGTTGATTTAAATCATGCCAACCCTGGCAGCAGACTAATTCTTATCGACATAATTCAGAAAATAAAAAGGTTTTATGCAATGGAAGTTTGGGTAAGACAACTAGTCACTTAGCTATAATTAATGTCATACTTTGGTGTTTTATTCTTGGGCAATAATACAATCAAAAAGTACCAGACATTCTACTGATTACAGTCCAATACATTTATTACTTTTGCATTAGCAACGTCCACACGTTTTTTACAAAATGTTTAATGATACCTTTAAAAAGATTTGAATTATGGTTATTTTATTTATAATTTTTAGATTAAAACAAGCACAATTCATTTTTAACAACATGAGACTTGTTTTTATATTTAAAGCTTTCTTTATAAAAAAGTATATTAAGCTTTAAAAATTACAAAATAAATAAATATAAATTAAAATGTTAAAAAGTGCCATCCAATGGTAGTAAAAATACTATTAATTATCACAGATTTCAACCCATGTGTATATTCATGCAAATGTGTACTCATATGTAATGTACATTCAGTAGGATGAGCGAAGCGAATCCTCTACTAGGCCACTCAAGTTATATTTTGACGTACACTTTATTAAAAAACTATTCAGTATTTTAACTTGAAATTAAACATAAGAATAAATTATGATTCGTAGATTTGCAGAATGTTATTTTTTTAACAGAATAACCTTTAAAAATATTATTTTAATATTTAATATATTCTACATGTTTTTCTGTTATGGACACATTTTTGCAAATAAAAAATTGAATGCGTATCTTTTTATTTTCAGAAGGAAAATAAACCATGGGGTTAGTAATTATACATAGAATCATGATTAATTAATTAAATAAAATACATTTTCATGATTTCGCCAAAGTCGTTTGCAAATAAAAAATTGAACCCGTATCTTTTTATTTTAAGAATGAAAATAAACCATGGGTTAGTAATTATAGATAGAATCATGATTAATATACTAAATAAAATATATTTTCATTATTCTGCCAAAATTATTTACACAGTTTATACTTACGAATTTTAAAAGAATTATATTATGATTTATTTATTAAGGTATTTACTTTGGTAAAATGGCAACAAAATAATCGTAAACAAGTAAAATTAATTTTTATTTTTGGTATTTAAAGTGAATATTTTGTTAAATTTGGTAAGTTTCTTAACTTTGGTATTCGAAATGAAAGATTGAAGAATAATTTAAGATTATTTTAATTGATTGAACATTGATTAAGTTAATTCAACCAAATTAAATATATTAACTACGTTTATAAATAATTTCTGGAATGTATTAGTAATTTAAAAATGCCGAAAAAAAGAACACTTACTGGCCAAAATGAACGCCATTACTAGCCACTAGAAAATGTAAAAACAACTTTAAAACTTTTAGTTAAAAATTTTAAAAATATTTTGTAAAATTCTGCTTCGAAAATATTTGTATTTGTATCAGCCTTATATCAAAAATAAAAAACTCCTATGTAATTCTTAGTTATTTGGCTGAATTTATATTTCTAAAATTTAAATGCGTCAAAACATGAGATAACATTTTTGCTTAATAAAGATGCAAAAAAAATATAAAAAAAAATAATGTTACTTTCAAATATTTATGTGTATGAAATAACGCTTTGCGAATCCAAACAAAGCACGGCTTTTGCTAGTTTATTATACATAAGTATGTATTATTTTCATTATGTATGTTAGACATCATCATAAGGCAATGGTTAAATTTTTCCCACATGAAACAACAACAAAAAAATTTTTGATAATAAAGAGCTTTAAAGTTTATCAATAGCATGCAGATAATATAAAAGTATCATATTTATAAATACAGAGTTCCCCCAGAGGGTTTCAGGAGGGTGCTCCGCCCCTCCTGCCCTTTAGTTTGAAAAATAGCACCCCTCCTGCCCCTCATCCAGAAACTAGTACCCCTCTTGTTGCTCATTCAAAAAAATAGCGCCCTTCTTGCCCCATATTTGAAAAAACGCAGCCCTTCAGCGATGATGCGGATGCGCTATAAAGCGTAAATTATGTAAATAATCGGCGACAGAACGCAAAAAATAGCTCTTACGCGTCCCACAGGACGTGTAATTTCGTCAAAAAGTTGCAAAAAAAGTCAAATTTTCTTTAAAAAAATCACAAAATAACGACAATCTGAATAGTTGGAAGCAGTTAAGTAGCACAAACTTAACTGTGTTCAGAGGGTTTTAAATTCAAATGATTATAAAAAACGGAAAAATCGGTCGATTGATTTGCGATTTTCACTAAAACTATTCTTTATGTCGGTATTTTATTGGAAATGAATTATAAAGATAAATTTCAAAAAATGCCGATAGAGGGCGCTTTAGACTTTGGAGTAACGTACAACTATATTTTACCATTATTTTTCGCATCTCATAAAATTTTTTTAGAAGCTTAGACATAAACTTAAATTTCGAGATGAAAATCTGAATCGTTGGGAGTGGTTAAGTAGCACAAACTGAACTGTGTTCAATGGGGGTGGGAAGGTTCAAATTTCAAATGATTATAAAACACGGAAAAATTGTTCGATTCGTTTGCCGTTTTCACTAAAACTATTCTTTATGTCAATATTTCCTTGAAAATAAATTTTAAAGATTAATTTTAAAAAATACCGTTAGAGGGCGCCTTAAACTTTGGAGTAACCAACAACTATTTTTAACCTTTTTTTTTTTTTTTTTTTTTGTATCTAATTAAATGCTTGTAAAAGTTCAAACTTAAATTTTGAGCTCAAAATCTGCATCGTTTTGAGTAATTAAGTGCGGAAATTTGAAATGTGTTCGAGGGGTGGGGAGGGTAACATTTTAACTCCTGAACACTGTTCAGTTTCTGCTTCTTAACCCCTTCATCGATTTAGAATTTGAATCTAAGCATTTGCAAGCATTTAATTAGATACAAAAAATAGCGCTTAAAAATAGTTGTTGGTTACTCTAAAGTTTAAGGCGCCCTCTATCAGTATTTTTTAAAATTAATCTTTAAAATTTATTTTCAAGGAAATATTGACATAAAGAATAGTTTTAGTGAAAATCGCAAATCAATCGACCAATTTTTCCGTTTTTTATAATCATTTGAATTTAAAACCCTCTGAACACAGTTAAGTTTGTGCTACTTAACTGCTTCCAACTATTCAGATTTTGAGCTCAAAATTTAAGTTTAAGTCTACGCTTACGAAACCTTTAATGAGTTGCAAAAAATAATGGTAAAAAATAGTTGTTCGTTACTCTAAAGTCTAAAGCGCCCTCTATCGTCATTTTTTGAAATTTATCTTTATAATTTATTTTCAAGACAATACTGACATAAAGAATAATTTTAGTGAAAACCGCAAACAAATCGATCAATTTTTCTGTTTTTTATAATCATTTGAATTTTTGGACCCTAAACTTTAATGGCGCCTGTCTCCTTTGGAAGACTTTGGGACCCTTGGTTTCCTATGTGAAATAGTGTTCTTTTCCTATTCCCTACCTCCCCACCAAATATTGATGATGGATTCAGAATCACCCTGTAGTTTCAAAATTGTATTTTTAATGCTCAAAAAGCGGTTTTTCTTGCTTCACAATCAAGGCGTGTAAAGACAAAATTGCGCCCGGGGCATAATTAGAATTTGAGGCTTCCCCTCCCTCCCAACTTTTTCTTGTGACAGCCCAAAAAAGGCATTTGTTGTATAAATTTGGCACTCCTAAATTTCCATGCCCGTGGCGACCTTCTCTTTATAATTTATTTTCAAGACAATACTGACATAAAGAATAATTTTAGTGAAAACCGCAAACAAATCGATCATTTTTTCTGTTTTTTATAATCATTTGAATTTTTGGACCCTAAACTTTAATGGCGCCTATCTCCTTCGGAAGACTTTGGGACCCTTGGTTTCCTGTGTGAAATAGTGTTCTTTTCCTATTCCCTACCTCCCCACCAAATATTGATGATGGATTCAGAATCACCCTGTAGTTTCAAAATTGTGTTTTTAATGCTCAAAAACCGGTTTTTCTTGCTTCACAATCAAGGTGTGTAAAGACAAAATTGCACCCGGGGCATAATTAAAGTTTGAGGCTTCCCCTCCCTCCCAACTTTTTCTTGTGACAGCCCAAAAAAGACATTTGTTGTATAAATTTGGCACTCCTAAATTTCCATGCCCGTGGCGACCTCCTCTTCGCCCCCCCCCCCCCCCCCTGTTCACAATCCTCTTTTGACTGTCCAAAACTTTCTAAATGTGAAACCTGAAAGCGTTTATGAAACAAAAAGAATCCTTTATTCAAGAAAAGTATTCTTTTTTCTTTCAATAAATCAGAACAATCTTTTAACAAAATCGGCCATTTTTTCGTGCTCTTTTAACAATATTTGCTGATCTTTCACGAAATTTGTCATTTTTTCGTGATTTTTTTTAAGCAAAATCTTCTGATCTTTTAACAAAATCTGCTGTTTTTTGTGATCTTTTAAAAAAATCAACTGTTTTTTCATGATTTTTTTTTTTTTTTTACAAAATTTATTTTTATTTTTTTTTTTTATTTTTTTTTTTTTTAGGCAAAATTTTTTTTTTCTCGATTTTTTGACGGAATTTCTGTTTTTACGATTTTTGAACTAGATTCTAGATTCAACTCTACAAAAATGCCTTTAAAAATCAAAAAAGTGCCCTGAAGAATGTAAAAATTGCCCTTTTCAGAACAGTAGCGCCCTGCCCCTTTTTAAACCTGGGGTAAACTCTGATAAATATTTTAATAAGAAATAATAATGTTATTACTTACAAATAAAGTAGCACCATGGCAAAACTCAAGAAGTGATGATACACCACTCAACAGATGATTTAAAGTTTTATATAGAAGAACAACAACAAAATCTGGAACACAGCTATAGAGTAAGAATGCAACAAAGATACTTCCTATAATGCTAATAAACATAACGGCATACTGCAAAGTAAATTCCCACATCTGTTCGGATATGTGATCAAAGATTAAAAATGGAGATGAGATAGTGCCAACTGTCAAAGGAGTTCCTGATAGTTGTAGTGATTGAATCCAGTTTTTTAAAACAACTGACATTGTGTGCTTGAATGGATGGAGAACAGAGCCAAATAAGACAGCCCATAGTAAAGGCCTAAGGAAAGGTTCTAACACATAGTATACTGCAACACAAGCAACAATAATGAACAGTACAAAAACAGATGCAGCTACATTGTAAAATGCTTGCTTAAAAGCTTTTTCATGTCCTTCCGGAAGAAAAGATGATATATCAAATTTAAACGAAGTAGGAGATATATTTGATGGAGTTCCCATAGTTTTCTGATTTTAAAACATCACATATCATTCATGAGCATATCCTTGTACAACCTACATAAAAGAAAAAAAAAATCAATAAATGAGATTTTTTTTTATAAATACAAAACTACTATATAAAAAAATAAGATACTAATATCCTAAGCTAAAACTTACAAAAAATTATTTATGAAAATATTACATATTTGTTTTATTATTCAACTTCACTTTCTTACAAAAATATGAGCAACTACTTCCGTATAATACATTGTAAATAAATGAAAAAAAAAAATAAATAAAATGTATAAAATTTCTTAGATACTGTAAAGTTGTTTTAAAGTGTATTGTAACAAAATAAGGTACTTTTTCCAACATCGGAAACTTGGCAAAATTGAGACAAGATTTTTTTCGAACACATTTCCTGGCAACCTATTCATCATTTCAAATATAGAACTAATTTTTTCAATATTTTAATGATTTATTTTAATATAAACAAGCAATTTATCTATTTGTATAAAAAGAAGTAAACTGTGTGTCAGTAACAATAACATGTACAAACAAAATGCTTTTATATAATATGTATGAATAGGTGGCAGTTTTAAGACCTAAACATATTCGGATAGCAACAAGAAAGCACAGCAGTTTTAAATGAGAAATAATGACCATAGCTAGAATTAAATTGCTGATATGTACTTTTGCATCTCCAGGCCTGGGAGCAAGGGCGTATCCAGCCTTCCATATTAATATTCATGAAATTTACATATTTTATTCAACCACGAAATTGAGCATTTTAAGACAATTTGTAACACTTAGAGAAATGCCATCATGAGGGAGCAATTGTCTATCGCGGCCTGAAATTCAATTTAAAATTCTACAATTTACAGAGATTTCCTGAAAGATTCTTTGCTTTTATCAAAAAATAGAAAAAGCTAATCAATCATATTTGTTCTGAATAAGAGCACTAGCAAATACTTTGTATCTGAGATTAAAAATGACTTCACTGATGTGTTAGAAATGACCTATGTTGAATTTAAGACACCACACTAGTCACAGAAAAAAATCTGGATGATAATGTTAAGTCTATGGGAGTGTTCTTTACAAATATCTCGCTCAAATTTTAATATTTTTACACTTTTTTTTTTTTTTTTTTTTTTTTTTTCATAGAATAGCTGAGGATGATCTACAAATGGCCTAGTTTTTACTTTTTCGATTTTGCTTATATATTTTCTTATATTACGATAGTTTCAATTTCAGAAGCAGTTTTTTTTTTTTTTTTTAATCTGAAACCAAAATTGAAAAAATAAAAACTAGGCCGGTTGTGGATTGTCCTCAGTTATCCTATGAAAAAAAAAAAAAAAAAAAGTGTAAAAATATTAAAATTTGAGTGAGGTATTTGTAAAGAACACTCCCATAGACTTTACATTATCATCTGGGTTTTTTTTAGTGACTATTGTGTGGCCTTAAGTAGTATTTACAGAGCAAAAATAATACTCATTATTAATTACATTTAATTTAATTTTAAAAATTAAGTGTATATTATTTTTTTCATATATTCCTTGCTCACTGATAAGCAAGGGGCATATTTGAAAATAAATAATATATATTTATTTTTTTAAATGTTCTTTAGAAATTATCTTTGTTCGGAAAAAGGAGGGGGGAAAGGTCATGACCCCCTTTGAATACAGCATTGCAACTGAATGAATTCACAGTCTAACTTCAGATTTTATTTTGATGAGACCAGATCAGACGTATCTTGAAGTCTCTTAAGACAAAAATTTAGAGTTAATGTGAATCCAGATACAGTGATCTGGTAAAGATCTTGATGCTGCAATTAAATTTCAGTAAAACTCTCTTTGCTCCTTCCTTAACTTTGTAAATAGTTATATTGTATTGACAACCCAGAATATTAAATTCCTATTATTATCTATACTCTATTCCACCTTAACTTGGCAGGACGGTGAAAGGTAGAAACAGTAACATTTTGCCATGAAAAATAGTTCTCTGATATTTTTTAATCTTATGGTGAAAATCCATAGAAATTTATATGGTTATGTTTATAAATTAATAAATTCGAGATTTTGTAACATATATTTAAAATAATTTCTCTGTTAAAAGTATTTAATTCAAAAGTAATTTCTATTTTAAGTGTACGTATAAAGTAAAAATCTTGGTGCAAAAAACTCTCCTTTGGCGAGAAACCAATCTTCAGGGTATCTCGCGTGCTTTTTAAGCGTGCGTGGCAACTCCAGTGCTCTGTCTCTCATCGCATTCTTATAGTTTTCATGAAAAGTTCTGAAACATAAAATTGTGTATTAATATTATGTTCCTACTTGGAGAATCCATTGTTTAATAATTATTAAGATGTTACAGCACTCATAAAAAATTCTGCTTGCTAATATTACTTCTATGGAAGAATTTTTTTTTTAAATATCTAATTTGCATTTCAGTATTTTTGAATCATTAGCTTTGCATTTCATAGTTTTCAGATATTTTTCTCCAGGAGAGATTTCTGCGGCTTTGGGCAGGGGGATATTTTAAAGTTCCGGGGGAAAAAATTGCAATTTTTGGCCATTGGAAACCCATAAACTCATTTTTTGGGGGGAGGGATCTCATTGTTCCAGGGAGGAATGTCCTCCAGGCCACCTTCAGAATTCGACAATGGACGTTGAGCTTTCAAAGACCCTTTTTCGATTTTGTTTTAGAACTTTTTTTCACCAGAATGTTTCACTTTTGAAACAAAGTTTGAAAACTGAACCAAAAGAAGTTCTTTCCAAAGATAAAGCTCAGCAATCCAATCCAAAATAAAATACAATAAACTATTGAAATGCAAATGAGATATTTTTAAAAAAAATCTTCCTTAGAATTAAATTGGAGTGTTTTTGCATCAGTGGAGTAGCCCCTTAATTTTAAGCAGTGTTAGCAATTTTTACATACATAATGTTATTGTATATTAGCAACTAATGAAATTACTAATTTGCAGTTTACATAATTTTTGAAATTTATAAGTAATAATTTTAAAATTAAAGCATAAAAACTTATTTTATATTATTAATTAGAGATGTAATTGTTTACAAAACAAACTTTTTAGGAGAATTTGTATATTTTAAAACAGACGTGATAATAACAAAAAAAATATGTAAAATAATTTTAATTCTTAAAAATCATGACATTTTTACACTCAAATATCTATAGTTTTATGTACGTTAAAGTTCAGAGGTGCACAGTCTGATGACATGGAACCTGGTTTTTTTCCAGATTTCTGCCAGTGGTTGAGTATAAATAATAATTTTTTTGTTTTAAATAGATTTTCAGAGAATCTGGCTTTAATCTTTTACCTCAATAAAATTAATGTTTTCCTCCTTTCAATAAAATTTGCTTAGAATTCTATTTTTATTTTCTTGATTTTCTTAATGTGATTTACAGAATTTTTTGCTTTTTGAGCCTTTTTAACATTTGTAAGAGGTATTAGATTTTAAATTTTGAGCTTAAATATATATATTTTGTCCTCTCTCCTCTGTGATTTAAAAAAAGGCACATTTTTTTTTTTTTTTTTAAATGTGACATTTATGCATGGAATTCAGTTTTATATTTTTGGTTTATTTCAGAAAAATTTTCCATCTTTTCAACAAAGTTTTTTGGAATTTGTGCAAAGCTTTTAAAATTTTTTGGGATTCGTAGATATTTTTCGCATTTTGTGGGTCAGGTAGATCAACAATATATAAAACGAAACTGAAATATTTTTTTTTTTTTTTTTAAATGGTACAACTAAGAAAAAAATAATAATGATATTTGCTATTTTAGTAAATGATAATGTAACAAAGTTAATTTTATAGGAACCTCAAAACATATCAATTTTTGCACATGCATTGTATTTTCCCGCCAAACGACGCTTTTCTTTGTTTATAAGCAATCCTGTGCTTTTTGAGAAAACTCAAGTTTCTATGGCAACGGCTCTATTCCGCTCTTGTAGAATAAACAGTACTGCCAAGTTAAGGTGAAATGAAGTATAATTAGTGCCTTATTCCTCTTTCATATATATATGCATAGATACATTATACAGTAGACTCCCTCAAATCCGCAAACCAGAAATCTGCAACTCTCTAATATCTGCACAAATTTTAAGGATGTAAACAATAAAACTTTCAGTTCAGATATTGGGACAAAATTTGATTTTTTTTTTAGTTTTGTATCAATTCCATATGTTTTTTACAGGGTTGTAAAAAAATCATGATTTTTTTTAAAAAATCAAAAAATCGCATTTTT
This sequence comes from Maratus speculifer, assembly GCA_964019185.1. Taxonomy (NCBI): domain Eukaryota; kingdom Metazoa; phylum Arthropoda; class Arachnida; order Araneae; family Salticidae; genus Maratus; species Maratus speculifer. Next base: position 333,856,877 of record OZ025297.1, read on the forward strand.
TTTATTTAAATCAGATTGTTTGATTTAAATCAGATTTATTTGATTTTTTTATAATTCTATTTTTAATTATTGTTTTTACAATACATGGAGCATTTTTTTTATAATCAATAACTAAAAAAGAATAAATAATATTTATAATTTATAAAAATAAAATAAAAAAAAATAATTTTATAGTTAAGAAAATACTATATTCTAGTTACTGATTGGTGCTAAAGCTAAGCTTTAATCTAAAGCCATTCTATTATTTTGTAATTGAATTGTGCACACTAAATAAGAAATAAACTTAAATATGTTGTAAATGAATAGAAAATGATAAAATTTAAAAACAAATCAAATATTCATTTAATGCAAGCTATTTATCAAGGGATAAAAAAATCACAATTAATTCATTATTTTTTGAGCAAATAGAAATAAATCGGGGATTTAATTGTTTGAATAAAAATACTAATTTAGAAGCTTTGTCCACTCTAATTTGTTATAAAGGCTGGAATGAACTAGTCCAAAAGAATAAAATTGTCTTTCTATTCCAGCAGATAAAGCCACACGGCTGTTGTTATTTGGTAAATAAATTCAATTTCAATTTCATTGATTCTCTCTTTACCTCCCATTACATGAAAGAACTTCCAACAATCAAAATCTGTCATAATATCTGAAACTTTTTTTCTCAAGAAATGGTAATTTTTGGAATGGGCCATTTTTTGCTTGAAAATGTGCTACAGTGGTGAGAAGATTTGGACAATTTTCTTTAATGAATGCCAAGCCTTCATTATTTTCCTCTACTTTAAGTGAAATTTCATTTCAATTTAAAGCCGGGGGACTTATTAAAACTCCAGCAAAATGACAGGCATTAATAGCTTATTCACATCTTGTTTTAAATTTTGTAATTCTATGCTTATCTAATACATTTTCAAACTTTTTACCCAAAATTTTCCATTGATATGTACATTTGGCAAGGGAACAAGCCTCTTTTTTGGATTGTATCTAGGGCAAAAGCAATGGGTTTTAAAACTTCAATCGGTACTACTCTGTTATCCAGTCGACCGATTTCACCAAATTATACAAGTTGCCAAACTAATAGCCAAATTATACATATTGACGTAATTTTCATTTTGAATAATAAAAAACAAATAATTAGTAGAATATTAATAAAAATACGGTACTACTCTGTTATCCCGTTGACCAATTTTGCCAAATTATACAAATCGCCAAACTAATAGCCAAATTATACATATAGACATAATTTTTATTTTAAGTAACGAAAAACAAATAATTAATGGAATATTAATAAAAATACAAATTAAAAGTCTAAATTAAAATCACTTAATGACATCTTAAACACGTGAATCATATTTAATGTCATTGAATGTGAGATTTACGATCCTCCATTATTTGTATTTAATCTTATAGTTTGGCGATAATTTTTTGGTCAACGGGATAACCTAGTAGTACCAAAAATACAAATAAAAAGCACCTAATGACGTTTTAAACATGTGTATTGCATTTAATGTGATTGAATTGACATTCACGATCATCCGTTATTGGCATTTAATTTTATAATTTGACGATAGTATTTTGGTCGATGGGATAACAGAGTAGTACTTTTCAATCATATGTTATGCATTTCTTTGAATATTTCTGTTTTCTTAATATCAGATTATCTCAGTGATCTTCACATACTTTTACTATTTTTGACCAATTTTTTATGTATGATTGAAAGAAGTCACCATAAGAATCCCACTTAACATCTACTGGAATAACTAATGCAGTATGCAGTGCCGCCTTCACTATTGTACCAAGCTTTAGGGAGATGAATATTTCAGAAATATTTCACTATTTTTACTTATTAGCCTCCGATGCTATTTCTTTCAGACAAGCTAAAAATGTCGTGTCATCAGCCCTGAATTTTCTACTGAACCGATTTTGTTAATTATTTTTTTAAATGAAAGCTATTTATTTGTAGTTGTGCCCATTTTAGCTATTTTTTAATTTATTTCCATTTTTATATTTTATTTTTAATTTTAAATGCTTTTTTATGATATTTCTTCAAAATGGTGGCAACTTAGTTTAGCTTTTCTCTCGATAATAAAAATTTATTTTCCATTATTACTTTCCACAAGTCAGAAACTTTATTTCATCAGTGAAAATGTCCTTGCATTTAAAAGAAAAAAGTTAATTGTTTTCGTAAAATTTAACCACAATAAAATGATTGCATATAATTATGCACTAATTGAGGTAAAAAAATATATTTACTGAGAAATAATATTAATAATGTAAATAAAATAACAGAAAATAATTTATGATAAAAATTAATGTCTAAAGCAAAGTAAGAAATATTTCAAATGAGGAAAATGATGGCCTTCAGCAACCAGATAAAATGAATTTACGATATTATTACGGACGCCTTTTTCATATTACTAATAACAGTAACTTTTAAAAAACATTTGAAGAGAAAATGATGTCACTATTTAAAACATCGCATTTTTACTCATAACGATATTACATTTCAATATTTCTTTTCATTATGGACACTGAGATTGAGATTTTACCTTCAGATGATTTCAATTAGTGAAAATAATGTCATAGTAAAAATGAAATTAGTTTTTTTTTTTTCTATTTTTCTGTAGCGCATATAAAATAAAATTTCTGGATTTCGCCGGCACTCAGATTACAATTTTAACTGAAGATGTGCAAATATTTGCATTCAAAATTGTAACTGGAAAACTTGACATTAAGTTTGGAAATATATTTATTATATATTGATTCAATAATGTAATTACTTTTGCTTTTTTTTTTTTTTTTTTTTTTTTTTTTTTTAAGCCAAATCGATCGGGTCTTTTAAACATTTCATTTTTTTGAATTCGACAGGATTCTACTCGCTTTATTGTTAAAATGCATTTCCTTTTACCCAAAGTCTATAAAAAAGCGTTTAAACTAAAGAAAAAATCCGTTTTTGATGAATCTAATCAATGAAGAAGTAGCACGTCAAATTGTATCTCTTTATTATTTCGCAATTCCAAAGTCTCAGAGAGAAATTGCTAATCAACTGGGTATTTCACGCCGTTCTGTTTGCTATTATATTGATAAACACAAGAAAAATGAAGTTAGTTCATTGCATTCTAATTGGGGTCGCCCTTTGTAAAACCTCTATCGATTTTTTTTTTTTTTTTTTTTTTTTCTAATTGGAGGCGAAATTGAATTCTGCAATGGCAGTATCTACATTCAACTTGTTTACATCTATTTTTTACTTCTCTGCTGACTAATTTCCAACATAAAAAAATTTATTTAAATCAAATGATTTTTTTTAAATCAGCTGATTTAAATCTTAATTTAAATCATGCTATCCCTGGTTTTTTAATTTGTAATTTTCTTAATAATACTCTATTCATGTTTTTTTCATGAAGGGAGAATAATTTCTTTTTGGAAAAATTCAAGATATTGTTGATACCACTGGTAATCACAATCTTCTTACCAAATATATTTATACATTAATCAAAATTTTTTGGTTAAATTATTTCGCCTGGCTAAATTGAAAAAAAAAAAATCCTTATTTTATGATTTTGATGTGAATTAATAATGTACTTTTATGAGGCAAGTTTTGCTGAATAATTTTGGAAAAATGCATTTAATCTTTATAATGAATATTTAATCCTATGCTTTTGATTATTAACTTAACCTTTGCTATTAGTACTTTAATCATTTAAAAAATTATCTACATTTTTATTATTTCAGTTTATTACTTATTTTATTATTTTATTATATTGCAAGCATTCACTATAGTCTCGAATGCACTATTAATTGCACTCAAATTACTGTTTAAAAAATGTAAACAAAGCAATGACCAGAAATCTGCAAAATTCTAAAATCCGCACAACCTCTGGTCCCAAGCTGTGCGGATTTGAGGGAGTCTACTGCATATATGTCATAAAATCCAGATTCTAAGATATTCTCCCCTTTCTTTTAAAAGCAATTAAATTTGAAAAGGGGCTCATAATCAAGATCTTTTTAAAACTAGTTGGATGTGCCAATCGCAAAACTTTCTTCTATCTCATAGGTACATTTTAATATTTAAAAAAAAAATAGTTACTCATGTTAATGCTTTAAAAATTTTAATTCAATACCATACCAACTTTGATTTTAATCTTGAATTTCTGCTTCAGTCAATTAATCAGGGTAAAAATGAGTTTCTGTCTCTGTGCGAGACGATGGACAATAGAATGATAGACAGATTTTTTTTTTCAAATTCAGAGAGTACCTACTTCCCATACCAAAAAATAATCATACACAAAAAATTTTAGTTCATTTCTAGGTATAACTTCACACACTTTTAGGTGGTAAACTATTGAAAATGGCACAAAAATTGCTATTGCAGTGCCCCCTTTAGGCAGATTTTTTTCAAATTCAGGGAGCACGAACTAGCCATAGCCATACACTTACACAAATAATTTGGTTCAATTTGATGCATAAATTCATACACTTTTGGTCGGTACAATATTGAAAGTGGCACAAAAATTGCTATTGCAATGCCCCTTTCCGACAGATTTTTTTTTCAATCTTCAGGGAGGACCAACTAGCCATAGCCATACACAAAAAATTTGGTTCAATTCAATGCATAACTTCATACACTTTTGGTCAGTACAATATTGAAAATGGCACAAAAATCACAATTGCAGCGACCCTTCTGGCAGAATATTTCAAAATTGGAAGAGGACCTGCTTGCCATTCAGCCAAAAACATTCACAAACAAATTTGGTTCAATTTTATGCATATCTTCCTACACTTTTTGATGGCAGAATGGCGACATACAGACACACACACAGACAGATAGACATTTTGTAAAAACATGTTTTCAGGAATAAACCTAAACCCCTAGGAAACCCCTAAAATGTGTAAATTCGTCAAAAACCGGAAGTAAAAAAAATTTTCATTACAATCAGGGTTCGTTGATTTAAATCAGCTTGATTTTAATCATGATTTAAATCAATTGATTTTTAAAAAAAAATCATTGATTTAAATCAGTTTTCTTTTAAGTTATTTTTAAATAAATTTAAGATGTAAACAAACATAATAATGTGCTTTAACATAATTTAGTTTTATATACATAATTAAACAACTTTCAGAAAGATAAAGCTTAAACTTTGTAAAAAAGTAAAATAAATGTAAAGTTTAGGGAAAAAAATGCTTTCAAATTTCATTTGAATCAAATTATAAAATAATCTTGCAACAGTAAAGAAATCTAAGCAGAAATATTAAATATTTGAATATTTACTCATTGGTATTTAGAAAAACTTCTGCAAGTCAAGGTAAAATAAAATTATATGACTTTATGTGCTGTACTTTGGTGAGGCATGTTATATTAAGATTTGAGCAAAATCTGAATCAGACATTTATTTATTTATTTTAATTTAATATAATTGATTTTAGCCCTTTAGAATAGTGGAAGTTATTTTTGTTACAGTTATCGAAAAGGCTGATACTAAAAACTTAAAGAATTAATGATCAAATATCTTTTTACTGCAATAGATTTATCTGCTTCGGTACAACAAATGTTTTCTGCCTTTGGTTTGGTACTTTGAGAAATTAGAAATCAACAGATAAAACTGTTAAACCGCTGCCATCAAAATGCTCAAGGCCAGAGGATTCGAATTGTGATGTATTCGCTAATTGACTGACTTCTCACTAGTGTTGGAATTCACACTGAAAAATTTTGAATAGCAATTTACTTTTATTTTATTTGTGTAATATATATCATCTTATAAAACACTGAACTTACTGATTAACTTATGATTAATTACTTCTTAAATTTACTGATTTGTGATCCCCCAATAAAATAAATCAGCCAGATGCAGTAACACTGCAGCATTCCTTCTCTGGCTGAATTTTTATTTAGGGATTCCAAGTTCTGATTAGTAAGTTTAAACAGTTATTGTTTTATGAGATGATAGATATTCCACAAATAAAATAAAACTGCTATTCAAAATATTCCTGTGTAAATTCCAACACTACCGAGAAGTTAATCAATTACTGATGACATCTCAATTTGTATCCTCTGGCCTTAAGTATTTTGATGGCAGCAATTAAACTCATTTTTCTCAGCCAGCACTTAAAAAAAACAAAAGTTAAAAACTTAGTTTGCTTCCAATTTTGTTTAAATTTTTTATGTGTTGCAGATATTTTTGTTATAATTAAAGTACTGAAGCTTGAATTAATTCTTGAGATCTGATTTGTAGTTTTCCATGCATTTTGTGTAATCAAGATTTTTTTTTTCATAGCCTAAAATTTTACCTTGAAATAATATAAATCATTTATGTAAATTGTGTAATATTAATAATAGATAATACGTATAACATGCATGTCTATGTGTGTAAAATTTGTTATTTAAATTAAACAAAAAGTCATAAAATAATAATATTGTGTGGCATTTTTTAAAAAAATCAAAAAAATCTGATTTAAATAAAAAAAATCCGATTTAAATCAAAAAAATCTGATTGTTTTGATTTTTATTAAAAAAAATCAAAAAAATCACAAACCCTGATTACAATACTTTCTTATACTGAAGATAGAAGAAAGTAAAAAATTATTTAAAAACCTGTTTTTATCATTATTTTAGAAGTAAATAAGGTAAATACAAAGTGAGAAACTTCCACATTTCAACAGCTTTCTAAATAAAACAAAACAAAACTCATATTTACTACAAATGTAGGACAAAATAGGACATTTTTTAAGCTTATTTAATACGTAGGAAAACTTCGACCCCTGTCCCCCCCCCCCAAAAAAAAAAAACATAGCACGGACAATATATCTAAAAACAAGAACAAAAAAACATACATGAAGCATAGATTATGAAGCACTTTCCAACACATTCAGAATGTAAAAAACTGCATGGTTTAAAAAATTAAATATTACATCTTACTTTACTATATGGAAATTTATAACACGCTTCAAAACCGAACTTCAGCTGTTCCCATCTACAATCAGAAAATCTGAATTTTTCAGCGTCTCTGTATATAATATTGAGATTTAAATCTATTAGCAACATGCATTCCAAAATTTGGTTCATTTACATATATATATATATATATACAGTAAAACTCCGATAATTCAGATTAATTGGAACCAGACCCAATCCGGATTATCCGGAGAATTAGAAAAAAATGATATAAAACAGAACATTCTTACAATAAATCACCTTTTTGGTAAACTTATTGAATATTTACAGACAGTAAAAATGTTCCCTTTGCTTAATTCTTCCGAAAAGATTTCAGAAAAAGGTTTTTTTATTCAGAATACGACGATGAAACAAGTTAATGTTATGGAAATTAGCCAATCACTTCTCAAACTTGAAAAAAAAAAATGACCAAATCGATCCGAATTATCCGGAGATCCGGATTATCGGGGTCTGAATTAATAGTGTTCTACTGTATCTCAACAGATACATATATTTCAAGAAATACCCCTTCAGCAGTTTCCTCTAATAAGGAGAATGATATGCAAATACTTTTGTGCAGCTCTGTATATGAGGCATAGAATTTTTATATAAAGAGTAAATGCAAAAAAACTAACTAATTTTAAAAATGTACATTGAATTTTAAAATTTTCTCCAGCAATTATTACATAAAGACACTACTGTAACCAACTCCTTCATGTGTCCCTGTAAACAGGATTGGAAAAAAAAAAACATTTGTAATAGATATTATCAAATGTAAACCTTGCAAGATAACTATAATGATTTCCTTGTGTAACATAGCTTTTGAGAAAAGCACTTTTTTTCTGTTAAACACAAATTTCCATTTGGGGGCATTTAACAAAGGTTTTGAGGATTGCTGGAGATACCTATCATAGCAGAAGTATAAAAGCATTGTTGATAATGATTTTTGAAAAAAAAAAAATAATGATCATAAGTCGACATATTAACATTTAAAGACACAGATTTTTTTACATACATGACAACAAAGGCACCGTACTCTATGTACCATCAGCTTTAAGCCTAAATAAAAACTTTTAATGATGCATTTATGTAACGTAATGACCAATAGCAATATAAAAGCAATAAACAGCAAATTGTTAAAATAGACTAATTTAATTATCTAATTAAATTAGTCTATTTTAACAATTATTTACTATCTTAATTCACATAAATTTTATTTTAACATTTTATTTACTATTTTAATTCACATAAATGGTATGGGATTTGTGACTTGTTGGCACTGAGTGGACCATTCAATATGCCTCCCATGTCTTTAACAGTGATTAAAAACCAATTTGGAAAAATGCAGCTTAGACCAAAATGGCATTGCAACTTTGGGAACTACTTCAGAGATGTGTTTAGAATAATGCCAAATTTAATCAAAGGTTTTGTTTCAGCTGCGCTGTAAAATGAAAAATTATTACTATGCTGAATTTAATTTTCTGAAACGTCTAATAAAGCTTAAAGATGCATTACTTTTAGTCTCCAAATCAAATTAAGTTCATCAAAAACTGAGAAAAAAAAAAATAGATGAGGATACAGGACTTGAAATTCAATTTTTCGAAGGAAGGGAGTCTCCCTACCAACATTTACGAATGGAGGGGAGTTTAGCTGTTGGGGAGGGAGAAAAAAATGCTTAAAACCCACTATTATTTTATGTTCTATTTAAAGAATTACCAGAATACAGACATGACAAAAACGACTGAAGCAATCTTTATCAACAATTCAGAATAATTATGCGAAATGTGCTAAAAACTTTTACACTGTCTAGTCTTTATTGGTGGTAAATTCTTTCCTGGTGCTAATTATTTTTGTTACAGGTCTAATTATTGTTTTGATAATAACTAATAAAACTTCTAATTAATTTGATATATTTATATTTATATTTATAATTGTTATAATTAAAACCAATATTATTTTTCTGTATATTAAACGTACAAGATACAAATTTAATTATAAAATAATGCTTATATTTGAATGTATAGAAGATAAGAAGTATCACTATTGTTCGCATTTCTTTTAAAAAGGAGCAAAACAAATTTATCGAAAAATATTTTTTCTTAAAGAACGAAAACTTTCGTTAAGTAAAAGAGTGTTTTTTTTTTTTTTTTTTTTTAATGAACGGCTACTTTCAGGAATTGCATTAACTCAGAAAGATTTGGAGCTGTCAGAAACGGATTTTAGAGCAGCAAAGAAATAAATTTTAATAAATAATTGAAGCAAGAAAATTACCTTATTTAACAGAAATATGCACTTCCAGTAATATTTTTTGGGGGAGGCCGGGATGAGAGGTTCCCTTTGACGAAATTTGCACTTTTTAGCTATCTTTTAAAGAAATTTGTCTTTTTTACGATTTTTTCAAGAAATCTGCCGTTTTTTCGGGATTTTTTTGACGAAATTTGTCGTTTTTTCACGAATTTTTTGAGGAAATTTGCCGTTTTTTTTGCGAATCTTTTGAGGAAATTTGCCGTTTTTTCGCAAATCTTTTGATGAAATCTGCGATTTTATCGTGATTTTTTGACGAAAGTTGACACTTTTCGCTATATTTTGGAGAAATTTGTCATTTATAGTGAATCTTTTGATGAAATTTGTTGTTTTTCGTGATTTTTGGACGAAGTTTTTTGTTTTCCCACGACTTTTTTTGACGAAAACTGCCGTTCTACAGGACGAAATTAACCTTACTTTCGCGAATCTTTTGACAAAATGTGCAGGAAATTCGGCGTTTTTTCACAATTTTTTAACAATATTTGCCTTTTTTACGAAATCACGTGTCCTGTGGGATGCATAATAGCTGTTTTTTTGTGTGACATCTCCGACTTTTTGCGTAATTTACGAGCTATAGCGCGTCCGTGGCATCACTGTTTCATAATTTTTTTAATTAAATGCGTTCATTTTTTATTTATTTATTTTTTTATTCGGGATAGAATTATATTTTTTTCACCGTGGAAAATAGAACGAAACTCGTCAATCGATTGCTGGAAAAAATAGTGATTTTCAATGATCTTTTGTCGTAAAAAAACTCGCAAAATGTGTCGATCAGTCGCACGAAGATATCACAAAATTTGCAAAACGGTCGTGGGAATTGATCATAGTTTCAAAATAGAAAATTTTTTGGGCGGGAGCCTCCCGTCCACGTTATTCTTTTGGGGGGGGGGGGAATTTCAAAATTTTGGGCACGAATCCCGCCATCCCGCCCTGAAATTCAAGCCCTGGGAAAGGATTACAAAAAATTATTCAATATTTGATGATATTTACACTTCATATTTCTTTGAACTTTTTAGGTACTAGGTAAAACCCGTGTTATTTCGACGAAAGAAAATGTTTAAAACAGAACTGTTTCATTGATTTATAATATACCTACAAAATTAGTTATAGTAAAAAATGCATTTTATGTTGGTAAGTCTAACTCTTAACAAATGATATTTAATGTCAAAATAACAAAATACTATTTCTAGAACTCAGTTGTAGAAATTGTTAAAATTAAACTTTAATTGCACATGTAAGAAGTAAAAAATAATAAAGATCTGTTAAAATGATAAAGTTATCAATTTAAGTTCTTATGCTAGTATTTCAAAAATGAAAAAAAAAAAAGCAAAATTTATTCAACTTTGACTAAATCATAGAATTTTTTGGCACAGATGTCATATACGCACCACATTAGCACATGCTTTTTTCTCTCGCCAATGTGGCAAAAATTTTGTTTTTGAATGTAAGTTACAAATTGCATGCAATAACAGCACATTATTTTTTATTCCAATATAAAAAAAAATAACATGAAAAAATGAAAAAGATTCAAATATTTTTTAAAAAAATAAATAAATGATAGTTTGATATAAAAAATTATTGATAGAGTATATCATAAAAATAATTGGTACTTCTAGGTTATCCTGCCGACCAATTTATACAAATCGCCAAACTAATAGCCAAATTATACATGTTGACATAATTTTTATTTTAAATAATGGAAAAACAAATAATTAGTAGAATATTAATAAAAATATTAATAAAAAGTTGAAATAAAAATCACCTAATGACATTTTAAAACGTGAATCGCATTTAATGTGACTATCACATGATCATCCAATATTGGCATTTAATCTTATAGTTTGGCAATAATTTTTTGGTCGACGGGATAACCTAGAAGCAGGGTTGGAAAAAAAATCAAAAAAATCGGATTTATTTGATTTAAATCAGATTTTTTTGATTTAAATCGGATTTATTTGATTTTTTTAGAATCCTATATTTAATTACCGTGTTTTTATGTTTTTACGATACATGGAGCAGTTTTTTTATAATAAATAACTAAAAAAGAAAAAATATTATTTATAATTTAGAAAAATATTATAAGAAATAATTAAACAGTTAAGAAAATATTATATTCTAGTTACTGATTGGTACTAAAAATTAAACATCTAGGCTTTAATCTAAAGCCATTCTATTATTTTGTAATTGAATTGTGCATACTAAATGAGAAACAAATTTAAATATGCTGTAAATGAATAGAAAATGGTAAAATTTAAAAAACAAATTAAATACAGTAGACTCCCTCAAATCCGCAGTCCTAATATCCGTAACTCTCTAAAATCTGTGCATATTTTACAGATGTAAACAATGTAGCTTTCAGGTTAGGTATAGGGACAAAATTTGACTTTTTTATTTTTATATCAATTCTATATATATTTTAATCTGTAACTTTAATTAATATTACTAAATTCATGCTTTTTCATAAAGGAAGAATAAATTTATTTCTGAAAAAATTCAAGGTATTGCCAATATCAGCGATGATCACAATCTTTTTGCAAAATGCATTTATACATTCATTAAGCTTTTTTTTATTATTGAGTTTGCTTAAACCTGAAATAAAACTTCTTTATTTTATGATTTTGGTGTGAATTAGTAGTGCACCTTTAAGGGGCAAATTTCATTGAATAATTTAGGAAAAAATGCATCTCATCTTTATAATAAATATTTAGTTATACATTATTGATTATTTACTTCATCTTTGTTGCTTTCAATATTTTAATTATTTTTAATTATCTAAATTATTTTTTTAGTTTATTACCTAACATAATTGTTTTAATGTTTTACTGTATTATAAGCATTCATTATAATTTCAATTGCATTATTAATTACAATCAAATTACTGTTTAAAAAAATGTAAACAAACCCATGACCAGAAATCCGCACAACCTCTGGTCCCAAGCTGTGTGGATATGAAGGAGTCTAGTATATTCATTTAATGCAAGCTATTTATTAAGGGATAAAATTCACAATTCAATATTTTTTAAGCAAATAGGAAAGAAATCAGGGATTTAATTGTTTGAACAAAAACACTAATTTAGAAGCTTTGTCTACTCCTAATTTATTATGAAGGCGTAAATATTAATACATATTGCCATATTGAATGCATGCAGTTGTAACATTTAATCAGCACATTTCACTGAAATCTTTAATTTTCTCCAATTCCTCTCGCTAACAAGTGTTATAAACTTATTAAACAGATATTCTCCTTAGCATAGTTGTATAACGCCAAATTGGCAGGAGGAAAAGCACATGCAAATGTGGTACGTATATGACATCTGTGCCATTTTTTCCTGCGTGAAATCTAAACCAGGAGTCATTTTCATCATATCAAAATTTACAAATGCTCATTTCGTATCTGTATTCACCTTTTCAGAAAAAATTGGCATTTTAATTTGTTCATTTTGATTCAAAACTTGAAGATTCAATGCTATCAGCTGAAACAGATATTAAACTGTTGATATTCTTTTACGTGTAAATCAAATTTTGTAGATGAAATCAAAATTCACCGGGTTTTATAACAGAAGGTATTTAAATTTCAATTTTTTCCCTTTTAATGAGAAAATGGCAACATAAAGATACAGTAATCAATTTCTTTCCTTTTCTTTTAATAGAAATGGAGTACTCCTGTTGCCACAATTAGAAAAGCGGTATTAAAAACTACAAAAAAAAAAAAAAATTAATATTTTAAAAACAAATCAAGATACAGCTTTCAAACAAATTTCATTTAAAAGTATATTTTTTTCTCTACACGATGGTGTAAGAATTGGAAATGTGGGATATGTAGAAGCTTAAAAAATTCTAGTAGCAAAATTGCAATACTGAAATTTCATTTAAAATTTGAAAGTGTTACCATTCGCAAAATGATGTAAGCGTTATGCAGAGATACGTTTAGCCTTTATAATATAGATATATCTATTCATACTTTTCTAACATATATACAACTATATCCAACCATATGTTTGTATAGTGATTTACAAAGTATTATTATTCTTTTAGCAACTTTTTTTAATACAGTGAATAATTCATATATTTATTGTATGTATGGAACCCTCTAAGCATAAGTAATACTCACATTTGACAGTTTATTATTTAAATTATATAAACTGTTATATTTTATAGTTTTTAATTATACTTTTCTTTATTTACTGTTATTTTCTTTTCAAAATAATAGAAAATTATTTGAAAATATGTGTGTAACTGATAATCAAAAAAGAGGTTTTCTCCAAATTGATGTTAAAACAAAATTATGCCAAACTCACAGCGTATATCACATCTGTACTATAACAGATATATAAACAAGCATAAAAGTTTATCTAGTTTGTTCGATTGATTGACTATCAGAGCTTAGACTCGATGACAGGGATTTTAGCTTCGGTTTGAAGCTTTGTACTTATCATGTTCCACAATTTCTAATACTTTATCTAGATTACTTTCATATCTGTTTATTTTAATTGACAATCAATGATCTCATTTTCTGAAATCTGAGTTGTGTCATGCTTTAAAAAGAACAAGTTCTTGTACTGAAAAATTATGTGACATATTTTCTTTTTAATCCAATAAGTCTCTACCGCCATAGAATAATAAAAAAAGGAAGTATTTTGGACGATAAAAATAAATTAAAACTTTTCTTCTAAAGTAAAAATAAATAAATAAATAAATGATAAATTAAATATTAGCATTTATTTTATCTGCATTACGAGGTCAATTATATAAATAGAGGATGTATTAAAATATACATTTTCCAAAACTTTTAGAAATATTACAGGGTTCCCACCAAAACATGAATGGCAAATTCCCTGACTTTCCATGACCTAATCTGGAAAAATTCATGACTTTCCCTGACCAAATCTCAAAAAATTTCCTGAACAAACAGGTATACAATCAAATTTGTTCCATGACTTTTTGAAAATATTTGTAAATTCCCTCTTTTCATACATATTTTGAAATTTCCCTGACTTTCCATGACTACTTTGAAATTCCATGACTTTCCAGATTTTCCCTGACTTTCCGTGACGCTGGGAATCCCATATTAACATTATTCTTAAAAGGCTCTACATAAAACTGTTAAAAAACTAAGAAAAGGTGTCATCTGCGGCTTTTCAATGCAATACAAAAACACATACATTTATTTATTAACTAAAAATAAGATCAGAAAATAATTTCGTGAACGCTGTCTGTAAAACTTAAAAAGTTACTAACTAAATACCTATTTTTATCATTTTAATAAATTGTGTTTATAAACTTGGAAATTTATTTTTCAACATAAACTAACCTTTTAAATTCATTGGTTGGTTGGTTGGTTGGTTGGCAAGTACTGAGACCAGTGTGACCGTTTTTTCAAGCTAAAGGCAGGCTAGATTTGGACTGACAACAAGCTAAAAATAAATTCGATGGTCCTGCCATCTATTGATGGTCAGTATAATTAAAAAATAATCACATTTTGGGAAACAAATTCGATATACGACATCTAGCTTCACTCTACCATGTTCCAAATCAAATATGATTAATGAATATTTATTATTTATGAACAGGGTTTCACAAAAGTCACCGGAACAACTACTTTTTAAGGTCGATAAATGTTAGAAGTCCCATACTGGAAAAGTGCCCGAAACCGCGAAATTAATGTACATATTGTTCATATGCATTATCATGTATTTTTAACAAACGATATGACATATATTATTTATCTGACATATATTATTTATCTGACATATATTATTTGTTTAACATATATTATTTATCTTGCGAAATCTACCTAAAACACCCTAAGCAATCTTTCCCCGTATACCATTATGTAGTGTGATATTTTTGTGTGGCCCTGTAAATTAATAATAAATATTCTTTGCATCACAGATTGTTCTGAATGTAACGTTAGTGTATGCTTCATACATTCATTCAATTCTATTATATTCGAAAGAGCGTAATTTCATTAAAATGTACTTTAAACAATTTTTTCCTGTTAACTGTAATGTAATGGGATACTTTTGATTATCACTGTATGGAAATTATACAACCGATTTTCATAAAATTTGAAATGACTCTACAAAATCATGCAAAAATTATATATTTTAAATTTTAAACGATTTGGTTCGTTAGTGTTTGCTCTGTTATGTGTGGGCAGACAGGCAGACAAACAGGCGGACGGACAGACTGAACGACGATTATCGGTGCTACGTGTTTATATAATTACGAACGCAACTAAAAATATTCAGAAATTGATGTCATAAATACAGTATTTCGGATACAGTATAATAGCCGAAATCGTTTGTGTGCCCCTGTAAATACTATCTGTTTTCTATTATGCAGGAAATAACTTGTAGTATTCCTAAGCAACGTATACCAATTTCAAAAATATTAAATAGTTTAATACATTTAAAATGCGCACCAAAAAATGTTCTCTCTATACCATTATGCAAAGGAATACTTTTGTGTAGCCCTGAAAATTAATAATAAATATTCTTTGCATCATATATTATACAGAATGCATATTTTAGTGTACAGTTTATAGATGCCTATCAATTTTATTATGTTCGAAAGAGTTTAGAGAATCACCATTAAAATGCACTTGAAACTTTATTTTCCATTGATTGTAATGTAATGTTTTGACTGTCCCTGTAATTGAACTATGTGTCCGATTTTCAAAAAAATTGAAATGAGTCGACAAAATTATGTAATAATTATACATTATAAATTTCAAACGATTCTTTTGGGTAGTTTTTGCATTATTAAATGCGGACCGACGGACGGATTGAACGATAACTATAGCTGTTACGCATTTACATAATTATAAACGCACCTAATTATATTACAATCGGCGATTTACAAATCCTTCATTTAACATATATTCGTTTCATACTTTCGTTCTCTTTTGTATAACCCTGTAAAATATTATAAATATTATACACATATTCTTTAAGAAAAACAAACTATAGAATAGATAGAACCACAGACTGAAAAGATAACCTGTAGGAGCAATCAGCACTCAAATCAATTGTTTTAATCATTCGCAATCATTTCTAAATTTCGTTATACGAGAATCTGTTACTTTCCAATGAAAAGACTGACAACTATTCTTTAGACTGAGTTTTTAGCTTGATTTAGCTTGTTGTAAGTCCTACAACAGTCCAGATTTCTTACAACAATCCAAAAACGGTCACACTGACTGAGACGTATGCTACTACCCGTTAGGGAGGCTTTTGTCTCGAAACTCCAGGGTAGACACACAGCTAATCAGCCAGGATCAAATCAAGTACGACACAGACAAACGAGGGAAGAAAAAACAACAACAATAGGCCCACACAGGCGGTCAACTAGAGCGGTCAAAAAAGATGGGGAAGAGCCACACGTGAAAATCGGATTAGGGCCGCAACACCCTGAGGAGATGAGAGAGCTACAGACAGGATCTCGCTGTAGCTCGAGCAGGCAGGCAACTTGAGCGACAAAAGCAGCTGTCGGCGAGGATCATTGAGTACCATGCAATGCAGGAGAACATGCTCCGGGGTATCCAACTCAAAACAATGCCTACACAGCGGGGAGAAGACTTGATTCATACGAAAGAGACGCTGCTGGGTGAGGATCATCCTAGCCCTCCATCGGGCAATAAGCACATCCGTTCGCCTGGAGGGGGTCCACAGAGAATAAGACCGGTCAATGGTAAGGTGAGGGTAATCAGGTGCGTAGTCACTGTTAAGCCATGAGAAGTCATTTTCAATGAGCCAGCTCTTCTTAATGTGGGAGCGTAGGTCCTCCGGAGAAATCCAAGGGACTGCCTGGCAGAGAAAAGGACCATTTTTGGCCAGAGCGTCAGCCCTCTCGTTCGGGACGATACCCTTATGAGCGGGGCACCAGACCAAAGTAACGGAGTAGCCCCTACTACTCAAGACCGAAATGCTATGGATCAGATGGAGGATGACCTTAGGAGAACGAAGT
The DNA here is from genome assembly GCA_964019185.1 of Maratus speculifer. NCBI lineage: Eukaryota > Metazoa > Arthropoda > Arachnida > Araneae > Salticidae > Maratus > Maratus speculifer. The sequence goes on from OZ025297.1 coordinate 333,874,074, forward strand.
GAATAAGCCTGGAGAGCTCGCAAGACAGACAAGCTATCCGTTAAAAGAAAAATAGTCTTGTGAATCAATGGAAGATGAGTAATGGCCAACCAGAGTGCGATCGCTTCGGCAGTGAAAATGGAATTGCAATGATGGAGCAAGGCAGCCACGGCTCGGTCGGAGTCGGCATCAATTGCCGCCACCGACGTCTTCGCAGAGTCTTTGGAGGCATCGGAGGCAAGGACAGTAGAGGAGCGGTGGGCCTCGCGCCAGCGGGCCCATTCGCTCGCAAGGACACGATCAGGGAGCGAGACGTCCTGAAAGGGAAGGCCTTCAGTAATTATATGAAGAGACAAATCCTGAGGTAGAGGAGGCCAGATGAACCGAATAATTTTAGAAAGATCGCAGCCATAAGCGGCGGACAAGGAGTCACAGAGGCGAGTCCAATTAGAGTCAAAACCATCGGGAGGATGAGGCGACCGGAGAGAGTCACTGAGAACAAGTCCCGGGGGAAGGGCAAGCTGCCGTAAGAGAAAAGCCTTCGCCAGGAACAGGAGACGGCTGCGGATTGAGGTCGCACCAGCTTCACGTTGAAGGACCGGAATGGGAGTGCACATGGGAAGGCCAGTAGCAGTGCGAAGAGCAGCATAGTAGATTCTCTCCAGAGTGATCATAGCAGATTTTTTACAGTCAAAGAAGAGCGCACATCCGTATTCGAGAAGGCTTCTGACCAGAGCGTTGATGATACGCAGCAGGTGCGTGCTGGCCACTCCCCTAGAGTGGCTTGCCACGGCCTTAATGTAGTTGAGGCGCCGAAGAGCTTTGATACGGATCATCGAAAAGTGAGAGCGAAAATTAAGAGAGCGACTAAACCAGATACCCAGAATCTTCACAGTGGCGCTCCAAGGGACCTCCTGCCCAGCAACAAACGGAGGGTCGCCCGGATCACGGCTGCGAGAGAAATTGATGGCCAAGCACTTTTCAGGCGAGATCCTTAGCTTGTTGGCCGCACACCAATTACAAATCCTCTGCAGGGCACTGTTAAGCTTTTCACGGGCACGACGCTCGTTAAGGCCAATGACGTACACAATGATGTCGTCGGCGTACACTATGAGGTAGACGCCATCTTCCAAGATCTCCACGATATCAGCCAAGTAGATTAGAAAAAGGAAAGGGGAGAGCACACTCCCCTGAGGAACGCCATGACGACAGGGGCCCACCCCAGAAGTAGCCGACCTCCATCTGATCTGGATCCGGCGCTCAGTGAGAAAATCAGCAATCCAACGGCCCATGCGTCCACGAATGCCCAGCGAAGCCAACTTGTAGATAAGATTATCAATCCCAACAGAGTCGTAGGCAGCCTTGATATCAAGACATACAGCGGCCACAAAGTGGTTGTTAGCCCTCGCACGACGTACGTGATCAACGAGAGTGCAGAGAGCCGTGGTGCAGTCCCTAAAAGGGAGGAAGCCAAACTGGCTGGGAGGGAAGATGTTTCGCACACCGGTCCAGATCAGAAGGCGATGGAGGATCATCCTTTCCATAACCTTGACACAGACGGAAGTCAGGGCAATCGGTCTGTAAGAACTAGTCTGCATAGTCGGTTTGCCCGGCTTACGAATCGGGATGATGGTGGCCAACTTCCAGGAAGCCGGAAGCGACGAACTTTCAAACGAGGCGTTAAAGATCGAAAGAAGCTTTTGACGATTTTCAGAGTGAAGGTTTTGTAAAAGGCGGGCGGAAATACCGTCAGCGCCAGGGGACGTAGGCCTGGTGTGTTTGAGTGCATCTGAAAGCTCCTCCAAAGAAAAGCTGGCATCCAAAGAATCGTCCCCATCACTAAGGTCAAACGGCAAGGGTTCATAGGCATCTAGTTGTTGAAAATGCTGCAAGAAAACTTCGGCCTGAAGATGGGCAGAAACCACTGGATGAGGGTTGCACAATACATTGTCTCCATGGGTAGACTCCCTGTTAGCGAGACGCTTCAGAATCTTGAAGATTCTGCCACTCGAGCAGCTATCCCGACAAATCTTGTCCCAGTATTGGCGAGACACAAATTTCATGTGGCGCCGAAGTTTGGCGGCAAACATCTTGTAGTTTTTCCAATGTTCCCTGGAACAAGTAGAGCGGGCCCACTTTAGGGACCTCCGCTTTTGGCGCAATAGAAATTGGCAGGTAGAGTCCCACCAAGGTGGGGGCTGGACCGCCTGGGAATGCCGGATCACTTGCTGAGCCTGGATAGCCTGGTGACAGAACTTCTCAAACTCAGAGTAGGTGGGATTGGAAGCGTGTAACAGCTCATTTAGGCAGACGCTAGCCTTAGGCCAATTCACCAAAACCCGACCCGGCCCAGCCGAGGCGATCATGCTATTATGGAATAAAACAACCGGATGATGGTCCGAGTCAAAATTATCAGGGTGGATGTAGAAGTGGATGTCCCTATGAAGTGTAGGGGACAACAAGGTGAGGTCCAACAGAGAGGCAGACCCGTTAGGAGCAGAGCGTGTCGGAGAATCCAAATTCAGAAAACAGATCTCATGGGAGGCAGACCAGTCTAACAGATGTCGAACTCTAGGAGGGAATGGAGGATCCCTACCCAGAAGATTTATGTTGAAATCACCCAAGAGGATGATTGGGGAACTCAACGAATCCAAGACCCCAGAGAGCCACTCGCCCGGGAAAACACCCGAGGGGGAGTATACATTTATCAAAGAGATCCAGGAACGGTTAAACCAGACTTTGACAGCTAAAACTTCAAAGTCTGACTGCGGACAGGGAGGCAACGGCACCAAGAGAGCAGCCAAAGAGGTATGAATAGCCGTCACAAGGCCTCCACCACGAGCTTCCAGGCGGTCCTTGCGAAACACATTCATGCCCGGGAGAGAAAAACTATCCGACGCCGAAAGGAAGGTCTCCTGCAGACAAATAATGCGAGCCTGGGCGAAGGTAGGAGATCGAAGCCAATGACCATTGGCCCGGACACTTCTACAGTTCCAATGAACTAAAAAGCTGAGCATAAAGAAAAAACACAAAGAAGAAGCTGATGTAATGAAACCCCAACAACCAAAAGTTCGTGAACCCCTACCCCGGACCGCAAACAGGGAAGGCAAAAGTGGGAAAAACTCATTATCGAAACAAAAACCCGAAAATAACACAATAGGACAAGACAATAACTCAACAGACTGCAAATAAACATGATAACAAAAACAGTAAGAAAAAGAAATAACACAAAAGGAAACGCTTACCTCAACCACCCTAAGTGATGGAGGCATTGGGATCGGGCTTGTCTCTCATAGTGGCAAGATCGTCTAAAGTCCAGTCGTCCCCTGAGGGAAAGTCCGTGTTCTGTGTTTGGAGATTATTTAGATTTGGCATCCCAGTGCACAACTTTTTGACATTACTATTTCGTGAAAGAGTGCGAGTCACAGGAGTACCCGGCTTTTGCAGTTTATCAGTGGCGCTCTGTGAAGGAGAGGGGTGACCTGGGGCAAGGGCGTCCCGCAGGGCCCCAACCACGGATGACGTGACGGTGGACAACATATGTTCATAATTTAACGCCTGGGCTTCCAGGACAGACTGCATCATGGCAGCAATATTCTCGGCAAAACCTTGTAGCATAACCTGAAGGTCACCTCTGGTGATGTAGTCCGCCGGAGGGGGGGGAGGAGTAGCGATGGCCTGTGCATAGGACTCGGCTTTAGCATAGCCACTGGTCGGAAATTGTTTCCTTGCTTCACTAAATCCCAGATGTTGTTCACACTTAAATTTCAAGAAACGAGTTTCTTGGATATATTTGGGGCAAGTCTTGTCTGTGGCATGATGACTGCCTTTGCAGTTGGCACAAATAGAGGGGTCGACCGTACAGGAACCCGTATGAACAGTGGCACACTGCGCACACACAGGGTCGCTTCTGCAAACACCGGCACCATGAGTGAATTTCCAACATTTCAGGCACTGTCTCGGCCTGTCGACAAACAAAGAAATACGGAAGACTTGGTACCATAATTTGACAGAATCGGGCAAGTTGCATCCCAACTTCGTCACCAGAACGGTCGAAGTGGGACCAGAATTCTTACGTATAAATCGACGAACTTCCAGCACAGGAATGCCAGAAAGTTCTAGCTCATCCGCTATGTCTTTACAATGAATTTGGGGATCCATGTTGCGCAACAAAAACCTCGTTGTGATGCTGTCTGTTAGCAACCGGGCAGAAACCGGGATGCCCAGGAGAGTTTGAATGTTCAACACTTGAGTAGCCGTTACCTCATTTCGAGTGACTAATGTGAGCTTTCCTTGCCGGGAAAGCCGCAGAGATTCAATTCCCTGATGGTTGTCAACTTGTGACGAGATGGCGTCACGTAGAGCCTTCGGATGAGAATTCGGGATCGTTCCAGTAACTGCAGAAATTAATATGGATACACTCGCTATACCAGCCTCATTGGCTTCATTTAAAATTTGAACTTGTGTTTTATTTCTACGGTGCAGGACGTCATTTGCGACATGTTTCTCAACGTTTTCCATTTCAACATTATTTGTTGGAATGTTTGCATTTTCAGGAAGAGTGTCGTTAGGTGTTAGAGATTGGGGTGACCCCGACATGATAAACAACTCAGCACCTGAACCACATGAACTCAAATCACACAACAAAACAACACGAAAACAAAAAATATACCAAGTAAAAAACTAGCTTACTGTTTAAGCAGAGAACTAATGCAAAAAAATAATGTACAACCTGAAATGAAATGATAGAACTTTCCTTAAGACTAAGCAGAAATGAAGAAAGCGTGCACACTTCGCACACAAATACAAACACCGCCCACCACGGTAACCAACATTTTACATTCTTTAAATTCATCTTTTTTAAAGAAAAGTGTAAACACATTTGCACTTTTTTGTCTATAAATATCCTATAAGCAGATTCTTCTGATTGGATAGTTAGTTACATGTTGTACAGTGTTTATTGGTTTTGACTAATTGTAGATGTACCATGACAATTCTTAATATCGATAAAACCAATCACAAGAGAGAAATAATAGGAGCTTTTCGGACTTTTATCTCGTGATCCTGATTCATATATTTCGTGATTCTTTCGCTGCGCAAGCGCATATGTTTTGCGTTCACACGATCAACTCCCATCTTATCTGTTTACCCTTCTTCGTTTCTGTCTGGCAGATATTTTCTTGTAGACATTTAAAGATTTCTTATAATTTTATAAAGAAAATTACTTTGGTGAAAAGGGTACATCATGGCCAGTCAAACACAAGGAATTCAGCAACTTTTGGCTGCAGAGAAACGGGCTGATGAAAAAGTTGCTCAAGCAAGAAAACGTAAGAAATTTTTATGCGTTTTATATTGTGTTCTCAAGGGCATTTTAATAATCTTTATTTGAAATGAAATGCAATTTTATAATTAAATTGACCTTTGAAGCTTTATTAAAAGAAAACTGCGTAGAATGTATAAAATAGTGATTGTTTAAATTTCCTTACTCTTTAGAACAGTTAGATATTCAAATAGCATTAAATTGGTTGTTGCTCAACACAATGCATGTACTATTAAATGTTTTTGCAATTTAACTAAAGCTAACTAGTTATAGATTAAAAAAATTATCTGCTTGAAATTTTTGACTTACTACATACTTACATGATAACTTAAAATATTTCATCACTTTAGTTGTTTTTTCTCCCCTTCTAGATAAAACATATAGTTAATAAAAGAAACTGTGCATTTGTTTTATGTTGATTTTAATTTAAAGTATATTATGTATAGTTGCAGAGGCAAGTATTTCCTAGTTCCATATTCTAAATGTTGGAGCCAAAATTCATTTTGGTGAAATAAATAACAAGCCTTTAAATTTTTGCTAGCGTAATTCGTTGATGTACCTAATTTTTAAATAATTAGACGTATCCTGTTGTTATAATGATACTAAAATTTGAATGAAGATGTATTCATTAGTCACCCTGAGGTAAATCCAGGTCAAAAATCAGCAGCATCCAATTATTATAAAATCTATCAAAGGCATTATTGGCAATTTTAGTATGGAATAAACACTCTCTGGCAAATTAAAATACCTAAATATGCATTCGGGCGATTCTTAAAATAGGAGACTTTTTCAAACAGGGTCATTCCACATGAATTCAACCAATGGGTGTTGCATCATAGTCACAGATTGTTTTAAAATTTTTATCATAGACAGACACAGTAGTGAAACCCTCAAATCTGAAATTTAAAAGTAATTTTCACAATATTGGCTGAGATATAGCCATTTGAAAACTGACCATTTTTACGAAATGGCGGCCATCTTGGAATTGTATCAGTGTCTAAATATGGCCATAACTTGACAACTAATGGCTCCAATTTTATATATCTGGTACCAATTTGAAGCTATTTGTACAAAGAATGCATATTGCACATCAAAACGATAAAACATTTTTATTTCTTTACTTTTTATTGTGTGCAAAGTGAAAATCTCACCCCAAAAAAGGGCAAATTGTAATGGCTCATAAAAAAAATGAATCATCATGAATTTTTCTGAAACTTGGTAAAAACATTGCTCCATCTATGTGCTTTAAATAAAATAAAAATTGGAAAGGTAAAATTTGTTGTTTTAAAATAAATGGTTTTTTACACATAAGGTGTCATTAACCAAATAATGATCATTTTAGAATTTGTAAGCATTCCTTATTCAAAAAATAATGGTTAAAATAAAATTTTCTAACATCTAAATTAATGTAAAAGTGTATTCAAAACCTCATTTGTACTAATTTTGTAGGAATCTGCCCCCCAGCCCCCCTCCCCCTCCAAAAAAAAAATTTAGACAATTGAAAAAATTTTACACTGAAAAAGATAAGAAAATAATTAAGGACTATAATGTATAATTATAAAATAACTATAAATGCAATGCATATATATATGATAATTTACTTCACATATAGGGGCGAATGGGGGTGGAATGGGACAGTAGGTTTTTCTCTTTATGTATCATTTTAAATATTTCATCAATCACACATTAGGTGAAGTAATGGTACCGGGCAATTCTTTGAGAAACAGGACATGGGTGGCAAAAACTTAAGTAACTCAGAATTTTATCAAATCTTGGGATTTTGTAGCAAAAAGTATGCATTTTTCATTTATTAGTAAATTTTTTAAATTCAGGATATTAAAAAAATCCAGAAAGAGAAGTTTCACAGGTATCCAGAATAACACATTTTAGATAAATTCCCATACTAAATGTTTAAGATCACAAATACTACATAAAACATGTTAAATTTCTATTTGTTTTTGGTCTGCTCATTTTTAAAAAGAATATTTTAACAAAAAATATTATTAAAATAAAAATATATGAGATTCTAATTACTTTAATTAATAAATTTTAATGAATTAAATATAGGATGTAATTCCGTTACCACAATGATGTTAAAGTTTTATTTATTTTAAGAATAATATTACTAAGAATTAAATATTCTGTTTTTTCTTAATGAGTCTCTGAAAGAATAAATTGATACAAAAAAATTTTTAATATGTTTTTTAATTAGTGGTATAATTACTGGTAACGGAATTACATAATAAGTAACGGAATTACATTGTACTTTTTTATAATGTTATTAAATTCTAGGTTCTGTGGAAAGCATATTTAAACAAAAGAACATAATATTTTGTCATATTTAAGTATTTTTAATTTAAAATAATAATTCGGTTTTATTAAATTTCATCTCTGTTGATCTAAAAGGGGAAAAAAGTAGCTGCACTGTGATTATTCTAATGTAAACATTAGGTTTAGTTGTGTACAGTTTTTGTGAAATAAAACAAACAAATAAACTTTAGCAGTTCATGTTTACAACATTAAAAGAAGCACATAATATGTTTTTGCAGTAAAATAATGATGTTAAAATAAGCTTTTCAAAATTTGCAACACTACGCCCTAAGCAAGTTTTGCTACAACAAGATATCCCCCACATTTACTTGCTATATGCAAGTACCATGAAAACGTAAGGCTACTGCTAATTGCTATAGAAAAAAATGTACCACAAATCCCAATATATTTCAGGGAATTTTGTTCTGTTCTTACTTGTAATCAGGATGGTGAAAGATGTATGTTCTCTGAATGCAACAACTGTCCTCAATTTTCTTCTATTAAAGCTAGTGATGATTTTGAGGAAGTCAATGATTTGGCAATAGAATGGTACCAATGGAAAACAGATAATAGCAAAATTCTTAAAATTGTTGAAAATCGGACTGTAAAGAGGTACTTTGCTGAATTAGAAGAAGAAATTCCAAATTTTCTGCGCCACATGTACATAAAGAAGAAACATGCTGAATCTTTCCAATTTCAAAAATTAGATGTCCAACAGAATAGTTCAAAAGTAGTAATCCAAGTTGATTTTGCAGAGAATTATACAACAATGCACCAAAATGAAATTCAATCATCTCATTGGTCATACAACCAAATTACTCTGTTTACTGTTTGTGTTCGGGAAGGTGAAAACGTACATTCCATGGTTATTGTATCTGATTATATGTCACATGATAAATACGCAGTAATAACATTTTTGAAATTAATAATTCAGAGCTAGAAAAAAATATAAACAATATGATGAGGTAGTATTTTTTTCTAATGGAGCATCTAGCCAATTTAAACAAAAATATTTGTTGTGTGCTCTCACTCATCTGAAAAAAAATATCACTTGGGAATTTTTTGCCACAAGCCATGGTAAGGGTGCCGTAGATGGGATTGGTGAAAAGAATTGTGTCTGCAGCAGTATTGTCCTGGGAAGAGCAAGTACAAAATGCTGCAGATTTTTTTCATGGGGCTAAATCAATATGTGAAAATATTGAGGTATTATACTGTGGAACAAAAGATATTGAAAATAATATGGGAGAGCATAATAAAATTTGGGAAAACATTGTGCCCATTCCTAATGTTCGTTGTTTAAATTTTGCTAAAGTTGTCAGTGAATATGTGTTGGAACTAAAAAAAAATGTTTTTTTCAAATATTTCTTCATGTCACAACTTTAATCCCAAACCTTTCTGTAAGCCTAGGAATGAACCTAACCTGCCAGTTTGTTGTGGATAGCGGGTTTTGGTAAAATATATACCTGCTACTTCCAGGAAGAAAATAGAAATTGCACACCATTACATAGGGCAAGTACTTTCAAAACCATCCTCTCACTTACATGTAAAGTTTTTAAAAGGAATAAGGAGGCTTTTATCTGGCCATCTCAAGATGGCTTTGATTATGTTGAACAGGAAGATGTTTTGATGACCCTTTCTGAACCACAAATGGATCGTAGGGGGCATTTAGTCTTTAAAGATGATCAGTTTGTAAAAAAAGTATAATTTGAAGTAAAATCGCATCAACATTTGCATTGTATCTTGTACTAGAAATAAAATTTTGAATTTAAAAAGCTTGATTTTCAGAAGATGTAATTCCGTTACCACTGATGTAATTCCGTTACTTCTACTTAAACTGCAATTAAAAATATTTACTAATGAGTATATTCTGAACAACAAATGTTTCTTAGAATATAATATGTAGTTAATTTAACCACATAAAACAAACAATGATAGCATGGCTAGATTCACAGAAAATTAAGTTTGACCAAACAACACTTTTATCTTTGTCTTTTTTCTGTAATTCCGTTATCAAGCATTTAAAAATTTCTAAAAAAATCTTATATTATTTTAGAACTTTTTCAAAGGCACACTTTGTTTTCTGTATCTATGTAGTTATTATTCCTGCAAAAAATCAGAACTTTAAAAAATAATAAACAGTCTTAATTCTAATAAAAACTTATAAATTTCTTCTGATCTGTAATTCCGTTACCAAAGAATTGGCCCACCCCAATCTTCAGTTAAAAAAAGTAGCTGATTTACATAAGCTTGCAATTATATAAAAAAAAAGATTATTTCAAAAATCAAAAGTAAATTTAGTTCATATACTTTCTACGCTTTCTGTATAATGGTTTGATTATGCATAGATATAACAGTTTCTCTATATATGGAACATTATACTGTAAAATTAGAGAGGTAAAATTTGTTGTATTAAAATAAATAGTTTTCTACACATAAGGTGTCATTGACCAAATAATGATTATTTTAAAATCTGTAAGTATTCTTAATTTAAGAAATATTGGTTAAAATGAAATTTTCTAGCATCTAATTAAAGTATTGTGTGTATATTATATAATTCAATAAAGAAATATTAATTTGCAGTTATTTACACTAAATATTCATTTTTACAGTACTTTTTATTTCATTTCATTCAAAATATGATAATATAATTCTCAAAACATATTTACATAAATATTTTAAATACCTTACTATGGAATACATGAAAAAAAAGGCACATAATATTTTCTCCAGAAATGGTGAAGAAATACTAGCTGTAAATTACAGAGTTGAATTATTCAATTAGTGTAATTTAAATAAAATAAATATATATAAATGAGTTAATTGAGTTGACATTTGTTATTTTTTGTTCACACTGAGTTAAAATTTATATTAACAAAAATCTAGATACGATGAGACAAATAAATAAATAAATAAATAATAACAATAATATAATACAAATCCAGGGCAAAACATTGAACAGGATGAGAAATAAGCCAAAGTTTAAACTTACACATGGAACAAATCTAGACAAAATAGAACAAAATATTTACTTACATGCATATAACTTTATAATATATTAGTTTTTTCTTCAGATTTAAGCTAAAAAGGATTTAATCAGTTTTAAAGTTTAAAAATAATGCTTGAATTGTTCGAGTTTCCTCTGGTGCAACAGTATATGTTCTTCCTGTAGCAGTTACAGGAATAGACACTCCTTTTATTATTTGTTCACATGGAATCCAACAAACATCTGAGGATTTTGGCCATGAATATGAAGAATTAGCGCCATGAGGATACATGAACATAATTTTATAGTCGGTAAGTTCTTCACAGTAATCTAAAATTTTCTCAATCCACCAATTTATCCCATATACACATGCAACATATTGTTCACTTTTAAATATCAATGGTCTGACAATTTCATTGATTCCCGAAGGAGCAATAAATTTTGTTGATGAACTGTCTGAAACCCTGGAAACCAGCATATGGCAATCATTGATTGGTACAAAGCAGTGATTCAGTCTTGTTTCTATGATTGTATCTGCTTTTGCATACCTATTTGCTAATTGACTGTTTGCGGTTTCAATTTCAGATTTTGTTACAAAAAAACTTCCAATTCTTTTGCAAAATTATAGAGATCAAATGCATTTAATATACCATCTTTAAATGGACGCTGAAGACTTGAAATGATCTTTTTCTTTATATAATTGCAAGCTTATGTAAATTAGCTACTTTTTTCAACTGAAGATTGCAGTACCATTACTTTATCTAATATGTGATTGATGAAATATTTAGAACAGGGTTGCCGGCTTTTTTTGGTTTTATCCACTTAAAAAAAGCCGGCTTTTATTTTTAAAGTGTTAATTTGTATCGAATTCATATTAAATTTGGATTGATTTATTTTTAATACATTTTTAATTATTTACTACAAAAAAAGTTATAAATTTCTATTTAATTTTTCAAATAAATAAGTCTTTATAACCGCTAGAAGTCAACTGTGAAGGCATTATGTCTGAAAAATACAAATCTTGGAAAAAAAGAAATATACTCAAAAAATGTGTTTTAAATTTCTATATTTCATAGTTCTACTTATATTACACATTCTTAAGAATTATATTTAATTGAATTATGACAAAATGTAACATATCAAAGCATTCATGGAAACATTCTTACAGGCCAGTATGTAAAGATTAAGTCATAAAATGAACAATGTTGAAAGAGAAATTAGGAAGGATTCAGTATTTGAGGAGAGTTTAATGCATAACTATATAAAATTAAACAACAATAAAAAATGTTCTAATAAAATTTGTTGAATTAAAATTTTGAACAGGTCTTTGTTATTTAAAAGTGCATATATGCCTACTTGCATGAATGAATATATTCATGCATATGCTAATTGAGAATACTGAAATAAATCGGGAAATATAATATGTTATGAAATATACATAATTCGAAATACTATTTTCATTAGTTTGAGAAATGGTGTTTTTTTTATGTATGATTTTAAATGTTTATAGCAGGGTTGCAAAAAACCCATCTGCCCAAAAAAATGTGGTAATGGGTGGTTTAATGGGTAAAACACACTCTAAAAAACCCAGTAAAACCCACGTTAAAGCAGGTTTTATTGGTTTTTCAATATCTGTGGTCAAACTTTATAGGGAATATAACAAGACATTTTAATAACTAAGTAATAACATAACATATAACTAAGTAACTATAGTCCTCTTTAATTTTTTAAAGCAGTAAAAATGGAAAAACAAGGGTAAGATTTTTAAAGGTCAATGTAAATCAGAAAAATCACTTGGTATGGCCATTTTATAATTTAACTGACATATTTGCAATTCTGACTATAAACCACTAGCAACTCCATCAATGTGTTATTCTAGTATTAATGTTGTCATTATTGAAAAATTGAGTTATATCCCAATTTCTCATAATGAAGCATAATTAAAATCTCAATCTTTCATTTTAATAAATTATTTAACTCAAAGTAAATTAAACATCATTAAAATTAGTTAAAAGACACTTAAAAATGCTTCACTGTATAAAAGCCAACTATGGCCAAAAAAGGCCAATTTTGGCCAAAAAAAGCCGGCTAAAATCAATAAAAGCCAACCGGCCTGGCTTTTTTTAATTTTAGCCGGCTTTTTTGCAACCCTGATTTAGAATGATATATAAAGAGAAAAACCTACTGTTCCATTCCACCCCACTTGCCCCTATATGTGAAGTAAATCACCATATGTATGCATTGCATTTATAGGTATTTTATAATTATACATTATATTCCTTAATTATTTTCTTATCTTTTTCAGTGTAAAATTTTTTCACTTGTCATTTTTTTTTTGGGGGGGGGCTGGGGGGCAGATTCCTACAAAATTAGTACAAATGAGGTTTTGAATATACTTTTACATTAATCTAGATGTTAGAAAATTTTATTTTAACCATTATTTTTTTAATCAGGAATGCTTACAGAATCTAAAATGATAATTATTTGGTTAATGACACCTTATGTGTAAAAAACCATTTATTTTAAAACGACAAATTTTACCTTTCCAATTTTTTTTTTAATTTAAAGCACACAGATGGAGCAATGTTTTTACCGAGTTTCAAAAAAATTTATGATGATTCATTTTTTTTTATGAGCCATTACAATCTGCCCTTTTTGGGGGTGAAATTTTCACTTTGCACATAATAAAATGTAAAGAAATGAAAATTTATTATTGTTTCGATGTAAAAAAAGCATTTTTTGTACAAATAGCTTCAAATTGGTACCAGATATATAAAATTTGAACCATTAGTTGTCAAGTTATGGCCATATTTAGACACTGATACAATTCCAAGATGGCCGCCATTTCGTAAAAATGGTCAGTTTTCAAATGGCTATATCTCAGCCAATATTGTGAAAATTACTTTTAAATTTCAGATTTGAGGGTTTCACTACTGTGTCTGTCTATGATAAAAATTTAAAAAAAATCTGTGACTATGATGCAACAAGTTTTCTTTAAATTGGTTGATTTCACGTGGAATGACCCAACAGTGAAATCTTAAAAAATTTATTGTTAGCAAAATTTCTGAAAAAAAAAATAGGTGTTGTAAATATAATATATTATGTATACTTTACATGTAGTCAACAGAGCTAAATATTTAAAAATTCACTTATTTTTTTTTTTTTTTTTTTTTTTTTTTTTTATCTTTGAAAAAATTTAAGATATTGCTGTTATTACTGGTAATTGCTTTTTTTTTATTTATTTTTTTTTTTCCTGCAAAAAAGCTTAGTTACCCAATAGCAGAAATTTTTCCAAGTGTCTGTAACAGATACGTCAGAGAGAAAAAATAATCTGCAGGTAAAATATTTTTACAAGTGAAGTGGTAGTTAATCAAACAATCACTTACCGTAAAATGGGGTGAATAGGAACGAAACTTCCCGGTCATACAAATAAATTCATTATAAATGTATGTGTTGATATTTTTAGTTGCCATTTTTTTTGTAAGACGGTAATAACATTAAGAGTTGGGAAATTTAGTTTTGACATGTTTGTATCACTACTGGGGTATATAATAAAACTTCAAGAGGATCCTCAAAAACCTCATTTTTTCAATGCCTTCAAAACTTCGTATGTAAGTACACTATTTTTCGTATTCTAAACTTAAGAGAGGGAATTTTTAACTAATGATAGACCTGTAAACGATATGCTGTACTAAATTCTACTTTTTTCTAATCTACATAATGAAAAAATAAAAATAAGCTTTTTAAGAAAAAAATATCAACCGACTTCAAAAAAGCGCTAAAAAGAATTAAATAATTCTTTAAAATTCTCTAATGACAAAACGTTATCCAATAAGCACACATCGGATATCAGGTACCGGCATAAAAAACGGTTAAATTTAATATGTATAATTTAATATCCACCAAACAGAGATTTTAGAGATAATATTATTTTACAAGAGATGAATTGACATATTTATGATTTATTTTATGAATATATACATATAAAAAGTAATGAATTACTTTTTGAAGTTGGTGCCAAACAATCACAATCGATAATGATTATCCCCATTTTAATTATGGTACTAGGCATAATTTAGCTATAATTCTTAATATACATCAAATAGTTTGGCACCAACTTCAAAAAGTAATTCATTACTTTTTATATGTATATATTCATAAAATAAATCATAAATATGTCAATTCATCTCTTGTAAAATAATATTATCTCTAAAATCTCTGTTTGGTGGATATTAAATTATACATATTAAATTTAACCGTTTTTTATGCCGGTACCTGATATCCGATGTGTGCTTATTGGATAACGTTTTGTCATTAGAGAATTTTAAAGAATTATTTAATTCTTTTTAGCGCTTTTTTGAAGTCGGTTGATATTTTTTTCTTAAAAAGCTTATTTTATTTCCTACGTTTTAGTTATGCATACCGTAATACATAATTAGGTGTACTGGCACACGATAGCTCTTTGCAATGCATTACTAATGTACGCACTTTGCTAAGTTCTGATGTATTCAGTTTACTTGTCACTGTTTGATTGTCAACTTTTCTGAAACCACTTACAATATCGGTTAGTATCGTAGTGAATCTTAAGAATTTCTTTGTATGGTACACTGTTAAAAATCTGCTGCATTTTTTTGCTACGCACTCCAGCGCTTGTATAGAAAAAGATTACTTGACTATATTAAGGAGCATTCTCATAGGTCACAGTAGAGACATTATATACAAGCGGCGGAGTGCGTTTTTAACAGTGTAACTTCTTCAGACAAGATCTGCCGCTTCGAAAAGCTACCGCATTTATGAAATCTTAGTCTGCATCGAATCCTACGGTCATCGAAAGTGGGTATCAAAAGGTGACAATCCATCAAGTAAAGTGTCCTTACACATAAGAGCGCGACATAGTGTTTCCATATATGAGCACGCAGCAAAATGACTTCATATATTAATGTACAGTAAAATGCTTTTCTAGTGTAGTCAGTCAAAAGTACTCCCCCTTCACTCAGAAAAAGGAAAAAGAAAGATTTTAGCAAAAATCGCGCTATGCTTCAATCGATAAACAGCAACAATCTAACACCTATACAGGCAGTAATGGCATCGGAAATGAGCAGTGGCGATTCGACGAGGAATCTGAAACTCATAACCAATACCTGGCTGCCTCTATTAGAGAGTGACAGCATTTGATTCCCAAATATTTCTTTTACAGACGCTTTTGTCCCAAGTACACTGTTAAAAATTTGAAACTTTTGCTGTACACTGTTAAAAATCAGCTGCATTTTTTTGCTACGCACTCCAGCGATTGTCTAGAAAAAGGTTACTTGACTGTATTAAGGAGCATTCTCATAGGTCACAGTAGAGACATTATATACAAGCGGCGGAGTGCGTTGCAACAAAATGCAGCAGATTTTTAACAGTGTATCATCACTTCACCGCTTATATAGAAAGCGATTAGTTAAATGCATTATGAAGGATTCTCATTGATAAAAATAAAGATATTCTATAAAAGCGAGGGAGTGACGATGCAGCAAAAGTTGCAAATTTTTAACAGTGCATTGCATTGCCAGGCATTTTTTATTATGGAATTTGATGATGATTTCCTGGAAGAATTCGATTGTACTCGTATGAGAAGTTAACAAGATTGACGAAAATTGCCCGCTCAACAAGATGCTTGGTGACTAGATTTTGTCCAGAATCGTTTCAACCAATTATATACTGTGCTACATGTGTCGTCATATTCATATCGAGGAATCCTACACTGTAAAAAATTTGACACTTTTGCTATATCATCACTCTATTGCTTTTATAGAAAACGATTACTTCACCCAATTACGAAGCATTCTCATGGGTCAAAAGAGAGATATTCTACAAAAGCAGAGGAGTGACGATGCAGCAAAAGGGTCACATTTGTTATAGTGACACTGTAATAGGAAATGAGCGGTGGCGTACTCGATGAGGAATTTGAAACTCATTATCTATACCTGACTGCCTCTATAAGAGAGTGACAGCATTTGATTCCCAAATATTTCTTTTACAGACGCTTTTGTCCCAATTACACTACAAAAACTTTGAGCTTTTGCTGCATCATCAGTCCACCGCTTTTATAGAAAACGATTACTTTACTGTGTTATGGAGCATTCTCATTAGTCATAAAAGACATATTCTATAAAAGCTGTGGTGTGACGCTGCAGCAAATAGGTCAAATTTTTAACAATGTATCATGGAGCATTCTCATGGGTCAAAGGAGAGATATTGTATAAAAGCGGGGGAATGACGATGCAACAAAAGGATCAAAATTTTTACAGTGTACACTGTAAAAAATTTGGCCCTTTTGCTGCATTGTCAATCCACCACTTTTATAGAAAACGATTACTTCAGCCTATCGTGGAGAATTCTCAAGGGTCAAGAGAGAGATATTCTATAAAAACGGGGGAGTGATTATGCAGCAAAAGGGTAAATTTTTTTACAGTGCACACTGTTAATAAATGTGAACCTTGTCCAGTTAGGATTTCACACTTTGAAAAGATCGTGTGTCTATGTAAGTGTAACTTCAAAACATGAAAAATGAACGTTTCTAATTGGTCAGTTGCTTTGAAAAGATATTGAACTTTAATGTTTTAATTTTTTAAAAAGTTTTAATCAACAGATTTTAACGAAATTTGAATGGGACCACATGGGCCCCATACGCTTTCAAACAAAAAAAGAATTATCAAAATCGGTTCATATTTACGAAAGTTATGCGTGAACAACAAATACATACAGGTCGAAATCATAACCTCCTCCTTGAAGTCGGTTAAAAAATGGCTTGTAACATTAAAGGTTTAAGATTTACGGGGTGAATCGGAACACGTTTTCTCTCATGGTTTATTTTTCTATGCAGTAATAGTTTCATGTAATATATGAGAACATGTTTACAAATTTGTATTGTAACAATATTTTGTTTGTTCTAATTACTTGAAGAGTTTAAAAGTGCCAAAAAATTACTTGGTTGAACAAAAATGTCAACGCCTAATCCAACAGACATGGAGACACAATAAAAGAATTTAAAAATAGCAAATTAGTTACAAAAACTGCACAGAATTATTCTCTGACCTGACATCCACAACATTACACAAACATCTCAAAATGAAAAACAATTAAAAAAGAGAGAGATGCAAACAGTACTAATTGCTGGGGATGAGGCGTATTAATAGATCGTATCGTATTAATACATGCAGCGATTGAGGCTACTCAATAGATTCACTTACCCAATGACTTCTAGTAAAGGATAACACAGAACAGGGCTGAATTTGTATTAAATTCTACTTCTGCAAATCGAATATAATTTCTTAAAATAAATTTTAATTTTTCTTGATTTCAAAGTTGTTTTCTAATTTTTAAAAAGGCATAGCTTTACTTGTATATAAGATAAAAGCTTGGTTTGACAGTAACTATGTTCTTCCCTTACCATAATTACCTGTTTTTATTAACCCTATTAAAGTTTGAATCGTAATAAATAGAGATTATAACATTTGTTCCAATTCACCCCTATCTGCGGGGTGAATCGGAACACCATTAAAAAAGTAAATAATACATATATAAATAGTAAAAATGTTTCGTTTTTGCTTAAAAAGTAAAGAACAAAACAAGACCGAAGTTTCTAGTAGAAAAATAAAAAAGTTAAAAAATCAGTTGTTGACAAATAGACTTCAACGTTAAAACGTTGAAGTTGAAAAGTGTTCCGATTCACCCCATTTTACGGTACCTGTAGTGTTTTTTAGGCATTTTATAAGTTTTTATTTCTTAATAATCTTAAATTTTTGTATTAAATAATATAAGGCTAAACATAATATGAAGCAAAATAAAAGTTCAATGAAAAAGAAACTGCAAAAGAGAAAAGAAAATCAGGGACATCCATCTCCTGTCTCAAACTTTTTATTACCAGGCTTAGTTGGTTATTAAGTCTAACCTGAACCAGAAATAAAATCTTATTTTGTGATTTTCATGTGAATTTGTATTATACTTTTATGTGGCAAGTTTCATTAAGTAATTCAAAGTAAATGTTTCTCATTTTTATTATGCATACTTAATTATACATTATTATTTACTTTACTTTTAATACTTTACTAATTTTACTTTACTTTTAATAATTTCTAGTCATTTAAAAAATTATCTTTTTATTATTATTATTATTATTTAAAGTGTATTTTACATAAGTATTTTAATACTTAACTATATTGTAAGCTGTAAAAATTCATTGAAATTTTGATTGCATTATTACATTTAAATTATTGTTTAAAAATGTAAATAGAGCAATGACGAGAAATCCACAGAATCCTAAAATTCACACAATTTCTGATCCTAAATTGTGTGGATTTGAGGAGTCTTCTGCGAAATCAGTATGAGAGTTTGACATCTGTCTCTTTCAGCATAAACTGTGTATATTACAGGGATGAGATTCTTCTGCGGTTTTCAGCTTTTTTGTTATTTTCAAATTTTCTGATTTACCAAAAAAAATACAAGGTGCGTAATTTCGTCAAAAAATCATGAAAAAACGACTAATTTTTGGCCAATTTTGTCAAAAGATTCGCGAAAGGATGGTTAATTTCATCACAAAATACCGAAAAAACGGCAGATTTTGTCAAAAATCGCGATAAAACGACAATTCTTGTCCAAAAATCGCGATAAAACTGCAAATTTCGCCAAATGTTTTGCGAAAAATCGCAACTTTTGTCAAAAAATCAGGATAAATCGGTAGGTATCGTCAAACGATCGCAATAAACCGGTTGATTTCATCAAGCGATCGCGAAAAACAGCAGATTTTGTCAAACAATCGCGAAAAACGGCAGATTTCGTCAAAATATTCACAAAAAAAGGCAAATTTTTGAAAAAAAAAACTTTAAATTTTGCCAAAAGATTTCAACAAATGACAGATTTCATGAAGACATAGTGATAAAACTAAAAATTTCATCAAAAGGACTCTGAAAAAAACTAACCCAAAAATTAATTTTCAAAATTATTTTTTTGTCACTCTAAATACAGACTTTCCTGCTCCAAAATCCATTTTTGACACCTCTAAATCTTTCTGAATGAATGTGACTTCTGAAAGCACCCATTCATTGAACAAAAAATACCCTTATATTCAACAAAAGTATCCTTTTTTTCAACAAAATTTTTTTTTTCAATAAATCCGTCTTACCCTTTTTAAAAAGAAATGCAAACAATAGTGATACGTGTTATCTTCTGCACTCAAATAAGCATTAATTTATAATTAAATTTGTATCTTGCACATTTATTTTTTTAAAAATAAATGAAATTTTTCTCAATAGTTTTTTAAAAAAAATTATTGCATTTCAGTCTTCTTTTCCAAATGAACAAATTCAATTTTTGCATCTAAAAATGACTTTTATCAGTGAGGACCCACTTTTGTAAAAAAGAGACCCAGAATTTAAGTTCTAGGTCCTGGAGACCCAGGATTTTTAAAGTCCAGCGACATCACTAGATATCTTTAAAATGTGTAATAGCCAAGAAAAAAGCAGGAGAAAGAAATTTACCTTGTGCAAGAGCAAAGCTAAAAACTAAGAAAATTTCTATTTTCTTTTCCCTAACACTTAACCAAAAGTGTCTTACTGTTAGAAAATTTCAATAAAAAAAATATTCATGCCAATAACAGGGTTTTATTAATGTACTGTGTCTTGATAAACTAAATTTTCATTCGAGTAAGTATAAATAATTTCTGCAATTCACGTTAATAATTTCCTTTTAATTTAATTTACCAAAAGCTTAATTGTATGTTATATATTAATAGAATTATATTTGTTGTGATTGACATTCCTGTCATTGCTCAAAAGTCGTTCGCACAGTTTTCAGCTTCTTTGCTTTTTGGTCAATCTCATCCCTGATATTAAGTTGCTCAGAATTTTTTTCCTGTGTGTCTGTTATAATAATTGGTTGTTTTGAGTGCTGAAAGATCTTTCTTCACATTTAGTGCTATGTTTTTAATCAAAAAACTTTGGGTGCTTCATCTAAATTTAGACTTTTGTAACTTTTTTAATAAAACTTTTTTAAATGTTATGTCCAGAGAAACTTTACATGTTTGCTGTTATGGTTTATTATTGCCCAATTGAAACTATTTCCTTAAAGTCATTTCTAAGAAGATACACAGAGTTTATATTTCCATATTTGACAGGTCAATATGATTGTAAATATGGCAGTAAAAAAAAAAAGATTATAAAGTGGGAAAATTCTTAAAATGCACCATTAGTGGTTTTTTAAGATATGAGTGGTGAAAATGCTTCTCTAAAAGTGAAAATAAAGAAATCTTTTGATACAAAAACTTTGATAAAAAGTGTAATATAAGTAGTGTTTTTTCCCCTAAAATTAAAACAAATGGATTTTTACTTGACTTCAGTATTTTAGTATGTTTATTTGCTATTTCGTGTAATTTTCAGGAAAAGGTTTGAAATTGAAGAAGGCAAAAGAAGAAGCTCAAGCTGAAGTAATGAGATTCCGTGAGGAACGAGAAAGGCAGTTTAAGGAATATGAAAAACAGGTGGCTGTTTTTAATAAATTATTTCTTGCTGTGTGCATTTATTTTAGAATCTGTTTTCATTTATTACACTGATTGCTTAGCTTAGATTTTTTTCTATGTTTCTATTTGAAATAATATCACACTTATTTATAAAATGAAAAAGCTTAAAAATGTTATGTTTGAATTTAAACTGAATTAATTTCAACTATATTTTTTTTTCTTGGTTTTGATTGCTAAAAATCGATTTTAATACTTGTTAAGGAATATCACTCCTTCTAGATAATCCTTGTTATAGCTTTGCTGTATATTCAAATGTAAACTGTTGATATATCCTTGTCAATTGAATTGGATATATTGACTAGGGGAACCTAGAGCGTTAAAATTCTCCCCCTTCTGTTTTTAAAACCATATTTTTATCTGATATGGCCATGTATTATTGATGTTGCCCTCGACAACCAAGAAATTTTTGTAAGTGGCCCATCTCTTAAAAAGGTTGTGCACCCCTAATGTACGCCCTTTAAGAAAGTTTTAAAAAGTTTTTTTTACTATACGTAAATAGACTTACTGCTGTAACAAATACAGTCACAGCAAAAAAAAAAAGAAAAAATCTTAACACTCTGCGATTTTAGATGTTTTGTTGAATATCTAGAAATATAGACAAGGTATTATTTTGAAATTCCAGGTGTGTAAACAAAATAGTACAGGTTATATATTTTTTACACTATTTATTACACTAATCAATGGAATATGGATACAGCCCCTTGTCTTTTTGTTTCATTTTGTCTCATTGAGTCTTCATAGACCAGATTTGCATCACCTACAAAAATTATAGAGAAAGTTATGGATAGAAATATTCTTTATGAAATAAAATGAGTGAAAATTTTGACAAAATCAATAAAACTTTCCTGAGTTTTCATTGTTGTTTCAGCTGCTTTAAGTTTGTTTTCATTACTAAGTACTTTTTAAACACAAAATTTTAAAGAGCACTCGGATACAGTTATATTTATGTCTTAATAGTTCTTACAGTCAGAAATTCTCTGACATTTTATTTATGCAATGCTAATGGAACCAATGCAAAAATGCATTTTTTTTTTTTTTTTTTTTTTTTTAACTGGATATTGATATTTTTTTCATAAATTTTTATTATGAGGTGCACAATTGTCATTTCTATAACCACAGAAAATATTGAAGAATTTGAACAAGAACTTTTAGCTATTAAAATAAAGGAGGAGGGGAGTCTTGAGAGCTTTTTTACCTTTAAATACAGTGAAACCCCGACATATCGTTCCCGCATCCATCATTTTCCCGCATTCATCGTTTTATTTTACGGTCCCTGCACAAATTATGCTTAAATAATGTTTAAAAAACCCGCATACATCATTCTTTAAAAAATCATTTTCCCGCATTCATCTTTGGAAAATGTTTCTTTTCATCGCAATGAAATTAAAAGTCGTGCAAATCCATACAACATACAAATTAGAGTTACTTCTTTTGTACTAAAATAACTCATTTGTGCTGTTTTGTGTTGATGATGGAGACAATAATGAAGATGAAAAGTGATTGTATATAGTAGAGGATGCCCTTGTGTTTCCATTGATTAAGATGTCGTGACATGTGGTATCCTAAACATAAGAGAAATGTGTAATACTGCAAAAAATGTAAATAATGGCAAAGATGGCATTTCTAACTATATGAACTTTTATGAAATTAAATATTCATATGAAATTAAAGAAAATGACCAGAAAATATGTTGTATGTCTTGCAAATTTATTTTTTTGAAAATAAATTTGCAAAAATTCAAACAATATTATTGTTTTTTTTTTTTTTATAATAAATATCAATTTTTTATAATTTCATTGTATTGCATTTACAGTTTAATAAGCAACAAATTAGTATTTAGGAGTATACTGTATACATTGCACTGCATTTTAAATACATAAACATTGTGCTTTTTCATATTTTTCAGTTAATCTGCATTCATTGTTTTCCCGCATTCATCGTTTTTTTTTTTTTTTTTTTTTTTTCCCTGAACCCCTTGAAAAACGATGGATTGAGGTTCTACTGTATGATTATATTTTCACCTAGGCTACAAAAACATGTTTTTAATTATTAAAAATTTCAAAAACTTTGAACAGTAAAGACAATATTTTAAAGCATTTAAAATATTGGTAGACTCATCTCCTCTTATTTTTTCCAGTATAAAATATACAAACTACTCCAACTAAAAACTACAATAATTAAGATAATCAAAAATGTAATTATATGTAAAATAAAATAGCATGTAATTGTAACATGTTTAATTGAATGATTCAAAGTTGAAAAAAAAAAAGAGAACAGTTTGAAATATCCAAAAATTTAAATTACATCTATCCTTATAAAAGATTAAAAGAATAAACTTCATGTAAGAAGAATTCTCTTGCTACATCTTTTTCCCACACTGAAAGAAGAAGAAGAAAAAAAAAAAAAAAGATGCAATTTTACACATTATACCCGTAATACAAAAAGAGTCACATCTCAAAATCTTAATTTTTTAGGAAATGTAAAAAATTGTTTCAGGCTGTGGTAGGTGCAATGAGCATGTTGCAAACACAACTGCTACCTGTTTATTGGATTTCAAGTGCATATTAGGAGATTGGTAGAAGAATGAAGCCTTATATTTTCTTTATCAATTATCTTAAAGAGCAAGCTCAAGCTTATTTTAACTGAATTTGTCAAATGTCTTTATTTTTCTCTCTAGAATTCTTCTTTATTTTGAATCAAGCAGAAAATTCTGATGTAGACATGCAATTACTTTCATTCCTTTCTTTTAAATGTGGTACAAGGGAGGAAAGTTCTGTTATAGAACACAACAGCTATTGGCTGCGTTGCAGGAGCAAAGACACGTCATGCATGACGTAGCAGAGGCAAGAAAGAAAGGTAGAAAGGAGTGTGTGTCATCATTTTTCCAATTCTCTTGCTATTTTTCCTGCCACATCTTTTCTAGGTTGAATTTCTGAACTCTTCGCTTTGCAGTTAGTAACTCTTTAACCATGTATAACTTTTACATGATCAGAGGCTCGCATGTGTATTAGTGTTTTTGTCTTTGCAATTCTCCTTTTTTTTTTTTTTTTTTTTTTTTCTTTCTTTTTTGAAAAGCAATTAAGTTTTTGGACGAGAACGATAATATTAAATATGATGAAAGGAAGAAGAACAAGTTCTGTTGGGAATGGATAAACAGAACAGATCATCTTGATGGAAAAAAAAACACGTTTGGTGTAAAACAATTCAAAAAAGCAGGATATTGCTTTTTCATATTCTATGGTAATTCTGTTAAATATGATAGTGACAGTTTTAAGGGATTATATTAACATTCCAGTACAGCTGTTCATGAAAAAGCCAGGAAAGCAGTGTAACATACTCAGATTATAGATGGATCTTGTTCTGCAAATGAAGAAGTAGTGGTAGGAGACAAAAGGACCGTCAATCTTCTGACACAAAAATGTCGAGCAGAAGCTGTTGTTTGTTCATTTATAGTGAACATTCGCTTTCATTCTCGTTGGCTCCTGAAATAATTGAGTTGTGTAAAACTTTAGCACATGACATGCAATCATTAAATTCATTAAGTCTGACAAAAGTGGCGTATAAATTTAAACATGGACTTTCCAAAACTATCAAATGGCAAAAAATAAAATGCACAAACTTTTCTCTAAAAATTGACAAACATGCTACAAGGAGCTCAGAAAGCATATTAGCCGTATTGGTGCAGTACTTTTGTGAATTCAGTAAGATTAATTGCACATGATGGTTTAAATATGCCAACCCTGAGACATAATATTTGAATATTCACTTAAATCTGATATTTTTTTAAAAGGTATTTGTTTTACACTGGTTTTTGAAAAAATAATTTCAATAAGATGTATTATATGTATGCACATTGACCTTCCTATAATAAATTATACATTCTATCTCCAATTTTGTTTTCTTTTTCATAATTGACAAATTCTGTTCTTTAAATTTCTATGACTATCTCTGGATGAGGTTTCTCTTTCAAACAGCATCTTTTTGGTCTTTTAATTAAATTTATTTTAATGATAACATTTTAGCATTACTTTTTAATGATGATTTTGTGTTTTAACTACTTTTCAATCGACCAACCAATCTATTCTTATTCTTTGTATACAAAATTTCTTGTTAAAATTTCTGGTATTTCTACATAAACCCTCAATCAACCCTGTAATAGTCCATCATTTTCAGCTTAAGCTTTTGTCCAAACCTTGGCATATAGCATTAGAGAAAATAAATGTACCTCTGTGAGAGAAGGGCAACATACTCGCAGAACACCTGTTGACCCTTATTATCAAATTATCTTAAGTAAAGAAATTCTTTACTTCATTCAAAACTTGGTGATAACAAGTATTAAAATTTTTTGCTATTATTAATAAAAATGTATGCCACCACTTGCCTTTCCATATGATGGAATACAAAAAATCAAGTTAAGGGTGCTAGTCACTCAGTTGCCGATATCTCCTCGGTAGTGTTAAATCTATGGGCATTTGATGCATTCTTATTTTCAAAATATCTCCTCAGGGAATTAATATTTTCAATTTCTTTTTTCAGCATTGTTTTCTTAAAGGATGCCACTTTTCTTCTTAGTTGTAAAAATATTTCTAAAATTTAAGCTCAATATTTTGTTTTAAAAAATGACAAACTAGAGATAAAATTTTAACACATCATATAAAATTATACATAAATTTTAGAAATATTTTGAAAATTAAGGGAAAAAAAGACACATTCTTTAAGGAGACAACACTGGAAAAAGAAATTTAAAATATTAATTTCCCTAGAAGATATTTTGAACATAAAAATTCATCAAACGTCCATATACTTAACATTATTGTGGAAAATTTGACCACTGAGTGACAAGCATTCTTAAGTAGAAAAATACTAACACAAATATCCAATAATTCCTGAAAGAATTGTATTTTCATTTTAATGACTCATATTTACTCTTATGTTTCTATAACTGAAAAAAAAAAAGTATTTTTCTCTTAAAGTTATCTTTTTTTGGTAATCTGTATATAGATGTATTAGTACTTAGTACGAAATTTATGTATACATACAATAAATATGAAGTGTAGATTTACTCTCTTCAGAATAACTAACAAAAATTTTCTAAAGACAGAAGGGAACCCCTGAATATTGTTTACCGCTGCCCCACCCCCTCCCCCCCACACAATGTAAGTCGGGTCTGGGCTCTGGGGTGGAGGGGGGCAACAGCAAACATTATTACAACATTTTAAAAAATTATTAATATTAGCAAAAAACACCAGGGTGTGAGAAGGGGGGTGTCTAAGACAGAAAATTGCATTTTTTGAATAGAGAAAACACAAAACCTAGAATCTTCTGGAGAGGATTAACCTCTTCAGTCCTGGAGTACCCATTTGGGTACATTAAAACAAAAGCCAAAATTACACCCAAAATTTTTTTATAAATGCATGGATTTCTGCTAGCACTATTTAGATACATCACAGTGTCCTATATTAACAATAAATGTGCTATATGTTTAAAGATGAAGGAACCATGTGACTTAGAAAATGGAACATTTCCAAGATGGATGACATAAACAATTTTCCAACGATTTCACGTCAAAGTATGTGAATAATAAAAAATTTTGAGTGAATTAAAAACAATATATTGCATTTTTTATAAACTATAATGTTTCAAGAATGATTTGGAGTTGTTTATAAATGTTGTTCATATCTGCATGGATGTGAAAAACATCTGTAAATATGTTGTACCCATTTGGGTACAATGGGTCTTAACTATACATTTCCAGCTAAAAAAAACTAATTTTCTGCGTAACTATTGTGTACACTTAGTTATAAAAAAAATTTTAGGAACGAATAAATTATTTAATTTAGTCTTACAAAACAATTTAAAAGGACTTTTTTCATTTTTTAAAAATAATATGAAGTAATGTACTGAATTTACTGCTAAAATATGTCATAATTTTTAATAACTTTAAAAAGTTTTAACACGTTTTGAAAGGTTGTATAGTTGTACAAGCCCGCATGTATTAATCAAAAACAGTATATAATAAATGATACTTTATTAGAAGATTATTATTAAAAGGTATGTAGTATATGTATAGTGGTATGTGTAGTAGTATGTGCAGGGCTTGAAATTCAATTTTTCAAAGGAGGGGAGTCTCCCTACCAACATTTATAAATGGAGGGGAGTTTGGCTGTTTGGGAGGGAGAAAATATGTTTAAAATCTGCCATTATTTTATGTGCTATTTAAAGAATTACCAGAATACAGACATAAAAAATATCACTGAAGCAATTTTTATCAACAATTCAGAATAATTATGCGAAATGTGTAAAAAAAAAAAAAAAAAAAACTTTTATACTGTCTAGTTTTTACTGGTGGTAAATTCCCTCCCGGTGCTAATTATTTTTGTCACAGGTCTAATTATTATTTTAATAATAATTGATAAAACTTCTAATTAATTTGATAAATTTATATTTATAATTAATTACTGATTAATAATTATAATTAATAATGTTATTTTTCTGTATTTTAAATGTGCAAGATACAAATTTAATCATAAAATAATACTTATTTGAGTGTAGAAGATAAGAAGTATCACTATTGTGTGCATTTCTTTAAAAAAGGGGCAAGTCAAATTCATCGAAAAAGATTTTATTAAAAAATGAATACTTTGTTGAGTAAAGGGATACTTTTTGTATGGCTGCTTTCAGGAATTGCACTCACTTAGAAAGATTTGGAGCTGTCAGAAGCTGATTTGAGAGTAGCAAAGAAAAAAATATATATATTGAAGCAGGAAAATTAGTTTGTTGAACAGAAAAATGAACTCCCCGTTATATTATTTTTGGGGGGAGGAAGGAGGAAGAGGTTCCTTTTGACGAAAGTTGCATTTTTTCGCTATCTTTTGATGAAATCTCTTTTTTTTACGATCTTTTCACGAAATCTGCCGTTTTTTCGGGATTTTTTGACGAAATTTGCCGTTTTTTCATGAATTTTCTGAGAAAAATTGCCGTTTTTTCGCGATCTTTTGATGAAATCTGATGTTTTATCGCGATTTTTTTTACGAAAATTGCCGTTTTTCGCGATATTTTCGGGAAATTTGTTGTTTATAGTGAAATTTTTGTCAAAATTTGTCGTTTTTGCGATTTTTGGACGAAATTTGATGGTTTTTTTTTTTTTTTCGTGAATTTTCTGAGGAAATTTGCCGTTTTTTCGCGATCTTTTGATGAAATCTGATGTTTTATCGCGATTTTTCTACGAAAATTGTCGTTTTCCGTGATATTTTGGGGGAATTTGTCATTTATAGTGAATCTTTTGTCGAAATTTGTCGTTTCTCGCGATTTTTGGACGAAATTTGACGTTCTTTCGCGACTTTTTTGACAAAAACTGCCGTTTTACAGAATTCTGTGACGAAATTAGGCATTCTTTCGTGAATCTTTTGACGAAATTTGCCGGAAATTAGTTGTTTTTTCGCGATCTTTTAACAATATTTGCCGTTTTTTATCAAACTTTTACGAAATCACGCGTCTTGTGAAACGTGTAAGAGCTTATTCTTTTGTGTGTCATCTCCGATCTTTTGAGTAATTCATGCGCAATAGCGCGTCCGCGGCATCACTGTTTCATAATTTTTGGAATTGAATGCGTTATTTTTTTGTGGGGGGGGGGGGGGGGGAGTGGAAATTCCGAAAAGAATCACCTCTATTTCGCCGCGGAAAATACAACGAAACTCGTTAATTGATTGCAGGGAAAAAATTGCAAAATTTGTTAATCAGTCGCGGAAAAAATCGTGATTTTCAATGATTTTTCGCTGTAAAAAAACTCGCAAAATGTGTCGATTACTCGCACGAAAATATCATAAAATTCGCAAAACGGTCGTGAGAGTTGATCATAGTTTCAAAATGCAAAATTTTTTGGGCGGGAGCCTCCCGTCCACATTATTCTTTTGGGCGGGATTTCAAAATTTTGGGCGCGAATCCCGCCCTGAAATTCAAGCCCTGATGTGTATATTATCTGTGGCTTCCAGTAATAATCAGGTAAGGCACATTTTTAATATTTTGAGTAATTAACATTTAAAGTTTTTAAATGTCTTTTTATCATTACTTTTATAAAATAGATTAGAACTTAATGATTTTCATTACATTCAATTAGGATATAAGAGCTTCTGTTTTTTTGCCAAAATAGTTATATAAAAATATTTTTTATTAATTGAGAACCAATTTAAAAAAAATTTTAATTTTTAAATGAAAATTTATAGTTGCCCTATGACGGGAAGTATTCAATTTTTTTTTTTTTTTTTTTTTTTTTTTCAGTAATATGGCAGATTAAAGCACTCTTTTAAAGCTACATTTTCACAAATTATCTCAATTTTTTCAAAAATGTGCCATACCCTGGTTATTACTGGAAGCCACAGATACATCAGATACACAGATAGATGTATAGTAGCAAGATATGCATTACAATTATTACAAGATGTGTATAATATTTTTGCGCAATACATTGCTTTAGGTAAAAAAATCATTTAAGTTGTTTAAATTGATATAACTTTTAAACAATAAATAGTTTTATTTTTGTTAAACAAAATTGGTTTTATTTGTTTAAAAAATGACATTTTTACTCAATTGCGACCTGATGCACCCATATGGGTACATAAATTTTAACTATTTAAAAATTTTAAAAATAAAAAACTAATTTTATTTTCTTTTTCTAAGCCTAAAAGCACCATAATTAGCTAACAAAATAATTTTTCTATGCAGCAGATTTTTCTCGGGACTGAAGAGGTTAATGTCTCACGATGTGCATATTTCAATTCTCCTCATTCTCTTTCTGTTTTACTCTTTTGATAACAGAGATGGGATGGAGGCTAATTTTGATCATAACTTAAAATGGCAGCCTGGGGCCTTAAAAAATTAAAAATATGAGCCGCAGGTGCATCAGAGCCTCTCTTAGACCATCCTTATCAAAATTTTCAGACTTGCACATACGGTAGATTTCGCTAGTCATAAAGACAGATAGAGTGACATACACACAGACAAAGCAAAATTTTCTTTTATTAGTACAGATTACTAAAAACTTTAATTATATCCCTTCAGTTTTTACAAGATCTAAAAAAACGTTGATAGAATGCTAATAAAGAAAATAGGTCTGTAATATCATTACAAGATTTTGTTGTCTATTGTTTTATTACATATTGTAAATGTGACTATAAAGTTTAATATTCTTAACATAAAGATCATAATGTCTTCCTTTGCCATAATTACCATGCTTAACTTTTACTTAGCTTATTTTTTTTTCTTTTCTTTTTAAATAGCATATGGGTTCCAAGGAAAGCAATGCTGTCCTAATTGAAGATTCAACTGTTAAAAACATAGAAGCAATGAAGCATATGGTTGCACAGAATAAGCACAAGGTTATCCAGTACTTAATTAGTCGAGTGTTTGAAGTTGAACCTAAAGTTCATGAAAATTTCAGATATCAAGCATAAGGTTATTCAATATTTAATTAGCCAAGAGTTTGAAGCTGAACCTCAAGTTCATAAAAATTTCAGATATTGATAGATATTTATGTGTGTTATAATGCTGTTATGAGCAGTTGAATGATTTGTTATAAATGTGTAGTGAAAAGCTAATAATTAAAGGCAATGTTTATTGAAGTGCATGTTTCAGATATTTTGTCATTGGCTGCAATTTTATGCTGAAAAATTATCAGGATATATTTTTTTTTCTTTTTAGTGTTGAATAAAAACTGCATATTTTCTGTTGGCTCAGTTTAGTAAAAACAAAAAGGTGCTGTTAAATTTTATTAGATATTATATCTTAAAGATTGCTTGTCATTTACAGGCAAATTTCAAATATAAATCATAGATATTTCAAACGTTAGGCACACTTCAAATGCTTATATTTTTCATTAATTCATCTTTTTTTATATTTTGAAAGTATCATTCCATAGTATTATTTTCTATCATTTTATATGTATACAATTTTTTAATAAATGTTGCTAAAATATCTTTGAATATGCTTGTTTACATTACAATCCAATTACAAAAATTATTGATAATCGATTTGTTGATTTTAGAATGAAAATTGAATAGATTAAATGATTTAAAAAACTTTTCTTTTTTTAGAGGGGAGATATTTTTCTTATAAAATGAAAAAATATTTGTTATTTCTGCAGTCTCAAAACTTTAGGATTTTTCTTTATCAATTGCCCCTCCCCTCCCCCCCCCCTCAAAAAAAATAATAATAATAATAAATTAAGAAGTCTAGAAAATGATTAAAAACTTTAAATACAAACCACCTTAAAAAAAATTATACACTTGGGTGTTTCAGCTCATCACTGTTTTTATTTATTCAATTTTTATTACTTTATGCAAGATATAACTCATGATGTAACGTTCAGTGCAGCATTTTAAACTCATTCTACTTATAAGGTTGATTGTTGTGATATTCTTAAAATGTTCTGTGTTAGACTCTGTTGAGATTTTTTTTTTATTACGTAGTTTAATCTCTTGCCTCCATTTTTAGTCTATTTATAAAAAATACATGTTTTTAAAGAGATTATATTATTAAGAGATATGTGTTTAGATCAAAACTGTATAATTTGGTATGATGTGAAAATAGAACACTATTCTAAAACTATTTTATATCACTAAATAGTTTTAGAATAATTTTGGTCAAAGTACTGTGAGGTTATAATTTTCATATAAAAAGGGCTTCAAAAAGTATACTTCGTATAGCATTAAGATATTTTTTTGGTCAAGATTGAATTTTGACCATTAATTCAACTATTTCATACACATTAGCAATTTTCCATAATATATATGTAATTGTTAATAAGTATACTATATTTATATCATTGTTTAATATATGTGCTTACATACATTTATTTATTGTTATATGTTAATAAAAATTTTTGATACATACATAGCCAGGCTAAATAGTTCAGTTTTGTTTTCATACATTTATATCATTTGACAACAAATTTCTATTTTTCATCCTGAACTACACTAAGGTCATTTTAAAAGCTTTACAGTCATGTAAAAGAGGAATCCCAGATTTTCGTTACTATTATTAAAGACTATTATAAAGCAATGTTTATGTAAATAAATAATTTAAAAAAAAAGATTGAAAGGTTTATTGATATTATAATCCAATCTTAAGGGAATTAAACTTTATAACTATTTTCAGTTAAAAGGTAACTTAAATATATGCATTTTGTTTAAACTGATTTTGTATGGAAATTGCAAATCTTCTTTAAAAGTATACTATTTCATTCCATGTTTGAATGTTGTATTATAGCTAGTCATGAAGTGAAATGGAGTTGGAATGATGTTTTTATTATTATTATTATGGGGTTATTTGTTGAGATTATAATGTGTAAAGAAAAACAGATGTATGTATATTATGCAAAATAAATTTATGACCACAAAATTTGTCTTGTCATTATAGTATACATAATAAATACAGCATTTGAAAATTTTATATATTCAAAGAAAAGTTTAATTTAAATGTCACCCCTAAGGATCCACTACAGGCTTCCCAAATTCAGCCTGTTACATAACATATTTATATTTTAAATTAATAGACTTTTAAATATGTTTACATTTCTGAAGAAACATCATCCTATAATTAAACTTATTCATGAAGCATACTTACATCTAAAATTCATGGAATACAGGATAATAAAAATATTAATGACTACCTGAACAATTGCATACATAAACACTGGCAGGGGCAGGAAGAAATCAACTTAGTTTAACTTGATAATTTGAAAAAAAAAAAAAATTCTCAGAGCCTTTCTAGTTGACGGCATGAAAGCAAGCAGTGAGAGAGAGAGAACACAAAAGGAATTTGTTTAGTATCAGTTCCATGCAATTTTGGAAATGCAGTTGTGTCTATTCAAAATCAGTAACAAATTTCATTGACTATTCTGACTTTTTCAGGTATCGAAATTTTGTGATTTTATAAGAATACAACTTTCACAGCTGATTTTAAAGTAACAAATAGTTTAAAAAGAATTCTTGCAAAATTTACAAATTGTTGTACATCTTTTATGTTAAACATGCACACTTTTAGCATAAGGTTTTTCCATTTTGTGCAATCAAGATAAAGTTCTAATCATATCAGTTACAGATTGCTTTGATATATTCAATGTCTATGAATTAAAAATGCTCAATAAATTAAGCTAACAAGTATTCAGTTCCCAAATAAAGACACATAAATAGACTGAAATGTCTAAATCAATCTTACAACATTCAATATAAAGTTTGTGACCTTCTAGTTGAAAATTTCTGTGTAACAAAGATAGATTAAATAACAGGACATTTTTTTTTTCTTCCTTTGATGTTTTAAATTTCTGTAACTCTCTCTCTCTGTGTTTTAAAAATTCTTTGATTTTTCCTCAGGAATTGTAAATTTCTCTGACTTTTCCGGGTGGCTAGGCATCCTGAAAATGTTTCTCAAAGCGTGGTATTCAATTGAAGATCATATTTTTATTATTGATTGGACAAACATTTGCTATTCAGCCCTTTTGCCAAATATTCAGTTGGCTGAATATTTTAAAAGATCTTTCTAAATAAATCTGGATAAAAAGTGTAATTTTATAAAAAAAATCCAAATTGACTACATTCTGGTGCATTCATGAAGACATTTTCATTTTTATTTGCACAAAATATATAACTTTTTACATACTAAAAATTATACAGCCTTTCAATATTTCCTATAAAAGTTAGGGATCTCTTTAGGAAATAGTGTTCAAATTGGAGATTCAGTGAGGAATTTTCGCGTTTTCTAATTTTGTCAGAAAGCAATACAAAACTAAAAGGTATGACGGCAGTGAAATTTTTTTTTTTATTTTGAGCTGTAATTATTGATTTATAACGGCTTTACGTAGCACTACTTACCATGTCACGAAAACAATACTTTTCCTACGCCATGAGTTGTGATGTCATTGTTTATGACAACACCTGTCTATTGATACGCGGTAGAGGTCTGCACGGGCCGAAATTTCCAAGCCCGAAAGTTAAATTTTTGGCCCAGCCCGGAAAAAAGTTACAAATTCGACCCGAACCCGGCCTGGCTCGGTTGAATTTCTACAGAACATTGATCTTTAATCTAACGGAAGAGTTCAGACCAAAAAAACTTATCTTAGTCTTTTTTTTTCTGTCATGTTTATAATCTCTATTTATGCAGGAGTGCCATAAGCTGCGATATTTATGCTTTTAAGAACCTTTGTTTGTTGTATGTAAATGTTTAAGTTATCATTAGTATTATTAATACATAAAAAAAAAATCTTAAAAATAGTATATGGTAAAAGTAAAATCTTCTCGTTTGTTCTTAACAGATGTAAATGTTTAATATTTTTTTTCTCGCATATTGTTGTTTTCATTTTGCATGAATGAACAGTCCATTTAAACAAAAACTCCGTCATAATCATGTTTTTTTTTTATGTGTTTAATTCTATTTTAAGACGCCTAGTGATCTACGATTTTTTAAAAAGAATAAATTCTACTGTTTAATTGTAGAATAATGACGACTTAAAAGTATATGCTTATTTTGCAAAAATTTTTGGACCAAGCCAAACTTTACTGATTTATAAATAGACTTTTCCACGACGAGAAAAGGATTTTCATACGGGAAGATTCAACAGGAACTGATTATTTTTGTCCGTGAAGACTAGAAAGAACGAAATCAGTCTCGGCTTCGTACAGGAAAAATAAGTTAGGCTCGGCTCGGCCCGGCCCGATACTCCAGGAAAAAGAATTAAAGCCCGGCCTGGCCCGAATAGAAATCCGGCCCGCGCAGACCTCTAATACGTGTTCTGAGGGACTGTGTGTTGAATACGGTTTTTGATGTATCGACTTTCTTTTTCTCTCGTTATAAAATTAATGTGTTCTACATTATCTATTATGACTGACCTTACACCCTCATTATAACCATATATTTTTGTTAACAGTTTTACATTTTGACCAATTATTAATATAGGCATATGCTTTGGCTCCAGGATAATAGTACTGGCATAAAAGAAAGCCTATGTTCGAGCAGAGTTGGTCATAAACATTTTGCCCCCTTTAATTTTCAAATTGGTTCAGTTCTTCCAGAGATTAATTTCTATAAATAAACATTTTATGGTAAAATCGTATTTCATCATACATTGACGTCAAAGTTAATCTGTGTTGATTCTCTGCTCACGCACATAGTGAATACTGTTTACCATGGTCCTCTTTTTATATAAAAATCATACTCAATTTTTTTCCAAACGTTTTGTTTACATTAGGAATGAAATTTTAAACGCTTAAATGACTGAAACTTTAAATGACTATATTTTAGAAGACATCTCTTCTTTCAAAAATTAATTTTATTATAAAGATCTTTCTAAAAATTAACTTTTCATTGTTTTATTAAAAAAAAAAACAATATCGAAAAAAAATATCCGACTGGCATATCAGTGGCAGCACCTAAAAGAATTTACCCTACTATTATGGAGATAGTACACGATCGTTGGCGGTTTATTGTAGTTTGGCTTAATTTGTTAATTAACAGTTTTTTGCTTATTAAGAATAGAAATTTTATTTTTTAAACTGAATTTTGCAAAAGCGCATAGATTGAATAATTACCTGCCCGAAAATGCACTTTATACGTTTTTCTGTTCGTTATTTAAGTCTGTACCTTGATTGAAATAAAAAATGTTTGACGAAGAAAAAGTGATCATTTTAAGTATCTCGACTTTTTAAAAAAATCCTGTATCTCCGTTTATAATTATTTTATAAAAATGAATTTGATCGCAAACTGAAGCTTTTCTTCATTAGATTCTTCTAGTTTTGGTTTTATTTCTCTGTGATATTTAATTTCTTAAATATCTGAAATTTTAAAATAATATGTTTGGTCGATTTAACATGGAGGAGAAGTCTCGAGTATATTAAGCAGTTAAACAGTTGTTATGTTATTGGCGTGTTCTCGTTTGGCTGTCATATTTTTTTTTCTAGCTTGGACTGGCAGAATGGCCTTCCTGCTTGATTTTGTAAATCCTCATTGGATCCATCTAATCCATATTGGTGGATGTCGATTTTGTGATGTAATACAAATACACTGCATTACCAGAAAAATACATAATTATTTTAGGTATTTCACTGAATTTTTGCTCTAGAAATTTAATTAATTTTTTTTATACAAATGAACAGCTATTGTATCATGACAAAGACAGTCAAATATTATAACAAAGTTAATATTGTCTATCCTTTGATTACTGTCTCCTTTATTATAATATATGACGAATGGGTGAATACTAGCTTGTGCATTGCTCCAATGAAATCCTTGAACCTCATCTTGAAGAATAAAAGAATAATTTCTAGAAAAATTACAAACTACAACATATTTGCCATATTTGAGATTTTTTTACAAGAATTTAAAAAATCTGATTGCTGTTTAGCTATAAATAAGTGTCATATAGGGATTATAAGTTTTTCTATAAATCATCACAAGTAGTAGACAAAGTTTCCAAGGTTGCCCAACCAACATTCAACTACTGCTTATATGTTACAAGGAAAATACCATTTTCAGTGAAAAGCCTTTCCATATATTCTTTCAAATTGTCAAACTTTGGGCAATTGTTACACTCTCTCAAGTAGCAAATTGGTTGTGGGAGATTACAAATTAAAAAAACTTATGCATATATTATACGAATGTATTAGAATTTATTTCTCTTTACTCAATTCTTTTAGATGATATCTAATCAACATCACTTTAACATTTTTTTGGATGTAACGAACACAGACGGAGTGCGTTCCACTTGCCCTAATCAAAATGCAGTTTTCAGGTTGAAGTTCAGCAAAGGTGAAAAATCCAATCTTAAGCTCTGGATATTCATCTTCTAACTGCTTAAACGCTTCCTTTAAATTACACAAAATTAATCTTTTTTGTGTAAGTGCCTTCATGCCATCAACTTTCATTGACACAAAATCCTTCTTATCAGGTATAACTCTACTTACATTGTCACTATTATACATGATTTTACACAGTCAGTTGTTTCTTGAATTTTCAAGTGAAGATGAAAAATGTGCAATGGAAGGGGGGGGGGGGGGGTTGGAAATACATGCGTACATGTGCACATATATGCATATGAAATATGCTATTGAAAAACATTTTTATTAGCATGTTTGTTATGTGAACAAACAGTAATTTTGACAAAAAATTTATTCAAACCACATGGGTACTATAATTTAACAATGTGTGTCAATATTTTAAATTTGTATTCAGTTATAAGTGAAAATAGTTAATACCAACTTATTATTACAATTAATATCTACTTATTTTGCAAACTTACAAATATGTATACATTTACATAATAATCATAGCAAACGCGGTAGCGTTTGGTATAATATGTTTAAGAAATAGAAAATGCAAAAGTCTTTTTGAAATTTCTGGCGAACCAGTTGACGTACGACAGAGATTTTGTTTTCAAAAGATAGAGCTCGACGAGACGAATAAAATGATAGCATTAAAAAAAATATCGCAGTTTACTGTAGTTTTTTATTTAACTTTTAGCGAAAAAATGAAGAAAAATTCAACAAGCAATAGCTAACGTTATTATGGATGGATTAACTTCGTTTTTTGTTTATTTTTATCGTCTTGATAAAACTTAGAACAGTTTTTTTTTTCATCTTTGTATGTCTGATGGTTTCTGAGAAAATCGAATTTATGTCTTAAACCTCCAGTTGAATGTAGTTTTTTGCTGTTGCGATTGTAGTTTTTTTTTAATTCATTGCCACACCAAATTATGTATAAAAATTGTCATGCATATATCACAATTCATTCAAATTAAACAAATCACGTGAAAAACATGGTTATTTGTTTTTATTGCGAAGCTTTTAGTTTCAGTTCTTTAGATAATAAAGTTGTGAACGCAGTGTTATTTTATTTATTTATTTATTTATTTATTTTCTGTTTGTTTGAATCCATGGTTAATTTTTCAAATAACATGCATTTTATATGACCATGGGATGATTTTCTCGAGTGTCCTAACATTTTAAATTTTAGTAGTAGAAAGAAATAGGAAAAAACCAAGTACATCGGAAAAAAAGTATCTGGGAAAACTAAAATTTCTTTTCAGGAACTAAATGTAAGAGTTTTTAATTATGATCATATAACGTCCTAATCTACTTGAGGAAAAGATATAGAGTAAAACAAAAATTTCACATTCTATCCATATCTTAAATAGCATTCAATTGATTTTAAATAGGGATGTGATGTCAAATACGCATTAGGGTACCTAATTGGCACGAAAATTTTGTTATTTTGTCTGATATGATAACCGGGCTAATGTTTATTAAAAATATATATTTATTTACCTTTATTTAATTTTGTTAAATTTTATAAATCATTTCATTCTGTTGTTATTAATTAAACTTTTCAATACTACTTGATTATCCCGTCGACCAATTTCGCCAAATTGTACAAATCATCAAGTTATTCACCATGTAATTCATATTGGCATAATTTTTATTTTAAATAACGAAAGAAGAAATAAATTAGTAAAACATCAATAAAAGTACAAATAAAAAGTTGAATTCAAAATCACATTATGGCATAACAAACATGGGTAACCTATTTAATGTAAACTGAATGTAACATTTATGATAATCCGTTATTGGCATTTAATTTTATAATTTGGCGATAATTTTTTGTTCGAAGGGTAATCAATTATCACCGGTTTTTAGTTATTATTACTTTCTTTTGAAAATAATAGAAAATAGTTAATAGAGGTACTACTTGGTTATCCCGTCGACCAAAAAACCATCGCCAAACTATAATATTATACGCCAATAATGGATGATCGTGAATGTCGCATCCAATGACATTAAATACGATGCACGTGTTTAAAAAGCCATTAAGGAATTTTTATTTTGACTTTTTATTTGTATTTTTTATTAAGATTCTCCAAATTATTTTTTTGTGTTATTTAAAATGAAAATTATGTCTATATGTATAATTTCGCAATGAGTTTGGCAATTTGTATAGTTTGGCGAAATTGGTCGATGGGATAACTAAGTAGTACCTTAATATATATATATACATGTAATTGAAGTTTGAAAACTAAGCTTTTGCGAAATTGGCGTCAGAAGAATATCGCACAATGTCGTGCATTTATGGCATCTGTGCTAAGAAAGCATCAAATGAAAAAACACATGGTGATGCAAAAAACTTTTGTGATGGTGTGAAGTGAATGTAACATTAACGATCAGCAATTATTGGCATTTAAAAGTATTTTTACTTGCGATATTGTCGAAAAAGCATTGCAAAGATATACTTTCCCTCTCCCTTCCATTTCCAAATGTACTAAATTTAAAATTATGGAAAAAAAATCAGAGTTTACTTAAAACTGTGCATAAAAATTATAGTAATTATCCTAATTTTTCTAATAGAAATTCTTAATTTTCCGTTATTAACAAACGCTATTTTAAAATTGCAAATTTAATCGGCTAAATCGCCAAGTTGCATAATGATCATCGCCACTGAATATATAAAAAATGCCAT
This sequence comes from Maratus speculifer, assembly GCA_964019185.1. Taxonomy (NCBI): domain Eukaryota; kingdom Metazoa; phylum Arthropoda; class Arachnida; order Araneae; family Salticidae; genus Maratus; species Maratus speculifer. The sequence continues at coordinate 333,913,719 of OZ025297.1, forward strand.
ATTTGCAAACTTATCGGTCAAAAAACAGTGAAACATTGGTTTACGGCTGCCTCTGTTTTTGACAAGTTCGGTTTATGACCAACTTCAGTGATCAAAATTTTACTCTTTCGGCGTAGGATAACTCGACTCGCGACCAAAGTTGTCGAATAGTTCAGTTGGCAACCCTCACATAACTCTTGTTATAAGTCAAGTTTGAAGTAAAGTGCGCGTATCAGAGTGCTTTGTGATCTTCAGAATAGTAAAAAAATTAACTTATTGTTTTAATTTTAATCAGTTTTGCGAAATTTTTAGCCTTTATTATGACTTCTAAGAATGAAAAAGCGTTTAGTGATATAGCAGTAGTAAGAAGCTTAAGCGAATTACTGATCAATTATGAAAAGAAGTAGTGACAAAACTTAAGAACGATGATAGTGTAATCAAAATAGCTAAACAATACAGTGTAGATGAACCGTCGATTACTCCGATTATAAAAAACTAGTCGGATGTGGCAACCCCAAAACTATTTTCTATCTCATGCATTTAATGAGTCAAAATTAATTATTACAGTGCCAAAATCAAATGACAATCATATGTTCACCGTGAAGATTCTAAAGGCATGAAATTCCGAACATTAGTTTTTGAAATTTGAAATAGGACTGTTGCGGATATCGGGAAAATGCAGCATATATGCGACACTTGTTGGGAGATTTACCCAAAACACGCAATGAGCAATAATTTAAATCAAAGTGTGCCTAAATCTCAAGTTTGATGAAAATTTGTGCATTAATTCCTGCGATAGAGATATTGTGGTAATCAGAACAATTCAACATAGCAGCGAAATGTGTTTGGTTATTGAAACCGAAACGTAAACAAAGCCAATTCATATAAAGATTAACTGAATTTGAAGTTTGATGAAAATCCGTGCGTTAATTCTCGAGATAGAACTATTGCGAAAATAATGAAAAATGCAACACGTTTAAGCCATCTGTTGAACGATTTAAATCAAAATGTAAACAGTAAACAGCATCAATTTATATCAGGGATTACCTGAATATAATTTTTTTAAATCCCATGCATTAGTTCTTGGATAGAGCTCCTAAAAAATTTATATCACATATAGAAAGTCAGATACAAGAATGGATTATGATCGTGAACTGAGGTTCCACTCTATATTATATAAAAATTTAATTACAACTGGTGATTTCAATGTCAATTTTGAAAATAATACAGCTCATATTCAAAATATTAGAATAATTGAGAAAAAGTAATAAGAAAAAATTATTTGTCATTTATTTATTTTTTATACTAAGTAAATGCAATTAAATTTCTTATAAATTAAATCTGGAATGTTTAGATAAGATTTTAACATTTATAAAATATAAAATACAGCACAATAAATTAGGTATACAGCTTCCTTAAACACACCAGAATATTAGAATAAAATTTAGATTGGTTCAAAATATTAGAATATTTTATTTTACGCAACAATATTACCTTATGAATATGAAGTAAATGGTAGTTAATATTTTGTAGCATCCGCTTTAGCTTTCATAACAGCGTACAATCGATCTTGCATAGTATATACAAGGTGTTTACAAACATTTCTATCAATATTAGCCCAAATAGACTTTATACGTGCCACTAACTCAGTTTTACTTGAAGGAGGATTTTCTTGAAGTTTTTCTTCATTATACACCATAAGTTTTCGATGGGATTAAGATCTGGTGAATTTGGTGGCCAAGGAAGTACCTTAATGTTGCGTTGGGGGAACCAATTCTTACTTGACACCGAGGTATGCGGGGACGCTAAATCTTGTTGAAAGATGAAATCATCTTAAAATAAATCTTCTGATGATGGAATCATGTAATATTCTAAAATTTCTTGATATATCAGAGAGTTAACCTTTTCGTAGACGATGCATAACTTTCCAGGTCCTTCTACACTCATACAACCCCAAACCATGACACTAGCAGCAAATTTTACGGAACGTTTAAGGCATTCTTTATCAAATGCTTCTTGCTTCATTCTCCAAACTCGAATACCTTGATTACCATATGAAACACAAAACATACTTTCATCACTAAATAATATATTTTTCCAATCTTCATTGCTCCATAAACGTCTTGATTTACACCAATTCAATCTTATACGCTTTTGTCTTGCAGTCATGAGAGGTTTTGTTTTCGGTACACAAGATTCAAATTTAAATTTATGGAGACGTCTTAATGTTGTCGATGTAGAAACTTCAACTCCTTCTTCTTTCCATTTTCGGTGCAAGAATCGCACACTTTTAAAACGGTTTTTCTTAACTATACGCTTCAGTTTCCTGTCATCTCTAGCAGATGTTTTTGGTTTTCGGCCACCATTTCGGCGATTATTTTGAAATTTTCCAATTTTTGAATATTGTGTTAGTATTTTACTAATGCTCGATTGCGAACAATGTAAATAATTCGCTATAAAACATTGATTTTTACCTTGCCGATACAAATCAGCCATACGAAGTTTAGTAGATTCAGGAATATCACTCACACGGCCCATTTTAAGACGAAAAAGAAACAAACTGCAAAAAAGTATACTGATTTTAAATAAAATAGTCTGAATTTAATCAATGATGCCACCAGTTAAGAATTGGTAATAATTAAAGGAGAATTAATGTGAAATATTCTAATATTTTGAACCACTTGAATAAATATTCTAATATACTTTTCAAAATAATTTTTTTTGCAATTAATCTTTTCAAAAATGATATTAAATTTAAGATAACAAGTAAGTTTAATCAACAATAAGTTCTTAATAAAAATATCGTTTGCATATTTTCATTAAAAGACATTAAATTACCAAACAATATTTTCAATTTCTAAAAAAAAGGTAATTATTCTAATATTTTGAATATGAGCTGTACTAGAAATGAATTTTCAGTATATTTTCATCCTTGGCTTGGCGCAAATCTATTAAGGCTGTATTTCGAGCGACTTTCTCCAAGGAAGATAATTTAACCAATAATTTTCCTGAAAATGTCCTAGAATATTATTCAATAATTGGAATAAGCTATTCCAATAGATATCAGGAAGGAGAAATAAAAAAATTTCACTTATTTTTAAAAAAAAAATTTAAATGGGAAAATTCGTTTTTATGTGCATTGACTACAAAATTATGTTTAGCGACCTTTGGGTGCCATGATCACAAAAATCGCGCTAATAGCGGAAATATTTCATATTTATAACATCTGATTTTTAAAACAAGTAGATAAGAATGCCACGAATAATGTGCGAAAAGAATAAAAATTTCTATTCGCATTATTTTTCTACAAAATATGTATTATCTAAAATTAATTGAATCTGTCAATTTCTGTACGAATAAATTAAAATTAATTTCGTTTTTTCACGTTTTTTGTCCATTGATTAAATAGTTCAATATTGAGCGAAATAAGAAAAAGTACTGGAAATATTTAAAAGCAACTGAGATTTTCTTATATTCAATATATAATTATCAAAAAATTTAAATGACTAGTATTAAAAAATGCTCTGACGAGCACCGAAAAAGGTTAATATGTTTTAAAGTATGAAAAAGTATTTGACAAGAGCTTCTAATTGAGAATGAGAAAGAACAAGGGGTCCCGTCTTGGCTGCAATTCACTGTCAATGCCAAATTTGAAAAAATCATATTTGTGCTTTTTCCATACAAAAGAAATCAGCCACTGTTACGGTAAAATTGTGTAGTGTAAAGGCATAATTAGAAAAGACACCACGTGATTAAAATGAATGTAAAGCAAAATAGGGCCAAAAACCATAGTTCCCGCAGCCAGTGTTGAATTCAGACACTTTTCTCCGGAAGGGTCTTCTGTGGTTTCGGGGGGGACACGATAGAGTTCTAAGGAGATTATACTTTTTTTACCATTAAAAACACAAAATCTAAATTTTATTGGAGGGGGGAGGGGAGCATTTGATACCTTCGGGAGGGAATGTCCCCCCCCCGGCCCACCTCCTGCATTCAACACTGCCTGTATCACATTCACGCAGTCCCACCATAAACTGTCGCAGTGTAAAACAGCACAGAAAACTGATTTGTAGTGCAGCTACAGTGCAGAGTCAACAATGCAGTTAACATGTAAAGCACGATTGAAAGTTTTACTAAAAAGTAAAGATAGAAAGTTTTACGCAAATTTCTTTTATATGGAAAAAGCGCAAATATGATTTTTTCAAATTTGGCATTGACAGTGAATTGCAGCCAAGAAGGGACCCCTTGTTCTTTCTCATTCTCAATTAGAAGCTCTTGTCAAATACTTTTTCATACTTTAAAACATATTAACCTTTTTCGGTGCTCGTCAGAGCATTTTTTAATACTAGTCAAGAAATAAATTCAATCAATCTTATAGTTAAAGTAAATATATTTTTTTTTTATTTAAAAATTTTAACTTTATATCATGTCTCAAATTAATATACAGAGTTGAGATAAGTAGAACATGTCTATGCTTATCAATAAATAATGCTTATCGTTAAATATGCTTATCAAATATGTATAAGTTTATTGACATAAATTAGCATAGATAAGTCATCATATAGAGGATTTTGGCAATAAAACTGGAATCAGGTGTGTGCATTTTAATTTATAACTCAATATCCTCAAAATAAGAAAGTCAGATATTATACCGGAACAATGAACGAATAACATATAATTTAAAAAAATAAAAGATTACTTTTTGAGATACAGAGGTCAAAATGTTTAACCTTGAAATTAAAAATTAAAGAAAAATATGCATGTGATATATAAGAAAGCCCAAAGCAAACCCTTTCTAACAATACTAAGATAAAGCTATATGTCAATTAGGCAATTAAATATGAACTTTTTTGTAGTGTATGGAATTCAAAATTTTGCAAGTTTTTTTCAACTTTTGATACTATTTATCTCAGAAACCATGAGAAATAGAGACTTATTACTTTGTATTTGATGATTTCTACATAAATTTAACAAGTGAACCAAATTTCATAAAATTATGAGGGGGATCAGGTTGAAAATGCTACTTTTTTGTGTTGATTTGAATTGGAATGACCCATAAATGGCATATTAATAAATAAAAAACATTCCTGCACCTCTAAAGATATAAAATACATTGTCCATAAATATTTGCTGAGCCTGAAGTTTATCATTAAAAAAATAACTTTTTTTTTTTCAAAAAATACTATTTTTTTAACATTATTTAAATTTTCCAATTTAGATTTTATACAATTATACTTTTAGTTTAATTATTTTACATAGTTAATGTATTTTAATTTTGAGCGTGTTTTGCTTTCTGTTGTTTTCTTCCAAATCTTCTGGTTTTTTCCAGTTTCTTCCACTGTCATAGAAGAAATAGGTGTTTTCTGGAAGAAACCCAAACCAGTCTATATACATTCTATGTTATTAGAAGTTTCTGGGAAAACTTGATTCAGCTTGAGCATTTCATTAAACTTATGAATATTACTTTCAGATTATGAACAAATAAATCAACAGAAGGAGAAATTCCACATACTTTAATATCAATAAAAATGTCCTTTAAATAAAAATAAAATTCAAAATAACAATAAAAAAAAGAAAAAAAATATATATATAGTCAATTATCCACAGATTACTATGTCATCAATATCATCATCTTCTGATGAATCATCTACATCAAAGCTCATAAAATTGTTTTTAGGTGGAATACTTGATAAAACTGGTTCAGTCTTGTCTCTTGATTCATTTTCGTGAGCTGAAGTACAACTAGAATTTTCTGCAGGGTTTTCATTAACAGGATCCTTAAGAAAGATATATTTAAAATAGTTAAACATATCAATCCAACTGATAATCAGAGAGAACATGATTTACTTAAAGAGATTAAATAATATAAAATGTATGTTGATACAAGGTTTCATATAAATTTATGCAATGTATATAAAAGCAGTTGCCATCAGATTTGAAAGAATCAAAGTGTAATACTATTTAAGGGATTAAAGTACATTTTCAAATTTTTTGTAAAAAAAAGCAAAAAAATTGCATGAAACTCAAAGTATCATAGCTTCTTGAATGCTGGTCATGGAAGAGTGGAATTTTTACTATCATAATTATTGGAGCATAGAGAAACATTTTTTAAACAATTTTACAAATATAGAATACAAATTTCATAAAAATAATCTGAATTCTTACCTTATTTTGAACACTGATTACCTTATTTTAAACATTGATTACCTTATTTTGAACATTTTTTGAGTTACATTCCATATATATTTCTGAGTAAAACATTAAAGCTTATTTTTCAGTCTTTTGAGATACAAAATGCGTATCTATATATTTAGGCAAAAAGCCAAAAAACTCAATTTATTAACATAGTACCCTCAGAAAATGCAGATATTCGACCCCATAAAATTACAAGGAGAAAGAAAAAATGCAAATCTGACTGATACAACATCACATCAAAATAACTTAGGCCCAGAAATATTATGGATGTTAGATCACATAAAAAAATAATTTAAACCATTTAAAAAATGATTTTTATGAAATAAAAATTAAATCATGTTTATATATTTTACTTCATCTGCTTATAATATTATTGAGAGAGAATAATCTTCAACAGATAGATTTTATGATTGATTAGATCAGCCATACTCAAATTTGTGTCCTGCAAGCCCCTAGTAACTCGGCAAGTTTATGTGTGACCCAAGGCATATAATTTTTAAACCATATTTATACAATTAATTGATATGCACATAAAAAGTATTTAAGATTTTTGGTGTTGTAGCGTTATTTGCCCTACTATAATGTTCTACCTTTTTTAATCTTCAACATTAATCAAACATCATTGCTAAATAAAGTTTGCAATATATATTTCCACAAAGCAAAAGATTGGTTTATAAAAGAAAATCCCTTTAAAAAAGATTACAATTTGAAAATTTTGCATGTTATATTATTACATTTTATACTTATTATGTAGCTAATACTGTTATTAGGGTTGAATTTTTGTGCAAAAGAAATGGATACTGAAAACATTTTACAGCACTATTGCAAACCAAAAAACATCGTGACATATTTCTACAGCACTTGCAATAGAAATCTACTCAAGTTTATTTGTAAAACATTGCGTCAAATGTTTAGTAATAAATTTTTATGAGACAAACCTAATTATCATATTATCTTTGTTATATTGCATTGTTACACTACTTTTATTATTTTAATAATTATTTTTTAACTGTTTTATAAGTAACTTGCAGTCACCTAAAGTTAGAAACAAAGATTTGCGGCCTGGAAAAAAAAAACCCATCTAATTTTTTTTTTTTTTTTTTTTTTTTTTTTTTTTTTTTTTTTTAGATCATATTCTTCACATAAAAAACAAATTTTTTTTCTTTCCTTAAAATTTCCTTTAAAAGTAGAAAGTGTCAAAAATACGTAAGGAAAGAGTCCTGCATTGGTTACAGTGTATCCGACACTAGAATTCTATTTCAAATCAACCCAACCCGAATCAACTAAAATAATATTTGTTGGCAAAAACATCAAGTAAATAAAGTTATTCCTTTTTTAAACAGAAGTACAAAACAAATCTGCAATTCTATTTTTTGTGTTAAAAATTAAATAAAATGTATATTCATTCATATTCTTATATAAATTTTTCCATACAAAGGAATATTCTGGATATTTTTATTTATTTATTATTGTTTGGTTAACTAGCAAGAGTGCTTGAATAAAGAGCAAAATTAGAGTTAGCTGCAGCCTACAGAAAAGAAAGTAAAAGAAAAAAGTGACTATTAAAAAAACATTTGCTACTGGACATCTTTATCATTTAAAAATTTCTCAAAACTGAATCTCATGCTCCAAAAAAATTATTTCTATTCCTGATTATGTCTTTTCTCAGAAGGTTTACAACCAAATCCAATCTTCTGTTCATTGAAGAGAGTAAAAATTACCTGCATACCATCAATGATCCACTATTGCCAGTTACAATATGTTCATTTGGATTATATACTTTTAGATTACTGCTAATCTCATACAAATTTTAATAAAATTCACTTTTTTGGCATTTTTAAATAAATATAAAAAACTAATTACAATTTAAAAGAGAGGACATAAATGAAATTGCTAGCACTGGCTGCAAATGAAATTTGCCTATTTTGCCATTTATTTTTGAAATAACTCAATCTGCAAGAGTTAAATTTCAGCCTAAAATTTACCTGAAAACAAATGCAATCAATCTGACCCAATCTTATGCAGTATTTAAGTTCAATTAACAGAATTACTATGATAAATAAATTTGAAAAAACTATTATTGAAATAACACATTAGAAAATTATGAAACTTAAATTACAGGAAAAATTACCTTATACACATTTGTATCAGAGTAATCAGTGTCATCTATTAGATCTGAGAAGAACTTCTTCACACGAGTATAATGTGATCCTTCCCAATATATTTTTCCACAATTAACACAAATATAAAATAGCTCAACAGTTTCAAAAACTCTTGAAGTCAATGGAGAAATCTGAATAGGCACACCATTTTCTAATAATCCTTTTTCAAAATGAGATTGTTCTTTAACAGGAAAATTACTTCTATTTTCGCATTTCCTAGGCTCAGTATCAGCTGTATTTACCATAGAAGACCATAGAGGAAATAATTCACTTTTTGGAACTTTTCTAAAGTTATTTCCACTGCAAATCTATGAAAACCACAAACTTACAGTTAGGTTTTGCATGTCAGCTGAACATAAAATAATCTTTTAAATAACAACAAAAAAATAAATAAATAAAATAAAAATAATGTAAATAAATAAGTAAATAAATAAAATATATAAAAATAAAAATCTCACATAAAAAAAATATTTTAAAGTATTAACAGAAAGGATAAAATAAAACAAAATTTTATTAAAAGAATTAATACTTGTTTACTTTCTCATTGACCATTTAAAGTAAAGCAATCTGTTGCCAAATAATGTGATTTAATGGCAATAAATAGTGCACAAATATGATGATTGCAGATAAACCAGTTTTATTTTAGTTATAAAGGTTAACTGGTATTTCTCTCTTATTTTTCTCATACTTTTTAGAAAATTAAAAAAGATTTGTTACATTCCATCTACAAAACAGAAACAAGATTCTGCCCTCAAAAAAGTTTACATTAATGGCCACTTGATTATCCTATCTCTATCACAGATCTACATGCAGATAGATAACAGGGATTCAGTGTGGTAAACATATCCAACAAACACAAGATCTGCAGTCACTATGATGTATACATCATGGTCAAAATTGTAGAAACCTTTAGGTAACTTTCATTACAAAAAATAAAAAGCTGCCTTTGCAGCCATTTGGAGGAAAGCACTTTCAGAAAATTTTGATACATTTTCATTGATCATGACCCTTAGACACCAAAATCACCCTCCGTTCAAATGTTCATATGAATATGTATATATAAATACTTTTATAAATATAGCCAAAGTAATTCAGCTATTACCATTCAATAAACCAATGAAACCAGTATTTTTACAATCATCTTACTGAAAACAGTTGAAGTTTGAAGTGAAATAGAAGGCAGATTACCAAAATAATAAAAGGTAAATGGATAAATGGACAGTAGAATGCTTTTTCATTAAACTACTCATCAGGGGTGCATAATTTAATGAAAAAAAGCAAAAACAACCAACCAGTTTCTGTTATGTGTCGTGCTGAAAGGTAAGAAATTCGTCCCACAATGCACCCAACTGGTCGGACTTTATTTACTGCTACAAATTAGGAAAAAAGATATTCATTGAAGAAAATAAAAACAATTCTTAAATAATAACAATAATAAAATATTTCTTAAAAAAGTATATATATACTAAAATATTTACCAAACCTATATCTAGCATGATCTGTAGTTCAAGTGAGTTATCTCAGTTAAGAGTTAAAGTAGATATAAATTATATGTGACTCTGTAACAGGTTAGGTTACAGTTATAAGTAATATAGATAATAAAATTAAAATTGTAACGATAACTATATTAAAAAATTAGTAGATTATATATTATATTATAATACTCATTCTACATTTAGAAAAAATAATTGCTACTGTTAGAGGTATTATATTTTTGAACAATTATTAATACCACTGTATTAATTATTTAACTAAAAGTGCTACTACAACTTCAAGTACAAACACAAAAAAAAAGATGTTTTAGTGCTGCCATTTATATGAATAATATATTAATTAAATTACATACTGATGGTGCTGCCATCTATTATTGAGTAAGAGAAATATTATTGGAATAAAATAAATTATTTAAAAGCTAAGAGTTTTCCAAGAATAATTTCTATTCTAATATTTTACAAATAATTTCTCTAAGACAAATGCAATAGACAACCATATCTTATCGCAACAACTTGATCATTTTTAAGTTATGCATATTAATTTTAAGTAAATATAAATTTTAATTTTATGTGTAAAGTATTTTTTTTTTTTTTTTAATATATATAATAATTAACCATTGCATATTATCCAGACAACATCGCCCTTCTCCGTATATATATATATATATATATATCCGATGTTTGTCATGCTGTAACTTCCATATTTATGAATTGATTTGAATGCAACTTGGTATGTACTTGGTACATACCAATGTCTAGACCAAGTTTGTTGGCAACTTCATTTGCCAACTTGTTTCAAAATGCAGCCATTTGAATTTTGTGGACACTTTTGGAAATTTTTAAGTTACTGATTTTTTTATTAAAATGACCTAACCTAATGTTGTAACATACACTGTGTAACTCTTTAAAATGCTATATAATAGTTTGCATTTTGAGAAATGTAACATTTGCCATAAGTATACAAAATTAAAAACATAAAAAAATTTAAAAAATAAATTAGCAAAAAAATTTCAAAATGTTTTGTGTACTTGATATATTATTGATTAAAAGGGATGCAAAAATCTTTTCTGTTATTTAAAAATCAAAATTTGTTTTTCAGTAAAAATATTAAATAAGATGCAAGATTATTATTTATTTATTAGAATATAATAAAACTTTTCTTTCTATGCATTTTTAAAAGTTACAGATAATTTTTTGTTGTTTCTAAACTATGCCTTAAAATGTTTCCATAGATTTATATATACAGGGTGAGCAAAAAGTCCGTAAAAACTTTAAAAATTCATAAAAACCGAAATGAAAAACGGTTTGCAGGGTTAGTATCTATAGATCACGGGGATTTTTTTAAGACATGAAAAAAAATAATTCAAAAACAGCCAATAGGTGGCGCTGACGTACCCAAATCAAAGAAAAGATACCCAAATAAAGAACAGAATGTTTCCTCAAACTGCCGAACAAGCTTTATGAGGCCTGCCGCTATTATATTCTCTTACCCTTTCCCGTCCTCAAATCCTTTTGAAATCGGAATTTACGCAAAGCAATAGTCGCTGATTCCTTGTTCATGTAAAATAACTTCAACAACAAAGCTTTATCCTTCGCAGTGAGCATCCTTGATCAAGTTTACGGCTCACAACGGTGAACTAGTTGTGGATTAGGAGCGCAAGCTCTTATAACCGGTTCATTTGCATATTTCCGCGGAAATCGCAAGTACCAGCGCCATCTGTCGGCTGTTTTTTAATTATTTTTTATTTCTGTCTTAAAAAAATCCCCGTGACCTATGGATGCTAACCCTGCAAACCGTTTTTCATTTCGGTTATTTTTTCGGTTTTTATGAATTTTTAAAGTTTTTACGGACTTTTTGCTCTCCCTGTATATATGTATATGTAAAGCACACTGGATTAAAAACTTTACTTTTTATTTCAAATAACTTTTTATAGCAATATAAGCAAAAAACAAAATATTAGATAAGGATCACTTGAGCAGTACAAAAAATTAAAAGCAATAACTTGTAATGTTTAAACACATTTATTATATAAATATTAAATACAAATTTTAAAGGTACGTGTGAATTTATTCCCTGTTTAATTGAAAAAAAAAATGCTGTAAAAAACAATAACACATGCTGTGATTTTCAATAAATTAACAAAAAAATAAAGAAAGAAAAAAGAAAAAACTTAAACAAACTTGGAACTGGACAAACTGCTGCTAAAATTCAATTCACAATTACAGTTGGCTGTGGCAAATTTTTAATGTCATTTAAAATTTCATATGATTTTCTGTGTAATGGTAATCAAATGGTATTGTTAAAAAAAGAAAGAGTTAAACAGTATATTTTTGCAAGAACAAAACATACATGAAATTGTTTAAGGTTATTTTCAAAGCTACACTGGCTACTTTCTGACATATTTTTTAAATTATTTCTTTTCCTCAAGTGCATGAAATTAGCAGATGCTCTTATTAAAAAATTATGCAATTGAAAAGTTTTGCTATTTTTCAATAAACGTAAAAGATCTTTTAAAAAATGCCATCATAGTTGGTATTTCATATCAAATTCCAGATGTGACAATATGGGAAATGGAAAAAAACTAAAATCATAAAATAACAATGCATAAATTTGCATACAAAGGTGTCATTTGTATATGGATTTTTAAAAAAATTAAAATTATTCAATGATAAATCGCTTTAATTATCATTTCAACAAGAATCAACTTTTTATGTTAAAAAATGAGTCTCAAAATGTATCAAAGATTTACATTATTAAGTGGAGGAAAAAAAAAAGGGGGGGGGGGGATTTCTTAACAATATAAACATGAGCAAAAAAAAAAACTATACTAGATTAGATATTAATTATCAGATTAATTAATTAGATATTATTAATATAAGAAACTATACTAAAACATGGATTTAACAATTGTGATGAGTTTCTTAAAAATCATCATTATATCAGAATTATCCTTAAATCAAGGAATGCATCAAATAAATCAAAATTATATAAAAATGGCTTATTAAATTTTCAAATTATTTATCAGTAGTATTTAAGTCAGTTTAATTTTTCTCAGTGAATAAAATATACCTAAATTTTTCATAAATATTTTATTGATATATATATATATATATATATATATATATATATATATATATACAGTCTGTTACAAAATTATAAGACCACTCAGAATTTCACATTTTTTCAACAAAGAAAATATTAATTTGAATTTAAAATTAGTTAGAAATAACTCTAGAATGTTTATTTATCACAGGGAAGAAAAGTTTGAATATTTTTTTTGTTTCATGCCAAACGATTTTACACAAATCTGCTGTTTCATAAATATAAAACCACTCACATATTATTAGTAAAACAGACAATTTTTTTTAAATCAGAGTTTAACTGTAACCTAAACACTCTGTAAAATTTAAAAAGAAGAATTAAAAGCCATAAATCTGAATTGTATCTGATTTTGAATTTATTTGTAAAATGCCTCGGTGGAGTGAGCTGTCTGAAATGGAAGGGAGAAGAGTGTGGCTCTACAAAGGAAAAGAAAAGTTTGAACGTGAAATAAGTAACATTTTTGATTGTTCTAAATATGTGATTCATAATTTTTTAAATAAAAAAGAATTGTATGCAACTCATAAGTGATCTGTTGTAAAAAAAAGTTATCAGATCGTGATAATAGGCGAATTGTCAAACTGTCAACGAAAAAATAGTGAATTTGTAAAATAGTACAAATGATAACTAAAAAACTATTACATGCAACCGTGTGGTGAAGTTTGAAATCTAATGCTGGTCTTATTTGTCACAAATTAAAAAGTAAACAACTACAACTAAAATGTCATAAAGAAGCTAGTCTGAAGTGGGCAAAAAATGTCATGTCCTGGAACAGGAACTCTGCATGGAGAAATATGTTGTTTTCAAATGAAAAAAAATTCAATCTTGATGGTTCAGATGGCAATAATTACTACTGGCATGATTTAAGGCAAAAATGTTACGAGTTTTTTAGGCAGAAGGGAGGCGGTTCCGTCATGGTGTAGAGCACATTTTCATATATAGAAAAATGTGATCTCCAAAGAACAGAAAATGTACTCAGACAATTACCAACAGATGCTGTTTCGAAGTCTGATACCCTTCGGACCACTTTTAGAGGTGCAAAATGGAAGATACAACAAGATAATGCTCCCAGTCATTCATCCAAATCAACAAAAAAGTTGCTTAAAAAAAAAAAGATTGATATTTTACCTTGGCCAAGACAAAGTCCTGACTTCAACCCCATAGAAAACTTGTGGGGTCATTTGTCTTGCGAGGTGTATGAAAATAACAAACAATATCATTCAACCTATGAATTAGAAATAGCCATTAAAAAGAAATGGGGCAATATTCCCAAATAGTTTGAACAAATATTAATTAATTCTTTGCCAAATTGTGTATTTGAAGTTATTCAGAGAAATGGTGGAGCAATATCTTACTAAGAAGTTTAGAAAACTGCCTTTTCTACAGGTGGTCCTATAATTCTTTTTAACACTTTTTTGTTATATTGATTTTTTTTTTTTTTTTTTTTTTTTTGTGAAATAATTTCTATTGTGTAAGTTGCTGCATTTTACTAAAAACTTGATGTACAGTAGAACCCTGATAATTGGGATTAATTGGGACCAGACCCAATCCGAATTATCGAAAATCCGGATTATCCGGAGAATTAGAAAAAAATGAAATAAAATAAAACATTCTTACAGAAAATCACCTTTAAGCTAAACTTATTGTATATTTACAGTCAATAAAAATGTTTACTTTGTAATAAAAAAGTTTGTAATTTTCTGCTGCGCCAGTTTTTATACCTTTTACGAGCCGTACGGTTACGCCGATCACGCATCTTCTTGAGCATAAGTAGTTCGTTGAGTGTAGTCTCCGCCTCACATTCAAAATAAAAAAAATAATTGTTCTAAATGAGAGGTTGCTTCATTTATTGTGTAGTGATTTTTTATGACATTTCTAAATTGTTTAAATAGAATATTGTGAAAATTAGAATTGTCAAACTTAGTGATTCATTGTTGTTTCTTTGAAAGATAACATCGAAGAGTTTAAATAAGAAATATAGGTATTCTTCCGAAAAGATGTCAGAAAAAGCTTTTTGTATTCAGTATATGACGATGAAACAAGTTAATGCTATGGATATTAGCCAATCGTTTCACAAACTTGAAACAAATAATAAATAATAATAATAATAATATATATATATATATATATATATAATATTATTATTATTTTTTTTTTTTTTTTTTTTTTTTTACTCAAGAGGTTACCATACTTATGCAGAAAAACTACAATGCTAAGTTTATGGGAGCATTATTTTCAAAAATCTCCCTGAAATTTTCATTTTTATTTTTTTTAGGGTTCTGTACTTAAAAAGTTAAAATACAACCATTGTAAGATCCCTCAGACATTCTGTCCATTTGTCACAACCATTTTTTTCATGAACTATGAAAAATGGAAAGCTCAAATTAGGGGAAGTAATAAAGATATGTACATATTTACAGGATTTTTAAATATTTACAAATATATTTAGTAGGAAGGTAGGGAGATAATTAAGTTACTTGAAGAAAAAAAAAAAAATTCTTTGTATATCGTGTAAGGTATCTTCTGAAATCTTTTGTTATGCTGAACTCAAAAAAGATGTCTTTTAATTTTAGGTATTATATTTTCAGAATTATCAAAAATATGGTACATAAATATGCCCTCCCCATCTAATTCTGAATTTATTGAAACTAAAATTATAAAAAAAAATAGACTTTATTGATGTTCCTTAAAACCTTGCAGAAAAACTGTAGTGATTAATTTAGATTACATAGTTTTTGAGTAAAGCATGTTTTTCTGTTATACACAAATTTCGATTTGTGAACATTGAGTAAAGGTGCCGAGGAGCGTTGGAGGCACCTATTGTAGCAGAAGTATATAAGCACTGTTAATATTGATTTTTGAAAAAAATTGTCGGTGGTTAGGTGAGATATTAATCCTTAAGGTATCTGCCTACATCAAATTGGCTGTTTCGGTGAAAATTTTCGAAATTATTGTTTTATATGAAAGAGCAATCTTTTACGATTCCAAATCTGTTTTAATTTTATTCCTACTATTATTAGAAGAGAAGTTATGGCAATTTTAATAAACATCAAAATGCCATTTTTGTGAAAATTTTCAATTTTTTAAAATTGTTTTTTATGAAAGAACAATCTATTACGATTCTAAATCACTTTAATTTATCAGTTTTAATTTATAATTCAGGATATTTAGGACTTTTACCTGTATTCTAACAATTAGGAGTATCAGTTGAACAAAATATGATCATAAACCATTTTAAAATTGATGATGAGCGAATAAAAAATTCAAAAGTCACTCGCTATCCTCTGCAAAACTTACCAGGAAAACAAAAAGAGCTACTAAGAAATTAAAAATGGTTAAATATGAAGTTAAAAATGGGTTTGAATATAAATGTGGTGCATTTTAAGTGTATAAATTAAATATATTAGATTTTTACATAAAAATACATGTATGCGATTTCTGGAAAATTATTTTTTTCGTTATTTCTATGTTCAATAAGCTTCATTACATAAAAAGTTCTAAAGATATTTCAGTAAAATTTTGTAAGTATGCTTTCAGTGTCACTCACTTTGCTCTGAAGTAGGATCTAAGCTATATGTAATAATTTAATTATTTCATAGGCACTCGAATATGAAAAAATGGTAATTTTTACTAAAATATGTACTTTTTTACATATATTGAAATTTTTCAGCTATTTTTGAAGATATTGTAAAACTCCCAGTTTAGTGCACAGATAGGTGTAATAGAAGTATGCAGCATAAAGGAAATTGAAATATACTTATTTGAATTGAGTGTACGCTGTCTGGCGTAACCATGATGTTTTGCTAGAAATGAAAAATTCAAATCGTCACTCGCTACACACAGCAAAACTTACCAGGAAAACAAAAAGAACTACTAAGAAGTTAAAAATGGTTAAAAATAAAGTTAAAGAAGTGTTAGAATATAAATGTGGTGCATTTTAAGCTTAAAAATTAAATATTGTAGTTTCTTACCTAAAAATAAATCTTTAAATGCAATTTCTGGAGAATCACTTTTTTCGTATTTCCATGTGCGATAAACTTCATTACACAAAAAGTTTTAAAGATATTTCAGTAAAATTTTGTAAAAATGCTTTCCATATCACTCACTATGCTCTGACTAGGATCTAAGCTATATTTGAAAATTTAATTATTTTATAGGCATTCAAATATGAAAAAATGGTAATTTTTACTGAAAAAAATGTACTTTTTTACATATTTTGAAAAATTTCAGCTATTTTTGAAGATATTGTAAAAATCCTAGTTCAGTGCACAGATAAGTGTAATAGAAGTGTGCAGCATAAAGGAAATTGAAATATATTTATTTGAATTGAGTGTACGCTGTCTGGCGTAAACGTCAAATTTTGCTAAAAAAGCAGTAAAAAACCCCAATTTTTTAAAATATTAAAAAAATATTGCTAGGATTTTATGTTGTCTTATCATTCTGTAATACAATAGAACAAAAAATTATTATATTTTTTCAAAACTGACCTTTTTTTAAAAAAAGTGCTCCGCACGTAGGCAGACCTTAAAGACAGGATTGTTTTGGACATAAATATTGATGGGGGTGTAATCTGCATACCATCGGCTGTTTACAGCCCAGATAACTTTTAATAATATATTTGTGTAATGCAATATCTAGTAGCAGTATAAGAGCAATAAACTTCATACTGTTGCAAACATACTAATATAGCTAGAACTTCCCTCAGAGGAATTAGTCTGAGCGATATTGCTGAGAAAATATATTTAATAACTTGCGAAAAGTAAAAGAAAAAAGTAATATGCTACCTTTAATTGACCATAGACTGCCACAGGTTCAAATGACGAAAATGATCAAAGTAAAGTATAGAGTTACAATATATTCTATATAAATTCGTATACAAGGTTAAAAAATGGAGAAGCAAACTATGCAAAATACCCATGCATGGGCATAAAATTGGAAGTACGCAATACATTAAAAGTAATACAGATAATATAATACTAAAATAACTTGTATCGGAATTTGAACTCTTTGAAATTACATCAAGAACATAGACAGTGTACAGCAATTTTAAGACCTAAAAATGGCACAAATAATGATTCTTAAATAGAAAGAAGGAATTTTTTATATGATGTGTGGACCACTTAAATAGTTAATACATAATAGTTAATATACATAAAAGTATAATAGCTACATCTAATTTCAATTGATGCGATGAGGTTCTCGATAAGAATCAGGCATGAAAGTGGACCAAAGAAAAAAAGGAGGAAAATTTTTTTCAACTTCAGATGCCAAATATAAAGAGAAAAAATAGAAAAATTCTAATGACGACATTTTATAGACTGGAGTGCAGTTTTAAATTTTACAAAAACATAAAAATTAAAAAAAATTTGATTAAAAAAAATTTCAAAATTCACAGTATAAATGTGTATCTCTTGATAAAACAGGGGACCACAGCCATCAACCTTCTGTAGACCTAATAGAAAAACGACAGATTTCCTCAAAAGATCTTGAAAGAACGAGAAATTTTGTCTAAAAATCACGATAAAACGACAAATTTTGTCAAAAAATTCGCGAAAACGACAGATTTCGTCAAAAAATTCTCGATAAAACGGCAAATTTCGTCAAAAAACTCGGGAAACGCGGCAAATTTTGTTTTAAAATTTTGATAAAATGACAAATTTTGTCAAAATTCGCGAAAAAATGGCAAATTATGTCAAAAGATTCACGAAAAAATGGCTAGTTCTGTCGTAAATCGTGAAAAAATCACAAATTTCATCAAAAAATACGCAAAAAAAAAGACAAATTTCGTCGAAAAATTCGCGAAAAAATGTCTAACTTGTCATAAAATTCGAAAAAAACCCGGCAAAGTTCCTAAAAAAAATTGAGTAAAAGCAACAAATTGTCAAAAATTCGCGATAAAACGACAGATTTATTCAAAAAATATTTGGGGATATTTTTATTTTCAAAACAGATTCCAAAGGTAAAAAAATCCCTAAAGATTTAAAAAAAAAATCTGCAAACAAAATTGAAAAATTAAAAAACGGTCTTTGTATTTAATAACCTCAAGTATTCAATACAAAATAAATAAAATTTAAATTATCAAAACGCAAACTGTATGCTTAAAAAGATTTCTCCCATAGGATTAACATTAGCGAGCGCGCGTTCTTGAAGGGTGAAGCAGCCTCTGAATAGAGGTCTGCACGGGCCAAAATTTCCAGGCCCGAGCCCGAAAATTGAAATTTTGGCCCGGGCCCGGCCCGAACGCAAAAAATATTGGCCTGACCCGGCCCGTAAAAAAAAATTAAAATTCGGCCCGAATCCGGCCCGGCTCGGGTGAATTTCTACAGAACATTGATCTTTAGTCTACCGGAAGAGTTCAGACCAAAAAAAAAAAAAAAATTAGTCTTTTTTTTCTTCTTTCATGTTTAAAATCTTTATTTATGCAGCAGTGCCATAGGCTGCGATATTTACGCTTTTAATGAATCTTTGTTTGTTGTATGTAAATGTTTCAATTATCATTAATATTATTAATGCATTAAAAAAAATCTAAAAAATGGTATACGGTAAAAGTAAAACCTTCTAAGACATTGGAAAGAAAAAAATACTTTTCCTTCTTAGCAGATGTAAATATTTAATATATTTTTTTTTCTCGCGTATTTTTGCATTCATTTTGCATGAATGAACAGCTTAAAAAATTTTGCAGTTTTCGGTTTAAACAAAAATTTCGTCATAATCACGTTTTTTTTTTTTTTTTTATGTGATTAATTCTATTTTAAGGCACCTAGTGATCTACGATTTTTTAAAAAGAATAAATTCTAATGTTTAATTGTAGAATAACGACGACTTAAAAGTATATTCCTATTTTGCAAAAATTTTTGGACCAAGCCAAACTTTACTGATTTGTGAACAGACTTATTTCCATGTAGAGAAAAGGATTTTCATATGGGGAGATTCAACACGAACTGATTATTTTGGTCCGTGAAGACTAAAAAGAATGAAATCAGTCTCGGTTTCTACGGAAGAAGTAAGTTAGGCTCGGCCCGGCCCGATACTCCAGGAAAAAAAATTACGGCCCGAAAAGATTAGTGATTAGGCCCGTCCGGCCCGGCCTGAGTCTTCAGAAGCAAGGCCCCGGCCCGGCCCGAATGACGTTAATGGAAATCGGCCCGCGGGCCGGGCCGTGCTCGGGCTTCGGACCGGCCCGTACAGACCTTTACCTCTGAACACAAATATCGTAAAAGCCGTACTTGTAAATGGAGTGTAAATGCACAATGAACCATAAATAATTATACTAATGTTCTTTGTGGCAGAATGTATATAATTTATCAATGCCATATTCTCATTTTTTTTCAGAAATTATATAATATATCGATCAACAGTATTTATAATACTAATGATGAAGATATCAGTCTTAAAACTCTTAATTATGATTAGTAGTCAAGTCTTGCACGTACTCGTGTTCTATTTTAGTTATAACTGAAAATTCCACTCGAAATAAATTCAAACGCAACTAAAAAAATGTTTTAAAAAGGTTGACCTGAAATTGACATATTTTAACCAGAACTGAAGTGCAATAATAATAAAACAGAATTTATATTAGCTCGTATCCGTCGCGCTGCAAAATTGATAGTTATTCTGGAAAACAAAACAACTGAAAAATTATTATCACTGTTTTAAAGCTCATTAATCCAGATTAAATTATTCCCTCCCAAGATTTTCTTTCTCTTCAGCGTCACAGTGACCTATGGACCCAGGTGTCAGAAAACAGCTGCCAGTCTAAGGGTGCGGGCACACACAAAGTTTTTTTGTGGTTTGCAGGCGGCGCGTTTGATGTAAATGAGTTTTTCCGTTCAACTTCAATCCAAAAGTAGCACGGGAATCTTTCCCTTCAGTAGGGTTAAGATAGTGATCTTCCGTCACCATTGTATCTCCCTCGTTTCCCACTGTCAGTAAACCGTAAGTGAGAGAAAAGAAAAGGCAGTTCCGGGAATAAAGTTTAATTTCAGAATAGTTATGTTTGCCCGGTCCTTAAAAATAGATTTTCGCCCCGCGAAATGTACCGCATGTGATGCTCCTGAACGTAAATTGACCGCTGACCTTGACAGATAGCTCTTCGGCGATTTGTGGGTGAAGTCTAGCGGGTGAAAGATAAGTCCGAGAATTACTCCCGGAGCTTCTTGGACACCCCCCCCCCCCCCCCAAATTACCAGCAATATTTTCTTTGCATTTTTGCATCGATCCAGAGAATAGCCAAAATCATCTTCAAAAAGGCGGATTTCCGCCTTTAGGCGGAACTCTTTCATCCCTGAAGAATTTAGGGAATTCTCTCTTTAAAAAATGATACATAAAAATCCCGAAAACACCAACAAAAGAATGCGGTGCGTTGTTTAACTCTGTGTTCAATTGGATTTAAATGGGTAGTGCATGCTGGCCACTACATACGCAGTTTTGTTTTCTTTTCAAAACTATTCTCAAGAAGTTGAGCAGCATTTTGCTTTAGCATGCATTAAATAAAAGGAATTGGCAATGCTTGTAGTATAAGGTATGACACGAGATTTGAATATCTCGTCTGCATAAGCTTTGAGCTCTCAAAGAATCATCACAAGTGAATTAGAAATCTGAACACATTTCTTCGGTGAAACATGCATGCTCAAATGCACCACAGTGAACTCGATTAGGCAGTTTTTCCCGAATAAGTTATTTAAAAGACCTTGTAATGACAAATGAGGAAATGACTCAATGATAAAATCTTTTGATTGGAAAAAATATTACCCCCCCCCCTCTCTCCACACATACCATTATGCTTCGGAAGTCTTTTGTGATATCCTATAAATGAATAAGTATTCTTAGTGTGGCATATTCTACAAAATTTATATTATAGTGTTCTTCATAAATTTTATATTAATTTCTGTATGTTCAGCCGGGAGTTATAATTAAAAAGTATTTGGAACTATTTCAACCCATCGGCTGTAATGTAACGTAATATTTTAACTGTCCCTGTATTTGAACTATGTATACAGTTTTACTAAAATTTCTAATGATTCAACAAAATATCCCCCAAAACACATATTTAAAATTTCAAACGATTCTGTTGGGTAGTTTTGTGCAGTTATATGCAGACACATGGACGGATAGGCCGACAAACGGACGTATCAGACGACGACTGTAGGTGCTATGTATTTATATAATTACGAATGTACCTAAAAAATAACTAAATTTAAAAACACGTGCCAAAACTGAAAACTAATTTCAACAATTGTTACTAAAATACAGTATGCTAGCTGATTTTTTTTGTGTGTCCCTATAAATGGAATAAAAATGCTATGGATGTTCTATTCTAACATAATCGTAGTGAAAATTGGTGATTTATATCAGTTTTAATTCATCTGCAATAGCGTAATGTCATTAACATACTCTGTAAACGTTTCTTCCCCATAGACGATAATGTAATCAAATTCTTTTGGGTACCCCTTTAACGGAACTTTAATCCCACAAACATCATATACAAAACCAAACATGCCTAGGGGACCTTAATAAGGTTTACCAATTGCATTAAAATAAGCGTATATTTACAAGCATTAGAATGAGGTCAGGTGGATGGATGGCCATATGGACAAACAAACCGAATGTATAAACACTTTTCAACTTTGTTTGTAAGTATTAAAAATGCAACCACAAAGGCTAAAAATCAAAATTAGATTAATTCACTCAATGGCAATTAAATAATAATGCTCGCCAAAAAAGGCAGAAAAAATATGGAACTCTTTCGTATAATTGATACTAATATGTCGTTATTTTGCATGACTTGGTAACTCGGCTATTAATCTTTATTTATTAATAAATTGTTCATTTACTTTAAAATATATATATAAATATTTTTTTTAACATTTATTAATTAATCAAATTTTTTTATATATTGTTATTTCCTTTTTAAATTATTTTAGAAAATAATTGAAAAAAATGGTACTACTTGGTTATCCCGTCGACCAAAAAATTATTGCCAAACTAAAAGATTAAATGCCAATAATGGATTAATGTGAATGTTACATTGAATGACATTAAATATAATACACGTGTTTAAAAGTCATTAAATTATTTTTATTTCGATTTTTTATTTGTATTTGTATTAATATTCTATTAAATATCTGTTTTTTCGTTATTTAAAATAAAAATTAGGTCAATATGTATAATTTGGCTATCAGCTTGGCGATTTGTATAATTTGGCAAAATCGGTCTATGGGATAACAAAATAGTACCAAAAAATATATGTTACTAATATTCAAAAAAGATTTCACCAAATTTGCCCCAAACCCGATGCGTATATGATATACCTGCCCTAATGGTACTTTTCCAACAGTAACAACCTTGGCACTCTAGTTTGGACTTCAGAAAATGAGATTTGTTGCAAATAGATGAACAGCTACATGAACAAACTTGATAAACGATTATGCTTATTTTTTACATATAAATATGATACGTATGTCCTATACGCACACATATGTGCGATTTTTTCTCCTGCAAATTGGTAATAACTTTGGGAAGGAGAAATTTGGAGAAGGTTTTTGAATATTGCTCTAAGTGTTAATATTTATAATTCATTGTATTATTTACATATTTTATTCTCAATATTATTCTATTTATTATTTATAACTGTTTATTTATTGCTTTCACTATTGTTTCTTTTTAAAATAAATTGATGAAACAAAATAAATAGGTTACCATGTGAGATATTCAATCGCCATTCTTATGCAATCGCGCCAACTTAGACAGCATATGACACCTGTTTCATATTTATGTTTTCATAAAATTTAACCATAAAAAAATGCCTGCATTCACACAATAATTGCCGGGGAACATACATTGCTTAATGAGAAATGATCTATGTAAAAAATATAACAGAATATAATCTATGATTAAAAGTAATATCTAAAGCATGCATGTCAAACTCTTATTTTATTTAAAAACGAAAGAATTGTATACAATTTGCAAGTGTGAAATATATATGATGCTAATGGTGATTACAAAATGCTATTATAAAGATTATCACAAAATCTCAAATACTAAATTACAAAGTATTATGGCTTTTTTAAAAATAAATAATAATAAAAGAACAGATTTCATTTCCAAATTTTTTTAATTAAATTTTTTTTTAATTGTACGTAAATAAAAATTGCTTGTGTATTTTCTTTGCTCCACATGCTTGAATTCTGGAATTTAACGAAAACATCCAGCCAGTGAAAAGTGACACACACCAAATTTCTGTGACGTATGCAAATAAATTATGCTTTTTTACCAGTTTTTTTAATATAACTTTTAAACTATTTGGAACTAATTTGTGAAAGTAGGTGCATTCACCAGGTTACCTTCATAGGTACCTTCTGGTACAAACAGAATCTAAATCCGACAAGTATTTTTTTAGATTTGCTTGACGAAAGAATTTTTTATTATTTTTAATATCATTATGTACTATGAGTATAAGACTTCGCTTCGCTCAGACAATTATAATTAATCACATGAATCAAGATTCATACATATAAGAAATTAAAAAAAAAATTATCCATTTCAGTAGCAGGATTTTTTAAAAGGTATTATTTGCCTTATTTAAAGCAAAATGTTCCTTACATCAGATATAGTGGCCACTATGTTACAAAATTTTTTATATTAAAATGTCTATTTACAAAAAAAATTCCTTATACATGTGAACCTTTCATAAATATTATGGCGTTCATGACTAGTTTGCATTTAGTGGGTCTCTCTTGTGTATGTAAAAATTAATTAGAAACTATCAAGAAAAATGTGCCACAGACCAAAGTGTCTTTGCAAATTTGCAAGTTTCATTTTATACAAGCTCCTTTAGCACAATGCTAAATTTATCATTGAACAAGGATTTTGCTTTAGTTACACTGAAAAAAGAAAAGGTTTTTACTTTGCTTAATTTAGTTTTATTAAATGCCAAATGAAGTTTAGATATGCACTATCTTTTATTCTCAGTACCGAGTTAAGTTTCTCATAAATAGACAAGAATACGATAAAAAAAAGAATTATACAAAATAGCAATATTTGATATTATTTGGGCTTCGTATCTCTTTGAATTTTGATGGTATACAAATTCATGCTTTTATAGTATGTACAGTTTTAATTAACCCTACATTGTATAGTTTTTTACAAAGCCTTATTATTCTTTTACCAATAATTATCTTTAAATAATACAGCTAACTCCTTCATGATGAGAATACTTTTCTTAATTTTTAATCTTTAACCACTGGCTTTTCAAAACAGAAAATTTTCTATACTTGAATCACAAAAAAGTTTCTATTAACTAAGGTGAAGTTTACAATAAAAAATAACTTGTGGGAATAAAGAAGGATTCTGTAAAAATTAAATGGCACATATACCAGCCGCTCATCCCCATGGGGTTAATAATTCATAAACTTATTGTTTGAAGCCCTCAGAGCATGAGTAATACTCACACTTGACAATTTATTTTGCATAGGATAGCTGGGGACGATGTACAATTAAACTATTTTTTTACTTTTTTAAAAAAAATTATTATTATTATTATTATTATTATTATTATTATTATTATTATTATTAGATGAGTTTCAATTTCAGAACTGGTTCCAATTAGTACCAAAAGGGAAAATATTTTTTTTAATTTTTATTTTTATTTATTTATTTATTTATTTATTTTTTTTTTTCATCAAGAATCTGAAATCAAAGTTAAAAATGTAAAAACAAGACTGGTTGTAGATCATCTTTAGTTGTCTTATGCAAAAAATCATTCAAAAATATTAAAATCAATAATGAAATTTGAATATAATGTTCCCATAGACTTAACATTAGAGTTTTCCTTTTGTTTTAAGACTGAAGTGTGCTCTTGAATTATAACATGACATGTTTATTTGTTTCAAAAACATTACAATATATGTATAAGTTTTACCATTTCTGATTCCACTAAACATATCATAATTCTATATAAAAAAAACTTATATTGATCAGAAGATAAAGGATAAAGAGAAAAGGAAATAGCTGAAAAGGTATTGAAATATTTTAAATTCACAAGAGTTATCACTGAATTGCGGAAAAATCTCATTAAAAAGAGAACCATAACACATAAAAATATATGAAGTTAAATCCTAAAAATTTACCATTGAAGTGAGATAATCAATAAACTGATTAACATTAAGTCACTGTTGGACTGCATTTATTTTACTATAATAACTTAACAGATTTTTCTCATCACTTTCCCATGTTTTTGCATTTCTGGGGTTTGTTCAAGGACTTGGGGTTAAGATTTTTTACTGAGGCACTTCAAATAAGTTTTTTCCTCACTTTCACATGTTGTCAGTCTTCATTTCAACTTCTGATACTGTTAGTATGAAATAAACGTTTAATCTGTGAGATGGGAACAGATATTTAATATCTATATTATAAAGGCCAAACGTATCTGTGTGTAACACATACGTCATTTTGCGAATGGCAACACTTTCACACACAATTCAGTTTTGCAATTTTCGGAACAGGATATATTATACTTATAAACATCGTACATTTTCGATTTTTACACCATCGTGTAGGGAAAAATATGTACTTTTAAATGCAATTTGTTTGAAAGCTGTATCACAATTTATTCTTGACATATTACTTTTTTTAATTGTTTTTAGTACGATTTTTATAATTGTGGCAACAGGAATATGCCATTTTTTCTTAAAATACATAAAAATTAAAATGTGTGCATGTAAATTTTGAGAAGATTAAAATTATGATGGGTTTAGATTTCACGTGAAATTATCACGTCAATTTAATTTTTTTTTTTTCATGCGCATTTATACCAAACATAAGAGCATCATTTGATAATTTCATCCTAATAACTGATCTTTAATATATTTTGCTTTATTATTATATTTTTACATATACGATTAAAGTTTAATTTTAATAATTTGGGCAACTGAGTTTTATAGAAATAGTATTTTCCCCCCTAATTTTAGCTTTAAACAAGATTTGTTTGAGAGTTATACTGACAATTAGAAGATTCATTTTTTATTGTAGCTAATTTTTCAGGGTTATTATAAATCAATGAAAAGTTTTTTCTTAAACATTTACTTTCGTCGAAATTCGACAGGTTCCACTTTGTATATTTAATAGTGCAAGTCTTTTCTTGCTGTCTATTCATTCAAATAGTTTCCAAAAATATTTTTGTATTAATTGATTACACTCATTTTTATGCAATAACTATATAAAATAAACATGTAAATCTAATGTTAGCATTATTAATTGTTATTTTATGAAGCTATACTACATAAAATGTGTATCTTTTATGCATTCAATATGAACTTTTAACATATTTCTGTTTATTCAAATGTAGGATAACATTTATTTTATATTTATTAATTTTGTTAAATATGGTTTGCTTCTGAATTGTGCAAAATTTAATTCATTTGTATTGTTAAATGGATTTTTGTTTATTGTTGAAGTTGTATAAATTTATTTTAAAAATTATGAATTATTAATTTTACCTTTTTAATTTTCTAGCTGTAAAATAAATTGTTTTAATATGATAGCTATATTTTAATAAGATTTTGAAAAGAAGTATTGTCTTTTTTTTTTCTTTTCTGAGAGCTGAGAATAGTTTATCCTCTGAGAAAATGTCATCAAATTAAACAAATAAATAATTTTTATACAATTTAAGAAAAATTAGAGTAAGGAAAATATACTTGTTAAAAGATTCAATACATTTTGAGATTTCTGAAAATAATTTTCAGATAAGTTTTTTTTTTTTTTAATTATTAACAAATATCATTGTTTTTATTTGACTATTTTATTATTAAGTTTTGTGAGGAAACTATATCTGAGATAAACAAAATAAAACTATATATGAGAACAATAAAGTATTGAACATATATCATTTGTGACCTGTAATTTAATACTTATGTGAAAAATTGTGTTAATGAAATGAATATGATGCACTTGCTTCATTATGCTGACTTAATAATGCATTAATGAATAGACATCAAATAGTGATAAAATACTTAACAAAAAGTGAAATAAAAAACAGAAACATACAGACACACATACACAAAAAAAGGGGGGGTTATTTAAGCATAAATTCGAAATTTATTCTATAATTTTTTTTTTTTTTTTTTTGAAAATTACTTAATTGATAAAGTGTTTTCGCACAAAAAATATATACAGTAGAACCCTGATTATCCAAAAATCACAGAAAGACCTTAAAACTCTTCTTTTTAAATATGAAAGAAACTATTGTTAAACAAACATGTTTTTTATTAAATAAGCATAATCAACTTATTTATTTAGTCCGCTGTGTAAATACAGATACTTTATTACATTGATGCATGCATCCTCCTTTACAAAATATGTTATGATTTTCTTTTGCTATCTATAAAATGAATTATTATTGCTATTTTTGGAATACACAAATTTATTTAAGTTAGAGATGCCCATTATACTGTCTGTTTTCCATAGTATATGATAACAATTTTTTAAATTGAAAATCTTGATAGGTATTTTACATTTAGTATGAGAGTCTCTTTTGGATAATTTGGGGGTTTTGGAATATGAAGTAGAGAAGTCTGCAAGGAGCCAATGCTTTGAAAAGGAAAATAAACTTTCAATCAAGCCGGTTCATCAAACTATACTGATAAAATAGGAACAAACAATTTACAACGGACATGACTGTGGTGAGAAACAGTATAAAAGTGCTTCAAGAGCTCATGCAAGTCTGACAACAATAATACAGAAACAATTTGTCAACTCGTGATGTCTGAGCCACAGTTGATTTTTTCAGCAGATTCAAGCTGTACTGAGATCAAGTTTACATTTTCTCTGCATACTCAGGTGGGTGAACCATAACTAGGTGTAATCATTCAAAGGACATACCAAACACATTTTGTAAAAAATAGTAATAGCTATGAATTTCAGTTAATAAAATTTTTAAAAATGTACAATAAAAAATTATGGAGAAATATTTTTAAAAATCTCTTTTTTATAAGGTTTCAAAATTTATTATATTTCAACTATCTTTTTTTTTTTTTAATTCTAAAGTACATTAATTTTTTTATGAGACTTCATTTGAACGTAATAGTCAAAGTTGTCATTAATGTGGCCATTCTTTATGACTTGTGAACTTTTATCATAATCTGAAAACATATCTTAAAATTTCCCCATAAATATGCATGTAATATTCATTAAACGAATCTTATATAATATAATATAATCTATAATAAAAAAGGGACATTTTTTTGTGGAAATTAAGTCACTGACATTTACTTTGGCCAGGCTTATTTTTACTGATTTCCATATAGGCCAGGACATGACATAAAAAATGTAAATGAGCAGGTAATTTTTAAGGGTTTGAGCCTGGAATTTTGGACATTAATTATGCATTATCGGTTATTTAACCTTTACCTTTAATAATTTAAACATTTTTAAAATTATCTTACTTTTTATCATTTTAGTATATTCCTTTCTTATTTTAATATTATACTATGTTGCAGGCATTCACTATAATTTTATTGCTTTAATGTAAAAGCAATGACCAGAAATCGACAAAATTCTAAAATCGGCACAACCACTGGTCCCTAGCTGTCAAGATTTGAAGGCATTTACTGTATTGTATAAATATATGAATATAAAAAATATAAATTCATATTCTTCAAAAACTGTACTTACTGAGCATCGGGAAAAAATATCAGATGATTTGCACTGAACATTGAAATGTTGAAGAATAATTAAAGCTTGGTCCCTAGCATTTTCTTCAACAGGAACACAGAAACACATATCTTCTGATACATAACCTGATAACTAAAAAATACAGGAAGCAGCAAATTAAAATAATTTAAATCACAAGATAACAAATTATTAGAAACTTATATGAATTTATGTATTTTATAAAGCTTTTGAATAGTTTAGCAAACCAATTTCTTTACTCAATCATATGTTATGCATTGCACATACAGATGGGGGACAAAATAATACAAACACCTATGAAATAATGGGAAATCTTTAATAGTAGGGGGTTGGATTACCCTTTGGCTGAAGTACAGATTTAATGTGACCTTTTATAGATGTATAAAGGTCTTGGGCAATATTTAAAAGTATATTAAGCCATTACTCCTGCAGAATAGTCTCTAATTCCGAAAGATAAGATGGAGGAAGAAATTAAGAACAAAGTTGGACTCCAAATCTTCCAATAAATGTTCAATAATATTCAAATCCAGAGACTGAGGGTCCAGGAAAGATGTTCAACTTTATCGTCAAGCTTGAACATACCTAGCAGTGTGTCAACACATTGTCGTGTTGAAAAAGTGATCACTCTCCATGGAATAAAGTCTGGACAAAAAGGTGGACATGATCCCCTAGACAGGTTAGATAGAGAATAGATTTGATCCTCCCATGCAAAATAACAAGTGGCCCAAGACCACCCCAAGATATCGAACCTCAGACCAGAATAGAGCTACCCGAATACTTCGAATTCAGCATCAAGCAATCAGGTTTAAACACTTCTCTGGGCGTTCTCCAAACATAAATGTGTCCAGTCATCTGAAATAGGGTGAATGACGATTCATCTGCCCATAATTCTTGTTGCCACTTCTGTGGGACCACCGTTTGTGATCTCTGCACCATTGGAGTCACTTGAAAGCATTAGTTGTTGTCACCAAGAGTTTTTGAATTGCCACTCTGTCATAAATGATCGCAGAATGGAATTCTGTTTTGACAGTTTTTGTTGAAATGGGATCCTGGAGTCTGTTTATTGAGGATATACATGGGGATATTTGATGGGGATATTGAGGATTGTCTGTTTATGGGAGTCTGTTTATTTCAGATATTATCTCGGATAACGATTGCTTGTGCTCTCGGGCTACTATGGACATCAAAACTAGTCTATCCCTATCAGCAGGCTTGGAATTTCAGGCACTGTTGTGCTTCGAAGATGTCGTCTTACCCTTTTTCGTGTATATTACGCAGTCATAATTGCTGTACAGTACTCCTTGTAACCCCCAAAAGGTTTGCTGTTTCTGTAACCGATGCTCCATTTAAACACGCTCCAAAAATCATTCCTTTTTAGAACTCTGACAGGTCTGACATTTAAACTTATTACAGACAGTTCGATTGACGCATGCAACACAGTTGACTGCTGTTGAGAAACTGATATCTTCCTCTTCATGCTTACTATGCAGGTGGCGCAACCGTACTGCAGATGTGGAATATGTCATACTTTTTCCACAGGTGTTCGTATTATTTTGTTCCCCATCTGTACAAAGGAATACATAGGAAGTGCAACATGTGTCTAGAACATACTACCTGGTGCATGGTACATAGATTAAAATAATTTTTATTGCAAACTAACACTTTTTTTTTTTTTTTTTTTTGGTTGCTTGCTTACCATTAAGAGAAAAAAAAAATATCAATTGTGCATTTGATGAATAAGACTCTAAAATTTACTAAAAAAGCTATCATTTTTGGATTAGTTGTATGATAGCAGATAACAGCTAAAGAAATTGCTAAAAATTTCTATTTTACAGCAACTAATTTTGATTATATCAGTGTTAAAAATAAAATTTGATTACATAACTGTCAAACTTTTATTTTATTTATAAGTGAAATTTTAATTTTGTTATGGAATGTTAGCTGGAAATAAATATTAAACAGATTTATATTTTTTTAATTGACCCCATGTTATTCTTTTTGAATAAATTTAAAAGAGTGATTTAGCAAAAAATGCTTAAAAGTAATTTTAAAAAATCATAAAAACTCAGTAAAATGAGAAACACTTTTTTCTTCCAAATTGCATCTGAAAGTACATTTTCTTTTCTATTGGATGGTGAAATTTTTGAAATTATGGCATGCATACTAGTTAATATTTTTGAGGTTAAAACAAAATTGACTGCTCATGTATTGTCACCAGCAATATGAAATCTCTATTACTTACAGGAACGTTTTTTTTTCTTTATAAGATAGATGTAACAAAAATTTCGGGTACTTCTAGGTTATCCCGTCGACCAATTTCGCCAAACTAACAGCCAAATTATACATGTTGACATAATTTTTATTTTAAATAACGAAAAAACTAATAATTAGTAGAATATTAATAAAAATATTAATGAAAAGTTGAAATAAAAATCACTTAATGACATTTTAAACACGTGAATCGCATTTAATGTCATTGAACGTGACATTCACGATCATCCATTATTGGCATTTAATCTTATAGTTTGGCGATAATTTTTTGGTCGACGAGATAACCTAGAAGTACCAAATTTCGAATTAATTTTTGGTTTTCAAAAGTGGCCTGCAATGCATACTTTTGTGATCACAACAGAAATAGTTATACCAAATGTATTTTTGTGAGAATGTATTTGCAACACTTTATTTATTCCAATTTTTTTTTCTCCCCTCCCTCCGAAGAAAAAAAAAAGTTTCATCATAAGGAATAAAAAAATTCTTTTAAACTCAGTCATACATATTTAATAATAAGCATAAATAACTCATGCTTTTATCTATTCAAAAATCATATTCATAGAATTTTTTCCTACACTATTAATAATGCAATCTATAGATGTGTGAATCCTGAGAGGTGGCTAAAAGTCTTAGATAAATTTGTAAATTTAATATAAAATTAAATATAACAAGCATACAAAAATGCAGTTCAAATGAAAATACTTGACTTATATACTTATTAATATGTTATTAAAAACATTCATGCTTGGAAGTTATTTTAAAAATCATAAAAACATAATAACACAAGAAACTCTTTTCAAACAAATTGCATTTGGAAGTACCTTTTCTTTTCTACTTGATGATGTAAAAATTGAAATTGTGCTTTAATTAGAAATTAATCTTTTTGAGATAAAAACAAAGTAATTGACTGACCATGTGTTGCCACCATCAACATGCAGTCAGCTTTAGTCAAAGACATGCTTTTTTGTCTTATAATATAAATATAATAATTTAGAATTTAGAAAAGCAATTTGTTTTTGTGGCTAACAAAGTTCTGCTATATTTTATTTATTCACTAGTTTTTTTCTCTTCAAAAAGAGAGAAATGTTTAGTTGCAAAGAAAAAAAATTCAAACTCATTTATACCCTTGTAATAATACATATAAATAATGCACCTTTTTATCCATACAAAAATCATATTCATAGAATTTTTTCAAACACCAGGAATGATACCTGATATAGAGAGTTAAAAAAAAAAAAAAAAAAAAAAAAAATTATTAATATTTTTTTTTATTTAATATAAAGTTAAGAATAATTAACATACAAGGTCACAGTTTCACTCAATTTTTGTTTAAGCAGGTGAAAAATTCCAATTCTAAAATAAATATCAAAAGATGAGGATAAAAAGGCTCAAATCACTTTGAGGCATTATTTGCATTTTTTTTTCTGATAATAGACAATGAGCAAACAAGTCACATTTAAAAATTATAAATTTTGTACATGTATATGAATAACTGATGAAAATGAAATATGGAATACATTAATAAAACGAAAATGTTTGTATTTTATTCAAGACAAAACAAGCATCATAAAAAAGTTACTTTTAAAACATACTTACTTTTTGATAAGGTGTACCAGCAGAAAGAATAATACGATTCTCAGCATGAGAAATCTAATTTAGAAACATCAACTATTTTATCACATAATTTAAATATTTTAAGTAACATAATTTTATTAGCCTTAAAATTGTTAGTTTTGAATTATGAAAAAATTAAAACAATGCAGATCTTGTTAAAAATGTATAGAATGTATTAAAAAACAGTCAAAAGTGAAAGTAATAATTTTAATCACAATATCATTATATTTAACAAAGAATTTTTTATCACTTCTTTTTAAGTGAGGGTTAACTTTTCTCTTTCTTCCAAATGCTAAATGGACTAAGATTTTTTTTTTTTTTTTTTTTTTTTCAATTACAGTCACAGCAAAAAAAATCTTGACATTTGCGATTTCAGACATTTTGTTAAATATCTAGAAATATACATGAGGAATGACTCAAACTCCAGATGTATAAACAAAGTAGTACAAGTCATATATTTTCAAGAAGATTTTTTTCCAAAATCCAATAAAGGACCGTCAACAAATTGAAAAAAAAAACAAACAAAAAAAAAAACGAATATCTTTTGAATAACCCTGTCAAAACTAATGTAGCAAAAGCGTTTAAACTGCAGATTATAATTAAGTGACTTATGGTAATAAACTGTGTTCATTTTTATGCGGATAGCGTGTATACTCATAGCAAAATTAGGATTTTTATAAAAACGGTCCTAAATTTTGCCAAATTTTTTGCTTATAATTTGCAAAGTTCTTAATAAAAAACAATGTTATTTTCAGAAAATATGAGAAACAACATTGTACATTACACTCTGTAATAAAAATTAAAAAATAATAATTATATGAAAAATGAGCAGGTTTACTAAATAAATTTTCACTGTGCATGCGTCAACTCTGTAAAAATTTCATTTTTTGCATATTGTGTTAGCTAAATGTATAGAGCAACTTTTGTTAAAGTTTC
This sequence comes from Maratus speculifer, assembly GCA_964019185.1. Classification (NCBI taxonomy): domain Eukaryota; kingdom Metazoa; phylum Arthropoda; class Arachnida; order Araneae; family Salticidae; genus Maratus; species Maratus speculifer. The sequence continues at coordinate 333,948,152 of OZ025297.1, forward strand.
AAAATCATACCTTGAAAATTCTGAAAATTATCATCAATAGAATAAAATCAAAATCCGTTATTCCCAAAATGAAGCAAAAAGATGAGGAGCTGTATCCAAATATAGTAGTATGTGCAGTATTGTGTATACACTAATCAATGGAATATGGATACAAACCCTCATTTTTTTGTTTCATTTTGGGAATATCGGATTTTGATCTTTTTCTTTCGGTGATAATTTGCAGAATTTTCAAGCTATGATTTTGAAACTTTAACAAAAGTTGCTCTATACATTTAACTAACACAAAATGCAAATGAAATTTTTATAGAAATGACGCATGCACAGTGAAAATGTATTTAGTAAACCTGCTCATTTTTCATACAATTACTATTTTTTAATTTTGATTACAGGGTGTTATGTACAATGTTGTTTCTCATATTTTCTGAAAAGAACATTGTTTTTTATTAAGACCTCTGCAAATTACAAGCAAAAAACTTGGCAAAATTTGGGACCGTTCTCATAAATATCTTAATTTCTCAAACAGTATACACTATACATGCTATTCGCATAAAAATGAACATAGTTTATTACCATAAGCCACTTAATCAAAATCTACAGTTTGAGAGCTTTTGCTACATTAGTTTTGACAGGGTTATCCAAAGGATATTCGTTCTTTATCAATTTGTTAACCGTCCCTATTAGATTTTGGAAAAAAATCTTTTTGAAAATATATGACCTGTACTATTTTGTTTATACATCTGGAGTTTCAGAGTCATTCTTCATGTATATTTCTAGATATTTAACAAACCATCTAAAATCGCAAATGTCAATATATATATATATATATATATATATTTTTTTTTTTTTTTTTTTTTTTTCAGTGACTGTAGACAAGCATTGATTTCTCCTACTCCACACACATACTGATAGATTCAATGTTTTCTCTTCTTTTTTTCTTTGATATTTTGATTGTTTTAATACAATTTTATCTGTATACTTAATGGCTCTATAGTTAATTTGTATTTAAAAACTAATCTTTCCAAATCAATAATAACTAAACATAAAACAGTTAAGTAGAGGAAAGGAGCGGATCTCTGGAGCTCCAGATAAAAAAAGGACATCTCAAAATAATTTATGTGTTTTCATGTACAGAAAAAAAAGGAAACATGATTATATATACAACGTGTCCGAAAAGTCTGGAAATGGCCGAATAACTCGAGAAATACATATGAGATTGAAAAACGTAAATATACGTGTTAAATATTTTTAAATAAGCTACTCTGTGATACCAAATTTGACCTTCGAAACCGACCCCCTGGGGGTCAGAGGGGGTCCAACTCTGAAATCTTAAATTATAACACCCATTTTTTATTGCAGATTAGGATTCTACGGACAAAAATACGTAACTTTTGTATTTGATGTTTATTTCAAATCTTCGTTTATCACGGTGTAATCGAGCATATTAAATCGATACATATTCCCGCTTTTCCAACGGGATTTTCCCTAATCGAAACTGATTGGGCAGAATTTTTGACGTCAAATTCCTCGTCTTTTGTAGGAATAGCGTTTTCTGAAAATCACCCGTGGCGATTATTTCAATAGTGCTACACTGTTAAAAATTTGACCCATTTGCTGCAGCGTCACTCCACAGCTATTATAGAATATCTCTTTCGTGACCAATGAGAATGCTCCATAACACAGTAAAGTAATCGTTTTCTATAAAAGTGGTGGAGTGACGATGCAGCAAAAGGGTCAATTTTTTACAGTGTACTTTACTGTGTTATGGAACATTCTCATTGGTCATGAAAGAGATATTCTATAAAAGCTGCGGAGTGACGCTACAGGAAATGGATCAAATTTTTAACTGTGTAGCACTACCGAAATAATCGGCACGGGTGATTTTCAGGAAACGCTATTATAGCAAAAGACGAGGGATTTGATGTCATAAATTCTCCCCAATTAGTTTCGATTAGGGAAAATCCCGTTGGAAAAGCCGAAATATGTATCGATTTAATATGCTCAATTACACCGTGATAAACGAGGATTCGAAATAAACATCAAATACAAAAGTTAAGTATTTTTGTCCGTAGAATCCGAATCTGCAATAAAAAATGGGGGTTATAATTTGAGATTTCAAAGTTGGACCCCCTCTGACCCCCAGGGGGTCGGTTTCGAAGGTCAAATTTGGTATCACAGAGTAGCTTATTTAAAAATATTTAACACGTATATTTACGTTTTTCAATCTCATATGTATTTCTCGAGTTATTCAACCGTTTCCAGACTTTTCGGACACCCTGTATATATATATATGAGGACCCTAGAAGCCAAGGGGTATAAGTGACAAAATTGAAAAAATTGAGTTAAGTGCACAGGGTATCTGGAAATATGCTTTTTTCATTTCAGGTAAAGAAATATAGGTCATTTTCTGATTATTTGGGGAGTTATAGAGATAAACCACTTTTTTCGAAAAACAAACAATATTGATTAACTATACATTTAAAGAAAATTGTACTCTATTTTTTTAACAGTTATTGACAGGGTTGTTTGGTTTAAACCAATTTGGTTTAAACCAAGTGGTTTAAAAAAAAAAAAAAACCATGCTGGTTTTTTTTTACCTGGGTTTTTTTTATTCTTTTACCCAAATGTTTTATTTTACACATTATTGAAAAATGCAAAATCCAAATTATGAAAAAGCTACATGCAAAGCTGTAGGAAAATGATGAATTAATAAATTTCTAAAATGACAAACATTTTTAATTAACTTAACTTTTCTTGTAAGCTATAAATATACATGGCAGAATAACTAATTTTTCTAAAAACGTTAGCTGGTTAGAAAAAAACTAATCAGTTTTTTTTTCTTTTTTTAAAAAGGCCTATGTATGTTATATATGTGTGTAGATATATATATATTTTGTTTTTATTATTATATTATTTCCTTTTTTCTGTCATATGATATATGAATACTTCAAGTTTTAATTTACCCATCCTGTATCAGAAATAATTTAAGGTTGTGCATTTGGGATTCATTCTACTTTATAGCTCATAAATGTTTTATTTTCTCCATATCCACTATACATTACTTGGTATTTCTTTAATAAATTTTGATTTCATGTGTGTTGGTAGTCCCAAATTTGTGTTGTTTTGCTTTCTCATGGCAAATACTAAGATGAAACCACACATTCCATTTGTAGTTTCAAAGTATTTGGGACCTGATGATTCTGTTTTAGTTCTACAAATTCCATTTGTATTCATATTATTTTTTTTCCTTTCATATTCAATATGATATAAGTTATTAAATTCAATGGTCAATTTCAAATGGTTAATATTGTTTACTATTAATGGTCTTATATATATATATATATATATATATATATATATATATATATATATATATATATATATATATATATATATATATCCAGAAGGCCAGACTCGAGTTAAAAATGCACTTTTACTATTTAAATTGCTTGATTAGTTAAGATTTACTAAGGATTTCATCATTCCAGAAAGCCTCAATATGGCATTCTTAAGTGATTTTCTCCCCAATTTCTTTTTGTTATATATGCTATTAAATAATTGGCAATGAGCTTTTTTTTGCTCTGTGGTTATTGATTTTAATAAGCTTTTGTTTTTCTTTCATTCCTACATTGGGATTGGGTTTTTTGCATTATGATTTTATACTGTTACCAGCTAGGATGGCATAGTTCAAACCAATTGGTTTTTTAGAACAAGTCTAATACAATATTTTCTCATTTTTATAATTTAAGTGTTTTAAATTATTGGATGAAAGTAATTTCTATTTTTAAGTCTTATCTTAATAGTCACCATAAGACATAGTAAGTCTAGTCAAGGTCATGTTAGTATGCATATGAAATGCAAATTTAATGCAGTGATGAACATATCTGAAGCCCTAAAAAAACACTTAAACTATGTAAATTTAGCAAAGATAAAATAGATAAAAAATATGCAGTATTTAGACTTAAAAAATGTTTTCCTTTGAGAAATGCAGATGTACAGATAATGATATAAAATGATCTTTAAAATTTCGGTCAAGCTCTAAAACAAAATTTTCTTGATTGGAGGGATTATCTTTTAAGAATAAAAAAGAAACTCAAGATATGAAGTCAAATAAGAAAACATTGAAAAATCAGGCACTAATATAAAGCACTTGTTTACATTTAACTAAAATATGCAAAAGATATATTTAAATCTTTTATTGCATAACCAAATCCATTACTTAGATCAGTCGAGAAAATTGGCAGAAAGTGGGGGGGGTGGGGGGGGGGGGGGGGCAAGACAAGATTTACTTGAGACATAATAGAAAAAAAAATCTCTTAAAAATGCCTAAAAAGATGTAATTTTTAGTTTAGACATTTAAAAATACTAAGTGTTATAATAAAGCATGTAGTCTGATGGCAGTTTAAATGCTTTAGTGAATGACAGTATTTATAAAACTACTTTATATTTTAAGATCAATGTTTTTCAGTAGTCTAAAAAGCTGTTAAATAGGTATTTGTTTATTTTGCTGTCATCTTTTTTTTTTTAACCTGGTAGTTTCAGAGAAGTGTCAAACAGCAATACACAATACTTGAAGTGTGTTAAGGCTCTACTGCTAAATTCAAATCATTCCAAAAATTCTTTATAAAAAACCGTATTTTTCAATAAAAGATAATTCATGTAATCTTCTAACAAAAAAAAAAAAAAAAAAAAAAAAAAAAAAAAAAAATCAGACATCATATATAACAAGTATTTCAAATTAGGTATTTTGAATAACCATTTGAAAATAATATATATGAAGTTTTATAAATGAATCTATATCATATATTTATTTATAGTGCCAGTAATCAAAAGATTGTTCATTAAGATTTTCAAGGTATCAATGTTTATATTATGTAGAACATTTTATTTATGAAATATAAGACAGCTTTTTCCAAAAATGTTTAAATTTTAAATGATTTAAATTTTCTACATAATTGACTGTATATTAAGTAATTATATTGATTTGAATTACTTTTAAATGAAATTATTACTTATCTATTCAAAAATATTTATTTTTGTTGATAAATATGCATTTATATGTAACAAGAAAACATATTTAAAAAAACCCAGTTTAAACCAAAAAAACCATGGTTTTTGGTTTTTTTCAAAAAAACCCGTTTTTTTTTTTACCAACCCTGGTTATTGAAATGAGAGTTCAAAGATTAGAATGCAACAAGCAGATGTTTCCTATTTCAATTTCGTCAATTGTTATTGATGTTTCAATTTTATATCAATTATCTTTAAACTCAATTTACTCCAAATCGACATTTTGTCACTTGTATCCCTTGGCTTCTGGGCTCCTCATATATATATATATATATATATGTGTGTGTGTGTTGGTATGAAAATTGTTTCATGTTTTTATACATATAACACAGACACATAGTAACATGATGGAACTCTTATCTGAATAGTATGTGTTTTGCATTGAAATCATAAATAGTACAAAGATCATATGTTTCTAACAATTTATTTTATGATTAAATTCATTATTAACTTTTAATTAAAAATTGGAAGAATTTAATTTTAAAATAGTGAATATAATTATTATTAACACCTTCTACTGGATCAATTGGAAAGTCATATGTCGGGGAAATCAATTCATACTGAAAAATTCTACCTATTAGTTATTACACATTAGATATCTGAATCTGTCTAATCGTTAATGGGCAGAATCTTCCAGTTGAATTGATTTCCCAGACAAGACTTTTCAATCGACACAATAAAATCATTCTTTTAAATGGAAAGACTATTGAAAACTTCATACCTTGGATCTAAGTTCGCTCTCTGTGCTACTGGACAGAGAAAATGAGAAAGACTCTGACTAGCTTCATCTTTCACAAAACTTTTTATTACAAAGTTTTAAGTATATTATTGAGACAAAATAAAGTCTAGAGTGCGTTAAAGAAATGGCTATGATGGAGGGGAAAGGGAGTGCTCAGCCCCCCACCCTTATACGCAGGGTTGCAAAAAACCCACCTACCCAAAAAAACCCGGGTGGGCTTTATTGGGTAAAACCCACTCTAAAAAACCCAATAAAACCCACATTGATGTGGGTTTTAATGGGGTTTTTACAATCTATGATATTATTAATTAATATTCAGTAGTTTTTATATTAGTTTAACCTTTGTATTAAAGAGGTACATTATCCTATCAAAACAGATAGTGGGTGTACTACCAAATATGAGGAAGCCAAAAATGTCAAAATAATGTGCTTAATTCTTCTAAAAATTTAATATTATAGAACCCCCCCCCCCCCCCCCCCAAAAAAAAAAAAAAAAAAAAAAATAATAATAATAATAATAATAATATAGAAATCATAACATTTTTGCATAGATGAAAAATGACAAGATCTATTATATTAAGATTTAACAATATAAATGTTCATAATGTAGGTTCCCAACTGGATACAAATTTGATTATTCATTTTAGGCCAGGGTTGGGAAAAAAAGGGGCGGGGGAGGGGGGGTGAAGGACTATTTTCAAAAAATCCAAATAAACTTTTTTTGTTTCTTTGTCTGTTTAAACTTTTTTCTTTGTTTAAATCAGGTTTTAAATTCCCCCTCCCATCCTTAAATATCATTTCCTATTATGTATTGTACCATCCATGTTTGTTAATTAAAAATATATATAAAATGTTGGATATAAGTGTATTATAACTTCATTTCAAAATATTCAAATTAAATAATTACAAACAGTTGTGTATAATTTTGTATTCAGTATATAATAATTTTGTCAAATATTTTAAGTAACAGCTCTGTATTGAGTTCAAAGAATAAACTGCTCTATACAGTGAACTATAGGTATCTTGAAAATATTATCAAGCATCCTTTGTTTGATAAATAATAAAAATATTAAAGATTTGTTTAAAAAAAAATGTGTTCTTAGTGGGGAATGCAGATTAAAAGTTTAATTTATTAAAGTAATTTTTAAATATGTGGTTATTATAGAATATTTCATGATGGCAGAAGTAAAAATTTTTTTAAAGCCTTTTATGCTGATTTATTTGAGTTATTTCAATGAAAATTACTTGTATATTAAGTTAACTAATAAAAATATAAGAAGATTTTTTAATTTAATACATACCGTATTTTCGGGTGTATAGCCCGCACCCCTAAATCGAGCAGTGCAGTAAAAAAAGTTCGTGTATAACCCGCGGAGATGCATCGGTGTATAGTCCGCGGGCTATACACCATTTACGAACGTATATTTAGACCAGGGTTCGAAATTAGAAGCCATTAGTCATAATTTTTAACACAAATTTACCAAATTTTTTCGTGATGCATAATATCTACAATAATTGGGCTAAAAAATTAAGATTATCTGTACCGTAATTTTCGGAAGAAACGCCGCGGCGTTTACGTGTTTTAAGATAAAATTTCAAGCGATGCGGCATTTACGCGCATTTTTTTTCAAAGAAGCGTGATATATTTTTAAAAAATTTTCAAACATTAAAAAAAAAAAAATCAGTGATAAATTCAAAATTTTGGACATGAAATGTATACTAATCTTAGGTCATTGGTTCTCAAAAGGATCGAATCCTCGGAATCGATCCGAAATGCACCAACTCCGAAAAGGAACGATTCCTCGGACTATCTGAAATGAAACGATTCCGGAAAAGTTTGATTCCTAGAACTCGTTCCGAAATGAAATGACTCTGTAAAGGAACGATTCCTCGGAATCGTTTCGAAAAAGACTGACTGCTCTGAATTGTTCCGAAATGACATAAATCACGCACTTTTTTTTTATTCTTTGCAACAGGGTAAGATACCAACTCCGAAGAGGAACGATTCCTCGGACTCTATCTGAAAAGAAACGACTCCGGAAAATTTCGATTCCTTGAACTCCTTCCGAAATGAAACGACTCTGTAAAGGAACTATTCCTCGGATTGTTTCGAAAAAGAACGGCTGCTCTGAATCGTTCTGAAATGATATAAATCACGCACTTTTTTTTTGTTCTTTGCAACAGGGTTGGTAGATTATTTTTTTGAAAAATAAACTAAAAATGATCTTAAATTCAGAATTGTCGAGGCTGAAAGGGTTCCGTATTTTGTACTCTACAAACACATGGCTATTATACATCTATCAGTGCAATACTTGGAGATAGTTGCGACAGTTCTTCCAATCCAGAAATAACTGTATTTAAGCAGTAAAAAAAAAGCCTTTACAAACATGGGAGAACTCTCTAAATTTCAAGGCTTAGCGAAAAAAATTTACAAATTTTGATGTTTTTTTCAAAATTTTTAAGGTTTAAAAATTGTAGAAAAAGTATCACGATATTCAATTTTTTTTTAAAAAAATCTTTGTATAACCCGCACCGTGTATAAGCTGCAGCGGCTTTTTGGGAGTTTTTTTTCTTGTATAAGCCGCGGACTATACACCCGAAAATACGGTACTTTCTAGAAATAATGAACTTCTCCTGCCCCCACCTATTACAAAAACAAAAAATCCAATAAAACCCAATAAAGCCCGAAAAACCCAATAAAACCCGAAAAAACCCACCTGGGTTGGGTTTTTTATAAAAAACCCGGGTTTTTTGCAACCCTGCATATGGATATAGCTCTGCATTTACTTCGAAAATTTAAATATGTTTCAATTAATCCCACCCTCCACTCAATATAAAGCACTTGTAACTTCATCACAGTTTTTACATTGGTTAATAATAAATTATAACATGTGTAAAAACTATGATGATTTTATGATTAAAATAAATAAATGAAAAGTACAAATTTCATATAATCAAAATGTATTAGCATTTTCTAGATAAATCTATGTTTCTGATCTTGTGTAACACATTAAAATAATCTTCAAAGAAAAACTAAAGATGTATTAAATATACATCCTAAATTATATTAAAACAATTAAACATCTAGGAGAAAAAAGAAAAAAATATATATAAATATATATATATATCCTTCTGAAAATGCAAAAAATAATCTCTTAGATATCCACTTTCTTTTAAATTCTAGATATATAAATAATTATAGTAGATTTGTTCAAATCCATAATCCTAAAACACCTAAAATCTGCACATCATTGCAGATGCAAACAATGAACTTTCAGCTCAGATGTAGGATAAAATTACAGAATTTTTTAGTTATATATATTGTTCCACATATATTTTTATAGGTAATTCTTAATATGATTGAATTCATGGTTTTTAACAAAGGAAGTATAAATTTATTTTTTGAAAAAAGTCAAGATATTGCTGATATCACTGGCAATCACAAATCTTTTAATATATTTCTGCATTAATGAAGCTTTTCTGGTTTTCAATAATGACTAAACCTGAAACAAATCTTCTTTACCATAAGATTTTAATATGATTAATATGTTACTTTTATAAAGAAAGTTTGATTGAATAATTCAAGCTAAATGTATCTGATCTTTATTATGCATATTTAATCATGCATTATTAATTATTTACCTGACCTTTACTTTTAATAATTTAATCCTTTTTTAAATTATCCTAGATTTTTCATTTTAATATATTAATTTATTTATTTTAATATTTTATGATAATGCAAGCATTCATTATGATTTTAATTGCATTATTACATTCAAATTACTGTTTAAAAAATGTAAACAAAGCAATGATCAGAAATCCACAAAAGTCTAAAATCTGCACAACCTCTGGTCCCAACTTATGGATTTCAGGGATTCTACCGCATAAGGCTATCAAGAAATTACATACAATTCTTTTGGAAAAATTACTATGATATGATAAGTGTTATTTATTAAATGGTAAAAAAATTTCTTAGAATAATAGTCAATCGTCAAATATAATTACCTTAACTGCTTCCATGTGATCATCGTCATTGTCCAGAAAAACAACATCAGCACCGCATAAACGAAGATATTTTCCCAAACCATGAAGCATATTATCAACCACTACTTTAAAATGAGACACAGGTATTTGTTTATAGTCAGACTTAATTATCTAAAAATGAGAGAAAAAAAGTATATTGTAACTATTTTATATTATTTTAGATATTTTATATACCGCAGAAACTATTATAACATATAATATGAATATACAGGCTGCTGAGAAAAGGGATATATATATATATATTTAATCAGATTATAAACACTTTTTCCAGACAGGATTTAGTGCTTGACAAGACTAGGAGATTAATGTTTGAAAAACTGAACTATACACATAAGTTATAATACAAATGACAATAATATGTAACTCTTTTAGTTGCACACTTCAACCAAACATGCATAAATTTAATCTCTTCAATTACTAACTAAAATAATAATTGAAACACTTTTTCAATGGTTTTTTTCCAAACAAAATGACATTGCAAATAACAGAAAAAAATATTTTTTTGGAAATTGATCCTTTATGTGCTTAGTTATTTAGATTAAAAAATATGGATCTAAAACTACAAACTCCTTAAAACATCAATTTATTAACCATTAACCTAAATTAACATGATTACAAATTTAAGTACTTTAAACAAGTAAATAATCTACAAATCCTCAAAAATTTTTATTGAAAGAGATTTAAGTTAAATACTTATGAAAATTTATCACTTTCTTGGTTACACTGTCATTTGGGCATTTTTAGGCATTTTGCAAACTCTGATGAAAATAACACTTATTTAATGAAGGATTCAGCTTAGATTCAGCCGTTTACTTGTTTGCTTTCAACACAAAAATATTCAACTGTTAAGAAATGCTGTGAAAATGTAAAAAATGGACTTTTTATTTTTCATAAGGAAAAAAACAGAGGTCCCTGAATAGGGACTCAGAGACTGAAGAGGATAAGGGATTCTTTTCATCTTTTACCTGTTTAATGTTATGAAACTTTTTGTCATGCCAAGAAGGGGTTTTTTTTGTAGCGAAGAATACATCTATCAACTTGTTATTTACGATTTATTACTACATAATTTAATTGTTCAAAAATATTTAATTTAAATATTTTTGATTAAAAATTTAATTTAAATATTTTTTATTAATTTAAATATTTATTTAATATATCAATACTTAATTTAAAACATTTAAAAAAATAAAATATTTTTAGTTATTAAATAAAGAAACATTTATTGTTATTTAGTCCCAAATAGTTCGACAGAGATATAGTTCTTTTTCCATACAAAATCTACATTGATGTCCAAAAAGGAAAAGAGTCAGATTCATTTCCTTAAATGCAACTTCTATATAATAATGATAAATGAAGTTTTTAATTTGTTTCTTACAAAATACAATTTATAATTCTTCTCAGCTTTTTTTTTTTTTTTTTTTTTTTTTTTTTTTTTTAACAGAGTATATAGGGTACAATGACTTTTCAGTGCATTTTAGTACATGCAATATGAAATATAGTAAATAAAAATGTTTCAATTTTGAACTGTTATAACAATAGCCCAAAACAAAAGTCACTTTTTTGTGAGGGGGGGGGGGCAAAGAAATCTTAAATGCATTAATTTCAAATTTGATTTTTATTAAAAAAATTACCTTTGAAAATTAGATCTTTGTTTATCAATTTTTAGTAGACAGTAATAATTCAAGGAGATGCAAGAAATTTCAGATTTGTTAATTTTTTGTAGTAATTCTTTTAATGAAAAGTGATAGACAACCTTTAAAATTACAATCAACAAATTTATATATATACAAGCTGACCCGCCCGGCGTTGCTTGGGTCCGTAATAATGTTAAACAAACTTGGAATTTGTATTATTTTATCTTTAACTCGAAATATGAGTAAATACATTATATTAAATATTTGACTCTCAACTCAAAAATCGGTTAAGAAAAAAACAAACTAATATTTAGCTGCAAAAATACTCAAAATTACTGCAATGGGAAACGCAGGACGGAATATGAGTGATTTTTGTGTTAAAAAGTTTATATTTATCCTTAAAAATTACTGTTAAGTCACAGAATTAAATACTTTTTTTCACATAGAAATCCCAAGTGAAATATTTTGAATTTCAAATTAATTATATCACTCTTAAACCTGACTAAACCATAAATGAAATCGATACTCAATAATTAGCTAAAAGGTTAGAATAACAGTATTATAATTTCAGAGCCATTGTACAAAAATAAGTGTACATTTTTAATCAGACATGCATAATGTTCATTCTGTGAATAAAATCCTAACCGTAACCTTACTGTATTGTAATCATAACCTATCTGTAACCAAGCTGCATCTTAACAGTAACCTAACTGTAACTTAAATATACCATAAACGTAACCTAGCCGTTACCTTATCATAACCTATTCATAATCTAACCATAACTTAAACACAACTTAATCTTAACCTAACTATAACTTAACCATGATTTAATTGTATCCTAACCGGAAATTAAATATAACCTAAGACTCACCGGAACGTAATTGCAACCTAACTGTTACCTAACCATAACCAAGTTCTAACTTAACACTAACTATAAACAAAATATCTTAACCATCACATGCTACAAAGCACTTAGTTTCACTTTCCACCGCCACAAGGCCATAAGTTTTGTAGAATCCAAGTTTTAGGTTCAGATTGGATTCATGTCTATGGAAATTATTTTGCCTTCTTTGGATCCGGTTATGGTTGTTTGGAATATCTTTGTCGAGTTTAGATTCGGTTCAATTCAAATGTGTTTTTTTTTTTTTTTTTATGAGATTTTTAGGTTTGGGTTGGGTTGTACTTCCATGGAAATTATTCCATAGGCGTAGGAACTGGGGGGAGCTGGGGAAGCTCTGGCTCCCACTGGAATATTTCAGACGGGCTCAGCTTCCCTGGGAGAATTCTCCCATTACATCTGTTTACGATGCATTGTTGAATTAAGAAATAAAGTCTACTTTTCTAAGAAATTCACACAATGACAATTGAGTTTTATTTCTGCTTAAAAAAATATATATATATATTATTTTTAAAGTTATCACCCAATCAACGGCTGATCAAAGGGGGAGGGGGACGATCGTCCTTGAGGCCAATAAAAGTTCGACAAAACGATATTAGATTGAAAAAAGTTGGACCTAAACTCGAGACCGGCGCGGCCCGGGTCGGGCCTCGACAGCTTTAATTCCTTAGTCTGGGAATGGGTCAGGTCTTCATACTTTCAGAACTGGATCGGGTCAAGTCTTACTTTTTCTGCAAAGCTGGACTCGTCACACTTTTTTTTTTTTTTTTTTTTGAGTAAAGCTGGACGTTCACTTCGTTCTTCCTAGATGTGTACATGAACCAATATTTCCAAGCCCAGGCTCTGTCCAGTATAAAAGTTAAATGCTCGCTTTGGGATCAACTCAGCCCGTATGCAATGGCGGATCTAAGATGCGATATCTTCCCCACGGGCTAATAAGAGTTTACAAAGGAACATTATGCATTCTGTGGAAGTGACCTGAAACGATGCTCGAATTCGACCCGACCCGGTCCAGAGTGTGCCATTTTATATCCACGAGACTTGGGCTGGGTCAGGCCTTCTCTCATTTATAATCGGGTCGTGTCCTGATCTTACTTTTTTGCAGATTCGGGTCGAGCCAGATTTCTTGTTATTCCAGATCTAACGTGGCCTGGATTTCATTCCTATGGAACTGCATTGGCCAAAATTTCAAAGTCAGTTCTCGGCCTGGAATAAAAGCTAAATGTTCGGCCCGTCTGTGATCTAGATAGCATGATAAACATTATTGGCCCGAGCGCAATTCGTGCATCCTCTAAATTCTTTTTCACGAGCCCAAAATGAGCTGGCATCTTTCTTATTTGTTATTTGTAAAAATTATATGAATGTTGCATATTTGTCTAGAGAAATCTTTATAAATTTTATTTGGTTTGATAAGTTACAAAGATGCATTTTTAAAAATCTACTTTTTTTCTTTGTAGAGATTCAAAATTATGATTTTTTTTTTTTTTTTAATCGACCGTTTTCTACTTTCTTCTATCTTTACAAGAAAAAAGTATTGGATTCATGAAGATTTTCGAATTCCGGTTTCTGACGGATTTATACATATTAGAGACCAGAATGTTTTTACAAAATGTCTGTCTGTGAGACTGTATGTCAATGACGGATCTAAGAGGGGGGCGAAAGGGCAATTCCCCCCCCCCCCTTAGGGCTAATAAAAGGTTTGCGAAGCAGCATTATGTGTCCTCGGGGCTATATGACTAGGGGCCAAATTGGAGTCCGTCGCAGGCCGTGCCCTTTTAAACTCATGTGACTCTGGCTGGGTCAGATCTTCTAACTTTTAGAACCGGACCGTGACCAGATCTTTATTTTTCTGTAGATTTGGGTCCGACCAGATTTCTTTTTCTTTTACTAGGAGCGATCAAATGCAAAGGTACGAAACGCCCTAACTACCAATCCAATTGAAATTTGAATATGCCGCTTTGGAATAAAGTAGTGAGACATCAAGAGATGCGATTGGAGTATCCAGCGTAGTTGTGAACATGCGTAGGCGCTTGTGCTTGAAGGGGGAGAGAAGCAGACAGCAAGTGATTTCCGTCCAATTGACGCGGCAGTGCCTGTGAGGCCATCATGGCTTTCCCATTGCAAAATCCGATGATTAAAGACCAGCCAGGTGTCTGATCAAAGTCTGACGTAGTGAGAAATCTGATAACACCTCGCTGCTCTTTAATCATCAGATTTTGCAATGGGAAAGCCATGATGGCCTCAGAGGCACTGCCGCGTCAATTGGACAGAACTCACTTGCTGTCTGCTTCTCTCCCCCTTCATGCACAAGCGCCTACGCATGTTCAAACTACGCTGGATACTCCAATCGCATCTTTCGATGTTTCACTACTTTATTCCAAAGCAGCATATTCAAATTTCAACCGGTTTGGTAGTTAGGGCGTTTCGTACCTTTTCATTTGATCGCCCCTAGTAGGTCAAGTCTGGCCTGGAGTCATTTTTCCTAGATGTCTGTATTTGAAATGAGACGGGCTCACTCCGAGTCCGTGCCGGATATGGGCCGGGCTCGGACTCATATTTCTGAAATATGAAAATTTTATTTATTGTCGAATAGAAAATATTTAAAAACTTTCATCCCTCCCCCTTAAAAATTACTTATTCCTTTTCAAAACACTGTGTTACTATTTCGATTAAAATGAAGGGGAAGCAGAATTTTTTTTTCTATTTCAATATTAAAAATGCTATTTTAAAAGTAAGTTATTAGTCATATCTACACATTTAGTTTTTTAGTTGGCGGCGACGCTCTGACGCCAACGAAAGAGGTTGGAATAATGAATTTGTTCAATTTTTGTTTGTGGTAGAGGTTATTCTGCCATTGGATCATTTATTATTATTATTATTATTATTATTATTATTATTATTTAGACATGTTACACGAAGAGAATATTTTCTTCCCATTTTAGTTTGCTGTTTGCGAATAATTTTAATTTCTATTGTACACAACGTACACAGATCGTAATCGCTCTTTATATGGAAATAAATTTAGTGGTTTTTATTTCTTTTGTGAACTCTGCTGATGCTGAAGTCCTACTCTGCAATTTACGAAACCACTTTCAGTCGTAGGTAAATATAATTACCACATTATTCCGATAGAAAATAATTGAGGAGTGTTTCCTCTATTCCTATTAAAACACTGGAATTTTAATTAGTGCTTGGAGGGAATCCTCCATCATCTGTAAACTTTCAGCAAACTTCAGATTTTTTT